>OY720632.1:11457924-12057924 GCA_963169105.1 Ceriagrion tenellum | reverse complement strand
GGTTCGCGGAATTGATGCGTGCTTAAATGAATGAGGGTTTGTAAACCGCCGCATCTCAACTATTCACGAGTCAAAACAATGACAAATGCCGAGCTTGCAAACACGGACATTCGTGGAAAAATCGCAGTGATAACACTAACTCCGCTGCGTCATTGCCAAACACCCTTGTGGTGGCTAGCAGGGTAATAAGTAGATGTCACTTTAAAAGCGGTTTCCCGAACTGTGAGCCGCCACTCTTAGTTCAGCTTTCGCTGTGGGAAGTCATGCGAATGGTTGAGCAGAAAAAGAAGATTACCGACGGATAGATTGACGGATAATCTTATAAACAATCTCAGCAGATTGAAGGTTAGTATTTAATTAAACTTGGGTTTTAATATTGCCATATCTTTTTGGTTGTAGTTTCCCCGTGGCTGGAATTATAGTTTGCAATTACTTTCAGAGAGGAGCTTGAGACAAGGAGGAATTTTCCTTCACCAAAAGTGAAGCGTCAGAGCAACCGAGAAGTATTAGTGGCAATCCAAGAAGTTATTCTCAGTTTTTTGTTATTGAATAGTTTTCCTTGTTCAAGCTATAGTGTTAATTTCGCACATTAATGTCGCAAATGCTGACGAAGTACTCCCCTCGCCATTAATCATCGCAGCCACCTCAGATCTCTTGGACGGAGTGACTGCATTAGCTTATTCTGAGGAGGGTGGATCGATTTTATTGGCAAAGTTAACGTGAACCCAACTGCTTGAACAGCGTAAGTGCACCGATTGTGACAGTGAAAATCCTTCCTCACTTCACGATAGACTCAGTTGGCAGACTTCGTTGACTTGGCTTTGGAGATCTGTTGATCCAAATCAGTGATTCGGGGATAATTAGAATAGGTAAGTGTCCTCTTCGTTATTTTTTACATATTTTTATATTTGACTGGGAATAAATTGCGACATATTTCATGTGTAGCATCTAAGTGATTCTTCGTCATGTCGTAACAGGGCAGACCGTAAGCCTCATTGGCTTTATCCGTCTCTCCGTAACGACGCATCGCGATGTGTAGCTAGATATATTGCTCTCGAGATGTCGTAATTAAATTCATTAACGAGTAGTAAAATATGTTTTCCTTTCAAGTCAGTGTCTCTCGAAGCAATCTATAAATTTTTCGATCAGTTCTACACTCAAGTAATCCGTACAAAAACTTTTAACAAATATAATGAAGGGAATTGAAAATAAAAATCGGGCGGCTAGATCAGAAGTCTCTCCTGGTCGCACTCAGCACAACGCGTTTATTTTCTCGAGTGAAATGTGTCAATATTGTATTGCATACATGAGTTTTTTTGAAAATCAAGTATTTTTGAAAACTTGCTCGCATTTCTCTCCACTTATATTTTACTGTCCCTCGGAAAAGCTTTGGAAGAGAATGAGTGATTCTTGTGGGAAAGCATGTAGTTGTAGAATTACACTGCTATATAAAGCAACGCGAGTCACGATGAAATCGAATCGTCTCATCTCGGAAGCCATTACTGATATTCTGTCACGGTGAAACACAACAGGGATGGGTCTCCACTTTTTGCCACTTTTTTCTCGGAGCGAAATGTAATGGCCGGCAAAAGTGGCCCACCCACATGTTCATAAAGTTTATAACTTTTCCCCGATCGTATTATATCTTCTGTGAGAATTTCAGCCTCAAAGTTTCGAAATTTCGACTGAAAACGTCAAAATTGTCATTGCGATGAAAACTGCCTCAAACTTCTGGTTCCTCACCACTCGAGCGCCACTACTCTTTGACTCTCTCGCCGATCCTCCATTTCATAACAATCGACTGCACTTAACGGCGTCGTGCTCTGAATTCGCGCAGCTTTCCACTCAGTCATCCGATGGTCACTTTCAAAGTTTGTTCTTCGTGTTGAAATTAATTACGAGACCCTGCCTGCGTCCCTGGGGACCCGACCCTGGGGCACCACTGTCCACTCCGGCTTCGATATGGGCTTCTTCCCCAGGCTCAGGCGCCGCACCGCCACCACCTCGACCGCCCCACCTGCATTCGCGCCCGAGCGCGCCCGGGGTACCACATTGGTGCTGGAGGAAGCGTAATGGTCCCCGGTTCCCGAGACGCCCGCACAATCCGTCATTCGCGAGCGAATCCCCGCAACCATCATCTCCAGCTCGGCGACTCGGCGATCTACATCTTGAGTGTTGCCACATGCAGACAGGGGACAAGAGCACCACGGTGAGGGTATAAATGGTCACCCATCCAACCCTCGTCCGGGCCCAACATTGCTTAACTTCATTGCTCTTACGGGAACCGGTGTTTCAATAAGGCTAGGCCCTTGCCCAATGAATAACGTAGAAAATGAAATAAGCACTTCCAAAGAAAGATAAATACAGCGGAAGGCCAACATATAAACGCAATATAATAATAGAATAATTGGAGAATAAAGGGGAAGAAAATGCTGGGATCATCTACTTATCCGGTTCACTTCTCCGTGACTGTACACCAGAAGCTAGGAGAGCAGATTGAGTCGCCGGTTCTCCAGATTCACACGCAAACACACAATGATAATACTAAAACACCGATAGATATACACTAGGTATCACTAAACTGCAGCCACAATCACTTTTAACACAACACTATGAGTCGACGCTTTTAGGCACTTCTAAGACGCTGAAGGTCAGTGACGTCACCGTTCCGGTTCCGAGGGCGCTCAGCTGGCACAACCTCACCATTCGAGAGCAAGGATACAAGACCATGCAAACCATGAGTTGTATCTGGAGTGGTGTACTGCATGGTAGCATGTTCGTCCATGTGGCACTCTCCCAGTGTTTGGTCTGACCTCCTTTTGTCTTCCTGACTGCTTTTGGCCTTGCATTCCGGGGGAACGTGCGCGGTTCTGATTTGAACTGGGATGAGTAATACATGCCTGATGTGGAATAACCCCGTGCCACACACCCTAGTGGTGGTTTGCAAGGTTTTTCGATGATGTCATTGAATTGTTATCAGGAAAGGAATGCGTCTTTCGTGTTTCTGAAGCAAAATTTTGTTATAGTTCACTTTTTCATATCAACCTGCACGCGGCAGTACGGAGAGCTATCCCTTTTTTATTCTCAATCTTCGTCGGTCGATTTCTGAAGGCTTAAGAAGCTTTAGGTTACTGATTAAATTAGCAGTGTAATAAGATTAAGCCATTCTCGCTTGTAAGAATGACGAGTGTACTCCTCAGAAAATTACGTTACAAATATTCCAAAAACATTGTAACAAGCATTGACATATTAAGACCCATATTAAAGTTGCTTCGTACTTTTTCATAATTAAAAAGGCTCCGAATGTAAGATTCTTCCACAAAGTGACACCAAAAGGTGTAAAGTTCAAGCATTGACATGTTTTACATTCAACCAGAGGTTTTTTGAAGCCTTTTCTGCATTCGAGTTATCTTCGAGAAAAAATATGTAGTAAGCAAAAAGAGCTTAGAGAGAAGGTGAAATGAGGGTTTTGGAGATGTCAAAATCCTTATCGGGGGCCCTTTACTAATACCATATTATTTTCCTCATGTTTTCCCAGGAAAGGACGTAGTTTCAAGTGGAGAATAACACTGGAAAAAGGAATGGACGGCGATAGAAAAGAGGAATGGTCGTACGTGGACGATGACGAGCGCTATCGACTCGTTCGCCAACTTGCTGCAAGTTACCCAAAGCCACCGAAGAGGAGCTGGGAAACATTTCGGAAAACTCTGCCGCGGGAATACGTGGAATGGAAGGATATTACACGTCTTTCAGAGCCGACAGGTGATTCACAAGACGCTTCCCACTCAAAACCGCACTGTAAAAACAAGGTGGACGCCGGAAAAGTGACCTACGCGATGAGGTTTTTCGTTCCGCGGGAGGCGCAAACCCAGCCTGCAGAATCGGCTCTTCCAGCGGACACG
This sequence comes from Ceriagrion tenellum, assembly GCA_963169105.1. Lineage (NCBI taxonomy): Eukaryota > Metazoa > Arthropoda > Insecta > Odonata > Coenagrionidae > Ceriagrion > Ceriagrion tenellum. The sequence goes on along the minus strand of OY720632.1, from coordinate 12,054,022 downwards.
GTTCTGCCTCTCGCGGGCCCGAGTCATCGCGGTCCGAGCTTCGACGGTGCCTCAAGCAGCGGGCGCGCGGCGAAGGGTGGGGAGCGGGAGGCCTGCAAGGGGGCCTGGGCCGAGAGGGAGGCCGGCGGGGGTAAGCTGCAGGCCCCCAGGAGCTGTGAGACCCACGAAGGCAGGCCGGTGGCCCGCAGAGGCGGGAGTGTGTCAGAGGCTCACAGGAGCGTGAGGTGTGGTCCCTCTGTGACCCCTCGCGAGAGCATCCCTCGAGGCCCTCGGAGGCCGAGCCACGTCCAGGAGAGCTTCAGTGGCCTCAGCTCAGTCTCATCGAACCAGGCCCATGAAGATAAGGATCTGATGTGGAACGCGCCAGGCTGCGAGAGGAGCGCACCCGACGGCTGGAGCTGTGGCGAGCGGCAGTCCAACAAGGGGATGAGCGGGAGTCCCACAGGGACATGCGGGAGGCCCGCAGGAACTTCGCAAAATCAACCGTAAAATTTACCGAGGCTCGGTGAAAAGGGGACTCTCTGTTACATTAATTGGACTGATTATAATGTGTTACCGAATAATTGGCGAGAGTTTATTTGGCCAATATTACGTGTAAATCAATCAGAACAATGCCTACTGTGAGAGTTAATTATGATAACGATCTAAAGTCAGATCACATTATTGTATCCAGCTGAATAATTCGTTTGCTGAGTTTGTTTCGATGTATTCACATCAGAGGACAATAAATACACTGATTTACCAACGGTTGTTTTCAATTCCTTCCAAAATTTGAATATGACGCCTTTAAACCTTTGCACCTTTAAACTGTCAGACCACTAAGATTGAAAAGGAGAGAGTAAGAGAAAGAACTTGTGAGCATTCGATTCAGCAGACAGCAGAATTGTAAGTTTTCCACACGGAACGAAAGCCAACCCAACGGCTGTCTTTTTCCGACACGATTTTCCGGCGCTATATCGCGATATTTAAACGGGCGCGATTACGTCGTATGATATCGAGCGTAATATCATGATCTTTTATCGTCATATTTTATCGGGGTGCGATATTGCAATTTTTTATCGGGTGACATTTCACGATATTTTATCGGGGCGCGTTAAGAGGATATTTATCGTCACGATATGAGTTATCGTTATCGCCACTTATTGATAAGCTAAAATTATCGTCTCATGACATTTGATTATAAAAAATGGCCTAGGTAGGAGGTCCGCGGAGGCGAATGGCAGGCCTAGAGGGAGGAAGACGGTTCGCCTCCGCCTCCCGTATCCCGCCGGCTGAAGGAGGACGAGAAACGAGTAATAGGCTGCCGATCGAGTCCTGATCAGACAACTGTCGCAATAATTATGCTTCTCTGGTCAATGAGAGTCCTGCAGGCTCACTTGACTGTACATTTACTCCGCTACTTCTTTATTTCTAATCACGATGCTTTCGTAGAACAGTAAATCTTATATTGTTGTAGAGAGTTTCAGTTTGTTCAAGTAAAAGTTCAACCACACGCCTGTTCTATATCTTTAATTGACCAGATTTCGCATTCAATTCTCAAAAATGTTTCGTGTCGGGTGTGGGATCACGGTTCATTCCATCTCGTGGTCTTTTTCGTCATCCAAAAGGCAAACCGCAGTGGTAGGGAAATGCTCACAGTCCTGGGAATACAACTTCTTTGCTGTGAAGCGCCTCATCGTGCTTGATAACGATCACGTTGTCGATATCATGAGCGCAATTGAACAAAAGCATTATGAAGAGCCATGATCGCGATTCAGGTTTGTTACCCAGTCACAACTACCGAGCTTTCTTATTTCAAGGCGACTTTCAGATGTAGTTTCGTATCCTTTCGGTGTATTTATTTGCATCCGTATGCGTTGCTGTGAACTGAGTTCCTAGCTTTTACAATACGTGATGATATTGTCTGCGAATGTTCAATGAAACTATAAGGAAAGGAAAAAGCATACCACTCTCACTGGCATAGAAACATAAAGCAGTAGTTCTCGGTTTTTACCTCATCAGCCCAGACCATTCCAATCAAACGCCATAAGTTCTCATCTTGCATGGGTTTTGAGGCCAGCTGATTTAAGTCTTGAGTTTAGCTCGCACGAAGGACCAGTCGGAAAGATATTTGAAAAGGATAATAGCTCCTACTACCGTTTCATGCACCCTGAGGAGGCGTCGAACCTGCTTAATTAGGATATTAAATAAATGGAATGGGTTTCTGGCATGCTGCTCACTAATCGAGTCTGCCAATCCACTCTTTTTCCAGTTATTTTGAACTAAAACATATATATTTCTCATTCTTAAGTGACCGTGACGTCTGTGCCATAATTTAGCCACAGCATTAAATCTTTTGCCTCAGAATAGCAACAACTTTTATCATTAGTTTTAGCTTCAATCGTGTATAAGTCACCACTTCTGTTTCCGATCACAACAACGTGGCAATTCTTAAAATATTTTTTCTTTTCTTTGTAAAATCTAACGTTCAATCCACTAGATTCCATTTTTGATTCAGCCAATAAATTCCTTCCCATTTCTGGCTCGTAATACACATCATTGATGGTACAATTCGTGGCCTTATTCCCTACTAAGCATTTAACTTTAATATAACCAATCCCAATTACTGTCAACCCTTAACCAGTGACGTGCAATTCTTGTCACACAAAAAGTGACGCGCGGTCTGAGAGACCGCAATTTATTTAATATTAATAAAATGTTGTTAGATATTTCACTCGTATGGTTTAAATTCTATGGCTCTCAGCACTATCTCTCCAACTTATATTTAATCTTCTAAATCACCAACACAAACCATGTTTTCAGGGTAAATTATTATTTAAAACAGGGTAAAAAAATTGAAAGAAAAACGCAACTTATTATCAGAGCCATAAATCATTAATATGTTTTATAGAGTTGAAAATAAGATGTAATGTTTTTGATGAAATCTGCAATTGATCACAATTACATTTTTTTTCCAAAAATGCCCTCACACCTCCTATTGGCACATTCGTTATAATTTTTTGCGCCTTCTAAGCTCACAGGGTTTTTTCATTGAAACACAAGAGAGAAGTTTCCCGCTTTTTTATGAGGGGCACAGTCTACATGTAGTTCACCTCTGTAGCTTTTCAACCTCTTCTGCCTATTCCAACGGTAAGTGGAGAATGTTTGATTCTTATTTGTACCTGTCTTTGAAGTGTAGGATTGGACATCTTCTCCTTCACGTGTGGGGCCTTAACTAGCTCTGCAGCTACCGATTTTATGCATTCACACCTTGTCACATCTTTTTTGTTTTCCGCAGACTGACAATGCACAAACAAGTTGAAAGGAAATAACTAATAGTCTGAAAAAGACTTCCATTGGCCACCTCCTTGTCCTTCAGCTGGATGAGTAGCTACAATACATTCTATCAAATGTGTATCCTCGCCACCCTTGGTTACGTTATTACCTGCTATCATTTCTGGTTTCCCTGACTCAATATCATCGCTCTCCCTGTGGTGCATTGAAGAAGCCAAACAAACAGCCCTATTTCTCTTCGGAACATGGGAAACTAGAGTCTTGTTAGCCGAGAACCTGCACAGTGAAGAACCTACTATACGCCCTTTAGATGGCCCCAGCCGGCACAAGGTGGCAAATATCCCTAAATGAACGGATAATATCCCTACAGTTAAGGTGTAAGTCATCTGGTGAGCGGATGGGATATCTCTAAGCAAGAGATACGATAGGGATACAATTGGAAGGACGAAGAGATATTAGGCAGATGAATGTCCGCCTAGTAAGAGATATTTGCCGCGTTAGGATAAACTGCGTGCTGTCGTGTGGCAATTATCCCTTAACTCCGATCACCGATAGGCTACGGATATCCAATCAGGGTCTATGTATCATTAATAAACGATTTCCGCGCCATCTATTGGCAGTAATAGGAAACTAATTTATATGGCACTATTCTTGATATATGTTTACATGCGTAACTGTTTATTTTATTTTAACCAGTCATTAAAACAGGGGCGGAATTCCTTTGGGTTCCATAGCCGTCCCTGGGTGGTTTCTACTACCTCCGTGTCTGAAAAGAGCTTTGGATTTGTGTGGGGTTCAGGGTCAAGGTATGGTTGTAATTCCATCGTCACCTCCATGGGAGGAGAGGGTGAAGGAAAAGAAGGGAATCCCAAATTTTGCCTATTTATGAAAAACATGCATGAAACCCCGAGAACCCGCATCCTTTCTCAATAGTTGAAAGACGTTCATAATTTGCAGCATGATTCCGAAAATTATCCTAAGAAAAACAAATTTACCGCAGTTACGCGTGCACTAATCCATTCTCTCGATCCAATATCCTCACAAAATCTTCAGTATAGAATCTTTAGAAATCAGTGACAACATGCATAGCCTGAAAATGTTGAATTCGAGGAGTTAATGTCCACACAGCTTGAGCAATCCAACGGAGTCACGGAATCTCCATGTCCCGCTTTGCAGAGCCGGGCCGCGACGCGCGATCGAAAAATCGAGTTTATTCTCGGCGTTGCAAATGCGCCAAAATCCATCCGAATCCGCGTTCCACCTTGCGCCAAAAAAGTAACCAAAGAAATGTAATACAATTCCAGTAGGATGTCAGACAGCACCACGGCACCATGTGCGCACAGCATAACTCGCATATTAAAATATCCAACTCCATGTTTTCTCATCCCTATTTAAATTACACCGATGTTATTCCAACACGCATCCCTCTGACATTTATCCTTAATAGTTTTGAATAGCCCTAGAGATATGATGCATCTCTCCTTTATGCCGAGTTTAATATCAAACTATCGTGCAGGACTCCATCATCTCTCACACTAGTTATGCTATCATTTTACGTCGCCTGCATGACGTTCAATAACTGTGCGATCGCTCCACATTCCCTCAAAAATTTTGACAACCTATTTTATAGGTAATAAAAAATAGGCTACCGTGGGTCGGGCCTCTCAAATGTTCCAAATCCCTGTCCATATCACGTCGTTGATGAGCCTGATAAGGACTGTCATAACGTCGGATTTCTCTCTGGGTTGGGGGAGTACTGGGTTGGGGGAAGAGGGGACGGTTCCGTCTCATCCAACCCAGGATAAATAAACAAATATAATTATAATATCTGCATCAGTCGAACGTATCGAAATTGCCGCCATTATATGGTGGATAGATGACGTCACTGAGCTGCGAGTGGGTGTAGGCAGAGCCACCTAGAATACATTCTAGGTGGCTCTGGGGTAGGGGGGGGGGCGAGTTGTTTTTATATCGTCCAATCGCGGAGGGGCGTTTTTTAATTCGTGACGATACATATTTATGTACTTATGCAAAAATTCAGCTCACGTGTATTCTTCGATATATCATCCACTTCTTTGAAATACCGTTCAAACCACAAATAGGATGTGTGGCACGGGATCATTCGCAACAGACACTCGTCCCTGCTGATGTCAGAGCTGTGCACCCAAACTAGGCACCAGCCACTGAGCGCAGGCCATAAACATGCCATAAGAAGTCGCGATAACAATGCGCCATCATACCATAAACTAGCATAGAGCCACGTAGACTAACATAGTTCTATGCAGTATGCTAACTTAAGATACAGCTACTGGTTAGTATTATTAATTCAATTGATAACTTGTAGTACAAGGTACAAAATCAAGCAAAAGCCTAATCGTACTGGAAGTTTTAAGCGGTGCTAGTTTCTAATAATATCGGTAAGATATTTAGCACAAGTGCAAAACCTACTTTTCCTGGTAAATACCCGATGAGGACCTTTTACGTTTTGGGAGAATTGGTTATATCAGTGAAATAAAGAATATTAGGTTGACGTTTTCATTTACAGCTTAAACTGTGCAACTTGAAGATTTTTTCGTAATAATATTTTATATTTTAGGCTCGGCATACATTAGTTCAGTTTTCAAATGTAAACCGTGCAACTGCAATGAATTGTTTTTCCTTATTTCAACTTATTGAAAGAATTCAGCAAAGTTGAGAATGAGTGATTGTGTACGGATGATTGTCGTCAATGTATAAGAACAATAACCCCGGAATGAGAATAGTTTTTGAAAATTAATCATTGAAAATATGATCGACGCAAACCTTTCAATGCCCCCATACAAAAGCATTTCATATGTTAGCTTCCGTCGATGACTATAATCACTGTTTATGTGAGCACCTTTGAGATTATATGGAGATTGTGAAGCATCACGAGTTTCTTCTTTTTACCTGTTGTATGCATCTGCCGACGTCGGCAGGGGCGTCACGGATTAGAATGTGAGTTAAATTCCTAATTAGATTTGATTTCTGTGTAACTTTCAGAATTTCTGACGAGAGTTGCTCTATAATTACGGCCATTGGTGATACTGCCCCTTTTTGCATAACTTTCGAGGCCGTAGAGCTCATTATTTCTTGATTTAATATTAGAAACATATTTGACTAGGAATAGATTCTTTAGGGACGCAGCAATCTTATAATCTTCGATGGTGCACATTCCCAATTTGTACTACATTGCCTACTCATAGGATTTATGAGGAGTACACGAATGACCGTACGGAAGATTTCTAACTACTGCTTAGTCGCTACGCGGAAAAGACGATTTTTATTATTTTATCAGTTTCAAAAGGGAAGATACACGATGAATCGCGGTCGGAATATTACTTGCACGAGAGTGTAAGAATGCTCCTCATAAAATTTAACTGCGTAATTTTAGCCAAAAAATTTTCACTGCGGGTACGTCAAAAGGTATTTAAATAATTCAGTCTTAAATTTTCAGTCAATTTAAAAAATTTCCCTTATTCTCAACGTATTATCCTCCATTCTCTAAGTTGAACTGTTGGGCCACACGACTTAGGAATTGCTCACAGTAAACCTAGAAAATAATTATGGGAAAATTTCAAAAACCGTTTAAAAGTTATTTTTAAGAAATTTCCACATTTCTTTAGGTCTCTCACTCAGACAGGTAATTGGTATATACAAATTCGACAGTGTAACGTTTTTATGCTGGCGCCAAGTTTTTAGCGTCCATTTTTTGTTCAGTTAGCTTCTCGTGTGGGTCGTGGAGTAGCGGTAGTGTCGACGAGAGTATAAATTCGGTGGTCCCTCTAGAAGCAGGGCATTTTTTTTTGGTTTCGAAGTTTCGGTTGCGGTCAGAGAGACTGTTATTCATCTACATCTACATCTACATACTACCCCGCAAGCCGCCTCAAAAGGCGTGTGGCGGGGGGTGTTAGGACACCAGCCGTCAACAAAAAAAAATCAAAGTTCCGCCTAGCATTTATTAAAGTCCTTAATTGTTCGGGGGAAAAACGAATTCCCATACCTATCCGTTCGGCAAAATATATCCATTAATTTATCGATTCTGTCGGACCTGGAAATATAATGTGGTTCTAATATGATGTTCTCCGTGTCGCTCTGAAAGATATTCATTCTCAATTGCTCAAGCAATCTAAGCCTAGCGCGTAGCCTCCGAGTCTCTAGCGGCTCCCACCCTAAATCTTTCAAAATCTGTGTGACGCTTTCTGTATGGCCGTAGCAGTTTTTCACGAATCGCGCAGCTTTCCTTGTCAAGTTTATCAAGTTCATGGACTAGGTCTTTCTCCGCCGAATCCCATATGCTCGCTGCATATTCAAGGTGTGGCCGGACGAGTGCGAAATAGCACCTCTCTTTCACTTTATCATCCGATAATCTTCCCACAACACGCTTGACAAATCCTAACTTCTTCAGGGCTCTGCCACAAATATTTCTTATATGTGTCCCCCACGATAGGTTCGAAGTTATCGTAACTGCCAGGTATTTCACTTCATCTGTCGCATTTATGCTAACGCCATCCACAACATATACATGGGGATAGTTGGACGACCTACGCAAGAAATGCACCGCCGTGCATTTTCTCAGATTAAGTTCTAGTCCCCACTCTTTGCTCCACGCATGAACGTTGTTTAAGTCCGATGACAGAATTTCAAAGTCAGATTGATCACTAATTTCGCGGTATATGACAGCGTCGTCGGCAAATAAACGTATTTTACTGCTAATTCGGGAGCAAAGGTCGTTTATATATATAATGAACAAAAGTGGGCCAATAACGCTTCCTTGCGGGACACCTGATGTCACTTTAACTATATCAGAGCTAATTCCGTCAAGAACTACTTTTTGCTTACGATCACTCAGAAAGTCACGTATCCAGTTTACTACTTGTTCGTTTAACCCGCATGACTGTAATTTGTATAATAGTTTTCTGTGAGGTACCGTGTCGAAAGCTTTCTTGAAGTCTAGAAATAGTGCGTCAACTTGTTTTTTCGATTCACCAGATTTGAGAACGTCGTGAAGAAAGAGCGCGAGCTGTGTTTCGCATGATCTACCATTCCGAAACCCATGCTGACAATTATGCAGGAGGTTTCGACTGTCCAGAAAAGTCATGATATTGCTAACAACGATATGTTCGAGAATCTTGCCTGTAATCGATGTTAATGATATTGGTCGATAGTTTCCTGGGTCATGTCTGTTTCCCTTTTTAAATATCGGTGTAACGTTTGCAGTTTTCCAGTCCATTGGTATCTTTCCTTCAGATAATGACTTATTGAATATTATCTCTAAGAACGGTGCGATCTGTGGTGCTAACTCCTTGAGGACGCGCGCGGGTATTCCCTCCGGACCCGGAGATTTATTACTTTTTATCGATTGTAGCTGTTTAGTTATCCCATCGCGCTGAATTGTTATTTCTTTCATCGGTTCCTCAATGTATGGAATGTCTAAATTACACGCAGTGTCGTCTGTAGTGTAAACACTTTCAAAGTGGGAGTTTAACACATTAGCTTTATCAATATTTTCTGTGACAAGTTTACCATCTTTATCAAATAACGAATTCTACGGTAGGAGATTTTCCCTGAAGTTCTCTCGCATATGACCAAAAAGATTTTGGATTTCCTTCGAGTACTTTTCCAAGTATTTTTTTCTTGAAATTTCGCAGTGCAGCACGCAATGTTTTCTTGGTTTTTGAGCGTTGCGCAAGGTAACTCTCTTTTGCTTCTAGTTCCTTCGATTTTTCATCAAACGTAATGGTTTTTTTGAACATGTTGTACAGTTTTCTCTGTTTCCTAAGGTCTCTCCTAACATCGTTATTGTACCAACGAGGTTCTTTGCTATCACTTTTCAGTTTTTGCGGAATGTGTTCGTTGATTCCTTGGCGTAAGATTTCTAAAAAGTATTTCCATGACACATCGGTGCTTTTATCCTCTGTTTTAGCTACGTAGTCCGTGTATGAATCATTAAGCATCTCGCCAAATTTAATGAAGTTACATTTATCAAATAAATAAATATTGCGTTTTGGTTTTTCGGCTGACTCCACTTCTGTCTTTAAGGTTGCAAGAATTGCTCTGTGATCACTTATACCGTCGAGAACATTGATATGTTTTATCAACTTAGGATGGCTTACTGCTAAAAGGTCTAATATTTTATTACCTCTCGTAGGCTTGTCGACTACTTGGGATAGCGAGTGATTTGAGAGTACGTTGAGTAAGATCTCACTGATTTTTCTATTCCTCGAATTCGGTTTTACCGTGTAAGAATCCCAATTTATACATGGGAGATTAAAATCTCCCCCAATAATTATTACACTTTTACTATCTCTCAAAGTAAATGCGGATATTTGATTTTCTAATTGGTAAATAGTATCTACTTCGGAGTTTGGAGGTCTATAAAAAGAGCAAACATGTATTCTCCTATTGTTTTGTTGTTTAATTGTACACCATACGCTTTCTATTACATTGTCGGTTATTTCGTGAGCGGTGCTGTGTAAATGTGATTTAACCGCTAGAAAAACTCCGCCACCTGTTCTATCGCGTCGATCGCGTCTGTAGATTTTATATCCTGGCGGGAAAACTTCGCTGTCGCTTATATCCTCCACAAGCCAGCTCTCTGTTCCTAAGACTACATCTGCGTCCTGAAATATATGCTCGATTTCTGCGCGCTTGTTTTTTACGCTACGGCAATTAACTACTACAAAGTTAATGTCGTATTTCGTAAGGTGAGAGTCGGTTGGTCCTTTTTCAAGCTTACGTGTATTAGTTTGACGATTTACACTGGAAGTCCTAATTACACCTGATATAATATCTTTCTCCGGATTACGCGATTTGGAAATATTTCCGCTATTTTCCGGCATAACCGCGCCTAAGTTTACTTTGATGTGGAGGTTTTCGCAAAGTTGATTTCCTCGGAGGCTACGTTTGATTAATTTTTTACGAATCCCACTAGATGACCTACCCTCTAGTCTAAAAAATACCTGCAGTGCTCATAAATCCTACGAGCCACCCGTTCAGACGCCTCTTTGGAGTAATGCACCCCAGACGAGTTGAGGGGAGCCCGGCACGATCTAAGCACCGGCCGAAGATCAACGAATTCTGCCCCAATGCTCACACAGAATTCCCACAGCCTGTTGTTGATCCAGGCAATCCTGTCCCAAACTCGAGAACCGCAGTCGGTCCGAGGAACAATGCTGCAGACGGATAGCCGCATATCGACACCAGTGCCCCTCCGAACGCGTTCCACCTCCGAGTTTAGATCCCTAAAGGAATCTAAAATCTCATTGGCTCCGCGCTCGGAAGCATCATTGGTGCCTACATGTGCCACCACCCGCAGTCTAGAGCAGCCCGTGCCCTTCACCGCTGCTTTTACCGCCGCCGTAGAATTGGGTACGAATCCCCCTGGTATACACCAGGAGGTGACCCGTTGGTCCGCTCCGTCTCTCCTTGCCCTCTTCTCCAACTGGGGGAAAATCCGCCGGACGTTCGAACTCCCTAGCAATACGATCCCTGCCCTCCCAGCCCGACTGCCTTTCAAGGTTGTGTCCCTCGCAACAGGGGGTTCCTTCACGACCTCGCTAACTGGCTCCCCAGAATTGTCCTCCGACAAAACCGCGAAGCTGTTGCGAACGGGGATGGGATTAGCCTCCGCTTCCCCCACTCCCCGACTCGGCCGAGCCCCCGCCCCCCGCCCGTGGGGCACAACCACCCACTCGGGCCTCAGGTTGTGAGTCATCCCCTGACTCGAAGACTGCACCTTCTCCCCCAAGGCCACCTCACTAGCTTCCGCCCCCGAGCATGCCCTTGGTGGTGCACCACCTTGGTGCTGTGAAGGGTCTTCGAGGAAGAGCTACTATCCCCGGAGCCCGAGACTTTCCCACGACCTGTTACCCGGGCGTGTATCTCCGCAACCAATCTCTCCAGCTTGGCGACACGTGCCTCAAGGAGGTCGTTCTTCGCCTTGCTCTTGATATTAGCTACAGAGGAACGGCCAGCCATACTACTCTACAGGCTTTGACGGTTTAAAAACTAAAAATACACTAAATCCTCTAAATGCGTTAGGAGGGTATAAACGAATCAAACACGGAGGTCTAAATTAGAATGTGTAAGGTTGCGTGAGAAGGACTGTGTGGCAAGGTAGTTACACGTTAGTAATGAGTCAGTGACTAGAATGCCTACGTACGTATAGAATCCAATAATAATAAAGAGTCAATACTCCTACCAAAGTACTATTGGTTGTTTTAAATTTTATATAACTACTTAACCACTAAAGCAAGAAAATAGAATTATAGTTAGGCACTACAAAACAAAAAAAAGCATGCACTACAAAACTAGCAGTAAAAGGTACAGGTAACGATATTAGATTTAGTGTAGGTACTAAATATGAACCTTAAAACTTAAGCACAGGCGTAAGATACTAGAATAAAGGAAGCGAAAGAAATAGAAATTAGGAAAGAGAAAAACAAATGAGATGGTCAGTGACTACTTATCCGTTTCACCGTCACGTGGCAGGCAGGCACAACGACAGCTACAGGACCAGGCTGCTTCACAACACTACTTCACTAATCCACTTAACTCCTCGAACTACTTCGCAAAATGCGATTACAGAAATAACTAGTAGGACACACTAAAAAAAAAACACTTGCAACACTGCTAACTAACTAAGAAACTAAGGCTGAAAAATAGAATCAACGGCGTGAAGCCTCAAGATGATCGCTGTCGGCCAGAGAAGAAACCGGTTTCCAGAGCGCTCCGCAGACACAACCTCACCCTTCGAGAGCTGGTTGAAGAATGATTATTTAGTCAGTGAAGTTATTAGGGAGCCGTGGAGGTCACGGTAACGTGTTAGTATGCTTTTTAGGCCATTTCCTTTTCTTTTACTACCCTACCATCCTTCCTCTTACCTCACCCTTCCTTATCGTAGTTCCCGATGATGAGATGTGACTCGCGGCACTTTTTATGAGTGTAAGTCACTGAGGGAAATACGATTAGGATTACCTTTCCCTCCTCCCTTCTTCTCTTTCCCGAGTACAGGTGGATCTTCCCTATACCCCCCCTTGACCTGTACTGGCGCCCATATTCATAAAGTCGACTATAGTGCTCGCAGAGTTTCTGTGCACTGGGGAGATCCTCCAAGCCTAGCTGCTCATGGTAGATGAGCAGCGATTGGTTGCCGGCGTCCAATCCCGTAAACCGGTTCTTAACTCAGTGAGCGCCGCGTACGAATACCGTAAGTGGCGACACAAAAGAATCGGCGAAAACGAACGCTATGCCTCGCCGACGCGAGAGCCTTAAGAATAGGAATACTCTGGACGAGAAACTACTATGGATATCGAGTCAAAACTTGCAGTGATTGCAATAGTCATCTCAGTGAGGTTAGAAAGTAATCCCCATCGGCGCAGGTCACCGTGGTTACACGATAAATAAACAAAACTTTAAGTCAGTATTAATACAGTATTCGTACGCAGCGCGCACTGAGCTAAGAACCGGTTTACGGGATTGGACGCCGGCAGCCAATCGCTGCTCATCTACCATGGGCAGCTAGGCTTGGAGGAACTCTCCAGTGCACAGAAACTCTGCGAGCACTATAGTTGGAAGTGTCACGTCGTCGTCGACCCCGCTCGGAGCTAGTCGGGAGAGGCGGGCGTCGAGGGGGCCCGTTACAACAGATGGAACAAAACTATGATGTGTAATGAAAATAATTATGCTCTTGACAAAATCATTTCAAAGTAATTTAAAAGTGAAATTAGTCTCAGGTAAGTTCACTAAATCGAGTGATTGACACAATAAAAGAGCCAGTCTATACCCACGTTCATGCATAGCGTCTCGTTGGCGAGTGAGTGGATATGAGCATCAAAATACAGGCAGGACATAGAAATCAAGCGGGGCCGAGTACCCGAGAATGGGAAGTAAACATCTCATTTGACGATCAAGGAGACGATGGGAATGTATAAGGACCGTAATATGCTCATTAAGGCCGTTTCAAGAGCAAGTGGAAAAAATTAAAACCATTAAGCGTCGTTCAGGCCCTCGGTATACCACGTGTGCACCTCATATGTAGTTGATACTAGTCCTGGTAGTCTTTGCCGTATCGTTAACTTTTCCGAAACATATCATAACTATATCACTCGCTGTTATTAAAAAATATATCTAGGTCTCACGAGAGAAAAATAACATCGCTCCTTTACTTTCCTGTCACATTTTCCTCGTATTTTTCTATTAAATCCTAATTTACGATTTGCCTGTCCGCAAATTTCACGTATATGCTTCCCCCACAACAAGTCCTGATTAAGAGTCACGCCTAACTGACTGTACATTTATTAATTAATTGTGTACGTCTCGTTGGTTAAGGTACTCTTCTAAGGCAAACATTTATAACTACGCGTTTTTTATGATTTAATATAACTGCCAAGTGTCGCACCATTCGTTTACAGCATCTAGGTCTTTCTTCAACGCAATTCTATCAGACTCCGTGTTTATATGCCTGTACAATAGTGCGTCGTCCGCGCTAAGGTGAATTTTGCTCGTAACAACGGCGGAGATATCATTAATATACAAATGAAATAATAAGAGACCAATGACACTTCCCTGGGGTACACCGGATGTGACTGTATCTGACTAACGCCATCTAGAACTACCCTCTGTTCGCGATTACTTAAGAAATCTTCAATCCAGCATATTATATCGTGATGTATTCCATAGGCTTTTAGCTTAACAAGTAATGTTGAATGCGGAACTTTTCGAATATCGAAAGCTTTTTTGAAATTAAAAAATATCGCGTTTACCTGGGTGAAAGGAATGAACATCGTGAAGGAAAAGGGCTAGCTGAGTTTCACAGGACCTGTCATTTCGGAATCCATGCTGGTTTTGAGTTAACAAGTTCTGACTATCTAAATACCTCATAAGTGTGCTGAAGATGTTCTAACAATTTGAATCAGATGGACGTGAGGGAGATAGGTCTGCAGTTACTTGCATCTTCCTTATCGCCGCTCTTAAAGATAGGAGTTACGTTCGCGATTTTCCAATCGCAAGGGACACGATGTTCTGCTAGAGATTTTACATATATTATTTTCAAGTACGGTGCTATCTCTGACGCTAAATGCATAATTTTCAGTGAGTCCGTAAGGTTTTGGGAAACGGGGATTCTATGTTAGTTAAGAATACAGGCTTCCCATCCTGCCTGGATCGGGCTCGAATCCCGGCGATTTTTTGCGGAAATCCCATTTCCTTTTTCAGTAAAATGTCAAATGTAGCACTCACTCTGTCGGTGCGGACGCTCAACCGTGGTGCCCCGGGTGATGTTCGATAAGAGCAGGCTAGCGCCGACCACACGTTTCCCTCCCCGCTACTTTCTTCTCCGAATAATGTGATAATGGTATCATTAGTTTGCTGACCTCTTGCAATAAATAGAATAGGAATCGCTTTCCGACTGTCGACAAAACAATATATTTAATTTTTTACGTAATTTTGAAAACCAGTTTATTTTCTGGCGATTTTATTAATATTTTATGAACTCCCGCATGCTAATGTATATATATTTTGTTGTAATTCTATAATATGCGCACAGTTTTGCTTCTAAACGAGAAATAATTCTTTTAAGTTATGCTCAAAATTGTTCCCAGCAGTATAAAGATGTCACCACTAGACCAATCGAAATGAACGTGTTTCAATATAATTTCGCCTAACTTCCGAATACCACGCCAATATCTTTAGTCATAACATGCTTCACTTAAGGAAAAACTTAATAGTATAAACCTGGTAGCGTTTCCATTGCTGCATGCACGGTGAAGACTAACCTTAAATAAATGGAATTAAATTAAATGTGGCCCAAGAATTTCCTTTCGGCATACTAGGAAAATTATTAAAATGCGCTATCAGTGACACTTGAATGCAGTTTTAACCACTTAAAGAACAAGCTAATTTCGACGACAGATTTCACTCAACCATTTCTCAATCCCTTCAATAACCTAACCCTCTGCTAATTTGGCGCAAAGAACATTAGTTGTCAGTTGTCTTCCTCGAAAGACGGACCGACTGAATATATATGTATGTACTTTTCTGACTCATTATGAGAGGAACCCTTGAGAGAAGTGTATCGGCTCGCATTGGTGGCCAGTATGGAGTGGTTTCCCATTCCGATGAGGTCTGGATCGAATTCATGGGTCAGGACAGCGATTTGAAAATGAGTCCAAGAAAACTAGTCTCAAGCACCATGATATTGCGATGTTTGCAGAAAGTTAAAGTACTGGCGATTTTCCGGGTTATCGAAAGATGCTATTTTATCCCCGCCCTGTATCTCTAAATGCAAGAGGTAATAGAAGAGACAAAATGATTTGGCTGAAGTTATGTGTACAAATATTGATTGAACCTTATCTCTATAAGTTTGTACCTAAATGCAGAATAAAACGAAGCAAAACGCTGAGAATCTCCTTCAGCATAAATTATCCTTCTGTCCTATCTCTCTTCCATTTCCTTTATCGTGTTCCCATTCATTTTCATAATTTCTGTCCCATAGTCCCAACACCGCCTCCTCCTTGCATATGCGCCAAATGGTCGGGTGAATGAGAGTTAGAAATATCACGTTCGCGTTGTTTTCATCCTGCTCATTTTTAAATGCGACATCGGGATACCTTTCGCTCTTTATTTTCAAATTTCGGCCAGACCGTTACCATCTCTCGTCCCCTCGCAGTGTAGAAACTTCGTCAAACCTTCCAAAATAATATGGAACCGAGGCCGTGGCCATATGACTTGAGTGTGCCAGGAGATGGTCGTGCGATCAGACCGGGAGAGTGACGCAGGACAACCTGGGCACACTCAAGGGCATTATTTCGTTCAAGCTTCGCGCGAAGTTCGTCGCTCGATAAGAGTTCACTAGTGCGGGTGATGAGAAGATTGACGTGTGTTAATGATGAGGCATTTGCTATGTGTAGTGAGTGTGTTGCTTTCTAGTTTCAGATGTTTCAACTTTACGTGCTCAGATTTAATTTTTGCATGGGGTGGGATTGCATTATGCATATCGATGTAGCAAAATATCCGTATGGAGCCTCGATTCGCTTACAGGAATACGGGGCATTCCTTTTATTCAAAGAAAAGGTTTACGCGGTTTCCCGCCGTCAACAATGCCTGGTAGTGTGTGTGTGCTACGGTGTGTGCCGAACGAAGTGTCTTTATATTTAAGTGTGTTCGTGTAATGTTCTGAGAGCGCCCAACAGTTACGAATGATGTGCAAAATCCCAAGGGTTCCGGCAAACTTCAGTGCTCCTGGGCTTCTTTCGCTCGACGTTAGACTGCATAATTCCCTGTTTTCCGCTCAAGGTTGAGTGGCTGTGTAGTCCGGAGTGATTGAAAATCGACAAATAATGGATGGCATATCATATATATTTCAGGTATGTAATTATGCTAACCAGTGATTGCTATGCCTACAGGGAGTATCTTGTTTTCTCTAGCTCTATTGTTGAGGGTCAGGATGACGTCAGTAGTCGAAATAAGTCGTTAACTTAAGTTCATGATATCATTTCATTTTAGAACTGAACGAGAAAAAGTTCTATGCGAAGATTCTTGCATTATTCGGGTGTTCACCTCATTACCTGCTTCCGCTAACAACACTTCTACCCTCCACAATGATCTTTAAAGTCCCATCGGGAACGCGAGAGAATTTGTCATCAGCAGAACCAGCCAATGTAGTGAGAAGCCAAAAATCTCACGAAACTTGTCTCAAATTTGCGGAAACCTTCGATTGAAAAAGTGAGAAATTTATGGAGGATTACTGTCTCACTCAAAATTTGTCGTACATGTTATAAACCTTAGGGAAAGAATGTACACTTGTGTTTTTCTTCGTCCTGTAACATCAGTAATGATGTTCTTTTCCAGTGGATTACTATGCCCCTCAGTCTAAACTCTGACCACTGACTACGCGCGATGAGAAGATTGTTATATCGCAAACTTGCTTCTTGGTATTTCTCACTGATCTTCAGAGTTCAACGGATGTAGCGAAGGAGTATAATAAAAGCCTCTGATCCTAACTCATGTGATCTTAAGTATTCAGCTAATCATAGTCTTGCATAAAACTTCATAATATCTAGCCTGTTCAAATTCAGTCCTGCTAATTTGCTATTCGATACCTTCCATTCGATCGATTCTATTAAAGCGCGTGGCTATCGTCTGAATATTGACAACTTCACGATCCAAATATATCTAACACCAAACTCCTTACCTATATATCTGAAGTGACTATAGAAAAATTGTTGCATACCTTTAGCTTCGCATGGCCGCTTTACACGGTACAATTAATTGAACAAAGGAATGTATGAACTCTTGCATGAGGAAAATTGTACCGTTTAAAGCGGAATATTCTATGATTGTCTTAATTACAGGACGGGAAATAAAACCTGCTCTAATTCCATTCAGTTTTTTGTACATTCTATATGATACATCCGATTGTGCAATAAAATGTACCGTGCAAAGCGGCTTTTAGCCGGTGATCTCAGTTCTTGTGCAGAGTAATACTTTATTTTTCTAGCCTAACTGTTTGAAAACTAGTCGTACAGGCTAGTAGTTTTATTATTTTCTTTTATGCCGGCCTTTAATTATCCTGGTATTCTCACTGCATGAATTAGAGTAAAAAAAAGTTATTAAACGAGTCCAACGACGAAAAAATATTTTCTCATTGCTTGCGTTCAAAAGATGGATGCACCAATTGTAGTGGAAGAGTCGCAGACAAAAGGGATGAAATTAACGATTTTTTATGCTATTGAAAGAATCACGCAATCATTAAGACTTGCTTTCATAAAATATTTAGCATATTTGAGCATCATTCGGGGATATTCCAAATTTTATTTTGAAAGGTTCTCTCTGCTTATTATTATCTCTCAAATTATTTCTCAAGAGTCAATTTATCCTTACGCTAAAATGCAACCAGTCCATTACATTATATTCCTTACACTGTATATTCATTTTCCTACACCGGCCAAACTTTAATCGTCTTGCCACTTTTGTTTCTCCCAGAAAGTACTTTTAAAAGTTATGTATTATTTGGTATTTTGTAAAGTACATATCGACTGCTTTGGAATGTAAAGTACCGCATTGACAGCGGATTTCTGTACCTTATTATGCATTGCCTTGTGCGATTGCCTTGTGCGATAAGTAAAAACATTAAACTCTATTACCATGAATAAGTGATAATATTGAAAACCACCAGGCGTGGTGTATTTAGTATTCCTACGAATTGTAGTGGCCGTATAATTCTTATGACGAGGTTCGTAATAGTTTTCCTTTATTTCTCGTCTAACACTGCATTAAAAGAATCACTTCGTCTTAAGTAAAATATTTATTTGAAACGCAAATTATTTTGATTGAGACTCTTGAACATCAATGTTTTAAACACTAGATAAAAACAGGTTTAGATGCTTTTGTTCATGCTTTCAGTAGCATTAAATACGTTTTACATCAGTCATCACATACTTTACCGATGGACATTATAAGAAACCAGAGGTTTTTGGCACCAAACGCAGTATATGTTCAGTGGTAGAACATTATGGCCTATCGTTATAGTGATTTCGCATTTGTAGGTAGTTTCACGATTCTTGTCATGGACGCGAATAGGGGTGAATAGGGGGGACGATCATGCACCCTAGTTCGACGCCGAGTGCCATTGTAAACATTTCGGAACTTCTTCTACCTATTGATACTTTCTTTTATCCAAATCAGCCTGAATACCGTGGGTTTAATTCATCATGACCTCTCATTCCATAGGATTTCTCTTCGAAAAATAGTTTTCCGTGTCGAAGCCCTCGGAATATTTCCTTAAAATCCAAGGATAAAGTGTACACGAGGGTTTACAATTTGTTGAATAGGATATTATTCGGTAGAATTGTCCGAATTTGTTTTTTTAAGGTCAAAGTAACAGTTGCACTCCAATTTCCCACAAGCCTAAAAGCAAGAAAAACGGCTGTTAGGCATTTTTCAAAAGTTTTTTGTTTTACCTTCAAGTATCGACTAAAACCTCGATTATTAAAACAGGGCTACGCAAAGAATTACCTCATGGGGCACATTGAGCAGTATATGAGTATAGTTCAGACCAAGGAATATGTTACCTTTTCTTGATTTTTTTTGAGTCAAAATCCCACCCCAGTCTATAGATTTTATAACAATAGAGACTATAATAGTTATGCTTAACTTCAGAAAATTCTACGATACGGAAAAAACTGCCAGGGCTAATATGAATTTCATATCAGATGTACCCGCGATTTACCGAGGGCCAGCACGATGCTTAATACTTCAAACATTTTCCACTTACTCTTAAAAATGGTATTAATAAGCATCTATCGATATTCAAGTATATCACGCAATGATTGAGCGTTATAAGAAAGGGAGTTCTCAAAAATTCCTAAAGAACGTTCCTCTTAATGAGGGTGCTCCAGATGAGATCATCGTCTTCACCATCCTCGTTCACAAATCATTTGGTTCCGGGATTCCAATAATGACGCGCTATCAAAATTTCTTGTTCCGACTGTAATATGGAAAATTTTCTCTCTACTCTGCACCTGAAGGCTGAGTAATTTATTATAGTTGTAGCTATTCTACTTCCAAATAACTATTCAGAAACAACACTTCGTTAACTGTCAGCATGGGTTATATATTTCTCCGTGGATCTTGGATTTGAAGACGAATCATTTAAGTAATAGAACGAAGGAAGAGGAGTAATACGCACATTCAATTTACGCAAAATACCTCTACACCTACAAACTACCCAGCGATCCATCGTATGGGCGTGTAGCAGGGGGTGTTAGTACACCAGCCGTGGAAAGATATAAGGTTTTGGTAGGAAAAATGGTGATGTCTTTGAGCTCATTTTTTATTGTGGTCACTTTAATGTGCGCGGAAAGAACGAGTTTTTTTACATATCTGTTGGGCAATGTATCTCTCTTATTTTATCGCTTCTGTCAGACCCAGAAATGTAGTGAGGCGTCGAGATAATATCCTCTGTGTCGCCCTTAAGTACACCTGTTTCGAATTTCTCAAGCAGCCTAGGCTTAGCGTGTAGCATCCGAGTCTCTAGAGTTTCCCACCTCTCTCCCTCTAACAGTTGTGTGGCTCTATATGTTCGCTCGTAGCTTTTATAAAGAGTTGCGCAGCTTTTCTTTGTATTTTATTATTATTTGGTTAAATCTTTGTGACCAGGGTCCCAAATGCTCATGGTGTATTCGAGGTGTGGCCTAACCAGACGAAAGTAGCATCTCTCTTTTACTTTTTCATCCGAGGACCTTCTTATTACACGCTTTACAAAACCTCGTTCCTTTAATGCTGTGCCGCAATTGTTTTGTATGTGTGTTCCCCACGATGTATCAGAAATTAAGGTACTTGCAAGATATTTTACTGTATCTTATGATTTTATGTTTACTCCACCCACAGTATACGTATGGTATTTGTGTGACGACTTTCGCAGGAAGTGAACTGTGGTGCATTCGCTGATATTTATGTCTAAACCCCACTCCTGGCACCGTGAATGAACGTTGTTAAGGTCCGGTGACTGAACTACTAAGTCCGTGTCTTCGCTTATTTCACGGTAGATTACTGTACCATGCGCAAATAATCTTATTTACTGCTAACTCGTGAACTTTGGTCATTAATATAATTAATGTCTAAAAGAGGGCCGTTCGTGATTCCTTGAGGAACACCGGATGTTACTTCGGGCATATTAGAGCTTGGGTTTTTTCTTGGGTCTTCTGAGTCAGGGCAGCTATTTGAAAATTTGTCCAAGAAAATTAGTTTCAAATTATATGGAATTGCGCTGTTTACAGATAGTTAAATTACGCTGGAGTTTCCGGGTGATTGGAGGATGGTATTTTAACGCCGCCCTATATCTTAAAATTTTAGAGCTATTGGAAGAGACTAAATAATTTGTCTGAAGTTATGCGTACAAATATTAAATCAACCTCATCTCTATAATTCATTGCAAAATAAAACAAAGCAAATCGCTAAGACATTCCATCAACATAAATTATCCTTTCGTTCCATCTCTCTTCCATTTCCTTTATTCTGTTCCAATCTGTTTTCGTGGTCTGTCCCATACTCCGAACATCCCCGTGCATGGGTGGCAATTGGCCGGGTGAACGGGAGTTAGACATTTCACGTTCACGTTGGTTTCATTCTGCACATTTTTCAATGCGACATTTGTATTGGAGTACCGTGAATGAACCTTATCTCTATAAGTAGATGCAGAATAAAACGAAGCTAAACGCTGAGAATCTCCTTCAGCATAAATTATCCTTCTGTCCTATCTCTCTTCCATTTCCTTTATCGTGTTCCCATTCATTTTCATAATTTCTGTCCCATAGTCCCAACACCGCCTCCTCCTTGCATATGCGCCAAATGGTCTGGCGAATGAGAGTTAGAAATATCACGTTCGCGTTGTTTCCATCCTGCTCATTTTTAAATGCGACATCGGGATACCTTTCGCTCTTTATTTTCAAATTTCGGCCAGACCGTTACCATCTCTCGTCCCCTCGCAGTGTAGAAACTTCGTCAAACCTTCCAAAATAATATGGAACCGAGGCCGTGGCCATATGACTTGAGTGTGCCAGGAGATGGTCGTGCGATCAGACCGGGAGAGTGACGCAGGACAACCTGGGCACACTCAAGGGCATTATTTCGTTCAAGCTTCGCGCGAAGTTCGTCGCTCGATAAGAGTTAACTAGTGCGGGTGATGAGAAGATTGACGTGTGTTAATGATGAGGCATTTGCTCTGTGTAGTGAGTGTGTTGCTTTCTAGTTTCAGATGTAATACTTTACGTGCTCAGATTGAATTTTTGCATGGGGTGGGATTGCATCATGCATATCGTTGTAGCAAAATATCCGTGCGGAGCCTCGATTCGCTTACAGGAATACGGGGCATTCCTTTTATTCAGAGAAAAGGTTTACGCGGTTTCCCTCCATCAACAATGCCTAGTAGTGTGTGTGTGCTACGGTGTGTGCGGAACGAAGTGTCTTTATATTTAAGTGAGTTCGTGTAATGTTCTGAGTGCGCCCAACAGTTACGAACGATGTGCAAAATCCCAAGGGTTCCGGCAAACTTCAGTGCTCCTGGGCTTCTTTCGTACGACGTTAGATTGCATAATTCCCTGTTTTCCGCCTCAAGTTTGAGTGGCAGTGTAGTACGGAGTGATTGAAAGTCAACAAATAATGGATGGCATATCATATATATTTCAGGTATGTAATTATGCTAACCAGTGATTGCTATGCCTACAGGGAGTATCTTGTTTTCTCTAGCTCTATTGTTGAGGGTCAGGATGATCTTTGTAATCGTAAGTCATAACTTAAGTATGTGACTACATTTCATTTTAGGTGCAGATGGACAAAAAGTTTAACGAAACAAAAGTTTTGAGAAATGAAGGTACTTTGAACTATTCGGCTGTTCACCCTGTTGCTTGCTTTTTTTTGCTCCACAACACTTTCGCCCTCCACATTGATCTGTAAAGTCCGCTGAGAACACAAAAGAGTTTGTTGAAAGCAGGAACAACCAATGTAGTGAGCACCAAAAAAAATGCTAGTCATTTTTTAAAAAAACCGCGGAAACCTACGATTGAATAACTGAGAAATATTTTGGTGGATTGCTCTGTCACTCGGTATTTTTTTGTGTATTTGTGTCTCTGTCGGTATATTTTGTGCACGTTATCAATCTGAGGGGAGAAATGAATTGTTGTACTTTTCCCGGTCCTATTGTATCACTTATGATACTCTTCAGTGTACTACTCTGCCCCTCAGTCGAAATTCTCGCCACTGACTGCGCGCGATGATAAGGTATTGATAGTACAAAGTTTTTCAGGTTATTTTCACTGATTTTCGAAGTTCAACTGACGTAGCGAGGGGGTGACATATTAGCCTCAGAGAGAACCCCAAACTCGAGTGATCTAAAGTATTCTGCTAATCAGAGTCTCACGTAAAACCTAATAATTTCTAGCCTCTTCAGTTTAGTCTTGCTAATGGCTGTTTAACATTTTCTATTCCATTGATTTTAATAGCGTGTTGCTCTCATCTGCATTCTTGATCTAAATCTTTCTGACACAAAATCATTAAATCACCCTAGTTAGACGACAAGCGCCATTGTCAATATACCGGAACTTTCTCCTCCTATTGATACATTCTTCCATCCAAATCCGCCAGAATATCGTGGGTTACTTCATCGTGACCACTTATTCCACAGGACTTCTCTTTAAATAATAGCTTGTCCTGTTAAAGATTTTGGAATATTTCCTTAAAATCCAAGTTAATATTTTTCCTTAAATTTCCTTAAATACACTCGGATATACGATTTTTTCAAAAGCGTATCAATTGGTAGAATTGTCCAAATTTGGTTTTTCATGTTCAGGAATTAACAAACTTTACAAAAGTTTTACTCAGGACGTGATGATGTCGACTATTCGACGAAACCGGTCGTACAATAAATATTCTGAGTGAAACTTACAAACTTTGTTAAATCCTGAACATGGAAAAGTTTTACAAAGTTACGGCTGAAACTATTGAATTTGGTTTATCATGGTGGAAATAACGGATGTACGCCAGTTTCCAACATTTCCTGAAGCAAGAAAAAGGTTGTTAGATATTTCTCAGGTGTTTTTAGTTTATACCTTCAATTGCTGACTAATACATAGAAACATACTTTTTGAAACAGTGCTACGCGGAGAATTAGCTCATGGAGCACTTTAAGCAGTAATCTCGTTCCGACCAGGGGATGAGGGACCTTTACTTCTACATCTACATAATACACTGCGAGCCGCCGCATGGGGGTGTGGCAGGGGATGTTAAGTCACCAGCCGTGTGTATGTATGTATGTAAATATGTAAGTTTTTCGGAGATGAAATAGTTACATGTATTATAGGAGTGTATTTAGTGGAGCTCAATTTTTATTGTGGTCGCTTACTGTTAGCGGAAAGAACAAGTTTTTGTACCTATATGTTCGGCAGGGTATCTCTCTTATTTTATCGCATCTGTCGGACCTTGAGATGTAGTGAGGAGTCGTGATAATATTCTTTATGTCGCTCTGAACAACATCAGTTCTGAATTTATCAAGCAAACTAAGCCTAGCTTGTAGCCTCCGTGTCTCTAGGGACTCCCACCTTAATCTCTCCAAAAGCTGTGAGACACTATGTGTACGCTCGTAGCACTTTTTAACGAAGCGCGCTGTATTTCTTTGTATTTTGTTAATTTTTTTGGTTAAATCTATTTGACCAGGGTCCCAAATGCCCACGGCGTATTTGAGGTATGGCCTAACCAGAGCGAAGTAGTGTCTCTCTTTGACTTTTTCATTCGAGGACCTTCCTGTGATACGTTTAGCAAAACCTAGTTTCTTTAATGCTGCGCCACATATGTTCTTTATGTGTAATCCCCACGATATATCAGATGTCAAGGTTATTCCATGATATTTGATAGTATACGAAATTTTAAGTTTACCACCCACAGTATAGGCATGGCATTTTTGTGATGATTTACGCAGGAAGTGAACTCTGGTGCATTCGCTGATATTTTATTCTAACCCCCACTCCTGGCACCACGAATGGACGGTATTAAGGTCAGATGACAGAACTTCAAAGTCCGCGTCTTCGCTCATTTCACGGTAGATAACTGTGTCGTCTATAAATAATCTTAATTCACTGCTAACTCGAGAACTTGGGTCATCAATATAAAAATTGAATAAAAGAGGACCAATCACGCTTCATTGAGTAACAGTGGATGTGACTCCTACCATGTCAGAGCTAAAACCATCAATAACTACTTTTTGTTTTCGATCACTGAGAAAGACACGTATTCAATTCACAATTTATCTATTAACTCCGCATGATTACAATTAACATATGAGTTTTTTGTGAGGAACCTTGTCAAATGCCTTTTTGAAATCAAGGAATATCGCGTCGACTTGCTTAATCGATTCACCTGATTTTAGAGTATCATTAAAGATGAGCGCAACTTGTGTTTCGCAGGACTTGCCTTTATGGAAGCCGTGCTGACTGCTATGTAAGAAGTTACGATTATCCTGGAATGTCATAGTATTACCAACGACAATGTGTTCGAGGATCTTGCATAAAAGTGATGTTAGCGATATAGGCCGGTGATTTCCTGGGTCACTTCTATTTCCTTTTTTGAATATCGGAGTGACGTTAGCTATTTTCCAGTCTTGGGGCACCTTGCCTTCGGATAATGATTTTGTAAATATAATTTCTAATAATGGTGCAATCTGTGGCGCTAACTCCTTCAGCACGCGTGTGGGTATTCCTTCTGGAACTGGAGACTTGTTACTTTTAATCGAACGCAGTAATTTAACTATTCCATCACCTTGCTATGTCAGCCATCGGCTCGTTAAAGTCAGGAATGTCTAAATAGTGAATTGTATCATCCTTAGTGAATACACTTTCGAAGTAGTGGTTTAATAAATTGGATTTGTCGATATTGTTGGTGACCACTTTGCCGTTTGTATCCACTAAAGACTCTACTGTCGAAGATTAGCCCTGCAGCTCTCTCGCGTAAGACCAGAATGACTTAGGGTTTTCATCTAATAATTCACCGAGGATTTATTTCTTGAAGTTTCGCGGAGTAGCACGCATTATTTTCTTAGTTTTTGAATGTTGAACAACGTATATTTCTCTCGCGGCAAGCTCCGTCGTTTTGTTACTTAATAGAATTGTTGTATAGATTGTGTAATTGCCTCTGTATCCTGAGCTTCCGCCTTACTTCGTGGTTATACCAGCGAGGTTCTTTTCTCTCCCGTTTGAATTTGTTTGGAATATATTCATCGATTCCTTTACGTAGTATATCCAAAAAATATCTCCATGATACTTCGGTGCTCTCGTTTTTTATTGTGGCAACGAATTTCGTGAATGAAGTTTCTAACGTCTCTCCGAATTTTACGTAGTCGCATTTTTCAAATAAGTAGACTTTACGTTTGGGTTTTACAGTGGAATCTACTGTAGTTTTCATAGTCGTAAAAATTACTTTCTGATCACTTATGCCTTCGAGGATATCGACGTATTTAATCATTGTAGGATGACTAACAGCTAAAAGGTTTAATATTTTATTACCTCTCGTAGGTTCGTTTACTATTTGAGTAAGAGAGTGGTGTGAAATTTCATTTAGTAAGGCCTCTCTTATATCACGCTTCTTTGAACTTGGTACAACGCTGTTAGATTTCCTGTTTATAGCCGGGAGGTTGAAATCCCCACCGATAATTATCACGCTTTTGTTTTCTTTTGAGGCAAATGATGTAATTGAGATTATAATTTGTACAAAACGTCGATTTTGGATTCTGGTGGCCTGTAAAATGAGCATATATGCATATTTCTTTTAATATGTTGCTTAATGGTACACCATACGCTCTTAATTTCAATGTCGTCTAATGTGTGTGCGGTTCTATTCAAGTAAGATTTCATTGCTTTGAATACTCCGCCGCCAGTCCCATCTGATAGATCACGTCTATGGATTTTATATCCTGTCGGAAGAACTTCACTATCGTTAATATTCTCTGCAAGTCAGCTCTCTGTTCCAATTCCTATATCTGAGTTTTCAAATATATGCTAAACTTCGGCAAGTTTGTTCCATACGCTACGGAAATGTACTATTACTAAATTTATATCGCATTTAGCTTGAATGTCGGTTCGAGGTTTTCGGTAATTCTGTGTGCTATCTTTTTGATGAACTGGAATCTGATTGCGTCACCACCCTACCGCAATCTATAGTTTTTATAAGTTTTATAAAAGTTTATACAGTATATATTCATTTAAGAAATCTCTACCATACCAAAAAAACTGCCAGGGCAAGTATTCATTTTATATCAGATGCACACGCGAATTACCGAAGGCCAGCATGATGCTTAATAGTTCAAATAATCTCCACTTACTCTTATAAATGGTATTAATAAGAATTAATCGATATTCAAGTATATCATGCAATGATTGAGCGTTATAAGAAAGAGATTTCTGCGAAATTCCTTAAAAAAAGTTCCTCTTAATGAGAGTGCTCCAGATGAGATCTTCTTCTTCACCATCCTCGTTCACAAATTATTTGGTTCCGGGATTCCAATAATGACGCGCTATGAAAAGGTGTTGTTCCTAATCTAATATGGAAAATTGTCTGTGCTTTACACCTCATGGCTGAGAATAGCTATTCTACTTTCAAATAGCTATTAAGAAACTAGACTTCGCAAACCATCCGCAAGCGTTATATACGATATTCTCCGTGAATCTTGGATTTAAAGACGCATGATATAAGTAATTGAACGAAGTACGAGGAGTTATACGCACATTCAATTTACGCAAAATACATCTACATACTACCCTGCGAGCCGCCTACCACCGCAACATTGAATGATCTATTCTATATGTAGCAATTCCACTTTCAAATAGCTATTCAGAAACGATAACCTCTTTAACTGTCCGCATGGGTTATATTGGATAATTTCCCGTGAATCTTAGAGATAAAGACACACAATATCAATAACAAACCGAAGTTAGACAAGTTATACGAACATATAATTTACGCAAAATACTTGAATCATTCAGATCGATAATATGTTATGCAGAAGGAAGACGGATAAATACAGGTAGAGAAAAAATTTGTAATACATTCCCATCTTTAATGATTAGGGTTGACATCGAGAAAACTTATCGGGTGGTAAACTACGACACGAACAAGGAAAGGAATGAACAAGGAATCCATAGTGTAGTGTTATGAAACTACAACACTATATTACAGTCAGTTAAGTCTGTGCTTACGTGAATGTATGATGAATATGAGTGAACAACTAGTCTAATAAGTTCTATTTTTCGATCCTCGACTTATTGTTGGGCAGTACAGACCTAAAAGTATCATTTGTTGGCCTGTAACACACAAGCAGTGGGGAGAGTTATCATCAAATTCTTTCTCATAACTCGGCCGGGTTAATGTAGCACACATCCTTCATAAATGCCCATTACTGGAGCATCCAACCCTGTTTCATTCATGAACCAGATAGTTCTAACCCTATCAATCTGTTATCTTCCGCTCATGTTTAGCTGCTGTATAATATTGCCGTTAGAACACTTCTTTAAATTGCGGTTGTTGCTTTCCTCGGCAAAAACCCATTCTTACGTATGCAGCACAAATTTTCCCTAGGACTTTCCTACCGATATTCCCACTCTTTTATTATCATTATCGATTCTTCCATATTCCGCAAAAAATCGACCAATACACAAAAAACCGTCTGCTTGTTCAATTATTTCCTCATTTACCTACATTATTTAATCATTCTAATCATTATTCTTATCATTATCAACTACTTTAATGTTTCACGCATTATTTCACTTATCCATTTTCCGTGTTCCGGAAAAAGTTGCGAAGAAATATCATGTAACCCCATTAAAATGTCAGAGAGCAACACTGCTCATGTGCGCTCAACAAAACTCGTACATTAAATATATCCATCCGATGTTATCTCATCTATATTTATACTACACCAATATTGTCCCAAAACGCATCTCTCTTTATTTACCATTAATAATTTTGAAAAGCCTTGGAGATATATTGCATCTCTCCTTTGCGCCAAGTTATATATGAAACTAATCATGTTAGACTAACACTAGTTATGCTATCGTTTTAGGCCGCATGCATGACATTTGTAACTGCTCGCTCACTCCACATTCTCTCAAAAACTTTCACAACCAATTTTCATTCACACTTCCTGTCTCTTGCTTGTATTACTTCGCTAAATCCAAAAATGCACTATACTCCTCATTTTGGAAGTACATATTCTTCCCTGTCAGTGGCTGAAGTAAGAAAGACTGTTCACTACATTCACTACAAGTCTCACCCCTCATAACAAACCCACAGTTCTGTCAATATTAGCTTTCCCTAGTAGCGCCTATATTCTATTCAAAATCACCAACAACAGACAAAGAAAAATTGGTGAGAGAAAGATGACTGAGTTAAGTCGTTCTAGTGTAGGATGATATTGACAGCTAACGATATATTGGCGTAAGAAATATAGCCTGATGACTTTCGACATTTTCATTAGCAGTTAGTTTATTATAAAAGTCTTGTCCGAGAATAATGCGATGGATGTCAAGAACTAATTAATACACTCATTTAAAATACTTAAATTGTAGTGGTAATACGTTCCGAAATCAAGATTCGATAATTGCACCATGATATCCTATTATAAGGTTACTACAGTAAGGAGTTTCACGTTCGGCAAAAAGCTACAGCGGACGATTTCGTATTTAAGTTATACCTCGCGCGAAAAACAGAAACATCGTTTAGACGTTTAACTTAACTGTTAAACAAGATGAACAATGGATAAGATGACCACAACGGTTATTCTGTGGATCGTTGGCCAAAGCCGAGCTAAGGCGGGTTTAACGTGTGAGTATTCCTACCTACCGACCTATCCCCACCCCCCAACCTCGTGTACCTATTGGACCGCTTTCCCGCAGGAGAGCGGAGAACAACCCTCTCAGCCCCAGCGTGTGAGAACCAAGGTCTCAGTTAGCTTGGCCACGCCATTGTCTGTGTGGGACGGGGTTCTGATTTGGTCCCTGGCCTGCCTAAGAGTGCAAAGGCTGTGCAATGGCCAGGGGTGTAAAGCGGGGCCCTTAGCCAGGCCAACGAGTGCGTCGGGGGCGGCTAAGGGATCTTTCGTGTACCAGCCGAAGTCTTCTCGACCCCCGGTCCCCCGACCGGAAGCCATTCTCTCCAGGCCGGAACCGCGGACCTTGATTCCCCGGGCGGGGAGGTCCCTTCGGGAAATTGGGTGCGTAAGATAGGCTACCGTGGGTCGGGCCGCTCAAACGTTCCAAATCCCTGTCCCTATCACGTCGTCGATGAACCTGAAAAGAACTGTCATCACGTCGGTGTCCTATCAGCATCTGACGCTCGCATCGAAATTGCCGCCCTTATATAGGTGGACAGGTGACGTCACTGGGCTGCGAATGGGGGCGGAGGGTGCGAGTGGTGGCGGGAGGGGGCGGGGGGGGAGCGACTTGATCTAGTATCGTCCAATCAGGGAGGGGCGTTTCCAAAACTTCCTTATATGGCGATCTTCCTCATCGCTAACTACTAAAGGCTTCTTCCCGCGCAACTAATAGTTAATTATTTAGAATTCGATTTAAAAATTATTATTACGTTTATCTCTAATTAACTGCCCTATGATCGTCACTTTATTTTTAAAAACTGTAATTGCATATAGTTCGATCTACATTTCTATGACTCTCGATTACGGTATTTTCATCTGCTGATGACATATTTGCATTGTAGAATCAAGTCATGAGTATATTTATGTTTTTTATCTGATTATCAACTGTATTTCTATCTATTCTTTTGCATAACAATTATTTGTAATTCGTTGCGCACATATTAATGTTCTTTTCTTCTAAATGAATAGTCCTGGCTCGATTAGAGACAGTCTTTGACAAAGCTGATTGTGCGCGGGTTTAAGTGCTTGTATATTTTGTTGATCACCACAGAAATTTAGCATGTATTCTTTGATACATCTACGTGTACTAAATACCGTTCAAGCCAAGCCACTACAATGTGTAGAACGGAATGATTCATAACAGGCATTCAGCACTCATTCCAGCTCAAATAAGACCCTTGCACCCTCCACCAGCCACTATGTGCAGGCCATTAGCATGCCATAAGTAGTCACGATAGCAGTGAGCGATCAGACCAGAAACAAGGAGAAAAGTATGTAGACGAACGTGTCGTCCAATCAAGGAGGGGCGTTTCCAAAACTTCCCAATATGGTGATCTTCCTCATCGCTAACTACCAAAGGATTCATCCCGCGCAACTAATTGTAAATTATTTATCATTTAATTTACAAATTATCATTACGCTTATCTATAATTAAATGCCCTGTGATCGCCACTTTTGTTTTTAAAACTGTAATTGAAAATAGTTCGATCTACATATCTACGACCAAAATCGTGTGTCTCGTAGTTAATGCTAAATGAGAAACATTATTTGACCTTTCGTAAAAGCTTTATTTCTCCGCACCACAGAAGAAAATTTCATAGAAACAAGCCAAACAGTAAGTTGGTCAAATGCATCTCCGACACCACATTCATAAAATATTAGCGACTTACACCCAGCTGCTTTTACCTAATAATGAATTTACATCGCCTATTGTAAATATAATACGAATTGAAATATAAAGTTTACGGACTCGCTATAGAAGTCTAGGTATTCATGACTTAAACGGGAGTCAGTATCTGTTTAGTTCAAGGGCAATTCTTATACATTCGCAATCTCGCAGTGCATATAATTGCTCACTCTTCTTCTTTGCGAACACATGGTTATTAGAGAAGAAAAATGTTAGTCATCATTCTATTATTTGTGGCAAATCCCCGTATACCCAGGTCCATGAATCTTCAGGCCATATAAAATTAGCAGAGTATAGACCGAAGGAAGCATTTATCTGGCATTAGAACGATGAACAATGAATCACAAGTACACTATACATTAACTAAGATGCAACTACCTGTTAATAATAAATGCAATTGATAAATAATAGTTCATGGTACTAAATCTAGCAAAAGTTTAATCATACCGGAATTTTAAAGTGTTGATAGTTTCTGATAATGATGTTAGGATATTTAGCTTAAGTGAAAAAATAACTTTTCCTGATACATACCCGGGCCTTTTACGTATAGGGAGCGTTAGTTTTATCAGTGAAATCCAGAATATTAGTTTGTCGTTCTCTGTTACAGCTTCAATTGTGTAATTTGAGGAGTTCTTCGTGCAAATATTGTATTTTTTAGGCATGATATACGTTAGCACAGATTTAAAATTTTAACCGCGCAATTGCAAAGTATTTCCCTTAAGTGTTATTGATAGAATTCCGCAAAGTTGAAAGTAAGTAATTTTCTACGGGCGTTTGTCAATGAGCAAGAATATTCCAGTAATGACACTGGTTTTTGAAAATTAATTATCGAAATATGATCAAACTCAAGCCCTTTAATGCCTCCAAAAATTTTATTTCATGTTAGTTTCCTTTAATGACTCATACCACTGTCCAAGGGAAGGTCTTAGGCGATATATATAATGTGAAGAAGTAGAGAGTAGTATAGAAATGAAGTACCATGAGTCCATCATTTTTACCAGTTGTATGCATCTGTGGACGTAGGCATTAGAATGGACGATAGATAATAGAGAGGGACGTAACGCATTAGAATGTGTTTCCTAATTTGATATGGTTTTTGTATAATGTTCCACGTAGTTAACGACCTTTTTTTGCCAGTATTTGTGAAAGTTCAAAGTAAGTTACATTAAGATAATCTTTTCTCTGGCTTTATAATAATTGGCTTACCTTGATACCTGAATTCTAAATATTAATTACTCATAATGTCCCGAAGCATGATTTTTCATTTTGACTCGATTCGATGGCTTCGATTTCCATTGATTCGATCGTAATTATCTTGCATCAAGGAGTGATTCCAACACAACCACCCAGCACAGGGCGGTTTCCCCTTTCGGTAGAGTCGATCATGTTTTCAAGTTTTTATCCTCAATGGAAAAATTCTCTCCCCCTTAATTGGTCGATTTAAATATTTATCTAGATATTGAATTCTCAGTTACTACGATCACATTACGTTAAAATAATTGTAATCTCAACTTTTCAGTTTGCGAAACTTTCTAGGAAATATAGCTGTAAGAAGAAGAAATAAGACTTTGAATATTCATAAATTAGAATTGCATTTCGCCGCCAAGTACTTCAATCTTTTGGATGGGTTTGATAACTGCTGTGACTGGATATAAGTCAGATTTTTGTTGTAACCTGAAGTGATTCATACCAGAAATTTCTCATCTGAAAATACACTGTTCATTGATCTATAAATCGCAGACTGCATTTGCCGAAAATTTACCATGCTTTGGATTAAGCACAAAGCTGTACATCTTCTCGTGCTATAATGTGCTAATAATATACAGATGTAAATACTTTTGTGAAAAGCCTGTATTTTATTTTAACATTTTTGTGAAGTATATCTCATTATTATGATATTTATATGGACACCTTGAAACTGTCTGGCAGTCACGTTTCCTCTCGGCCGGTACATACCTAATGTTCATTCTCATCTGTGCGAAATCCGTCTTCGAGCACATGCGTATAAAAGCATTTTTCAGCAGAAATATAAATGCCTATATTACCCAGGGAAATTTGAAGTCTATCTGAGGTCATTACAAGTGAGGTAGTTGCATTTGACCGACCGGAATGGTTGTGGAGGCCGATGTCGAATACAAAGCTGAGGAATGACGTAATGGTGTTTGGGAAGAAATCCATCAACTTAGTTCAGTTTACCCAAGTCCTCCTGCATGTTAACCTAGTTTGAGTCATCACTCTGTTGTGGAATGTAATTTCTTCGTTATCACAGATACCTTAAGCTCTGTGTCTTTCCGTGAAGTTTCATGTTTCCCTATTTGTGGCACGTTAATTGAACATGAGTGATAGAATATTAGCATAAATTGAATGTGGGAAGTGAATATTTGTTCTTCAAATAGTTTAATTAATCTCTTTAGCATCATATGAAGTGTTCGTTCCAATGGAGTTTCATCTTGCTGGCGTTGAGTGTTGAAATAAGTTAAGAGTTATATACCCAGGAAATGTCTCTGGATTTCAGGTTTAAAAAGTTTTATTTTGCGTAGTGTTTGAAAGTGATTACTGTCTTTTGTGATTAATGGATTTTAGACAATTGGATTAAAAGACCCATCTTCAGGCATCAAGGTGGTGTCTGTAAATAATTCTTGCGTGGTTTAAAATGCTTTAGTTGGTGTAATTAGCTTTCAGCATTTACGTACTGAAAGTGTTTTAAATCCAGCGTTGGACTGTGCCTCATTGTAGTGCTGAAGTGCATTTTGGAGTGAATTTGAGAGCTGCCAATTGCACGGATGGGATCCAATAAGTCAAGTGAAAAATCTTCTTGGGTGAGTACCTTGTAATTTAGATGCGCAGTTATTGAAAATGTTTTCTTTGAGTTATTGTGGAGGATAGCCGAGCTTTGTTACAAGTGGTTCGTTTTCGTATCAGCAGTTAATTACTTTTGTTTCATTGTTCACGTTTCACGTGCCAAATAAATGCTTCCTTCGGTATATATTCCGCTTATTGTATATGACCTGAAGATTTATGGAGCTGAGTATGCGGGGATTTGCCACAAATAATAGAATGATGACTAACATTTTGCTTCTCTAATCACCATTTATTCGCAAAGAAGAAGAGTAAACAATAATATGCACTACGAGATTGCGAATGTTTAAGAACTGCCCTTGAACTAAACAGATACTAACTCCCGTTTAAGTCATGAATACCTAGACTTCTATAGCGAGTCTGTAAACTTTATATTTCAATTCGTATTATATTTACAATAGACGATGTAAATTCATTATTAGGTAAAAGCTGCTGGGTGTAATTCGCTAATATTTAATGAATGTGGTGTCAGAGATGCATTTGACCAACGCGACGCATTACGTATTAAACCGAGGGAAATATTTAAGACTGTTTCGCTTGTTTCTTTGAAATTTTCTTCTGTGGTGCGGAGAAATAAAGCTTTTTCAAAAGGTACTATTAGGTTTCTCATTTAGCATTAACTACGAGACACAACGATTTTGGTCGAGATTCCTACGTCGAAGTGAACACTTGAGTTTCTGTGTATGGTCGTACGTTTTTGACATCATATACTAAGCCCTCACACTCATTCCTTCGCTAATGTATTGCAATATCAATGCTAAATTGCACTGATAACAGGTATTTCCCTATATACCGACACAAATCTTGGCTTTGTGCGTAAATTTTATCCTCCATCAAACAGGCGTTCTGGCGAAAAGTTATCTGTTCGTACATAGCCAAATATTTTACCCTTTTTGGGTCTGATGGCATATTTTTGGATGAAACAAAAACCATCACCCGTATATACATCTACGAAATACGTGCAAGATAGCATTATGATGTGTGGCATGGGGTGATTCCACGCAATATATCTAACTATTTCAAATTATAGATGAATACATACATAATGCATTTTAAATTTCTAGCCATGCTCTTTTTCTCGACTCCTAAGCGCATACCAAAAGCTGTAAGGATTAAAAAAACGGGGTAGGAATAGAAACTAGGAGAGCGCTACGCATAGTAATATGATACTTTACTACAATTGCTGTGATATAACTAACGAAGACTCTGATGGAGGAATTCATTATACTTCCAAAAAATTGTAAAGAGTAACGGGTTTTGGATTTATTGAGCATACCCAGAATAGAATCACATAGGTACCTCAAAACTTACTTCCTGTTTTAGTTCTTTTTGTAGCTCTAAGTTTAAAATAAGCTTATATTTTCAATGCCACATCGAATTCGATGAACACTTTTCAAATAAAAGTATGCAGACCTGAGACAATCAATATCAATCTTGATACCGTCAATTTTTTTCAATAATTTGGTAGTCATTAGCCAAGATGTGACATGACTGAAGGTCATTATGCTAGAGGAGTTACGCTTGATGTTGGTTGTCTCGTTATAATATGAGTTCTTGATTTTCCAGTAAATATGAGTCAAAAGAGTATTTTTCAAATGTTAAAACAAAAACTGAGTTGCTATTTCTGTTTTATTATGTACTACGAAACAAAATTAGCTTAGGACGGCTTACAAAGCCGTATCCATGACCAAATACTACTAAATTATTCCTTCAATGACAGATGAAAATACCGTATTCGAGAGTCATAGATATTTATATCGAACTATTTGCAATTACAGTTTTAAAAACTCAAGTGACGATCACAGGGCGTTTAATTCGAGATAAACGTAATAATAATTTGTAAATTAAATTCTAAATAATTAACTATTAGTTGCGCGGGAAGAGGCCTTTAGTTGTTAGCGATGAGGAAGATCGCCATATAAGGAAGTTTTGGAAACGCCCCTCCCTGATTGGACGATACTAGATCAAGTCGCCCTCCCCCCACACCTCCGCCCCCCCCCCCCACACCTCCGCCCCCACTCGCATCCCAGTGACGTCATCTATCTACCTATATAAGGGTGGCATTTCGATGCGACCATCAGATGCTGATAGGAAACCGACGTGATGGCAGCTCTTTTCAGGTTCATCGACGACGTGATAGGGACAGGGATTTGGAACGTTTGAGCGGCCCGACCCACGGTAGCCTATCTTACGCACCCAATTTCCCGAAGGGACCTCCCCGCCCGGGGAATCAAGGTCCGCGGTTCCGGCCTGGAGAGAATGGCTTCCGGTCGGGGGACCGGGGGTCGAGAAGACTTCGGCTGTTACACGAAAGATCCCTTAGCCGCCCCCGACGCACTCGTTGGCCTGGCTAAGGGCCCCGCTTTACACCCCTGGCCATTGCACAGCCTTTGCACTCTTAGGCAGGCCAGGGACCAAATCAGAACCCCGTCCCACACAGACAATGGCGTGGCCAAGCTAACTGAGACCTTGGTTCTCACACGCTGGGGCTGAGAGGGTTGTTCTCCGCTCTCCTGCGGGAAAGCGGTCCAATAGGTACACGAGGTTGGGGGGTGGGGATAGGTCGGTAGGTAGGAATACTCACACGTTAAACCCGCCTTAGCTCGGCTTTGGCCAACGATCCACAGAATAACCGTTGTGGTCATCTTATCCATTGTTCATCTTGTTTAACAGTTAAGTTAAACGTCTAAACGATGTTTCTGTTTTTCGCGCGAGGTATAACTTAAATACGAAATCGTCCGCTGTAGCTTTTTGCCGAACGTGAAACTCCTTACTGTAGTAACCTTATAATAGGATATCATGGTGCAATTATCGAATCTTGATTTCGGAACGTATTACCACTACAATTTAAGTATTTTAAATGAGTGTATTAATTAGTTCTTGACATCCATCGCATTATTCTCGGACAAGACTTTTATAATAAACTAACTGCTATTTAAAATATCGAAAATTAGGCAATATGTCCCAATCTATGAGACTGATATTGGTAGACATCTGTAAGTTTTTATTTTAAATAAATATCATGGATAATTTGGAATAATGGTTTACTGACTGAGGGTTCTAGTGCTTTCATTTGTAGGTGCTTCTGAATTTTCTCGATGTTTGTTCCATTCAGCGCAATATTTCTCTTTTCAACTCATGTTTTTAAAAGAGCTTGGATGATTTCAAACTTATTTGAACGTAATATCATTTACCCGATTAGGCAGGCAAAATATAAAGATAGTTGTATTCGTGTTTCGGAGAAGAGTGAAGTCCGTGAATTTGGAAATATTAAAATTCTCCACATCTAAAATTCATGAACCCGCTCTTTTCTCCTGCTGCAGTTTCATGCACTTAGTCCTAATCCTATTTACCAGGATATTATATAAATGAAATGGGTTTCGCCATGCTGTTCACTAATATGAGTCAGGCGATCCAAACGTTTTTCTAAAGTGAGTTTGAAGTATTTGATGATAAAATTCCGCAGCATACCGTCGCATTATCATGTTTCTGTATTCCTGTTTCCATAGCCATTTTTATAATTTCAGTTATGACTATCACTCCTCCAAATTATTCTCCGTAATACCTTTTTCATACATTTTAAAATTTCGATGTTAATTACTAAGATTTTATGACTTACATTTCTTGTGAAAATTGTAATTTTCTGAATCAATAAGCCTTGAAATTTAATTTTCTGATGGAATCATTGCGAAATAGGAAAATTATTTTTACTGCAGGCGCCCCCTGTATTTCTATCTCCTAATATATTTTCATTTCAAGGTTCGATGTTCTATCATCTTTACCAAAGGTTAAATATGCACTTTTTTAAGAGACAATCGCAAGAATACTCATTGAGTCAAATTATTTTCTTATTCATATAAAATGATGATGCCCTGCTACACGTAAAATCCTGAATGGTATAATATCGCTGAAATGTGAAGAAACTTATTAAATGGTCTAATAGGTAAAGAAAAGCATTTTCTTTATGATATAGTAAAATAAAAGAGTAGATTTACAGCCAGTATCAGCTCATGGCTATTGTTAACCATAATAAAAACAATTCCTCTGGACGCTGCCAAAACTTTAATTTGTATGACGTAAGGAACAGAATGAAATGGTTAAACTCGTTGTATGATTAATATTCTGTGGAGAACTACTATGTACTTGTCTGCATTATGAATATGTACATTAAATATTTTCATGCAGAAACGCCTGCCAAAGCCTGACTCATAGCTTATGACACTTATATACGTCGAGTAGATATCAGCATTCATTTCGTTCAAAAGCTGCTTTCACATTAGTCAATTCTCAACGCATATATGGGATATTGTATACAAATAATAAAAATACTAATGGAAAAGCACAGCATGTGTACTCTCCTGCGGGAAAGCGGTCCAATAGGTACACGAGGTTGGGGGGTGCCAATACAGTGCAGAGTAAAAAGACCTCGTCTTTCTTTTCCCTTTTTATTTTTATACACGACCAAGACGACATACTTGATGGAAAAATAACACCCGTCACCGTCGCATTACATCGTGTCTAGCGTTTATGGCTTAAGTTTCTTAGACAATTTAAACCTAATTTTTTTCATATCTACCACTAGCCAGAAAGATATCTAAATGTTTGAGGAGCCATCACGTGGACATTCGCACAATGGACTAGGACTATTCTCGTAAAAGGGAAATTTACCCCAGACCGTCTAGCTACCCCGCATAATAAACGTAGTACAGTAGACCCCCTCCTTCAGGATATTAATTCACGGCACCAATCGTTAATTGAATTCCATCGTTAAGTGATCCAGCATTCTAGCGGTCGCGGGATAATTTCTATTACATCAGTGGTAGTGTGTTTAGTCGTACTCAATCTAGTACAGGTTCTAAATTTTCTGTAATGTGTTTAATGTTAGATAACTAACACTTCGACTTTAATTCAAATATGCATATTGACTGCACATCAATTTTCCTTGCATTACTCCGCAAAATTTACCACTTCACTCCCGTATTCGCCGTCTAAAAGCGACAACATCTCAGCGACTTTATATACCATCACATTTTCCACCTATGATTAGAGATGGTGGGCTATGATTTAGTCACACCTTTGCGAAATCTCAGCATCGGCAAACAGGCGTCTTTATTTTGTCCTCGAGCCATCATCCCTACGTCGCAATCACCGGCACGATACGCAAACAAACGAGCTTAAATGTATAAAGTGGCGTTGTGAACTTATTGAAATTATGTACAAGTTATAATTTATGGTGGAAATATGCTAATTATGAGAGATGAATAGGTTTGATAACATTTACGACAGGTGAAGGAATTGTCAGTAACCTATCAGTGAATAATAATATTCTAGCATATCGGAATGTCGCTCGGTTGTCCTCTGGTTCACAGACATTCCTTCTCCTTACGCAGTGCCAGCTGTTTAAATGTCGCTCTCTTTGCATTCCCGTGGAGGTAGAAAGCCGAGCATGAATCTCGATGGCATCAAAGGGGAGTTTTTACTCGCAGAACTTTTCGGAACATAGAACGTGTCTAGCTAGCCCGTCGTCGTCATCTCCTGCAAGTGTATTGCTTCTGACGATCTTACTTCTCCTTACGCTAAGCCGGCAGCTCTGATATCTTCGTACTGTCAAGGACATCCCTCAGAGATTAAATGGCAAATTACAATAGACTGAAAAGCGGAGGTGAAAACTCACTCAAAACACTTTCCTCGGAACGGCTGGTTTGAGTCATCAGAGCTGGAAGAGTTTTTTGAGGCTTGTTGTTTACTTTAGGGATAAACAGCCTTCTTGAAGGCATCCGTTTACCAAGTAGGATAACGTGTAATACGCATTAAGAACACCGAGGGCATAACTATTTTAATGGAAGCATTGCCGAGGATAAGTTGAACTTTCAGCGGGAAATAATTATGACCTCTGTTTCAATAACAATCAATTAGCCAGTAAATATGATATAATTTCAATATTTACTTAAAAAATTGATGTAAGGTCGTATATTTATCTCTCTCTAGATGAAGTGTTTTGTGGTGTCTAAACACTTCATCTTAATAGTTGCACGATAAAAGTTCAGTCCTTTCTATGCCATTTTCTATATATTTCTATGCCGTCATTTCAACCGTGCCCCAGGCAACGAGGAATTCTTGAATGTCCTCAAAAATCACGGTATTTTCATCGTCGTTATCCGCCGCTCGCCGTTTTTCCTTCAGCTATTTTCTTTATTTTTGGAGCTCTGCTATTACCAGTTCACTCTCCAGGCCATCCATATGGATGGATTCTTCGTCTATTGCGTGTTCTTCATCAAACCATGATTAATCGTGAATGACTTTCGGCTAAATGATTTTCCAAGCAGAGTTGAGGTATCTGGTG
This sequence comes from Ceriagrion tenellum, assembly GCA_963169105.1. Classification (NCBI taxonomy): domain Eukaryota; kingdom Metazoa; phylum Arthropoda; class Insecta; order Odonata; family Coenagrionidae; genus Ceriagrion; species Ceriagrion tenellum. The sequence goes on along the minus strand of OY720632.1, from coordinate 12,013,429 downwards.
GAATATTTATTCCGAAACTCAACGCTTAACTGAATACTATATATAATACTGAGGTTTTCGGAAATATTTCTGTGAGATAAATCATGACAGCTGGTCTCTACGAAGTACTTGGCAAATAATATTTTTCTAAATACATTTTTTTTAATTTGCAATAACTTTCTGATAAATTGGTTGGAGCAATGAAGTGTTATTAGGAGGGAGGAATTGCACTTTAATGGAGCCGAATTCCACCCCGAGGGATGCGGCGGCATTTGATCGTGGCCTGGGGCATTGTCCAACACCAATATCGCTTTGAGTGGCAATTCGATTCTCTCGAGGTAACTGTTGAGTGAGGGACAGAACTCCGTTAACACCCACTCGTTAAATATTGGGCGTGTCGCCCAAGGTATCCTATTGCAACGTCAAAAGACACTCAGGTTAGACATGTCAACTTCATATTTCTTGAAAGTTCTAGGATTTTCTGTGTGATAGACGAACATAGGCAGCAGTTTAAAGTCACCTGAAGCATTAGCTCCCAACAAAAGCGTTAACCTATCTTTCATGGGCTTAGGACCATACAAGAAATTCTCTTACTGAGTGATATGTCTTCTCGGGCATTTTTATCCATAATAGGCTCGCCTCATCTACATTTAACACCTGCTGTAAGCAGTAAACTTTGTTTTCTATGAGTTCATTAAGTGCCTAAAATAGTTTTCTGCGGCTTCTCTATTTACGCCACCAGCAGTGCCGTCCCTTATTATACATTCAATGCTCGTACTTCCTCCGAAACGATCGAATCAACCGTTGCTCGCTTTGAAGTCTTCGTAGCGGACAGAACTTTTCGAAGTTCCCTGAGACCTTAGATAGTCAAAAATCTGCTTGGCTTTCTCACATAAGTATGTCCAGGAAGATGTGAACCCTCAACCCCCTCTTTCTAATCCATTAAAACAGGATTCTCTCCTTTTCGAAAATAGGCTTTCTTCCTTTCTGCTAAGTGTTGGATTCGTCGGACACTTTGATTTTTCTCAGATGAGCTCTCTGTTTAGTTATTGTCGATATCGTAGACTGTAATTAACCGCACTCACGTGATAAGGTGGTAAAACGACCACCCTCATCATGGTTTTTCGTTATCGCCTTGATTTTAATTGTTATTTTCTGCTTGAGTAAACTTTTAGGGACACAGTAACCATAGAATCTTCCTGCAACAAACAACTACTTCTGGAAAGTTTTATAATTGAATGCTAAATATGCAGATCGATAAAACACAGTCTACATTACGAACTACGCCCTTCGCTGACAAAAACCAATTTACGTGCTAGACACTCGAAGGCATATTTTCACACATCGGTCGAGCCGTCAGCGACCCACATGGCACTGCGATGCTGGCCATGCTGACTCTTCTCTTGAACGCTAGGTGCGAATCCATACGTGACATTCATTTCGATGCAACGGGGATAAGCCATTATAATACGACCTTATTCGTCACCGAGACGCGTTACGATGATATTCGTCTCGTTTCAGTGATGCGATTTATAATATCGTAGTTCCATCTACAGCTTTATGTATCCTGAGGTGGGGTTTATACTTCACATTAGCATATTTAATAATTTAAATGGAGTTTCGGCATTCTGTTTACTCACGCATTTCAGTTGGCCAATCCTAAACTTTTTCCGGACGTGGGAGCTGTAAGTCTTTGAGATAAAAATTACTCAGCACATCATTGAATTAGCTTGGCTTAAATCGGCTTGAAACTTCTATTTCCTCCAGAAAATACTTGGAAAATCATGAACCGGTATTATTTTATCTTTTGAATAGTATATGAGGACTACTTTAGAACAGGAAGTATTATGGCGGATTATTGAAATTTCGATGGTAAACTCAGTCATTTGAAGTCTTTTATTCTTGGTCAAATTGTGGTTCACTACATCGATAAACCTTGAAAAACCACACTTTACTTGCTGATGGAATATTTGCAAAAATAAGTAAATAAGTTTTTTGTGAAAATCCACCAAACATTCCCCACCCCTATAATATTTCTAGCCCAAGTTTCGATGTTCAATCATCTTAAGTGAAGGTTAAATATGCACTCTTTTAAGAGACAATTACGTCAATCCCTGTTCAATCAAATAAGTTTCATATCCTTACCAAAACATGCATGCACTTATTCACGTCAAATGCTAAATGGGTTAAGATTGCTCCTTCAGGTAGAAAATTGAAAATTATACAATATTCCACTCAATATGGAAGGGCGTTTTCGTATTGATAAAGGGAAATTAAAAGAAAATACATTTATAACAAGCAATAGCTGAAAGCTGTATGTATCCATAATGGAGGCAATTTCGCAGGACATTTCCGACATGTTTTTAGGGAAATAATAAAAGGCTATAACCTTTTCTAGTTTTACTATATCAGATTTTTTCAAGAAGCTATCAATTTTATATCTATGTAGCATTATATAGATTTCTTCCTTGTTTGTTATCAGAATTCAGCGACAGATATAAGCTATTTCACGTATCTATTGCGCGTTCATCAATAGCAAACGTCTGTAGCTTCTAAAAGTCAACTTCCACGTCTTACACTGTAGTAGTCCAATAAATATTAACACTTCCTTGTTTTTTAACGGCAGGCAGAGACATATGTTAGACATTGACCGTGTTTTTGCGCGTACATAAAGAACAAGTGTCTGCGACTTCTATCAGGTACCTTCCATATTTGCCATAGGAATTGTGCAATAAATACTATCAAATGTGATTGAATATTACATATAATAGTTCACTTCTTGGTTTTTTATGTGAATTGAGCCATATAAATGAGACGCTTCACGTGTATGTTGCGCGTCCATCAATGACAAACGGATACGTCTTGTATAACTACCTTCCACGTTTTCCATCGAAGCTGTGCAAGAAACATTATCCACTTTCGTGCGTAGAACACTTAACACTTCCTTGTTTGTTATCGGCATTGAGCGATAGACATAAACATGATACGAGTTTTTCCACGCATATCAAACGAGTACTTGACGCATTTAACTGGAGGTCGAGAACTAACAGTTTCAGTGTCTTCAGTGCGTATGTCAAGAGCAAATAACTATGACCTCAAAAGCCAACATCTATGCTTTTCACCTAATTCATGTTTCTAAATCTGCCGAGTAGTGATAAACCATGATTTGCATGTTCCCTGCATGACTCTTATGTCACGTTCTCATATTAACAAAATGGATTATTTTAGTAGTATTTGTTGCATTTGTAGTACACTGGTAATGTGGTACTTGTTGCAGGAAGTAATTTTCTTCACTGCAGCTCAAGTAGGTAATAAGTCACCTCCTGCCAAACACCCTTATGGTGGCCTGCAGAGTAATGAGTAGTTGTACATGTGTTTTCACGCGTACATAAAAAACAAACGTCCATAACTTTTAAAAGTTAGTTTCCATGTTGTTCATAGGAGTTGTGAAATAATTTTAATTTAAATAATTTTATGAGGACGTAAAGGTAAAACGTTGAATACTCCGTTTTATACCATTATTGAGAGACAGACAGAAGTTAATGTTCGTGTTATTCAATGTAAAGTAGGATGACGAACGATATTTCAGATAGTAAAGTCTTCCCAAAATCGTTAACCATTTATTGAAAAGATAGAATTAACCTGAGGCTGAGTACTTGTGTCTGTAAAATATACAATCGTCAGCCAAGCAGAATTTGTTCCAGACACCAGCCATATATCTGTATAGTTTTCAATTTCATGCCCTAAATACAAAACAATATTTGTGTGTTCGTACTACAGGCCACCCTATACTGACCTCCATTCAAATTTAGAACTAGAAATGCAGATAAATAGCATTACATCCAGGAATCCCGAAAGAAATTTAATAATAAGTGGAGATTTCAATGCTCTCTCAATGGATTGAAACACCTACAGTTACTTGCCCTATTACCCGGAGGGGATATAAAGACATATGAGAGTCCCTGCTGTACACTTTCTCATTAAACGCATGACTTCAGATTGCTATGGCGCCAAACAGAGGAGATTCTATTCTTGATTTACTGGCTACAAATCTACATCTACGGAATACAGTGCAAGCCATCTCTAGGGTATGTGATACGGGGAGATTCCACACCAGGCTTGCAGCACTCATCCTCGTTTAAATGTGAACCGCGCACGTTCCCCCGGATGCCAGACATGCCAAAAGCAGTCAGGACAACAGTACGCAGTCAGATCAGTTACTAGGAGAGTGATACGTGGAAGAACATGCTACCATGCAGAACACTACTCAAGACACAAATATTGGTCAGTATTATCGATATGACAGATAAATAGCACCACAAGGAACTAAAACATGCAAGTGTATATCATGCCGGAAATTGCATGCTTGGTTAGTACAGTGGCGGAAGAAATTAACGCAAATTTTTTCGAGCGCCAGAATGCGGCATTCTTGGGAACATCTAGGAGCAGCACATGCTTCGTAAGACTGGCAACACTGAGGCAGTCATCGTCTACCGTAAATATTTGAAATCCACAATGGAACTCACATTCTCCGGACCCCTAGAACTTACTCATTAATCGCCTCTTTTTCGAGCTTTCTTCTTATATTATTCACGCATTCAGTCGTAGGGTATCGATGTGTTTATTTCAGCATGTTTCTTACGGGGAAAAAATCATTTTTACAGAAAGACTGGTTATAAAAAATATTCAATATACCAACCAACTCGGAATAATGCTGAATTTTTCATCTGCTACCACCAAAGGATATTTATTGCTCCTGACTTTCCGAGAACCTTTTTGAATTACGCGTCCTGTGTCTCTTTCACCGAAATAATATAAATCGAGATTTATTCGCACCAAATGTTGATACAAAAAAGACATAAATAAGTAGAGTCTACAAGATGCTATTTTTTATGATTTTCACTTTGTGAATTGATGACGTTCCGATCTCAAAACTGATATTTACTCACGAATCGTTCATGGCTCTATGTAAACGAGTCTTTAGTTCGTCAGAGTGGGATTATGAAAACGGTGAGAATGTTAATATATAAATGATTCCGGATAATCTAGGCATATTTTGCGACGTTTCTTTCATCTAATCACGGGAAGCTTGCTGACGAGCTGTTCACTGTGAAGCTTTATCTAGTAAATGTAGTACATACGAGCAAACATTTTGAAAAAAATTAACCCAAGTTAGGTGTAGTTATGTATAAAAAAAACTCGGACGGACTCGGACTCGGATAAAAGACGTTGGACTGCGTAATACGTTCTTCTATGTATTAGCTATAAATTTTCCGCAAAATCAAAATTTTAAAAATGTCTTTTAAAAGACTTCAGTTAGCAGTAAAATGCCATAAATGAAATATACTAATACGTAACGGTTAACGTTGCAGCTGTCAGACGTGTTCGTCCCGCCGAGTGGTCCGTGTTCGAATTTCAATGAACGTAAATGAGATTTTATATGAATTTTCTCATATTGGCGATATGAATAGCTGCAATGACCGGCTCAGGATATGAAATTTTATAAATACTAAAGGAATTAAATTCGCCATATAAAAATCTTTATACTTGATCAAGATTCGAAGTCAAATCTCAAAAATATCTCGGCCAGGGTGTGATCACGGTTCTTTCCTTCTCGTGGTCGTTATTGTCATCCTTAAGGGAAGCCACATTGGAAGGTCAATGCTCTAAGTCCAGGGAGCGCTCTCAATTGCAAGGAAGCACCTGATCTTTCTTGACGAAGATCAAGTTTTAGGATCACGTGCGTAATTGAACAATAATTATGAAGAACCATGATCGCGATTCAGGTTTGTCATCCATTTACAACTACCGAGCTATCTTGTTTCAAGGCAAATTTCAGATGAAGATTCGTATCCTTTCGGTGTAGTTATTTGCGTACGTATGCGTTACTGTGGACTGAGGTACTTTTACAATACGTGGTGATATCGAATGCGAACGTTTACCGGAACTACAAGGAATGGAAAAAGCATACCACTCTCACTGGCATACAAACAGAAAGCAGTAGTTCTCGGATTTCACCTCATCAGCCCATACCATTCCAATCAAACGCAAATAGTTCCTATCGTGCATGGGTTTTGAGGCCAGCTGATGTAAGTCTAAGTTAAAGCAACGGGCAATCATGTGAGACTCTCGAGGATCCCAAAAGATTTCCGTGTGTCGATACAAAGCTCCGCCAATACTAATCCATTCGAACTTGGAATGTATGAAGGGCGCATGATATCGATTTGCGACGTTGTATGCCTTTAATAACAGCTCATTTTCCCCTTATATGTTGTGGGCGATACCTTATCTGCCCATGTTCATGTTTCGGACGCCAGTCGTTTAACCTACTCGAAAGATGTGGTATTTGACTTCTTTCACCCCCTCTGAACTATTCGACGGTTAACTCATCATTTTTTGAAGCGCGATGAGCCTTCTCTTTCTCGCGCAGGAAGTACTTGAAACGTCTGCGTCATTCACAAAAACAAACCTCCCCGATCACCACCGCCTTCGACTTTCACCCACTGAACTTTTATTTGGTGTTTGGACACTGAACTTTTATTTGGAGGCAATAGATTAGTAGGATTGATAAAGGCAAATATATCTGTAGAAGAATTGCTCGAATAGGTGTTGCGCCTTCGACTTTCACCCACTGAACTTTTATTTGGTGTTAAAATGTAAAAAAATCCCATTTCTCATTACCTTTAAACGGAAGTCGTCAAATTGTCCGCTTTGATGAGATCCATGTAAATTTAAACGATTATCAACATTCATTTTTCGTCCGTAACTAGGAATATTTGCAAGTTCACAAACGTCTAGTTTCTAGGAAATGGTTCAAGACAAACGATGTTATACAGATGGAGAGGGCTGCACGGAGCCCAAATCTCAAATCCATAGGAAGTATTTGGGCGTTCATTACGAGGGAAATGCGAGAAAAATGCAATTTTCGACCCCCTCAAACGATGCGACCCCACATTTAGATTCAATGTGAAAATAGTGGAGGAAGGATGGGAAATGGACCCAGTAAGATGATACCAAAATGTGGGCAAATTTATGTCTCAAAGACGTAGTCAGGAAATCAAGAATGATGGGGGGTTGGATTGATTTTTAGCCTAATAAACATCGTCATCCTTTATGTAAATGCTAGCTTAATTCTCGATGATCAATTAATGTGGTCATGTGCACATATGACTCAGATTGAGAGGGTTATGGATACATCTTAACCTTTTATACTTTTTCTGACTAAAGCTTTATAGTGTCCCTTTTCAAAATCCATGAAAATTCATCAGCACTAAGAGATGAGAATACGACCCTGTTTAAAGTCTGTTTATATCTTTATGTAGGGCACATACACCTTTAACCTTCGTAAAAGCTACTATATTATGCCATATTTGAAGAGAAATAGATTCTTTTGGGACGTAGCAATTGCATGATCTTTGTTGGTGTACATTTCCAATGTATACTCAATTGACTGCTCAGCGAATTTATGAGGAAAATACGAATGAGCATACGGAAGATTTCTAATTACTGCTTATTCGCTACGTGGGAAAGATAATTTTTAGTATTTTATCACTTTCACTTTCACAGGGGAAGATACGCCATGCGTTGCTGTCGGAGTATTACATACGCGCGAGTTTTAAGAATGCTACTCATAAAATTTAACTGCGTAATTTAACGAAAAAATTTTCACTCCGGATATGTCAAAAAGAGAAACTTTCGCGCTTCTTTGGGTCTCTCACTCAGACAGGTTATCCGAGTTACAAAGTCGGAAGATAGAACCACACCATTTTTTTCATAAAAATAATTGTTCGCTTTACTAAATCATTTCAAAGTTATTTAAAAGTTAATATAGTCTCAGGTAAGTTCACTATCTCGAGTAATTGACGCAATCAGAGATCCGGTCCATTCTCTCGTTCATGAATAGCGTTTCATTGATCGATTGATTGGCGAGTGAGTGGATATGAACATCAGACGACAGGCAGGACGTAGAAATCAAGTGCGGCCGAGTTCCTGAGAATGGGAAGTAAACATCTTGTTGTCCACATTTTGGCTTCATCTTACTGGGTTCATTTCCCATACTTCCTCCACCATTTTCCACATTGCATCTAAATGTGGGGCCTTTCGTTGGAGGGGGTCGAAAAACGTTTGTTACTCGCATTTTCCTCATAATGAACGCTCAAATGCTTCCTAAGGTGTTGAGGTCTGGGCTTCTTGCAGCCCACTCCATCTGAACATGGTTTGTTTTGAAGCACCTCCTAGAATTTTGACATTTGTGAACTCTGAAGTATTCCTAGTTGCGGGCGAAAAGTGAACATTGATAAACATCAGAATAAACATAGTTCTCATCCTAGCGGACAATTTGATGAATTTAAAATTTCCAAACATTGCATTGCATTGCATTTAACATCTAGTTAACATTCATCTAGTTCAAACATCAATTAAACATTTAACATCCAGTTCGCATAAACCCCCCTCGAAATTCGCCTTGAAGGAAGGTGGCTTGGAGGTGTAACTGGTAAACACACCTGACCGGTAATTGGGAGATCCGGGTTCGAATCCCTGTCAAGTCAAATGATTTTTTCATAGCTAATTTCAACCCTGGTGTTGATGAATTTCGTTTAATAGTAGTGAGAAATAGGAATTTTTACGCATAAACTCCAAATAAACGTTCAGAGGGTGAAAGTCGAAGATGCAACACCTATTCGGGTAATTTTTCGACAGATGTATTTACCTTTTACAAACCTACTACCCGACTCCTTCACATTAAAGAAGGATGAGGCATACATAAAGGCTAATAAGACCTTTTTTTCCTCCAAGAATTTACGGAGAGGCCGCTATAAACTTAAAAAAATATCTCTGCTTGCGCTATCTGCTCTACTTGTCCGTCTATCGACGTTCGTCTCAATGAATTAGTCATCGGTAAACCTTAGCAAAGCTCCGGGTGGTGGTGGTTGGGGTGGTTTGCTGTTCTGAATGACGCACAGGTTTCAAATACTTGCTGCACCGGAAAGAAAAGGCTCGCCGCGCTTCGAAAAATTTAGAAGCACCCGTCGAATACTTTCGTGGGGTTGAAAGAAGTTAATACCACTTCTTCCCTGTGGGTTAAACGACTGGCGTCCGAAACATTATCTTTGGCAGAAAAGGAATCGCCCGCAACATAAGGGGAAAGTAAGCTCTTACTAAAGGCATACGATGTCCCAAATCAATATAATGTGGCCTTCATACATTCCGATTTTGAATGGATAAGTATTATCGGAGCTTTGGTTCGAAAAAGGGAAACCTTTTGGGATCCTCAAGTGTCCTCCAAGATTACTCGTTACTTTAACTCTGGCTCAAGTCAGCCGGCCACAATACACATGCACGATGGGAAATAATGGCGTTTGATTGGAATGGTCTGGGCTGATTAGGTGAAATCCGAGAACTACTGCTTTCTTTTCGTATTCCAGTGAGAAAAGTATGCTTTTCCCTACCCTTATAGCTCTATTTTACAGCTGAAAACACACCTCCGCCTGCTCTCGCCACTTGGTCTTTTCTATACATTGTATAAGATTTTTGAAATATCTCACTATCAAAAATTTCACTCGACAACCAGATTTCAAATATACCACATCAAGTGATAAAGGTGGACACTGTCGAGGGAATTGGTGTTCATAGGGTAGTTAGAGCAAATTTTTCCTTACATGTCTATAAAAACTTTAACGAACAAGAAAATTTTACATTTTTCAAGGAGCTGATTTCGAAGGGTTCAAATTTTATCTAAAACGTTCCTTTCTCGTCTTCCCTGAATCAATGATTAAGTTAGACGCGGAGGGTACTTGGAAAGCTTTTTTTTGATAGTACATTCAGGAATTAAAAGTTATATCCCAAGTAAGGTAAAAAAAGAGAGCAGTGAACGAAGATAGTACGACGTGGAAGTGAGAAAATCGTTGAGACGACAGAGAGCTGAAAACGCCAAGATGAAAAAAATCCGTGCAGATTTATCCGCTGATGATCGCGAGTTAATTAATGAAAAAAATAAGTTATTTAAAGCCGCCATAAAGGAAGAGTTCAGGAATGCCTTCATAGATTTCAAGAGAAAAACACTTATAGAAGAGTACGGGATAACCCCAAAGAATTTTGGTCATACGTAAGGGAAGTTCAAGGCAGATCTACAGTAAATCCACTGAGAAACGATAATGGCAAAGTACTAAGAAACAGCTCCAACTAGCTAACTTATTAAACTCCTATTTACAAATCGTGTTCACCAAGTCTTCGCTGAATTCATTTGTGACGCTTTACGATCGTTACTTTCAAACGATGCCACCTATTGATATTTATCCTTGCGGAATAGAACATATGTTATAATCGTTCAGTCCAAATAATTCACCCGGTCCTGAAGGAATTCCTTCTCGCGTGTATAAAGAGCTTCCTTTAGATATGGCCCCCAACTTGCAGATGATATTTAGAAAATTAATCAAGGAACACGTAATACCCAAAGACTGGAAAATTGCCAATGTAACGCCAATATTTAATAGTGGTGATAAGGAACAGCCATCGAATCTCAGACCGATACCGCTAACATCCATCTAATGTAAGGTCCTTGAACATTTAATTGTAAGCCCAGTCGTGAAACATCTAGATACGCAGAACTCGCTGATACAAGCACAACATTGATTTCTGGAAAGGATGATCCTGCGAAGCATATTTGCCACTGTTTGCCCACGAAATTTTAGCCTTCGGTTAAGATAACGTTCCAGTAGACGCGATTTTCTTATTGTTAGCTTTAAAAAAGCATTTGATAAAGTGCCCCACAGAAAATTATTAATTAAACTAAAATTTTACTGCTTGGACGACGATGTAATTTCCTGGATTAGAGATTTACTAGCCGATCGTGTACAGAGAATAGTATTAGACGGTGCTATGTCCAATGGCGTTAAAGTTACTTTGGGTGTCCCATAATGGAATGTCATTGGTCCACTTCTATTCCTTCTGTACATTTACGAACCAGATAAGGTGGTAGACAGTAAATTCCGACTATTTGCTGATGATGCTGTAGTTTACAAGGAAATCCGCAGCGATAATGGTAAGGAAGCGTTAACGAAGAACCTCAAGGCAATGTAACGACACAACGAGCATGTGACGCGTGGAAGCTGGAATAAAATTTGAAAAATATGTTGTAATAAACTTCTGGAAAAGAAAAAAACCCTCAATATGCCAATGAAAAACAGCATACTGTATTCGAGACTGTAGAATCTGAAAAATACCTTGGAGTTAAACTAACTAATGATCTTTCGTGGAGGAAACATATTTGGGAAATAACTGGTCAAGCTAATCGTAATTTGGGATTTGTTAAAAGAGTGCTTGGAAAGTTCGACGATAAATTTCGAGAAATCAGCTGATTCTCCCTTGATTATCCCACCTTGGAATACGCTGCCATTGTTTGGGATCCTCATAAAGTTGGCTTACAAACATTGTTAGAACGCGTGCAGAGAAAATCAGCAAGACACCTGAAAGTCCTTTTAACGGCCTTTATCATCAACTTTATCATAATATGGTAGACTCGTTAGTGTTACTGACCTCTTCCAACAATTTGGATGGGAATCGCTTTCAGACCGTCGATTGAAAATTAGCTCAATCTTTTATGCAAATTTAAGACCGATTTATTTTCAGGCGAAGTTATCAATATCTTACGAACTCCAACATACTACTGTGGGTCAGACGATGAGAATAAAATAAGCTCGTTACAGGTGCGGGGTGGGGACCTGTAGTAAGCATGCCTCCTTCAAAAAGGGAACTTTCTTCGGGAATTTTAAATCCAGGAGCGAGGTCGTGATGTCAGTTGCCGTTGGGTGGATCCTGAAATATCCAACCTCTGTGATTGAAAGGGAATTGGGTCTCAATCTGAAGACAGTGGTGCGCATGCTCTCCTCCTTCAGGGAGCTGATTACCGCATGGTTGCTGCAAAGTGGCCAAAAATTAGGTGGTGTAGAAATTGACGAGAGTGCCTTTGGTAAAAGAAAAGACAATCGGTGGCGCCTGAGGAGGACGAGGTGGGTTGTTGGCGGTATTGACCGCTCAACCAAGGGCACGTTTCTTTGTGTTGTGAAGAAGCGAGATCGAGAGACGCTGCAAGCAGCCATCCAGAGGTGTGTGGAGAAGGGCACGACAATCAACACCGACCAATGGAGGGGATACGGAAAATTAAATAAGTTGGGCTATCACCATAAATCGGTGAACCATTCCCTCAACAGTTTTGTTCATCCAGAGGATCGTCTGACTCACACCCAACAGATGGAGAGCCAATGGTCGAAGTTGAAGAGGGATTTTCGGAAAAGAATAGGCCGAATGTCCGTTTCCACTTTCGAAACGTATTTAGTGTAGCAGATGTGGAGGAGGAAACATGGATCGGTGGAGGAGCTCCTCGATGATTTCACGACGGCCATTGTTTTCTTTCTACCCCCACACAAAGTAATAGGAGGCATTTATTGACACCGCTCCTCCCTTCGACGGACTACAAAAAAAGCCCTTTTCAGGGCTGCTGGAAGCATCGGATTGTTTGAATACTAATTGATTGTCATTCATTTCGATTCCTATAGCAGCCTGGAAAGAAATCGACAATTAAACCATAAAATGAAATAGACTCTTAAGATAATATTTATTTTTGCGACTGACCTGTTGCAAACGCATTGACGGAAATCACTCTTCGACCGTCCATTAAAAATGATGTTATATGAAAGATCTAAGTTTTTCCCGGCGTATCTGCTGGATAAATGTTTCTCGGGTGTTGCACCGGGTAAGAGGGTCCACAGGTCCCGACGTTTCGGAGATCGACTTTATCTCCATCTTCAGGGGTTTGATGCCATGTGTTTAATTTTGGCCAGTGTATATACTCTTTGCCCTAGCTTTGCACTCGCATTCACTAGTTAAAACACGGCATTAACCCCTGAAGATGGAGATCAAGTCGTTCTCCCAAACGTCGGGACCTGTGGATCCTCTTACCCTGTACAACACCCGAGAAACATTTATCCAGCATGATACTATATCTTTTATGTGAATTCCAAACCAATGCATTTTCTGACGACTTGTCGATATGTTACGAACTCAGACATCCTACACTAGATCAGATAATTTGAGTGAAATTAGGGAAAGAGACAGCAGGATATACAAGTTTTTGCAGGTTTTCCTGTTACTGTTTTTGTTTTAGTTTCGTTAAAGAAAAATACCACAAGGTGCAAAGTATTGCAGCAAATAAAATCAGGCCGGATATTTCAATCGGAGTAGGCCGTTAGTTAGATTGATAAGTTATGAAGAATAAGTATGAAGTCTACCTTGTGAGTGTGAGAGCTTAAATTCTGAAGTATTGCAATTTTGTGCATGGAATTTTGTGTCGGCATGTTCGCCTTTTATGTCCAACTGCCGCATCATCGTTGGCTGGAGGGGCAGTGAATTGTAATCGGCGTGCGACGACACCACTCATGTATCAGTTGAATTCAGTGGGCTAACTTAGAGATAACAACAAGAAGCCAGAAAGAACTAAATGACAAAATGCCGTCGTGGCGATGTCCACCTCTCGACGAATCCTAAAGATTATTCTCACGCTTTGGATGTTGAGCCGCGAGAAACCTAGTTATTTTATGATTTAATATGATTTAATAAATATTGTTCACGCAGTAAAAAGTCGATCTGACTCTAAGACAGAAACGAGAACAGATTTTTAGAGGCAACATTTTTAAGGCAGTCTAATTTGAAGTTCACAGCCATTTCCTAGTCTAAGAAGAAGGTAGATGCAGAGCTGAATGTCAAACCAAGTGGTACTGGTTGTAAGGTAGACCCATAGCGAGATAGTTCTCTAGTCATAATAGAGACCATATTCCAATTACACGTTTTTATTTCACCGGCTGTAAGACACATCAATTAAATATTGCTTTATTATTGGTGCAATAATATAGTTTCATATGACAGAAATTGTAAGTAATTAAATGAAAATATCTAAAGAAGTCCTTAATTTCACAGTGAATAGTCAATCTGATTTCAAGACAGAAAATAGGACTGATTTTCAGAGGCAACATTTTTAAGGCAGGGTCAGTTGAATTTCACTGCCATTTACTAATCTAAGAATAAGGTAGATGCAGAGCTTAATGTCAAAATAAGTGGTACTGGCTGTAAGGTAGACCAATGTTGAATTTTAGACAGCTTGGTCTGACAGTAAGATAGACCCATGTTGAATTTAAGATAGCTCTGGTCTGACAGTAAGATAGACCCATGTTAAATTAGGCTTTATCAAGAGAGTACTCGGAAAATGTGATGAGGAAGTGAAAGAACGTTGTTATTTTTCAATCGTTAGGCCTCATCTGGAATATGCTGTTAGTGTATGGGATCCATACGAAACGGGGTTGATATCAGAGTTAGATCGCGTACAGCGAAGAGGAGCTAGGTTTGTGAAACGATGCTACGATAAGTTGGGCTAGTGTGTCTGGACTGTTAGAAGAATTAGGATGGGAATCGCTATTACAGCGTAGATTAAATTATAGGCTTAACCTCCTAAATAAATTTCAGGAAAATCATTTCACTGATGACGTAAAAAACATACTATTCACCCCCTCGTACTACGGCAGATTAGATCGCGCCAATAAAATTAGAGAGCTAGATTGTAGAACCGATAGGTATAAAATGTCATTTTTTCCGCGTACCATTCGGGACCATAACAGCTGTGAACGTCGTCATGAATAGTTCGAGTAGTGACAATAGGCAACAGTAAATCTTTCTCATTATATTCTCTACTCTCTTATTTATGCATGATGTAAATATTGATGTTCTCATTTTTCCATGATATTTTGAATCTGTAGTAGTAGTCTTTGTATCCCTTGCATGTTGGAACGATTGAAGATAGAATGTTTCTTGGGTATTAGATTTTTAATTGGCGCTTTGCATGTGCGGTACGCGGGTTTAAATGTAATTTCGGTGTTCTACCATATCATTCATGCATGCCTGGTGTGGAAGCACCCCCTGCCACACACCCTTTGGGTGGCTAGCAGGGTATGACGTAGATGTAGATGTAAATTTAAGACAGCCCAGGTCTGAGAGTAATAATTTTTCAACAACGTTCACTACCTTTGGTTATGCTACCAAAGTTTTAGATTGAATTTAACTACACGCATTAGAGTATTTGGCAACTAACAAATTTACATAGAAGAGATGTATGTTTTTTTCTCAAATTTGCGTTCACAAGATTTTTACAACTGTCAACGACACCTATTACAATTGGAGCAGTAACATTTTGCGCACGGCGTGCTAGCAAAAATTGAGCTTCAGCCTGTTGTCATGTCCACAAATTATCTTGTTATTTCTGTTCCACTGAACCCTCTCGTACATAAGCAGGTCCTTCATTAGGAACTATTCCCTCCACAATATTACCAACGATTTCACCGCCATCCTGTTCTCGCTTTTGCACACAATCGTTCTCACTAATGTGTGTTCTTCTGCTGGTAAACTTAGCGAAAGTTTTCACATTCTCACACGATTAATTCATCGACCGAAATGTTTTCTATTTACATATCATATAATTTATAATGGGCAACGTGGAAGCCCCCACTTAAAACCACACTCCGATATCGTCAGCA
Source organism: Ceriagrion tenellum (assembly GCA_963169105.1). Classification (NCBI taxonomy): domain Eukaryota; kingdom Metazoa; phylum Arthropoda; class Insecta; order Odonata; family Coenagrionidae; genus Ceriagrion; species Ceriagrion tenellum. The sequence goes on along the minus strand of OY720632.1, from coordinate 11,997,872 downwards.
GATGCACCTTAACGTCAACTTGAACTTACTAGCCACTTTTAGTTATAACCAACACTTTAATTAAAAGTAATGGAGCTGATCAACTTTCTCGTAGTGTCACGAATTGACGACGATGGCGAATGATGGTACGGCCACATAAACTCCGTTGTGTAAGACTAGGTTGTATTTTGAATATACTTTTGTTTATCAGTATGTGTATATAATCTTTGTTTATCAAAGTTTATATATTGAAGTGCGTTGCTATGTATCTGTGTATCTATGTAAGTGCGTTGCGAGGGGTCATTCAATAAACGTATTTGTGAACACAGCTTGCTGCCATCCTTACCGCTAGATGCGGCTAGCTCTGCCAAGCCAAGCGCGCTAATTTTCATCGAAAATCAACCTTGGCGTGTTTCTCACGCGAGCTGCGCCGTAAATGTAGACCACCAGCGTAATACCACACTGCGTTGAAATTCAGATCGCATTGAAAAACAGATTTACTTTTTACTGTGTTGTCTCATTTTTTTCCCGCGGTGCGTTTGAAAATTCTTCGAAACGGAAGGTTTTTTTTGCGATTCCCAAGAACCTAATGCGGTAACAATATGATTAATTTTCAAAAATAGTAGAGAAAACATACAATCTACACGTTAGTTTTTTTAAAAAGCTGAGTGTTAGAAATACCTCATTTTGTAAATAATGTCTCTTTGGAGTGCATACACATACCATTTCCTATGTAAAAGGGCTGGTATTTTTTGGCAAATATCTCGGAAAGTAATCCGGTAAGAGGTTGAATTTTTGATGTCATTAGAAGGGTGAGATATTTTTCTTTAAAATTAAACCAAATTCATTGATTTATAAGTATAATGATATTTCGCTCGAACTACCTTAAGACAGCCCTGGTCTGACAGTAATAATTTTTCATAAACATTTACTACCTATGGTTATGCTACCAAAGTTATAGAAACTACAAGCATTGGAGTATTTGGAAACTACAAAAATGCACATAGATACAAGATATATGCAGGTATATCTTTTTTTCAAATTAGCATTCACAAGATTTTTACAACTGTCAACGACACATATTACAATTGGAGCAGTAACATTTTGCGCATGGCGTGCTAGCAAAAATTGAGCTTCCGCCTGTTACTGCCAATTGTCTTGTTGTTCCTCTGTGTATATAATTTTTGTTGTTCCTGTTCCACTGAACCCTCTCGTACATAAGCAGGTCCTTCAATAGGCACTATTCCCTCCACAATATTACCAACGATTTCACCGCCATCCTGTTCTCGCTCTTGCACACAATGGTTCTTACCAATATGTGTTCTTCTGCTGGTAAACTTAGCGAAGGTTTTCACATTCTCAAACGGTTAATTCATCGCCCGAAATGTATTATATTTACTTACCATAAAATTTACAATTGGCAATGTGGAATCCCCCACTTAAAACCACACCCCGATATCGTCAGCAGATGCACCATAACGTCAACTTGAATTTACTAGCCACTGTTAGTTATAGCCAACACTTTCATTAAAAATTAGGGAGCTGATAAACTTTTGCGTAGCGTCACGAATTGGCGGCGATGGTTTGAGCACACAAACTTTGGCGAACCAAGCTAATGCAAAACCGGAAACTGCTCGAATCAGACAGGCAGAGTCATTTCCCCATTTTTAACGCTAGATGCCGAGAGCTATCCTCACCATAGTTCGCTGATTTTCAACATGGTGTCTTTGAAAATCAATGTAGGTGTGTGATTCTCACGCGAGCTGCGCCGTAAATGTCGACTACTACCGTAATACTACACAGCGTTTAAATTCAGATCTCATTGAAAGCCAGATTTACTTTTTACTGCGTACGCTTGATAAACCGATGAACAGAGAATTCATAACATACCCGGTCTATTTTCTTCTACGACTTTTCTTGACTATAAGAAAGCATTTGATAAAGTGTCCCACAGAAAATCATTAATCAAACTAAAACCTTACTGCTTAGACAAAGATGTAATTTCCTGGATCAGAGAATTCCTAATCGACCGCAGGCAGAGAGTAGTATTAGACGGTGCCACCTCCAATGAAGTTAAAGTTACTTCGGGTATCCCACAGGGGAGTGTCATAGATCCACTTCTATTCCTTCTGTATTTTAACGATATTGGTGAAGTAGTAGACAGTAAACTTCGACTATTTTCAGATGATACCCTTGTATACAGGGAAATCCGGAACGATAATGATAAGGAAGCGTTAACGTAGGACCTCAAGGCAATTCAAGAGTGGTGCGATGCGTGGCAACAAGAATTAAATTTGAAAAAATTGCGGGTGACTCCGTAAAAGTGGAACTCCGTGGCTAGTCCCGGACAGCTTAAAATCTGTCAAATAGAGTGAACGCCTCTCTGTGTTCAAAGTACGATCTTTCCTCGTGGGCAGTGGCGCTAAGCGCTCTGTATCGACTGATTGTTACATTGTATGCCCGGCAGTCGAGAACATCTGGTCCCGTAAAGGTCACAAAAATCGGTAGCTTAACTGGCTAAAGCACTCGGCCGGAAATCGAAGGATTCGGGTTCGAATCCCAGTGAAGGCGGATGATTTTTTTCCCCTGAGGAATTTCGCACAATTGTGCATTGCGGGTGACTCCGTAAAAGTGGAACTCCGTGGCTAGTCCCGGATAGCTTAAAATCTGTTGAAAAAATGTGTTGGAGTGAACTTCTTGAAACGGAAAAACACCTCTCAGTTCAGTTGTTACGTACTAAACGCCCAAATGGAGACTGTAGAATGTGTAAAATACCTCGTAAAAATGTAAAATGTAGAAATGTAAAATACCTCGGAGTTAAACTAACTAATGATATCTCGTGGAGAAAAAAAGGGAAATTACTGGTCAGGCCATATGTAAATTGGAATTTGTCTAAAGAGTACTTGGAAAGTGCGACGATAAAGTTCGAGAAATCAGTTACTTCTCCCTTGTTAGTCCCCACTTAGAACACGCTGCCAGTGTTTGGGATCCACTTGAGATAGGCTTGGAAATAGAGCTAGAACGCGTGTAGAGAAGATTAATATGATAAGTGAAAGGCCGTTAAGATAGTCTCGTTAGTCTTGCTGGCCTCTTACAGCAACTAGGATATGAATCGCTTTCAGACCGTCTAATAATGAAAACTAGACTCAATCGTTTAAGTAAATTTAAAACAGATTTTTTTCAGAAGTTTTCAGTATCTAACGAACTCCAACGTAATACGGTAGATCAGATCATGAGAATAAAAGAAGGGAAATAGATAGTAGAACGGAAAGGTTTAAAATGTCATATTTCCCATGGTCAATAAGAGACCATCATGGCTGCTTTGAGACTTTGAAGTAGGTTAGTTGACAGTTAGTGTAGCTGATTAATTCATTTGCACCCTAATGAATATTTCGATCAAGCTGGTAGTTCACTCAGAAGACGGCTGAAGAGAACCGGAGAGACGAAGTGACCATCTATCAACCTGGGGGCTATTTAAGTAGTAATGAGCTAAGATTATTATGGTAATGAGTCTGCGTGGTCCATTTTTGGGCTTCCTGTGCATGAAAGAGGACCACCAACAGTCACTCACCTCTACGTGCACCTGGAAAACGGTCAGCGTGTCCACTACAACAAACACAAGGTACAAGATAGGTTACGAACTCTTCAAACGACCACGCTGACAGTATTCTTCAGGGTTTGTGGGTTTATTATAAAATAAGTTTCCCACCCATTGAATTTCAACGGTTACCTTCCGCTAGTCATTTTATAAAGATTAAATGAAGCTTTATGTAGGAAACGAGGAATGAAAATATGGAGTGAGACAGAGGGTATTGGAAGCTACATGCTACTACGCTCTTGTGTAAACACGTTTACCTAAAATTAAACGTAATCAATGTTAATTACATTTTGGATACTTCAACCTATTTCTACCGTTAACTCAGTGTATTACACAACTTCGATGTGGGCAGTTTTCATTAGTTAGGACGTAGTATATTTCTGTTGCTATTTATCTTTAAGGAATGGACCTTATTTGAAAATTTGTTGATGCAGGGTGTCGTCTCTGAATCATTTCGTGGAAATAGGTACCTCGCCTGTTCATAATATATTTGCTGTGCTCTTTTAAGTCAGTTTGGAACTCTTGTTTTTTTTATGTTCGCTGATTTCTTAGAAGGTAGTATTTTTCGTCTAGCGTGAATTCGTATCATTGCAATTAAACTGTTTTTTCCTCAGGTTATGCAGGACTTTGCTATTAGTGTCAAAATTCTTGGCTTTCCACATACCTTCTTCTTTGACATGGCAACTGCATCGCAAGCTTCAATTTTTTCTATTTGACCCTTTTACTGGGTCATATATTCAGAGGTTACATTTGGGTAGTAACTGTTGAGGCTGAGCCGTATCCTTATATCCGTGTAGGGTTATTGCAGCATGCTTTGTTGTGATTTGGTATTTCTTTAAACATGAGGGGCTGCATGGGCGTAGTTAGGGAATTTGGCTGGGGGGGCATGGGACCACCCACCCTGCGGGGGATCTGTGGGGTACGAAGTACCCCCAGAGGGTCCGGTAAGTTTTTTAAATTTAATCTTCTCAGAACTTAAATTAAGCCTAATTTCTGATGATATTTTTTTAGAATACTGAAAGGAATTTTTGTAGACTAGAAAATAATCACACCGAGTTGGGAAACAAAATGGCATTTTTAACGAGGATTCACACATTTTCCGAGGGATCATTGTAAACTTTAGGATGGTTATCTGCTAATAAATTAAATACTCATAACTTCAATATTAATTTAAAGTGAAAACAAAGAAAAGTAACAAAAAATTTTGTTTACAGGAATTTTCTGATTTTTTTGACAAAAATGTTCAATGATGGTAGTGCCGGAAACCATTTCTTTAACCAGTGCTTTTTCGATGTGAAGAATGGATAGATTTGAAAATCTCGATTGGGCGATTGTAGACCGAACCCACAACTTGATTCTTCGCATGACTGAAAAACTTCTTTCACATCCGCTCGAGCTGACGGGCAGGCCGATTGCTATTCGGAGAAGTCTGTAAACATTCGGCATGATGTCTGTATTTATTTTTGTTCTGACATTTTTAATGTTCACCTCAATTTCCTTGTTTTTTATGTATTTCTCAATACTGTTGCCTCGGAATTTAAGGAATGAGTACCAACAGTCAAAAGTTCTTTGTAATTATTAATGAAATCTTCAGCTTCAGCCAAGTTCAACTGTATAAAGGCACCCGCTGCCTTTGACTGTGGAATGGACTCAAACCTATGCTGAAAATGTGAAATAACATTATCCAAAACCCTGTTGTACACATTGATTTTCCAGTAGCCTCGAGGATTGGGGTTGGTGTCAGATGGTAGGTCGGTCAGCTGGATTTTCCCTACGGTAGTTTCAGCATAGTAATCGCTCATTTTTGCGTGCGGCTTCTGCCTTCTTTTCTTTGAGACAGACACAGGCTCTAACAAAATGTCGTTGTTGTTCGCAAATTCTACTATATCGGCCCATAAACCATCAAAATTATTTCTGTTCTCTGCGAAAGTGGTTTGAATACTGGCAACAGCCGAACTTGCTCTCCCGAGCGTCGCATCTGGGCCTTGCAAATACTTACTCAGCACGTTGGTCACCGATAATACTGAATGGATTACGAAGAGATTGATAAAGAATTCAGGTTTTGTGATATATCTCAAAAAACCGATGGCCTCCACTATACCCCCATCTCGTGCATCGTTGATTTCCTCCTCAAGTGCTTCTTTGATTGCTTTGAAGATATTTATTACAACGTAACAATTTGTGTACCGGCAGCTCCATCTTGTACTATTTAAGCTACCCATTTCTTTTCCACTCTTAATGCCTAGCCTCTTTTGAATCTCTACTAAGATGGCATGATTACCAGGTTGTGAATAGTGCATATGAAGGGCTTCAAGAGTACCTATTGAAGAAAATGTTAGCTGACTGGATAACGTTGCAGGGATGGACAACGGCCAAATTTACTTTGTGAGCTAAGCAGTGGATATAAATTGCCTGTGGGTGTAACTCTTTCATTTTCACCTGGAGACCTGCATTCTTTCCTGTCATTACGCTGGCACCATCATATGATTGTCCAATCATTGGTATATTGTCCAAGCTGTATTTAGCTAAAAAATCTTGAATCAGTTGGCTTAGCGACTCGGCATCTCTTGCTGTTGAACAGTTTAAGAAACCCAGAAACCTTTCGATGGGCTCCAATCCTCTTACGTACCTCAAAATTTCTGACAACAGTTCTTCTTTGTAACATTTGACTTCATCAACCATCAATGAATAAAACCCGCACTCCCGCACTTCCTTTACAATTTCTTGAAGAGTTTGACCGGCTGCAGCTTCTGTTATTTCGTTCCGAACCGTTGGGCTGCAGTAGTTCAGGCACTGCTCAAAATGTTTTGCAAAAAAGCCATCATGCTTCGCAAAAAGCTTACACAATTCGGCGAAGTTTCCCCTATTCTGAGATTCAGAGCTCTCATCATGCCCTCTCAGTGGCATGCCTTGACAACTGAGATAAGAAATGATGCCAGCTACTTCTGCTGCGCCCCAGAGGGGCTGTCGTCTCTGACACACACACACACACACACACACACACACACAAATAGAAAAATTCACCAATTGGCCACCAACACAATGAAAAAGAACTTGACAGGGGTTATGATGGAAGAATATAGAAAGAAAGAGTCTTACTTTTGACGTATCGGGTCTTAGCCCTTCTTCAGCTGTAGCGATAGTGTTACTGCTCCAAGGAGGGGCGGAGAGGGGAGGTTAATGATGCTGGGCCTGGCTGACTGGGCAGAGGGCAAAGTTGCAACAAAGTAATGATGATGAAAGGGGGCGGGAGGCGACTAGAACTGGGAAGGCACGGGGGGGGGGGTTGCAACAATGTAACAGAAATTATGGTGGTGGGGGGGGGGGCGGTGACAAGTAGGGGGGAGGGAAGGAGTGGAATGACCGGCTAATTCAGGTATGGGGAAGTTTGTGGGCCAGTTGAATGATGTTGGGAAGGTGGGAGGCAAAGAAACAGAGTTAATGGAGAATATTAAGTCAGAGGGGGGGGGGAAGCTTTGCTGTACCAAATTATTGACATCTCAGTGTTCCTGAGCTCTGAATTTGAAGCATCAGCGGAGAGGGCGTGGGGGATGGTGAGATAAAAACAGGAATCGAAGTTGAGTTTATGAGTTGAGGCATGTTTTGCTCCTGGAAAGTCGGGAGGAGAGGATCTACGGCCGTTCATACGGATGGACAAGGGATTACTAGTTTCTCCGACGTAAAAATTAGGGACATAATTGACACGGTAGTGGGTATACTACATTAAAAGAGATGCAGCTGCCATGGTAAGAGATAAGAATTGGGGTCGAGTTGTTAGGCCTTTGGAAAGCAGGGAGGTTACGTACGCATACTGCATACTCCGCTTCACGAAGACCTAGAAACGTCATTCATTCCATTTAAAAATGTTTCAACGTCGGCACCGGACATGCTATCATTTACCAATACCACATTTCGCGGCGTTAGTAGACTTGTAGTCAATGAGTTTGATACGGTTATCTCTCGCCACATCATAGTTTTAGGAATTCATAACTTAAATGAGTAGCTGCACTATTCTTAGAAAAATCGCGAATAAAATCACTCAAATTTTCAGTGAACGTCATGCATTTGATTGATAAAAATGTATCACACAATACACAAAATGGGTAAAATTTTCCCATTACACGGAAACGTATCCGACGATTTACACATTTTTTCTTACTGCCATCATATGGCTCCTTAAATTAAATACTATTACTGACGCATTAAATATGAATGATCCCATGAGAAAGTTATTTTAAAAAATCGAAATTGTCCCGATAACTTTTCAATCGCATGATCATTATCGAGGAATATAGAGACTAAGAGTATAGAGAATAGTCTGTATCAGGGGCGATCCCGGGGAGGGGGGGGGGGTGGATAAAGGGGATACATCCCCCCGAAATTTTTGGGTTTTACAACACTATTTTATCAACTAGACGTAGTTATCAAATACAACATTAAACACTCCGATCACTGATCTGAAAAGTATAAAGTATAATAGTTATTATTGTGCTCATTAATATATCTTACTAATATATAAAAATCTAGTGGTGTCTGTTTGTCTGTTACTCATAACCCACTGAATCGATTGAAACAATTTTTGAAATTTGGCAGGAAGATACTTAATATATCTGGTTCACGCATAGGCTATAGAACAAGGGCCTTGGGGCCCTAGAAAGCCCTCAAGCGGTCCCTTTTAACGCCAAAAATTTACTCTGGGAGATAATTCTTGCCTGTATTAGAAACACATAAAATATACCTACCTATACTGAATGTACAACAATCATGGGGTCGTAAGTCACGCTGGGGCCCCAGAGGGCCCAAGGTTCCAAAAGAATGCTTTCTTAAAAGCCTCACAAGTATTGAACGAGAGAACCGATTTTAGTGAAATTTTCACACATGGGATCAGTAAAGCTTTTTTAAGGAAATTGGGACTACAAGGAAGGCCCCTGGGCCCCAAGGGCAGCGCATTGGGCCGTCTGGTGTCTTATGTGTTTGCAAAACTCAAGTCTAAATATTTTGGTTCAGGTGAGGAGGTTTCTCTTTTTGCATATTTTAATTAGTTCTGCTAAAGATAGAAGGATATAGTTTTCGCCATTAGATGGATAAAAGATCGCAGTTTCTTATTTTTTCATTCAATTTTCTTATACGAATAAAATTTCCCTAGAAATCGCGTTATTAATATCAAGATCATGAATTTTATACTTCTGTCAACAATAGGATATTTCCTTGGTAACCGAGGTAGCTTTAGAAGGGAAATGGGACCTTTGCAATGGTGGGTTTTATATCTAGAGATAGGCATTACAGTCGAAATCTAGGCCGTATACTGACATGCTGCTGATTATGATATTTTCAGGGATATTTTTGCATGAAATTGGCAAAATTCATTTCAAGTGGACTAATTTAACTTGGACCCATGTAAAACAGGAGAATTCCACGATGATATACTACGGAAAGCCTCTGGAATGCAAATAGCCTGTAGTTTAGTTTCCACATGTTACTGCAAAAAATGTTGAAACTCGGTAAACATAATGTAATGCGGTTTTCATCCACTGAATTAAAAAATAAAACTAAAATTATAGGTGATTTGCCTAGAAAAAAATACACCTTATGAGTGACTCGAACCTACAACCCATATGTCCTGTCTTTCTTTCATCCCCCGTTGAATTTCAACGGGTACCTTTGCTAGTACAGATATAATCATGTAACAGTTTTATAGTTTTTTTGGATGACTGAAAATCACCATAATTTAAAGGTAGTCCCCCCCCCCGAAATAAATTCCTGGGATCGTCCCTGGTCTCTATACTCCTTGATCAGTATCATTCCGTACCTTCGGTACGTTCGGTACCTTCCGTACTCGCCGCCCTATGACCGCCGAGCGGTCTTCAATTGTCATGGATGAAGCAATTCAACGGTTGGCGAAGCCGCCAGCGCCGTAGGGAGTGGTTGAGTGCCGCGCAATGGCGTCATGGTATCTGTTTTTGTTTTCCCTGGTAATAAGTGCATTCGCTGTGTCTGTTGCAGGTATATTTAAAAAAAAGAGTTGGTTACCTTATGTTATTCTCTGTAAACATCAACGGTCGTAAAAATTTCTTTATATTCCTGTCTTAGTATAATGCTTGCAATGAATTTGGCAAGATGCTCTTGCCCCGTTACCTCAGTCCTGCTTTTGAATGAAAGTAGATTTCCTCCAATGTATAAGTTCAGTGCATCGTTAACTATATTTCTTACGCTCAAGAGCATATTTATCTCTCATATTTTTACTGGTTGACTTTTCAGATGACTGCAACCTTCCATTATTATACAGAGCTGTATTGTCAGCTACCTCATCTCTCCGCGACCGAGGACCACAGAGTGCAAAATTAGATGGTAATAATCTCAATTTTTGTCAAGATCACATCAATTTGTGAAGATATTGATACATTGTTCCTGTGCGTTTCATCAGTGAACATTTTATGGGGACATTATCTATTTCTACGGTATTAAATTAGTGATAGCGTGACATTCCAGTGTCATATGTTCTGGCGTTTTGTAACGCCTTGTAAACCTTCATCACCTCAATCTAAACACGTAATCGCGTGCCTGTACGCGAGGCCGTATCAATGGAGTGTTCTCAGTGGGTGAAACAAGCCGTTAGTAACGGAGTTCAGTCCGTCAGGTGGGCTTTTGATTTTGCATCTTGGAAACCAACTGAATTAGAGCTGTTAAAGGTATCTAGGTGTATTCAGATTGAAGAAAGAGAACGTATTGGACGTTTTGTTTATAAGAAAGATGCTAAGGCTTCGTTAATTGGTCGCCTGATGATGAGGAAGTATGTGTCACTTTGTACTGACATCCCGTACGATGAGATTAGGTTTGCGAGAGATGTTTCTGGGAAGCCATTCCTTACTAACTGCCCCCTCGAACATGATTTGGTACCATTTTTCAATGTTTCCCATCAAGGTAATTTTGCTGTCCTAGCTGGTGATTATGGCACGAAGAATGAAATGAAACTTGGAGTCGACGTTATGAAGTTAGAGTATGCAGGTGGGAAAGAGATAACAGAGTTTTTCAGGATCATGGGTCGTCAGTTTTCAAAAAGTGAGTGGGAGACAATCAGAAAAGCAGGAAATAACGCATTGAAGCCAAAGCAGAGAGATGAGAGAATGTTAAAAATGTTCTGCAGAAATTGGTGTTTGAAGGAAAGTTACGTGAAAGCCACCGGAACTGGAATCACAGTGGACTTACAAAACATTAGTTTTGAGATCCCATCAAATGCCCTTTCTTCGAGTTTTGTTACTAAAGACTCAGCTGTTTGCGTTAATGGAGAAGTACTGAAGGAATGGAATTTCGAGGAGTCGTTGTTAGATGATGAACATTGTGTGGCGGTTGCTGTCTGTAAAAAATCATCATATGTTAAGAGTGATGTTTTTAGGCATGTTAACATAGATGAATTACTCTTAGGCAGTACTCCTGTTACTGAAGAGGATAGGAGATTTAGTGAGGAATTCATTTCCAAAGAGGAAAAGCCTGTCTGAGTCACCTTGGTTGTGTGTTCTAAGGCACTTTCTGCTTTGTTTTATTTCGTCTTGATGTATTTAAGTATATAATGTAGTTACCTTTTTATTCCATGACTTGCAACACAAATGGAAGAGTGATGTACGTGCTTGCTTTGCATTATAATAAAGATATTACATTCAAGCTTAGTATTATTCTGTTGTTTTTTAGTCCATAGAATAGATACCGACGTTATTTTGCATTTAGCTTCGTGGTATAGATTATTCAGTGTTGCATTTCTTTGATTCATAAATGGAAACTTTGACTCGATTTAATGCATGATATATTTTCTCATCCTTGAATGCTTATAATTCATATTGTGTCGCACCTTAACTTCTGAATTACTGTGCATCCTTTTTGCCAAGTGTTGCATGTTAGGCGTTCGTGTATTACGTTTTGTTTACCATTATATTTCTGTTGATTTGATCCCAGACGGAAATGCATGGACAGCCGCTAGTTCAGATTTTGACCAGTATCTCATCATTGACCTGGGTCAGGTGATGAATGTCACAGGTGTTAGCACTCAGGGCCGGCCGCACACTTCCGAGTATGTGATGGAGTATGGCATCAGCTATGGAAGCAATGGCTATGATTATGCTGATTATAAGGCTCCTGATGGAAATATCAAGGTAGATGGTTATTATTTGACATTTTGTATTTTATTTTCTGTGGCATTATGGTAAATTGCATTAGTCGGGGAGTCCTTGCATATTTGGATGATTGATAGTAATTTTGTAACAGTGGCTGTGAATGATGCCTGATTAGTTAAGCAATTTATTTTTGTTTATAGCACTCATGTGCATGATTCCAGGGGATGCTGATGAGTTATGCTGTGCATAAGACTAGTCATGCTTCTTTATTATGATTAGCTTAACTTTATTTCTGCTATCACTGATTTTCTGAATGTGACAGGCTTTAAAGTATCTATACTAGTTCTGTGCTCAATGAACTTAGGATGGAGGTGGCTTTGCTCATTATGGGCTTTTCACATTTTGGAGAGGAATTTCATAGGTCAAGATTCTCAGATGATCACTTAATATTTACCAGAGTTGGAGCTCTGGCAATTGTTTTTTTTTTGGGGTGAAAGTTTTAATATTGTAAATGTTACTAACAGTTTGTTCCTTAAGTATTTCTCCTTATGATTCTCTGCACATAGTGTTATGGTGTTTATTGCATCAGTGTTAGCATTGATGCATTTACAGCACAAAGCACAAATTATCTAAGCATTACAAAGATTAAGGTGCCTTAATTTTAATAATGGCTTCTCATTAAGCCATAGTGTATAAGATCTCTGCTATTGATTTGTCAACTTAAAACTCTGGTTTACACATGTGATTATTTTTGGGGCAAACTTAATCTTGAATCCAGTTTAAAAGTACTAACTCAATTTCTGCTATTTCAATGGGTTACAAACTCAAATCATTGGTTTTTGGGTCTGTCTCATCCCCTTGAATCCACAGGCATCTATTGGTGAATGTCTTCTCCTGATTTGGTGTCATCAACGCTTGTGGTTTATTTGCTTGATGTTGAATGTAATTTTTCTTCACAATCCCATTCTAAATGTCCAATAAGTTCCTTCCCCTTCATTTCTGAAATATATGAGGGAATTCTACTGACAGTAGCTTTAGTGGAGAATAGAATAACCTAACAGTGATATATGTAACATTTCTATGGGACACTAAATGACGTAGTAAATAGTGTAGGTAGGTAGTGGGTGTTACTCTGAAGGATGAATGGTTGGTATTGTGAATATTGGTTTAACTGTTATAATATATTGCGTGAAGCAAGAGTTACATGTAGGCATTGCTTGGATTTCAGGAGTGTAATTCAGTCCTAGTGGTCATATATGAAAAACTTTCATATTGCAGAAGTTATACTTTATACTCAAAATATATTTGTAATTTATAATTTCCCTCATATTATAATAAACTTAAAACCAGAACAGCATGACTGCCTGATCATCAAGTCTAGGAAAACTCTCATTATTGATGTTGATTTTCTATGCTTATTTTTCATGATTTAACATTTTGAATTCTAAGTCTAGCATTTTATAGCATTCACTCATTAGGAATGTTGCATTGTATAGCATTTGGTGGAAACAAGAAATTTATGGGATGAAAAATTCTTAATTAAGAGTAAATGTCAGTAATGTTAATAATTAATTTCAATGCAAACATTTGGGCATGGCAACTCAGCATTGTGCAACTGTTTCTTATTACTTTTCTAGATGACCTATCTGGTTCCGTCTTATATAGTTGCCCAAGTCTTTAAGCATCTGCCCTGACTGACTGCCCCGATTTAAGCATCTGATCTGATTGTTTGGATCGTTGGGATTTAAGATACTCTGAGATATTTATTTGGCCTCACATCAGTTTAGGAATACATAATTGCCTATTTCTTATATCAGTTCTGCATTAGTGAAGGGAATAGTGATGACATGGGGTTGCCAATTGAATCCTTCAAGTATTTGTAGAAAATATGAACATATAAATGGATATGACAGAAATACCTTTATTACACCTGTGAAAATATGTATTTAAAGTCTTGTGAATATGTTAAAGCTACATATTTGACCGTTCCAAACCAGAATTAATTTATTTATATTATTCCATATTTAAGAAGGAAGAATTTTGAACCAAGTCACAGGAATGTTAATTCTTTTTGGACTTCCCTCCAGGTCAGGTGTGTGGGGCTGCTGCTGACGTTGTAGAGTATACTGAGGGGACTATTCCTATCAATGCCATATAAACTATGATATCCAGAATGCTCACAGTGCCCATTTTCTGAGCATGTAACAGAGGGGGATGATTTAATCGATCTCCTTGTCATTAACTTGTGGGGTTTAGGGATGCAATTGCCTGGTATATATGGTGCACCCTTCACACCTTTAATTTATCTTGTGGCTTTAGCTTTATAATTAAAATAATTTAAGTAAATCTATCATGCACCTAAAGCAATATTAACATGACAATTTGCTAAGTTTATTGTGCATGAAAAGATATTGTTTTCATTTCTGTAGCTGATGTCACATTTTAATGTTAATGCAGTAAATAATTGCTAAGGAGAGAATAACCTTGGGCCGTTATTATGAAAGGAGGAAGCGTCGATGGAAATAATGGTGAGAAACACCATTAGAAAAGGTATCCCTTCAGAGTTCTTGAAGATCCTAAGAAAAAACCATTGATGTAGGTGATATAATGATTTTTAGGTAGCAGAGAGAGCCCATGAGTCCAAAACGGGGTCAACCACCATCATTAATCTTTTATTTTGTGTGTTGGCTGGGGAATCAAAATATTAAGGGGTATGCACATACATACATATCATGCCATTATCTTTTTGGTTAGGTGTGGTACAATGTTTCATTTTTGATGATTGACCTGTGTACGTGACTCACACCATTCCACTCTCCACTCTCACATATTTGTTTCGTCATTTGTCCGTCTTCCATTCTCTAATGGCCAAGCCAATGAAGCACACACTTTCCATATAATTGATTTCAGGAGCACCCAAACCATGCCCATTCATCACCCACTCATCCTTAACCCTTTATAGGGTACTGGGAAAATATTTTCCCACCATATCTGTAGGGAATGCTCTTTGGGATATATGTTTCCCATCTGCGGTAATGCACATAGTTCGGTGTTCCTAGTGGATATAGCATAGTGGTACGCATGAAAATAAATAAAATATCCACCATCTTACATGCCCAAGGATAGCCAAAATAGAAAAAAAACCCAGAATATTTTGAGTCCCAGAGTTTTGCCCTGTAAAGGGTTAACCTTATCCTACGAACACTTCTCAAGTACACTTTTGTACTCACTGTGTTGTGTGGAGTGATACCCATTTTCTTTTGGGTTCCCATGCATTTTTATAACAGTTGCTGTGGTACGAACTGGCTTTAATCTGGGGATTTTGTAGGAGTGGAGTACTATTTTGATTGTTTGGCACGTCAAATTATGTGGGCAATTTATAGCCTAACACCCAGAAAGTCTTCATTTCTTTTGCCTTTACTCACTCTATGCTTCCAGCAACTACTAAAGTAAGAAATTGAAATTTTACCCAACTGTTGACCTCAATATAGTGTTAACCACACTTGCTCAGCTTGATGTTAATGCATTTAGAACATAGCTGGAAGCGTATTTTGGATTAATAGCTTAAAGCTCATCTGTCCCCTCGGTCTACTTAGTGCCGACATTCCAATGGTTGGCACTGCAGGGTGTTGACATTGGACCTTTCTTTGTGTAATGCACTCTCCTTTTGCTGTCACATGATTTGTTATTGCTCTTCAAACTTCAGTAGTCTTCCCACCACAATTTTGTGAAGTAAGGGCTTCCATGTTGTGTCCAGAGCCTATATCCTGTGTCCCTGTTGAAACTGTCAGGGTTTGGCCTGACTTTTATTGCTTCCTTTGTCACCTGGTACTAGTAGCTGCTTTTTCTGGCTCTATTACACATTTGCAATGGTGTTGTAAAGGGCCCTTGTCCCAAATTTAACTTGACCAAGGAAGAAAAGGATGCCTTGTACCAACTGCAAAAGAACACATGCCTTGTTCCTACTGGCAAAAAAGGCAATGCCATAATTACCTTGAAGATGATAGAGAACTACCGTGAGATAATTGGACAAATTTCTGAAGGCACTGCGTACAGATTCCACAGATAATAGGGTTCAGAGGACAAAAGACCTGATAAAGTAAGCCAGGATAACTGGGGATATCAGGAGGATCCTCGTCTCATAGACGCCAGTACCATATAGGCTGTATGGCCAACTAAAAATACTTATACTTGTCAGAAAATGCAAAATATCATTTTAAAAACTCAACTGAGTTCATAGCAAAGTTGAGACATATCCACCTGGTCTTGATGGGCAAGTAATTCATGGTTGAAAGTCAGTTCCAGTAAAATGTCATGAAGTAACCCCAAGAATATCTTCGAATTAAGTTAAAGAGAAGGCTTCCATGGGGATTTTATTTTAAAGATTTCAGTTTTTCTGGTTTATTTATGCGATGATCTATATTTCATATGAGGACAATATTTTGTGGACGACGGCTTCTTCTGGTTGGAGTGTCTTTGTGGTTTATCATAGGTCTTATACATTGTAATGTTATATTGTTGAGCTACTCTCCCGATTGGGTCGTCTGTTTCAAAATTTGAAATAATCCATTTTAAATGCAAAATTATATCAATTGCGGGGACGGTTACACCCTCGCAAATTCTTGGGAACTGCTTTTTTTTCTATTGTCTAGTGAAAATTGGACAATGGCGGAAGTAAACGTGGGTTTATTCATGGTGAAGCCATGGATTTTGGACATAGTGACTGCGAAAGGTATCCCAGTCCCATTTCCCATCACTTAATCACGTCATTTTTCCGTTCTAGCACTCAATAAATGAAAATTGCCACTGTTAGTGCATGGCAGTGGGTTGGTATGTGGCACCACATGCGAGTTATTTACATTATGGAAATACAGCTAACAGTTAAAACATATATAAATTAAGGGAAAAATTGCCTCAAGCTACCAATTTTACCTGTCACTTGAGGTCTAAATTATCCGCAACTTATATTTGATAAATAACTGTGTGACTCAGGCATTTGTGCGTGATGAATGCGCTAAAATTTGCGCATTTTACACAATTGATAGATTATATTGGACAACGCTGATTTGTTAGGTGTATACGTCAGGAAATACAGAGCTTTTATTGCACGATTTCCCCCAAGTAAAGATGTAAAGATGAACTCAGTTTCTCTGTGGCGACTGGGTCCGAGGTTTGTAATTTCGAAAATTTCATATTTCCAAAACTTCATATTTTCGAATAGTGCCATGTATTTAGCATATTCTTTTTGTTGGGACCAACAGTTTTTCCTTGTAAAATCAAAACTTTGTACTTGCGTGCTTCGTATTTTCGAGTTTCTACTGTATTCATTCTTGTCCCCCTGATAGAGGTGTTTCAACTCCTTGAGGATCACTTCAACCAGAGGACTCTCAGCTTATCCTAACATGTGGTGATGACTATGTATTTCCTCCGTGATAGGATATATTTGAGCAGACAGAGTTGCAATAGCCAATTTCTCCATGGAGGACTTGGAGAAGAGAGCCCTTGCTTTCTGAAACATTTCTACCGCTACATGAATGACAGCTTAGTCATCAGGCCTGACAGACCCTCTGCTCCACAGGATATTCTGAGGCACGTGAATGACTAACACTCGAATATCAAGTTTACAGTGGAAGTGGAGAAAAATAAGTGCGCAATTCCTCAACACTTCGGTTCTCCAGTTGAAAGATGGAATGTTTGGATATCAGGTGTTTTGCAAGCCCGCTCTCATGGACTTGTATATGAACTCCCATAGTTATCTTCACCCTTCACATTAAAGAGTGGTCCTTTTGACTTTTTTTCAACAAGCCAGAATCATTGTGGACTGGGAAGCCTACGTGTAGGAATTAAACTCTTGCGGATGGCACTTTGTCTAAATGGACACACAGATCTGGTTTGCCCTTATTAGATCCTCTGGTAATCTTGACACATTCAACCAACAGAACTTCCTCACTCCATTAAAGACAGAGGAGAGGGAGAAACGATTCACCAGGGCATGTCTCGTGTATATCTCCATCCTCTCTGGGATCCGGGCGAATCAACATTTGGATGATCCACAGGCCACTGCCAGAATTATGGGGCCACCTTGTGCAGGTTAAAGTCAGTTTGGTACTGATGACTTCAATAGTCATCTGCATACCCTGCCAGTGTGGCAAATGTTTCATTAGCCAGCCTGGCCACATGATCGAAATATGGCTGAAGGGATGTAGGGGATGCATCTGGTTGGGCTACCCAGAAAGAGCAGAGCATAGCCTAAGACCATATATTTTCAGAAATAGTAAAATATCTTGGAATTACCTTAACATCTGATATATCGTGGGGATAACACATACAGAACATATGTGGCACAGCATTAAAGAAACTAGGTTTTGTTAAACGTATAATAGGAAGGTCCTCGGATGAAAAAGTCAAAGAGAGATGCTACTTCGCTCTGGTTAGGCCTTACCTCAAATACACAGTGGGCATTTGGGACCCTGGTCAAATAGATTTAACCAAAAAAATTAATAAAACACAAAGGAAAGCAGCGCGCTTTGTTTAAAAACTGCTACGAGCATACATATAGTGTCTCACAACTTTTAGAGGGATTAAGGTGGGAGCCCCTAGAGACTCAGAGGCTACACGCTAGGCTTAGGTTGCTTGGTAAATTCAGAACTGATGTTTTTCAGAGTGACATAGAGAATATTATCGTGACTCCTCACTACATCTCTAGGTCCGACAGATGCGATAAAATAAGAGAGATACTGCCGAACATATAGGTACAAAAACTTGTTCTTTCCACGAACAGTAAGCGACCACAATAAAAATTGAGCTCCACTAAATACACTCCTATAATACAGGTAACCATTTCATCTCCAAAAAGCTTGAACCTTTTCATGGCTGGTGACCTAACACCCCCTGCTACATGCCCATGTGGTGGCTCGTGGGGTATTGTGTATATGTAGATATCATCTGTTTTGACAAGGCTCGACATATTGCCCAAGCAAATGACTACTGGGACCAGCTGACTTAAGGAGGCTGTTGAAATCTAGCTTAACCCTCACAATTTCATCAGGGATGGACGATATGGGCTCAGCTAAATATGGAAGCTCGCTCTCCACAAAATAATGGTAGGAAGGAGGAGGAAGTTTAGATAACCAATCACAAACCACATGATTGCAAAAGGAGAGTGCATAAAAAAGGCCCCGGCATCAGTGGCTCGAGAATGATGGCAGTGTCAGACATTAAAAGGTCAGCAGCAGCCACAAACCCAACCCAGTAGAAAGCATTTACATTCATCGCACAACACACAAACATTGTTTCTGTCAAAATTCGTGGGATCACTCAAAATAGTTGAGCAGAGAGAGATACCCACCAAAAGATATCCAGACTTGAGGTGCATGTGTTTATCTCAGGGTTGACAAAGGGCCAGAAAACCAGAGGATGTTAAGAATATGAAAAGTAAGCTTGGAAATCTGCTTTCCCCTGTTAAAACTCATTACAACTTTAGGCACTAGGTTTGATGGGCAGGATTAAGGTTTTTAATGTGCTGCCCATGTGAGGTCTTGGAGTAAGCTTTTATTTGTTGTTTAACAGTTATTTATTTCCAGTTGTTATACTTAGAGGTCCTGTCTGCTAGACAAATGCTGATGAAGAGGGAATATTTGTCTCTCCTCAGAATTTTACTTGCAATTTTTGGCCCTTGTCCTGTTTCAGACCTGAGAATAATTTGCCATTGGAAAGGACAGTGATTTTCTCCCAGAGCAATAATGGCTGTGCTTTTATTTTTTAAATATAGTGGAACCTTGCCTAACAAGCACCTCTCTAAACGATCGATTCCCAGAATGAGCAAAATAAATCATAAAAAAATGATTTGCTGACCGAGGGAGGTTTCGCATTACAAGTGACGAGGGGAGGGAATGTCCCGGATTGTGTGCCTGCAACAGCGTGGGTCAAAAGGCAAGGGGGGTTGGATAGAGCGAAATCGAATCGAATATTTTCCACTAATCGAAGTTTCATTCCAGGTTCATTCATTCCGCGATAGAATAAAAGAGGAAGTTGAATCTCGCTCTTTAACAATTTATATATAATTTTATTTGAATAAACGTTATACATAAAATATATTGAGTATTTTTTCGGCATGGAACGCATTATCGAATTTTACATTAGTTTGTATGGGAAAAACTGTTTTGCTTTATGAGTAAGGTTCTGGAACAAATTATGCTCGTTAACCAAGGTTCCACTGTACTATATTCTACTATGGTTCATGCATTGATTGTCTATTTTACTCTTATTCTTACACTATCTTTAAAGTATGCTTCACCAGAGTACTGATTTTCACCTGGGAAAATGGAAATTTTGTCCTCGAAAATCTGGATAAGTCCTGGGATTTCATGACTTCAAGTTTAGTGCAACTTTTTTATCTGCTTTAATGACCTATGAGATCTTAGTTGCTCCTCATTTTTGAGGAGCCAACAAAATATTTGGTATTTGTTTTCGTTCACAAATTGACATTCTAAACATAAATGTGGGTGTGCGTGAGTTACAGGTTACTATGCAGAAATAAATGTTGAAACATCAAAATGGGTGCCTGTGGTTTCTCATTGCACTACTTTACTTTGCATGTCACTCCTAATCACACTACTAATCCAACTAATCTTTTTCTTCCCTTTTCTTTCTATCCCTGTGATGAATTACAGGGAATTCTGCTTGGACCCCTCAAGAAAACAATTACTATGAATATCTTACGATAAAACTGACGAGTAGGAAAGAGATTCGAGCCATTGCGACTCAAGGGCGTTCAAAAACCAGAGAGTATGTCACAGAATACATTGTACAATACTCTGATGATGGAGATAATTGGAAAAGTTACGCCAGTGCATCAGGAGAGCCTGAGGTATCTTTGATGTGATGAAGATTTATGCTCATGAGCTAGGTGTACATTCAGGGTGTCCAGTTTCAGATGAATTTTGAGAGATTTTATTTCACCTTTGGGTATTGGAACGAGGATTTAATCACCAGACCTGTAATTAATAGAATAATCTTCTCATCATTAAAAGGTTTCTACATCAGGATAAGTATTTGAGTCCATACAAATAAGTAGTGCATAAAAATTTCTGCTTCTAGGTGCTCTTGATGATATATAAGGTGGAATTGAATACCTATTTTTTTCATGCTTTGCTGAGGCAAAGCTATGTGATTGGACCTTTTACTGTTATTGTCCCCTTCATCTTTTAAATGTCTGCACCATTGGGTTCCAGTTGATAACAGCAATTTTAAATTGTTGAAAGTGGAAGTAAATTTGGAAAGTGCTGGTCCATCATTTATGTGCTATTGTTAAATATTAAGAATGTGTGCCAATAGTTGAAAGGTCTGCTTGGTAGGAGTTGATGGAAGAGATAATTAGTGTGCAGGATTGCTTTTGGTGACAAACGCTTGAGTGCCCATTTAAGAACTATGGTGATAGTGGGACAAATTAGTACTTTTTTACTTCAGTATTTAATTATGTACTGTAGACCATCAGGTCACAATTTGACTCTCAGCAGGGTAAAAAAAGAATGGCATTATTCAACTTAACCAATGTTTCACCATTATTTAACGGAAACAATTCAACAAGCAGTTGCGCCACGGGTAAATATAGTAGAGCCTTTTAATAACGAAATTCAAGGGACCAAAATATTGCCTGTTCGTAAATCGGGAGTCCATAACTCGGAAGGGATTTGCGGGTTGCATCACTCCAGGGGCAAATTAATTATCCCAGTGTTGTGCCGTAATATTCCTGGTAATTGGTTTGCGAAACTCAATGAAAGTTAAAAATATCTGCAGAGGACTGCAAAAGTTTATCTCTACCGATCTCTTTGAAAGAAATTGGCGGAATTAAAGCCCAGTTTACGATTGGCATCAACTTTAACTTCAAATCCGAAGTCAAGAAGAATATATGAGTTGTAATGAATGCTTAAACGATTGTATGAAAGTGTCCACTGCTTACTTAGACCGAGAACGAGTTCAACCATGCTCAACTTAAGCATTTACAGTTGACTGTTTGATGCCAGCGTGCGTGCAGTTTCTTATTTGCCTGCAGCATTCCACTTCGCCGCATAGCCATTCAGGTAATCCCTCCATGCTCACAAAGAACCTTCTGGCAGTACTTTTGCTGAGCCAGAAATAAGCTTCGGACATTATTATTGCATAATTGTTCTGGAATTCCATTAAGTAATTTGTATAGCAACGAATCACAGGACGAACTACAGTTGACTGCCCATGGGCCAGGGTGGCAGGGCTACCTCTGCAGCTGCCACAGTGGCTGGGTTGTTTATGTTTCACCGTTCTTCCTTGAGAGTTCACCTTGCGGCCGCTAATACAATGGCGGGTTGGCGGAAGTCTGTATCACTGCGCGCTTGAGCAACTCGGCCCAGCTACCTTGATGGTTTTTTCTGTCGTTGAGTGCCGTAAAATTAAATGATAAATTAAGTTTAGAGGATTTCACCTTCTCATTTGTTCCGCGCCTCCTAAACTGTTGTCCTCGACGTGATAGAAAGCTTTTTGTGGACTACTTAACCGCAAGTGATGTTTACTACCACTGGCCCCGAAAGAATCGAAGCCCCACTGTATTTAAATATTATTTTTATGAGTATGTGTTAGGATGGATGCCGAAAATAGTGCAGTTAACCGTGTTTGTGCACCTCCCCTTTTGACCCGAGTTATCAGCTCTGTGTTTTGTCCTGTTTGAGGGACAATTCCATTTTAGTGAAGTTACACAGGATGCCACAAAGTTTTTCCTTGTCATCAGCCAGTTGGTACGTGGCTGAGGACATTGTTATTAACCCAGCGGAGGAAGGAAAGTGTGCGAAAATTAAAGAGGAACTAATGCGGCAGCTTTCCGCGTCGCGCAAGTAGAGAATTTGGCAGCTCCTTGAATAGGAGGAAATGGGCAACTCAAGGCTGTCACAATATCTCCGCCACTTCTGAATTCTCGGGTTTACATTGGAAATAGGGTTGCCATTATCTAACAGAAATTGCAGTCTTTGAGAACTTATAATACTCGTCCATGTTCTTGCTTATTCGTTAGTAATAAACAAATCCACAGATGGTGGCACTTGACCGCATGAAAATATCAGCTGCAACGACATCCATCCGAAGGTAAATAAAGTTAACCGGCGATTTCGGACGAATACTCTTCCTGATGGCTCAAACCACCCTGATATTAAGTTACACACGCAAGTTACCAGAAACGCAATGAACAATAAGGTGCTTTCAGATTTGCTAGTTCTCACGGAATCTCTGGTTGGCCCTCTTTGCTTTGAAAATTGCAAAAATCCCACAAAATAGACAATATTAACAATTTTTTCGGCAAAATACGTCATGAAAAGGTAAATATTACGAGCCAGGGCCAATCTTTCATTTCGTTAATTGGGAAATTTCGTGAAGCAGGAGTTCACTCATTAGAGGTATTTACTAATGCTTTTACTTATCTATTGTTTGGTAGTACCTTTTCTTTGGATTGGTTCTTACTATGTTGCATCTGATTTTAATGTAACACTGCAACTCACAGCCTCCCTCAATAGTAAAACAGTCTCCTGTCTTATCCTTTGTGGGTTGCTTATACTCTCTGTTATACCTTAATTTCTGCCATGCCTTCTCTCTGTCTTATCTCTCTCTATCCTTTCCAATGCATTTCTTCTTTAACTCTTCTTTTTCTGGGTTCCTGTACTGTGCATCATTCAGTTTGATGATGAATTCAATGGTGGGGTAGGAATTGGACTTGCTAGGCATAATTTCCCCAGGCATGAAGGAAGCATAAGCAGCAGGCTATCATCTATGTGACCTACTCTGTGACTCCATTTATTACAACAATTTGGTAACAAAAATATCATTTACCATGACAGAAAAATAGACAAAAAGTATCCCTTTCCTAACTGTAGGTTGGCTTGGCCAAAGAGCACCATCCATGCACCCAAGCTATGTCACAAAGCACTCATTAAAACACTAATGCACACAAAAGACTAGATGCTCTCCCAGTGACAATGCACCAAGTAACCCTTTGTCTATGCTGGTCAGTATATTCAACCCCAATACAATTAAAAGCCCACATTGGCCAACCAATGATGTGATTTCAGAATGAATAATTTGCCACTGAACCGAAGGAACTAAGTTACTGATCTAACCAGTCTGAATTTGCATGACATTGACAGGTGAGCACAATGAAACAGCAATAACAACTGTCCCAAAAAAGGGACACAGTGGCAGGTGTGCCCTCTTCTTCAAGAATCCTGATATTTTTTCCTGTACCTTGTTTGCTCTCGCTCCCTGTTACTCCATGGGGGGTTTTTGTGTGTGATTCCATGAATTTGGTCTAAAATCTCCTGGTTGAGATAAAGTGCTTGCCAAAGCATGCCTTTTGCATCCTCCTCGCTCTCCCAGTCTAACACCATGGGCCCAGAAGCTGCCACTGACCATGTGATTGATGGTGGGGGATTCTATACTTTTGCTCATGTGCCACTGTGAACCCGCAGAGAGTATTATTCACTTCTGTCCTTTCCCTCCCCTCCTTTCTCTGATCCCCTCTCCCTTCGTGGTTGGCGTCCTAGCTAGAGATGGGCCATTCTGAAGATTACTCTGGTAATTTTCGTAAATTACAGTGGGTCTTTACGTAATTTACCGCAACCAGTGAGAGTTGATTGTAATACTCACCTCTGCCTCAGATATTTTTCATGCCAATGTATACCAGATATATTATTTTAAGCCAATTGAATATATATTTTGTACAGTCATAATTATATGTTTATACACAAGCAAATATTTGTGGGGTTATCATTTTAAGAGTTTGAACAAAAATTCCTCATGCCAAACAAAAGAAAGCCAAATTACATGTGGGCTGCCTTATTTGTTTTGAAATTTTCTCCATTTCTATTATATTAACATAGCAATAGTAATGGTTTAAATGCCGTTAACCCCTTTCTATTGCTACTGGCTTTCCTAATTAGTTCTCCATGAGCAATTAATTGCAGAAACTAAAATTTACCAGAGAATCACAATAATATTTGGAAATTACCATAATTATCCACACTAATTTCCCTCAAATGAAAATTTCAGTAATTTACCCAGCTCTAGTCCTAACAGCCCCTGCCTCTTGCCCCTGTGGCAGTTAACATGATAGTGTGTAGATGAGTATTTGGGAATTGTTCCACTATTTGTTTGTGGTATCTGATATGACACTCCACGTGTAATCACCCTCCGTTAGCTGTTCCTCAAAGTCAGAGAGGGTGGTGGGTAGATGAAATTATCCTACACAACTGATTCCCCCACAACATTGTCTACGACTCGCCAAGTGGTTTGGGTAGGTTTGAGGGTTGTGTGGCCACCTCCATGTCATCTATATATCTCTTATATATCTATCTTAGGATCATATATCCTGTCACTTCTAATTTATTCCGCAAATGTCCCTCTGTTGTCTTCAAACGTCCCCTGAACCTGTCTGTTTATTTAGGGCTTCTAACCCCGTTTAGAAATCTTTTGAATATTTCTAAACCGGCCAAGATGCAAAACTTGTTTCATTCTTATTTCAGACAACTACCCAAAACATTCGTTAATCGCTATCTTTCTTCTGTTTCCTCCCCTTCCTGTACCACATCTAATGTAGTACATATCCTTCTTTGTAAATTATGTACAGCCTTTTACATTGGGCTCTGTAGTACCCCCTTCAAAATTAGAATTAACGATCATTGTGCTTCTTGCAATCCTGCTTCAAACAACTTCTCTTTCTCTGCCCCACACATGCTGCCTCCCACAATGCAAAATTTGATGACTGTTACAATGTAGCCATTCTGGCATCTCTCCCGCCCTCAGCCACTACAATTAGTGTGAAGACCCTAGAACAAAGTTGCATCGGATTTTTTAACGCCCTCTGTCCACCTGGCCTCAACCATTCCCATTAATTTCTCCTCACTTTTCGCTACTTTGTTTCATTTTTCCCAAATCAGTCTCTGGCTCCTACCCTCTTCCCCACCCCTCCTACCTGCTCCTTCCCCTCACCTCCCCTTCTGTACAAATCTTCCTCCTCATTCTATCACTGATGAAGGTGTGGGCGATCCACTGAAATATTTGAAATTGTGTTCTTTTTTATGTTTTTTGTATTTCTTGTCACCCTGTGACAAAGTTATATATTGTGTTTGCTTTGTGAGAACTTTATAACAAAATGTGAGGTGCTAGTTATTATTGGACTCATGCCTTAAGTCCGCTAATTCCGATGGAAAAAGTTAGAAGATGAGGCATTACACAAGTGTGATATTTTCCATAATAATCAAGTGTGGTATATTTACCAATGAACAATATTCAGCCACTTGAAAATGCCCAACAAAGTAAATAATTAGTCAAAAAAATGATGGTTGGCATTAGAAAATATGGAAAAATTTTACTTTAAAATATCCAATTGTGGAAAAAAATGATTTACAGGCCCTGAAGCACCCTTCTGCAATGTTGTGGAGAAAGTCCATGGCCTTAATGGATCCTCATTCAAAACCCAGGATTTAATATCACGGTTTAGTTCCATCCATGAGGCAGAAGTGCACTTAAATGTTTGTTTCCATTATAATGTTAGCTATCATGTTAAAAACAGGCAGGATTGAATGTTGTGTGCAAGGACACAAGTTACGTAAATTCAAGATGTTAAATCAAGGTATTTACTCTTTTTACCAAAAAACTTATGGTATTCGTTATGACTTAGAGTTACCAATGAAACCCTGATGAAGTTTTGATTAGTTTCTTTTTTATGGTCAGATTTGATTGAGTTGAGGGCATTCCTCTCCTCTGGAACTGGACACCTTGACTTTCTATTTTACCTTTGAGTGAATTTTTTGGGTAATTAATTGCATTGATATTTTTTTGTGACCACTTTTGGTAGATTTCCTGTTTATTGGCCAATCAAGTGACTCAAAATTATGAAGCGTCATTTCTGAGCAGTTTGTGCCTCAGGAGTAATACATACTACTGTTATTACTTGTTAAGTTCTAGAGGGTTTATTGAGATAGTACCTCATCTTTTGTGAAATTTCATTTATACTCAGCATGATATGTTGTGGGATATCCTGTTGCTTACAGTATTTTCTGGCTTTTTAGAAGTATGAACAGGTGAGGAACACTAGTTGTGGCCTCTCATAGTTTTGGGACTGTGGTTAATCTTTTTGTTGCTCTTTAATATTGTTTGTGTTTGAAGCAATCTTTTACCAAACAACTTAAACATATTGACAACCCATCCTGTCATTGGACATCCTCAACACTGTTCATACTGTTTACATTCTACTCTGATATTCATATAGCTCAAATTTCAGCCAATTTTCAGTTAAATGGTGGCGATAGGTATGTTTTGTTGGCTTTAATGGTAACTGCAGTTTTCTCTCAAATAATGTTTCAACAGTTGATTCTGAGGTAAACATTACTTTAATTTTTATGGTAAATTTTTGGGATTCCATAATCCAGCACTGTACTGTTGCCAGTTGTCAGAAGGTTGGATCTGACCTCAGTATTGTTTATTCAAGATGCTGTGTGATTTTCCAATAATAGTATTAGGGACTATTGTGTGTGTTAAAAGCCAGAAAATGCTGTAAATATATGTTTTGGAACCAAATTAATATATACGTTCTGTCACCATTATTAATAATTTGGACCTGTTTTAGAAATGTTTTTCCCTGATTAATGGTTATGCATGTTTTGACAGCATGTAGTATTTTTTTGCTCATTTGCATGCGTGGAATACATACAAAAGTAATATAGAGGGAGTTATAGAAAAGATATTGCAATGATGTAAATTGATCAAATCTCTTTAGTTATTATGTTGTTCAATCTGTTTTAGTTGGTGATGGTGATGCATTTTATAAAGTACAGAGTATCTCATGTGTGTTTTTGGGCAGTATGTTGTGCATATTTGTTTGTTGATGTGGAATGACCACATTCTCGTGAATGTCAATATTCTTGTTTGAATGATGTGGTGATTGAGCATTTGACCAGTACCATAGGGTCTTTATTATGATTCATGTGCTATTTTACATATTTTTGTTAAATTAAATTAAGAATATGAACCTGAAAATGCAGCATTATTTGATAATTAATCCATTATTAATATTAATATATGCCTTCTTAAATTTATTTCCCACTCATTGAAAGTGTCAGTATCAGTCATATGTGGATACTGCTATTTATAGAGCAAGTTATTTTTCGTCCTATTATTAGTCATATGAAGATGATTGATATTAAAGGGTTTTGATAGCCTTATAGAGTTCTGGTTAGGGTGTGGGAAAATTAAGGATTTGTCTCTTAATTTTTATTCTTTCCTGTTACATATTCAGCTGCAAATTGAATAAAAATTATATACTGTCACTATTGTTTGTTCCTTCAACTATGGAATTCCCCTGGCAACACTCAGAAGTGGGTGTGTCAGCCTGACAATTTTTGTTCAGTTGCTCAATACATAACTACATTAATCTATTACGAGTTGCATCTCAAACTGTTAGTGTTAATAGTACCGTATTTACTCGCATATAGGATGAGGTAGGATTTTAGAGAAAAAAATTAAAAAACTGGACTTCCTAACTCGTTTATTCAGGATTTCATCATGAAAGTCAGGTCGTGCGACATTGATTCCTTCAGCGCACATTCTGCTTCCGCCTATTCTGACTCTCCTTCTGAACATTCGCCAGAACTCTCCTCTTTGTCGCTATCGCTCCATGAAGCTTCGTCTTCCGATCCATCGAGTGAATTGGAAATGCAACATTTCTTGAAGGATTTCGATTTTATCTCTTGAGGAATGCTCTTCCAAGCTACTGACACCCATGAAGCAAGCTGTGAAGCACTGGCCCGTTTGATGCGGCCAGTTGCAGTCATTTCTCGATCTTTGGCGGTAAGCCATGCCGGGTACAGTTTCCTCACTCAATCTTTAAATGGCTTGTTGATGCACATGTCTAGTGGTTGTAATTGTGAGGTCATTCCCCCAGGAACTGTTACGAGAGTACTCATATTCTCCTTTGATAAGGTTTTTATGTCGTCTGTGAGGTGACCCTTGAATGTGTCCATCACTGAAATCAACGGTAGCCTTAGTAATGTCCATGGGTGGCGAAGCCATACTGTTTTCAGCAAGTCAATCATCAAATCATTGTTCATCCAGCCTTTTTCGTTGCATCGAATAACAACGTCTCTTGGGAAGATTTCATTCTTTGGGATTGACTTCTGTTTCAGTATGATATATGGTGGTAACCGATGACCGTCTGCTGTACATGCCAACATCACTGTGATTCACTGCTTTTCATTGCCACTTGACCGTATCAATACTTGCTTTTCTCCTTTCGGGTGAACAGTCATATTGCCTGGCATATCGAAGTAAATTGGCGCCTCATCTGCATTCCTAATTTGTCCTATTAAGAATTCTGTCTGCTTTCTTAGATCGATGACATGCCTTTGAAATCGGATCAGCTTGGCTTCGTAGTCAGCAGGGAACTTCTGAACAATGGAGGTCCATCGTCCTTATGGGGAATCCTTCTCTTTTCATGAAGTGGTATGCCCAACCACGACTGGCTTTGAATTCTTGCCGTGGAATTCTGCCTTCTATCGTGAGTTCTCTGGCTTTTGCTTGAAGAACTTCCACTGCCACAGGCATGCACATGTTGTGCATGTGTCTCACAAAGTTTTGTAGCTCTTCTTCCATCATAGGATGTTCGCCAGTTTTCGGTCCATGAAATGATTTTCTTGTACTTTCCCAATTAAACAGCGAATCTCGCTGATTACGACACTTCCATATGCACACTTCTGATACACCGTACTCACGTCCTGCAGCGCAGTTGTTGCTCTTTTCCGCGTGCAAAATAACTTTTCTGTTGAAAGAAGCAGTGTACTGTGTTCTCCGCACTTCCTCCATTTTCTATTCCCACGGTATAGCAATGCACATGTAAACAGTGTGGTGGTAACGAAGGGTGATCTGTCACTAAACCAGTTTTAGGAATGAGTTGTCGCGATGTGGGGAGAACAGAAACTACGTTTTGTCTTTAAGGGTCAAGTGTCAAAATCACTCAAAAGGAGACCCAGAGCCGACACGCAAAGCTTCGCAGTCGCCCGAAAGAGACTCTCCGCCCTCGCTGCTCTAGACTCCTCCAGAGTCCTCTAGATTGCCGATAATACACCACAGAGTGACCCTTTGAGGGAGTAGTGTTGAGAACTGCCATTCAGAGGAATCTGGACTCCTCTGCTCGTCGTTGGGGCCCACCGATTGAAGTGGCTGCCCGTTCTTGCTGGCGGGATTTGCGCCTTGATATCAGATGATACGGCCGCAGCGCCGGGCTCATGTGTATGTTTGCTTCTGAAGCACATGTAGCCTGGCGTCGTCTGCCACCACAGATTCAAAAATAGCGACAGGTCACCCATCATACAAGGTTATTATCGCACCATCCGAAAAAGGTGACTTTGATTTCGACTTTGACACTAACACAAAAAAATAGCAAAGAATCCTTCGCTCGCACACAGGACGACCCCAATTTTTTAAGCAGATAAAACAAACCTCGTCCTATATGCGAGTAAATACGGTATGTTGTTCTTGTGCATAACTTTACATTCTGTAAATAGCATATCTTGAATAGTTTCCACAATTAAGAAACTTCTCTTATGAGTTGAATCTTATGATCCAAGTTTAAGCTCCTATGTTTTACCTTAAGATATCTTTATACTCTGCTAGCCACATATTTTCATTATGTGTAAAATATTAGGTTTTCTGTAACTATCCTGTGTCACTATTAGTTCTTGGGATCTTTAAAATTGAGTAAACATCAACATTCTGAAAATTTTCTTGCACCATCTTAGAAATATGGTTACCTTGAGATAACGAGGGGTGTGCAATTTTTATATTCATTGCATGCAACTTCCATAGTGTGTTAGTGTGTGTGAGCAAAAGAAGATTTTACCAAAGTGGTTCTTCTTCCACCATTAAATCATTTCAAGGAAATTGACCCTCAAAGTGGGAACATCACTCAAATTTTCTCAGTTCTCTTGGGTTTCTATTCAGATGAGTGGGTCCATGTTGGCTGATGTTTTGATGCTCAATTCGAGCATCATCCTCAGGGGAGATCCATCCTCACAGATTGTATTCATAACATTATTTTTCCTTTATAGTTTTATTTTACAGTTGTGTTTCTTTTAGTATTGCTTAGGTATTTAAAGTTGTTGTAGAGTACTTTTTCTGTGTTTGAGCTTCGTGTTGTTTCAACCAGGGAAGCTCAATCATGTCAGCTAGTAATGTGTTTTTTCATTTTCAATTTCCAGATGTTCAAAGGTAATCACAATGGTGACCATGCCCGCAAGAACATATTTGAAGTGCCCATCATTGCACAATGGATTCGTATCAACCCAACCCGTTGGAGGGATAGGATCTCGATGAGGGTAGAGCTTTATGGCTGTGACTACGGTCAGTATGCTCCTGTTTTCTGGTGGACGGATTTATTCTGAAATGATGGGATTGTTGATTTGTTTGTTAAATGGAATTTGGGGACACAGATTTGCATACATCTCCTTCTTTTCAGTGGCTGACAACTTATACTTCAACGGTTCCTCTTTGGTCAGATGGGACTTGATGAGGGACCCAATTTCAGCCCTCAGGGAGTCAATAAGGTTCCGCTTCCGCACCAACAGTGCTGATGGCGTCCTCATGTACAGCAGGGGCACTCAGGGTGACTATGTCGCTCTGCAGTTGAAAGACAATCAGATGCTCCTGAACATTGACCTGGGTGAGTAATGTTTCAATAATGTTAAAAAGTATTTTTCATTGCCTGAATTTAATGGATTGGACAAAGTGCATGTAAAACAAGGATAGGATGCTTGAAAAGTGGGATATTCATGTAATGAATTACTTGTTGTGTCAGATATTCAAGGATTGTAATATCATCTCATATGTATGTGAAATCATAATAACTGTTATTTTCTTGTAAATTACCATTATATATTTGTTGTTCTCTACTCTGGTTAAGAGTGGAAATCTTTCAACCTTAAGAATAGTGAATTCCTAATCCTTTTGATTGAAAGAAGAAAGTATTATGTACCTTATGCTTAGCTATTTAAAAAGAAACAGCTGAAGTATTCTGAGAGTAACAGAGCCAAACCTCTTACCAAGGACTGCTCATCTGATGCAATTGTGCTTTGGTTTTTGCTCACAAGCATTCCAGTGTGACTTATGAGGTTGCTTCATTGTTGTTGTGCCATTGGTTATTCATTTTAAGCTGTGAATCAAGCAGTCAAAATTAGAAAACTGGTAGGCTCAATAGCGTTGGAGATGTTAAATTGTAAATATGTTGCAAAACGATCATTTTCTTTACTACCATTATGAGGATTTTATGATAAATACCATGGATTAATATACAACTTTAATTTGATTGTACAACTATTTTGGAACTAAACTGGCCCTTGCCCATTTCTGTTTCATTGTGAACAAGCCAGGAAATTAGTTGATAAGTTAAGGTCTGGACTGGGAATTGAACTCAGATCCCTCGATTTCGCACCGAGTGCTCTAACCAATTAAGCTACCCTGGCGTCCTTTTCCAATGTGGATCTCATGGGGGCTTTAAGGAGCAAGTTGTCCTCACAGGTACCATGCATGTGATGTCAGAGGTACCCAAAATAAATTGAGGGATCTGGGTTCAATTCCCAGTCCAGGCGAATGATTTTTCCACTGTGAATTTTACACAATTGTGTGATAACTAGTTGGCGACTCTGTTGAAGTAACTGCACGGCTAGTTCCGTGGTTCTCTTAAAATGATATTGTTAAACATTCATTGAACATCGCATCACCTGTTACCCATCCATAATGGCATCATGATGATAGCTATATTTGCCACAGTGGAAGCCTTTGAAAGCCATTAATTATTGGTCTAAATGCTTTATTGAGCTATTTTAACTGTGGAATTATAATGAATATGGCGTATTGCTGCCGACATTTGTTGGCTCTTGGTCTGGATAGAGAAGTTTTCGCACTGAAGTAGTGAGTGGTAATCGCATGTCTTGTACATGAGGAGGCCTCTCCACTCAAGATCTTCAAATGACTGCAGTAATTTAGTGAGTCACTCAGAAATACTTGTTGTGACAATGGCCATGTTCATAGGTTGCACATTAATGGAGAAAGTCTGCGCAGAACGTTTACGGAAAAGTGAAGCAGGTTTTTTGGATTTGATATCTTGATCACCCACATCCAGTTATGCTCCCTATGAAAATTGTATTCATTGTACTTGACCTATACAACAATTAGATGCTGGTATCAAAAGCCAAAATTTAAAAATAATCTTAGGTGAAACTGTATTTTCGTCTTTATTATGCATTAAGTAAGCATTGCCACATGTTTGTACTTTGAGGTAACTGTGATGCAATTACTTCTCCCTCCACGAGACAGACAGGTTTGGTATTCTTCAATGGGTGAACCTCTCTCCCTGGAGACCTAAGTCATAACTTGATTTTCTCTAATTGTAAAAAAGAGGTATTATCATTTAAGTGTGTCTCCCTTTTGGTGCTTTGTGGTTAGTTGGTGTTTAGTTGGTTGGTTTATCTCATACATTCATATGATTGCCTTCCCCTTGGTGATTTCTCCCATTTGTTTATCATCAGGGTCAGGAATGATGACAAGTTTGTCTGTTGGTAGTCTCTTGGATGACAATGTGTGGCATGATGTTGTCATATCCAGGAACAGGCGTGAGATTGTTTTCTCTGTGGATCGAGTGATGATCCAGGGGAAAGTGAAAGGAGAATTTGTACGTCTGAACCTGAATCGAGGCGTGAGTTGAATCTTTGTTACTTATCTTGTTGACGTATCAGTGCTGGTACATAGAAGTTTACCCTTGGGATTGTAATGCTAATTTTATCATTTCTCCAGTTTTACATAGGAGGGGTGCCTAATAAACAAGTTGGTTTGTCTGTGATTCAGAACTTCACTGGATGCATGGAGAACCTATACTTGAATGCCACTAACTTCATCCATGAAATAAAACATCACGATGACTACAGTACAATTGTGTATGATATTGTCCACACATTCCACCATTGTCCGGTAAGAAGTGAAGAATTATTGAACAATAAAATGTGAATTAAGTGAGCCACTCACTGATGCTTTATATCCTTTATTTTTACAGGACCTTCCTATTATTCCTGTGACCTTTTTAACAGAGAAATCTCATGCAAGGCTGACAGGCTATGAAGGAGTGAAATCTTTGAATGTCTCATTTAATTTCCGGACATACGAAACTGATGGCCTATTGGTTTTCCATAAGTTCACATCTGATGGGTACTTGAAGGTTAGTGCATTGGCATCATCGCAACGAACATTGGCATAGATTTGAATAGCTGTGTAAAATCTTTCTGGTGATTCTTGGCTCAAGAGGGTCCATTAAATTTGGAATATGTTTCAGAGGATGTGTAAAATGAGATGCAGTTGATAAGCTTGTGTACAGCTGATTATTTTCAGTTTCAAGTTGGGTGGTGACTCAATGGTAAAACTATTTACTGCTCTCTGTGAAATGTTATTTGCCGGGAATTGAGATGTGAACTATCATATAAGTTTGTTTCAACCTTCAGTATATTGTTATTCCTTCAATTTTATTTTAATGTTACTGTATAACTCTGTAATTTCTTCTGTTGCTAGAGCATTTAGGGCAGTGGTCTACTTTGTCATTGAGGCGTGTCTTTTTTTCTTATGTCAAATGTTTATCATAGCACTCTAAAAAACATGTAACTTTAAACTCCCTATCATCCCTCATGTGTTCTGTTGCTAGTTAGATAACTTTGTCGGTTGCATGAGAAAATGCGTACAGAAGTCCAAAAAATAGGTAAACTTCTCTTTATCCTAATTAATCATACAAATATACAGATACAACATTAAAAAGTATGATAAATCAATTACAAATATAAGCTTGTAGATTATAATTCTCACAATTGGATTATTTCACCACTATAGTGTCATAAATTCCTGCAGAAAATGAAAACGTAAGGATTGGAGAGATCAGATTCATACACTCCTTGACATGAGGAATATTTATACTGAATCCACTCACAAGTCCAGAAGTAACAAGCCGATTCTTTTGTAACTTTTGAAATTCTGTTCCTCAAAGATACAAATCTATTATTTCAAGTCCCAAAGCTATTCCATTTAAAACAAGGCCATTTCACAAGGCGTGAGTGTTTTTCACTTGTGTTTCCTCGGTTACAACACATTCCAATTTTCAAACAGACTTGTGATTTGCACGTTTTGGCTACTTTTTCAGTCCTCAAGTCCTCAGAGGTGAATAAATCAGAAATGTCGGCATAAATAACTGGGAAAACAAATGAATAGGAACTTAAAATGCATCATGGGTTGCATTTGGTGGGCTGTTGGCTATAGTAACGAGACTAAGATAGGCAAGATAAAGGATATTGTGGGTGAGGCTGAGTATGCAGAAGTTTGCTGGTTGA
The DNA here is from genome assembly GCA_963169105.1 of Ceriagrion tenellum. NCBI lineage: Eukaryota > Metazoa > Arthropoda > Insecta > Odonata > Coenagrionidae > Ceriagrion > Ceriagrion tenellum. Next base: position 11,962,761 of record OY720632.1, on the reverse strand, counting down.
CTTACTTTTCATTAGCATTTTTCATAATACTTATCATTTCATGTTTGGTCCTAATTTTTTACGTGGAAAGGTAAAAATGCACAGAAGAAGTTTCTTTACAAAAAATGACAAATCAATTTGCAAAGCTTGACTATGAAGGTTCTCAGAAAATGTAACGTTTTTATGCTATGCAAACTATTATTTGAAGAATAAACAAATTGCAGTTACAGTAGGGCTTTATCGAATTGCCAGATTTTGTTGGATGGTCACCAAATTTAGGGTGTATCACCAATTTCACATGCTAAACAATACTAGATATGGACTTAAGCACTGCAACAACAATTAACCCTTTGCACTTGGATGTAACTCTGTCGATTCCCATAGTCTACTCTGTATTTGATTTTTAAATACCCCATTTTTATGAGTGGCAGCACCAGAATGAAAGACTCACTATTTTTCTTCATATAAACTTATTTGGAGATTTTTACAATAAAAATGATTTATTGTATGAAGCTATATTCTAATTTCTATAATTTTTTATAGTGTAATATATTTTGAAACATTCACCCACGTGAAGGCCCCTTTACATTCACAATTCTTGTATTTATAAATTGTCTCTCTTATTCCACCTTTCACTTTGCTATAAGAACAAACAACACAATCTTTATGTTTTTTATTAGGATGAGGAATGATTACATGGAGCTTTTCATCTAATTGCTCATCTGGCTTTTCGGATGATAATCTACCCCATGGGAGTCTGTGCTCTACCTCTGAATTCCCCAACGATATCATGCACCAGTTTCCGAATGAATTTGACATGTGATATCAGTTTTTCATTTTTCCTTTTTTGGCATTCTTTGTACAAAATATATGAATTAACAAAACTGACCTCAAGCAAACAGAAAAACAACGCTAATGGCGTACGCAGATTTGTTAAAATTTTTAAAATTTTACATAATTATCAACAGTAGCAGTGATATTGTAGCACACTTTCTCTTGTTATTCCAGTCACTTTCGAAGTATCGTTTGAAGAAACGTGACATATCTAAAACCACAGTGCTATGATAATGGATTCAAAGGAAATGTTGGTGTCTTTGAAGAATGTTCCATTACATAAACTGCTATAGCATTTGTAACTATTACAGTATATGGCATATTTTCCTTTATAGCGAGAAATTCTTCCCAAAACCTGTAGCATTTAGTTTTCTTACATTTCATTAAATAATGTAGAAAACCTTCTTCTTGTAATGACATTATGATGTCTTTTTCGTTTTATCCAAAGAATAAATATATATCTTTAAAATTCAAGCACTCCGAAAGACACATTTTTCTCAGCTTTCAATATGAGTTTTCTAACTCAAAATTAAACTTCCCGCTTGTTTATAGTTAGTAGTGCAACTAGCTGAAAGATGTTGCCTATCTGCTTGTTGATTCAATTGTCATCTGTTGTGGCTGCCGAAGGGAACTAGGCACCCATGCCTAATCAAGATAAGCACTGTATTTATCATATTTTAATTGTTGTCGCAGCGCTCTCGTCCATATCTAGTATTGTTTAGAATGTGAACTAACTGATACATCCTAAATTTGGTGACCATCTGACAAAAACTGCTAATTCGATAAAACCGTACTACATATCACCCGCATTGCAACATGATGTTTTGTCCTGCAAGATCGTATAAAGAAGACTCTTGTTATTACGAAGTTCATGGGACCAAAAAATCGGCGGTTCGTAATAATGTTGTTCGTATCAACGTGGTTTTTTTATAAACATTGCTAAAAATATCCATTTGCTCTTTTTTGACCTGTTTAATCTTGTGTGTTACAGTCTTGCTGTGAAATGATATCAGACACGTAAATAACATTCAATTATGCGCAAAGATTAGAGATCAGTCAGCCTAATTTGTAGTTTGAAAATCATGCATCACTCAATTTTTTTTAGTAATCGTCGCAAGCTGGGAAATTAATTCAGTTGGGAGATTTATTCCACAGAAAAACTGCTCGGCTGCCTGAACAATTACTATACGGCAAAATTAATACAGTAGAATTCCAAACTTAAGTATATCGATTTTATGGAAAATTTGATTTTGCGCCAGTCAGTGAGTGGTCCCGCCCGATTCCTTAAGCAATATGGAGTTATTATTTTACCTCATTATGAAATCATTATTTGACTTTACGTAAATGCGATGTTACAATTCTACGCAGGCTTTCACGAGTTTCGGTACCCGGTGAAGGTATCGAATTGATTTTATGAAATGAAATAACATAACTTAAAGAAATTTCAGCAAAATTGGCCAAATTCCTGCCCGTCTTTTACGAAAATCTTCATTATAATTCTGTACGACCGTGAAATTCAACTGTACCTAGGTATTATGTGGCATTTTAATGGTATAATCTATTATTTTACTCTCACGACTTTCAGCACGAAAAGTTATGGGTTCAAGGTGTTTACTTATTTACACTGGGACTGTTGCACAGGAACCTTGACCTTGAAAGATAAACCTTCTCAGCTGTTCCGGGTGAAGAGATAGTACTGGCTTTTGGGTCTTCTAAAAGCAAGCGTGCCCTCTCACCGGCGCGCGTCGTTGAGTGGAAGTTGATACACAGTTTGGCTTTACCAGATTAAATAAATTGAATTGAAGAAACAAGCAAGGTCATAATAACAGCAAACATAATGTAGTTCAAAACAAGAATGACGATTTTTAATAAATTATAATTACAATTGATGTTATCGTATGCTACCTCTGTATTTTACCCTTTCGCGCTCGGTCCATGCAATGAAAAATTCTACCCTTGCCATGAGCATGGTGAACATATTCCTCTGCATAGAACTCTCACGCGACAATGAATCGCACAGGTACCAATACTTCTTGTTGTCTTGGAGCACAAGTCAGCAGGACGCCAGACAGTTTTCCTTGAACGTGTAGCGTAGGCAATCACGACCCTCGTCTCAGTACCATCTCCACTCATGGCCCGTGGCTGTGTATTCGCTTAACATAATTTTGATTAACAATTAAATTTAGCCAAGACAGGTTTTGTTAGCTTTTCAACTTATTTTTTATTTTTTTTATTGCCGTAACGTTTAACTTTTCATTGATAACACTTTTACTAATGATTAAATTATTCGTTACTACCTTAATGTTACGTGCAATCCTTATGTTTCGCTTTGAATTTACCAATTTTAAACGGAACTTTATCTTTATTGATAACAAAGTTCCTGTGTACTGAACGTTCAAGACAATTTCTGAGCTTATATATTTCAAGCATTCAACATATTGTCTTAGTAAATCCACAACGTAAAAAAACAATGGACCTTGGACACAGTCCAGCGAACCACGAGATGCGGTGCCTAGTTACCCCTGGGACTTTCTTTTGCTTGCTTGTATTCCGCTCAGCCGCAAAGGTGTGTTCGTTTGCTGTTCGTGCGCGGCAAAATCTACATAGTTTACAAACTACTTTTGTCTGCCTCCATTGAAAAATCTGAGGTGTGTATGCACGGTTGTGTTCGTAGAAAAAGGGAGAAATACCAAATTTTACCATTCATAATGTTGGTGGAGTTTCTTTGCTATGGCTTCTCTCTGACGAAATTTAAGACATGAATAACAAATTTTTCTCATCTTAATGGAAGAACTGACGTCTTTCTCTCCAGACGAGCGAATGAGTGTCACAATTTCATAACATTTCAATGCATACGTACGATGTGTAGGGATTTTGAGGCCAGAATTTCAGTATTCACAAAGATACTTTTTCAACGATGGAAACATGATGCTGAAACTTCACATGCGGCATAGTCATTCCCACAAGCCTGGGCAGAAGAGTTTCGCCAGGTCAGTACAAAGCACTGAAAACACTTCGCTGATTCAGACTCGAGTGATTGCCCTGCCGATTGCTAGTGGAAATGCTAAGCTACCACTGCCTGAGGGGAAGAGGGACACAATTCGCCCACAGCACAGTCAAATTGGAAAGGGGGTTTAGAGCTGGGGACGGGAAAGTGGAGTGGGTGGAGAATGGGTGTAGCCAAGGCCAGGCTGGGAAGCTGGTTGGGGAGGGAGGATTAGCCAGGAATTGTGCCGGACCCCTATTGAGTGACCTTCAGTGGGACAGTAGAGGCGTGAGATGTTGGGGAGGGGTGAAAAGGAAGAAGAAAAGTCCTTATCTTTTGTTTCTTCCCTTTCACCCCTCCTCGACCTCTCATGCTCTCTCAGACTCCTTTCGAAGTGCAGTAACCCAGTGGGAGTTCTGTACCCTCAACCCAGTTAAATAGCTTATGCGAAGTATCCATTGTGTATATTTTAGTTCTCAAGCTCTTGGTCACAGTACATGTGGCAAAGCTTCCTGATTTATGATGCAGCGTCATGCATAGCCGAGTGAATGCCGTTATTTATGTGACAGACTTCGTAATAAAGTATTTTTTGTTCCTGTAGGGACCGGGACTAAGGTTTGTAATTTTGTAATATCGTTTCTTTGCATTTAGATATCCCTATCGTCGGGACCAATGATTTGGTTTGTAAGAACGAAAACTTCGTATGAACGTCGTTTGTAATAAGGAGAGTCTACTGGATAACGTTCGATTAGAGTTCTTGCTTAGGTGCATGCAGTGGAATAAATGACTTTTCTTATGATGTTCTACTGATGATTTGTGCTCCCTTGGGAAATTTTAAGATGAACTGTGAAGTAAAAGTATAGTTTGTCATGCATTCAAGCATTAATATACACCTAGCAACATTGCTCTGACTCTTGGACCAGGAAGATGACGTGAGAAACTCGAGAAATATTTTGCAAGTTTCAAATAATAGCATAAATTGGGCCGAATGATGTCCAACATTTCCAAATATAAAATCTGTTTACTTGCGGAGAATTCACAACTCCTCCATTTTTGTCGGGGAAACTCTTGCTTGTCACACTTGTAGAATCTGGCTTGTAGATGTGTGGCTTTTGGACTTTTAGCTTTGATTTGAGTGGCTCCTGGTGGTGATTTCGACAACAGGTTCATAACTAAGCAAAAGGGGATTAGGTGTCATGGTAGGCTCATGTCTTTATATTTTTGTTGTGATGGTTGTGCTACTCAAATGGGTGTGAATATACATATATTGTTGAGAAGCTGCTTGAACAGTTTTATTTATTATTTTATTCATCCAAGGTTTTTGTTACAGCAAAATATAGAAAAAGTCTTAAGTAGGACAGCACAAAAATTTTTTGCCTTCATTTAATGTCCTACAAAATTTTGTCAACATTAGAAATTCTGAATTTCAGTGTATACTACGTAAGTCCTTTTCTTGAGCGTTGGTTGGAAAAATGTTACTGCTAGTTGTCAATTAAGAATAAATGCCTTAGTATTTTATGGTAACTAGCCATGCAAGCCTTAGTATTTTATGGTAACTAGCCATGCAAGCCTTAGTATTTTATGGTAACTAGCCATGCATGCACTAGCTATCATTTTACAACCAAATGAATGGCTAATTAATGACCTAGAGGCTATTTTGCTGTTGTAAGCTTACCAAATCTCCTATCATCAAAATCCTTTTCATCTACCAAAACATATCTATTACTAAATGGATCCTTGTAACACGCTCTTATATCGGAAGACATTTAGGGTATTTTGTTTTTATTTCATTATAATTGATAGCTCAGAAATAGATTAGTGTGGTTTTTTATGAATGATGAACTAGTTGCAATCAATGCAATTACTTATGTGTGAGCAATATTGGAATAAAAAATTTTTACATTTTGTGACGGCAGTTAATTGATAAGGATTAGTTACATTAATGCATGCGATTAACAGCAAAAAGCCTGGGATGTATACGCAAGTAATGCTGAAGTTTTGATGTAACGAAATCCGGTTTATTACTAAATTAAGAGGCTAGACTCATGAAATTTGTCAGAAGCAAGTTTTACTGTATATTTTTTGCCTCCCTCGATTGATTGCCTAACTTGACTACTTTTATGTGAAAACCAGAATTGGGTGACCGGTTTGGTGAACTTCACTGCCTTGGTATTTTTTGCTATTTACGATGGAGCAGCTGGGTTGATTAGGGGGAGAGTGTTCATCATTTGATTTATTTGATGCATCTATTGCTAATGGACAATTTTTTCTTGTATTATTAGCTCTTCTTGGAAGATGGAAGAATAAAGGTTGAAATCACCACAGCAGGGAACCCTAAAGCTATCCTAGACAATTATGATGAAATGTTTAATGATGGAATGTGGCATCATGTGATATTGACTGTGCAAACTAACAAGTTGATTCTCAATGTTGATGGCAGACCGATGACGACGGAAAGACTGCTAAGCATGACTACGGGATCTCTGTACCTGATTGGCGGTGAGTGGAGCGAGTACTTCCTCATTCAGCTCGCACTGTGCTCAAATGATGAACCAGCCAATACGCCTCTTTCCCACCCTCCACACCTCTTGACTTATGCAAAACACTGTCTGAAGTGTATTGAATATTGTTTGGGGGGTCATTTCGAGATGAGTCACTCGACACCTTCTTCAACCCTCACAGCACTGATTTACTTCAATTTTTTTATGTGGGCATGCATAAGCTGTATTCAAATTATTTTTTTTTTCAATTTTTTTTAACAAAGATGCATTGTATAATATACATAAATAACTTTATTGAAAAATGCATAACTCCAGTTTTTGACAGAGATTGCTAAAAGTTATCACATTTTTCTTATTTTTGATCTAATTTTGATGAATATGCTATCATGAGGCAATGCTGTACTAAATGTATATTATTTAAAAAATTATCATATTTTATGTACGAACTTATAAAAATAGCATGAAACTGCAAATCTGTAATACATTTTATCGGTTCAATAATTTTGTAATTAAAATAGGTTAACTGTCTAAGTTTTAATATTTTTTGTTTATACAGTCATAATCTTACTTCGAAGACAAGATAGTGTTTTTTTGTGTTTTGGAGGAAAAATATCAAATTTAATATTTCAAGTGCTTTGCTGATGATATTTACTTGTCTTTGCAGGTGGCTTTTATGGAAACAAGGGCTTTATTGGGTGCATGGGACAAATTACCATTGATGGGAACTACAAGCTCCCAACTGATTGGAAGGAAGAGGTCAGTGTTGTTGGTGATTGATAAGTTAGAGAGTATGTGATGTTATAGAAAACAACAAAACAAAAGGAATATATGCTAGTGTTCATTTTACAGACCACCCAATTATAAAATAGACATTTTGTTCCAATTAGGCACTCAAATATCAACATGTACCTCAAGAGATAAGAATTGTAATAATTATTATTGGAGATTGCACTTGGCTTTAAATTGAGAAACCTGTAGTGTAGAAACAAATCCAGGGAAGCATGATCTTAAGAGAGGTCTTACTCAATACACTTTCAAACCACTCTGTAACCCAATGAATGAACATTAACTAACGTAATGAACGAACCTACAAAAGGAAGCAAATTTTAGACCTTATTACTGTCAGTCACCCAGCTATGATGAAATATGTCGATATTCTCGAAGGCACTTGTGATCTTAAAGTAATTTTTATGACCTTGAAAACAACAGTTGAGTCCTTAGTAAAACTGATTTAATATCTACTCATTTGAAACATGTAATTTCATTAAATTTGGAGATGTTAGGAGCTTCATTCACAGATTTTGTAGCTATAAATAAGATTGTGAGCACTGAAGTATCATGGAATATTTTTTGGAATTTACTTGGTAAAGGAATCACGGAATATATTCCACACAAATTCAAATGTGAGAGTAAAGAACCTTGTTGGTGTAGCCACAAAGTAAGCTGGGAGCTCAGGAGATAGAGGCAAAAACACAACTTATTTAAAAATTCTATTAAGTTAGGTAAAAAAACATAGGAATGTGCAGTGAGAGAAATTTATGTTAGTTAAAATAGTAGATTAAATAAGACTAACTTTGTATTCTCCACTAGAGGAGTGTAAAAAGTATAGACCTCTAGTGGAGTATACAAAGTTAGTTTTATTTTATCTACTATGGATAACTTCAACAAAGTCAAGCCTAGAACCATTTCCTTTGTTAGTTAAAATACTCAAAAACTAAGAAATTAGTGCATACTGCTCTGCAAACCTACTGGAAATAAATCCTGCATGAATTACTATATGACAACCCCAAGACATTCCGGTCACTCGAAGAGCTCCAGGGCGAATCTTCGACAGGAGAGTCTTTATTGAACAAATATGGCATAGTAGTTACCAACAGTATCATCATAAAATGTGGTGGAATAACTAAAAAACGGTTTTGATTAAAATTGACTTTAAAAATTAAAGGACCTTCATGGACATCAATTTCAATTTATTCACCATAGACAAATTTTATGTTTGTATCAGCGTCTATCTTGTTTGTGGTTCTATCATGACTTTCCTGGACAATCAAAACCTTGTACATGGCAGTCAGTACGGTTTCTGGAACGGTAGATCGTGCAAAATACAACTTCTGCTCTTCCTTCATGACATCCTGAAATCAGTTGTGTCAAAAAAGCAAGTTGATGCAATATTCCTTAATTTTAAGAAAGCATTTGACAAGGTGTCTCATGAAAAACTAACTTAAAAATTACAAATATGAGGAGTGAATAAAATAATGGTGCACTGGGCACGTGAATTTTGCAGTAACCGCATACATAAAGTAGTTTTTGATGGTGTTAGTTCTGATATGGTTACAATGACACCTGGTGTTCCACAAGGAAGCATGATGGGTCCCTTTTATTCATCTATATATATATGAAAAAGAATGTTTATCTGTCTGACTGTGATACAAATCTATATTTTTATTCCCATCGTGCTCAAATTTTGCAGACTAATAGTTCAAGGCAAAAGGAAAATTGTAGGCTATTTTAATAAGATCTCAGGGTCCCAAAAAGGGGCCCTATTTGGTGGTTTATGCTATGCATTGGGTTTTATGCAGTGGTTTCATTTTTTTGCTTTTTAAAATTACTTCTGCCCAAGAGAGAGCATTGGAATTTTTTTATCAAATGGCTGAAAGAATGAAGTTTTATAATTCCTTCAATCAATTCTCCTTTCCAAATCGTAATTGATGAAAATCGCGTTTTTAGCTGCAAAAATGCACATTTTTCTCTGAAATTTGCAATACCATTTTCGCTTTAAAACTAGATTTCTGTATTTTATGCATATAAAATTCATTTTGCTTAGTGTAGCTGGTTTGGAATGCTAAGCATTGGGTTTTGTGCCCCGGTTTATATATTTTTTCTTTTTAAAACTACTTTCACTCAAGATATAGAGTTAAAATTTATTTTATCAGATACCCAATAACATGATACTACTGATAGTAGTAGTGTCATGCCCTAAAGAATGAAGTTTCCCACTTTTTCATTCAGTTTTCATTTATGTATTTTCCTTGACAACCAAGTACACAAACATAATCTTCAAATCGTTATTGATAACTCTTAAATGGAGTAAACATCATAATTCTTCATCTTTTAAAATTCCAATCTGGACCAAATGCACAATATTGATGGTGTATATCATTCGATCAAATCCTAAATAACTTAAATCAAATTCTGAATAACTGCTTAATAAGTAAGTACTCTAATTATGTACTAAACTATAATGCTCTTTTATCCTGGCTTTGCTTTTTGTGGCGATTCCCTGGGATGTATCTGTTTTACATGTACTATATCTTTCAAAAGTCGTGTCACAAATCGAGCGGCGCCACTTTCGCTACGATAGTTCATCAACTCCGCGATAAGCCCGCCAGCTCCGCTATTCTATGTTCTAACACTCGATGCTCGGGCTATGAAAAATATTACGGTGCACTCGACTCCTCACGCGATATCAGTCTTTTTCAATCCCGTGGACGACATGTCCTCTGATATTCCTTCCCTTGCGTTGCTATTTGTGTGTTAAATTGAAGCAATATCGGTTGTCAATGAGAATAACGACATTGAACGTATGAAATGAAATCAGGGGGCCGATTTTATAACTTAACCTTCGAGCGTTAGAGTCATTCCCGCTGAATTGTGGGTGGTACTTCGAAAACGATTGCCGGTGCCTATTTTGTAACCAAAGTTCGAACGTATTTTGCCTCACGCTCGCATCCTCGGCTTACAATACACAACAAAATATATCTGTCGAAGCGGCCATTAGCGTTTGCAGGTGGGTTTGTTTTTGTTTCTTAATTGATTGTTATTTGAACAGCTATCGTCGTTTGGAATGTTTTACATACTATAAATGAAATGTAACACACCATTCTTGACTTCAATTATAATTGGAGGCCTAGATTGCAGTTCATTAATGTTTTGGAAAAGTATTTCAATAACGCGTATTCTTTTGATTAATTATAGTAACCAATTGTCGCAAACTATCCTATTGTAGCGATTTGTGTTCACTTTTAATTGCAGTTGGAAGTTTTAAATCTCATTTCTGCAAGGACGTGGATGTCATAATTCCTGAGGATAGTGAAAAGGTTTATCGTGTGATTAAGTGGCAGTGTTTATTGTGGCATACTAGTGCTTACAAAGGTTACTTTTGCGCTTTGATGGATTTTGTGTGTGCTCGTGGTCATGTATTAAAATATTAAGGCAAATAAGAGTTATGCATCATCTATTGAGATTGTATGTTGTGACAGGTATTGTGCTTAAAGACTTACAATTGTGTGACAAATGTCGGAGATGACATTATTACGTCGTTGCATCGAATGTCTAACTTGAGATTTGGATTCTATGTCAATTGAAATGATGTCGGTGATTCAGGTTTGCTTCTGAGTATTAAGTGTCGTTTTTTTACGTCCTCAATAAAAGGATAAATATTGAAGTGTTTTTTAATTTTAATGCAGTAACTTGCCATACCAAGAGTCACTTTGCGACAATAATAAACCCATCTACGTTTAAGGCAAGTGTTAACTAGTTGAAATAGACGTAGATATTTGAATTTTTGGTCATGTCAAAGCTAATTCTTTAGTTTGAGGGTAAATAGTGTGATTGTTCTCGTCCAAGTGAAATGGTGATGATTATTTTGTCAAATGAAGTTTCTTGGTTCGTTCTGGTTTGAAATATTGCTTTATACAACCATATCCTGAAGTAGTCGAGACGAATGTTGAATGGTATTCAAGGGGATTTCAAAGATATAAATTATTATACATTTTTTGTGATAGGCTACACGGATGTCTATTGTGATATTTCTTCAATATGGGTATAGTTATGGGCAATTTGGGCTTAAAAAGCGTTGTGTCACGTTAGTCAGTGTGCCTGAAGTGTTGTTAGAAATTGGAAAAATATCGTGGATGGCTGTGATTACTCACTACAAAACGGAGCTTGGTTATGCGATGAAAAATTCATGACAGAAAGTTATCGAAATTTTTAAATTTGTTTTCTTTGGAAGTTAGGTGATTTTCGCCAAAGTGAAAGCTTGATAATATGTCTGTATGCGATGTATGATGTTTCATATTTTAGCATAGATTAAATTGTGCTTCATTAACTAAGAGTTTTTTGTATTTATTTGCCTCATTATCATTAGCATAGATTGTTCCATTTTATGAACAATACTCAATTTTGAGTTGTCGTTTCAGCTTGTTGTAATTGTAGAAGTTATGTTGGAATAGATGTTGTAAAAATATTGCGGGAGATATGATATAAGCTGCAAGAAATATACTTTTGAAAGTTATCAACTCAGCTCTTTTCAATTTCACTTGATCATAAGCTGGTCATCCTTGTAGGTGGAATGTTATATCAATTTTTTGAGTCAGGCATTTTCTGAGGATAGTAGGTGAGTACCAATGAGTGTCCTAATCAATTGATGTCGAGTATCACATTTCACATCATGTCCAAGATAATTTAAATGGGCTCCATCTAGCGTGAGGTTAGGACACAGTCATTTTAAGAGAACCGTCGAGCTTTAACTGTAATTAGAAAATGAAATACAACTGGGAGGTTGTAGGGATATCGGATAGTTATGAGAATAAAGTTTGCTCTTGCAACGAGTATAGTTCCATAGGTAATTTGCAGCAACTATTTTCTTTATTCAAAAGAATTTTATAGATCTCCATATGCGGGAATAATGCATTCGGGAAAAATGACAAAAATTATTAATTGAATGCTTCCATTAATAACGAATGTCATGTTATCAAAATCCGCGCTTCTCCAGCGCAGGCAAGAGGATTTACAACGATAGCCTGGTAAATATAACAACAATCGACTAAATTTTAATTGATTACGTTAGACCATAAAAACTTCTGGATAGAATTGAGGATAAGGGCTGGGGATGAGCAGGGTTGAGAAGAAGGTTGTGATGGGGAATATTATTTGGCCTTAAGGCAATAAAATTTTCAGTGCATTAAAATGTCTAATTTTTAAAATTTATCGAAAAGATATAGAATCTTGTTTTACAATCAACCTCGATAACCGATCCATCATTTGTTACGCTTTACTTGAATGCTTGTCTTTTATGATGTTACTCCATTCATGCTCAATTGCTTGGGTGAAGAACTTTCTCCCAGTACGTCGGACGTAGACATAATTATAATAATAACAATGAGGCATATCAACACTGTTATTTTTAATGTGTCTATTCCAAAACTGTTGGTCACCCTCCTCTGTTCCATCTCCAATGTAATCCGATCAGGGCCGTCGCGTGGGTGGGGCGACCGAGGCGGTCGCCTTGGGCGCCGCGATCCGGGGGGGCGCCGCCGTGGGTAAAAATGTTTTTTTTGGCGTTTTTCTAACTTTATTTATTATGACTGTATTAGTTTCTGTCTCGGTGTTACACAGAGGATACATGGCTGAGTACGCTAACGTTCTGTACATAGGTAAATGTGTGCACAAGCTTGTGAGGTCGGCCTCCAAGCGACAGTCCGCTCCGCACGACTTCTACAGCTGACCTGGCTCGAGCCCCCACTCCTCCCGGCTCGAATTCCCGCTCCTCCCGGCAAGGGTCCAAACCGAGTATCGGCGAAAGCGCCCGATCGCTTTCACCTCTGTAGGGGGGGGGGGGGGGGGGCGCCGACCAGAGTCTTGCCTTGGGCGCTTTTGAACCACGCGACGGCCCTGACTCCGATAACCTTATGAAGGCTTCCTTCATTTTTTAGTCATTTTCAATAAACAAGGCAAAGATGCCATTAAAACTCATTTTACACATTAAATAAAGCGCAGACTCATTATATGGATGGAACAAAAACCATTAAAAATGTCATAAAATGAATTAAAATTAATTTTCCCTTACATTCATCTCTTTATATCGGAAAATAACTGTGTTATAGGAGAAAAAAGTGCCATACGTTGTGATATGGTCTTTTATATTCCAATAAGACATGATTTTGGAGTCATTTGAACAAGTTCGGAAAATCGACTTTTGCCTGGAAAATCGGGCTTTCTAGACCACTGTGCGTCGCAGAGAATTCCGTAAAATGGAGTTTCAATACTTTAAGGAATATATACAGATTTTTTTAAGAAATTCTGTAGAATTAATTATAAGGACAAATTATAAATTTTTTTAGCAGGGTAACACATACAGAAGTATTAATCAGTATTTGGCCATATAAACTAGTGGCATTTGGATTTGGAGTCTGATGAAAACATGCAATTGTATTGGCATGGCATGACCATTGTTCTGCTTATATTCCACATTTTCCTATATGAATTTATCACACATAAAATGCCAATCTATTTTATTAAGAATTTTCCATATAAACGTTTAAATAATAATTAACACACAGGAATGTATAAACTAACCCACCCTGAATTTTGCTTACATTGTATTTTATAGATGTTGATTAGGTAGTAACAAATCATTAGTCATTTAGAACCAATAAGTAACTAGTGTCACATGACAAATGACTGAAACAGTTGATTTATAAAGGAACTTATGGAAATGATTATAATATTTAAACATTAAAATGAAGAAAATTAGGGGTAAACATTTTCAAATTTATTGACACAATGACCATAACTTATTTTTCTTTAACACAAAGCCATGAGTAGAATAAACTTCATGATAAAACTAATCCACACTTTCAATTTCCTTCGGAATCATCGGTTTAACAAGCTCTAGATGGATCGTCGCCAAGGATTTACTCTTAAGTGCTGCGGAGAGGGGTAGTATAATAGGCCTGGTTGAGGCAGTAACAACAGTTTCCGAAGTGGCAGCAGAAATTAGAGTTACTCCAAAGACTGCCCTATTCATACAGTTTATCGGTGGCTTTCGAGATATAGGGAGGGGGATGAAGATCTCAAAAATAAACCGAGAAGTGGTCGGCCGAGGTGAACTCGAAGGGAGCAAAATGACGCAATGAGGCAGGCAGTCATGGACAATCCTCTGTCCATCGGTGGTCTGTCGGAAGTTAGAAGAAGGATGAATATATTGGAGTGCTCCTTAATATTTTGTTGTTTTCCCATCATTTTCCACTACAGCCGAAAGCCGAGAAGGCATCGAATTAACTAAATTTTGCAGGAGCATTGGACGATTTGTAATTGTATTCCAGATGTCTCTAACGTGAGTTTCTAATGCTTCCACACTCCTCTCTCCGGCGAATTCCCATTCCCTTACAATCAGCCCCCATACATTCTCTATTGGATTGAGGTCCGGGGAGTTTGGCGGCCATGGTACAACAATTATCCTTGGATTTTCGATAAAGAACTGCTTAGTGCAAGCCGCTGTATGAATAGGGCAGTTGTCTTGTACAAAAACAATTTCTTCGCCGTCTGGAACCACTCGATCTAAATAAGGTAATAGATTGTCTCTCAAAATTTGCACATACTGCTGAGCATTCATCCTTGGTGGAGTTCTAATTAAGGGTCCAGGTCCTGCAGCTGAAATTGCTCCCCAATAACTCATGCTAATATGGCCAGGATTCCTTGTAAATAAAATGTTTTCTTCGTTGTATCTATGAAGAGAAAAGTATTTTATGCCTCATTTGTCTGCACATTAGTGTCAAATAATATTCAAAATTGATTTTTAATAATATTTTTACATAATTACCTGGTATTTCTTTGTCTCCATAGCTCTAATTTTCCAATCTGGTTACTTTTAAAGGTTTTTTCATCAGAAAAGATTACTAAATTCCAATAATCATTATCTAGATTGAAATTTTCATTTGCAAATTGCAAGCGAGTGACGCGCTGGTGTTCAGAAAGAAATGGCTTTGTAGCAGGCCTGTAGTGCTGGATGCCTTCCTCCAGTAGACGCCGGCGGGCGGTGGAGTAGCTACACTCCAATATATTCATCCTTCTTCTAACGGCCGACAGACCACCGATGGACAGAGGATTGTCCATGACTGCCTGCCTCATTGCGTCATCTTGCTCCCTTCGAGTGCACCTCGGCCGACCACTTCTCGGTTTATTTTTGAGATCTTCATCCCCCTCCCTATATCTCGAAAGCCACCGATAAACTGTCTTTGGAGTAACTCTCATTTGTGCTGCCACTTCGGGAACTGTTGTTCCTGCCTCAACCAGGCCTATTATTTTACCCCTTTCCGCAGGACTTAGAGTAAATCCTGGGTGACGATCCATCTAGAGCTTGTTAAACCAAAGGTGCTAAACACAAAAATAAATTATCACTTTTAATCTCGCGATACTCCAAATCTTTATTGTAACGCAGTGATGTTTAGTTGCTGTATCTTTTGTTTTCGTTGCCATGGTGGGTTGCCATGGTGGGTTGCCAAGGTGGGTTAGTTTATACATACCTGTGTGTTAATTATTATTTAATAGTTATATTTTGGAGATGGAAAATAGGAGGGAGACCAACAGTTTTGGAATAGACACATTAAAAATAATAGTGTTGATATGCCTCATTGTTATTATTATAATTATGTCTACGTCCGACGTACTGGGAAAAAGTTCTTCACCCAAGCGATTGAGCATGAATGGTGTAACATCATAAGAGACAGCGTCAATTCTGTTTGTTGCCGGGAGAGCGAATTTATCCCGGCCAGCGAAACCGAGGTTGCGTTCGCTTTGTATTCAGTTTCTCCGTGATCCCGGCCGTGATAAGCTTCGGCTTTGTTCGCGAGACTGTGACGTCATGCCCCTCACGTCATAATTTTCCTCCAATACGATGCTTCCGGGAGAAGCTGAAGGGAACCAAAATAAACATTCGGGGAGATGAGAAATGAATATTTGTCTTTTTGTGATCCGATCCGAGAGAAAAATGCTGAAACTTTATTTTTAAAAGTATATTCATTTATAGTTCACTAACTATACTCCTATTAGCTTAGTTACTACTCTTATTCTCCTTAGAATGTTTTTCTTTGCAAACGAATGTCTTACTCAATGTAAACATTACGAAAATTTCGCTGAAATAATGCAATATGGCCTTACGGAGGATTTTTATTGTGTAATTAATTCAAGGTTAGTCAATTACCGAAGGTTTGTTTAATCACAATTTATTAGGTTTCGTGAAACTTTTAACTTAAATACGCGCATACAAGTTAGCCGCCGGGTTTCAATGAAGAGTTGGAGGAATAACGTGGCTTTAATTTTATATATTAAGCCTTCAATGATCATAACGGTTGGTTAAGTCACCTAATTAATCCACTTATTTTTCATTGCGGTAATTAGTCATCCCTTGGTGGTAGATTTTTCATTGAATGTATGAAAGAACTTCGAATGACATTTAGAGTATCATCGGTGTTATATTCTAAAACTTGATTTGCCTACCTTATGGGGAGTAATGTGGTGCCTTTTGCATTTATTTTCATTTCTGTGGCTAGGGAAATAAAATGCATTGCAGTAAACCACGTTGCATGAGCGTTTATCTACTTTGATCTAATAAGCATAAATAGAGGAAAAAATTGTTCAATTGAGAGTCAACTGCTTTCAATTACAGAGATTTTTAAATGGTAGACCATTAAAACCGTCAACTAATCCATGATAAGTATGCACAACTTCCTCTTAGGTAGAATGCAGGAGTGCTTCCGGTCAGTAATTCAAGTAATTTTAATATTGATGGGACAGATAGTTCAACATTGAATATCATCACCTATTCATTTATTTTAGGGCCACCAGATACTTCTTATTATTCATACTTTCAAGATGGTGAAAAATCATCTTGAACAGGCTCGTATAAGATTCTCCATAATCTATACATTAGAACAACAACTTCTTATGTATATATATATTTCTTATATATAAAAACTGTAAAAACATAAAGGCCATCACTGTAATAAACCTCTAGATCCAGCTCCTTGATGTACTCATGTCTGACATCACTTTGGGTAAGATAGGTTATAGTGAGAGTTAAATATTAGCTGATTCATATACACTCAAAAGGATATGTCAGAAAATGATACAAATGGAGAGAACCATGTGTAGTTCAAAATCTCAGCTGCACCTTAAAATTAGGGAAGGTATGACAAAATATGATTTTAGCATTGAACAACATACATTCATTCAATGAGTCCTTTCTTTAAAATTACCTATTATTGTGAATATACCTATGCAAAATATTTCAACTTTTTTATGACAAATACCTTGACAGTCACATTTGCTATCATGGTTAGTTACCTTCCATTTCTGTTTTTAAATAATATTTTCATTTACATATTTTTAAGCTCAGCATACCACTACCTTTCCCTTTATATGTCCATAATTTTCCTCCCTCTCTACACACAAAATGTATCCCTTCAATTGAGCCTCATTTCCTTTGGCACTTAAACAATATCTCACCTTATACATGGAACCATTGAGTTCCTTTAGAAAGTCATTTTCCTTCCATGCATCTCTTAATTTGCCTTCCACTATCTATCCTCCTGTCTCATTTCCCACTTGCCTCCTGTCTATTATCACCTCCTCTACATGAGTTAATGATTTTGATCCATTGAAGACTACAAACCTTTCAAACTAACCTTTTCCTGTTACCTGTATGCTGCATCATGGCTTAAGTTACATATCTCCCACCAGTCAATTCTTGAATACTGATGATCTCTGGAGATCTAAACCTTGCCAAACTAAGTTTCTACCCCACATAACTTCATCCCAACAGTTATCTTTTAGGATTGATGTCTTCTGGCTCCAATTATTCCTTCTCATTTTCCATTATCATTCTACGTTTTGGACTTCGCTGGCTATCCTATAGGTGTTAGGAAATATATCTGTAGATACTAGGAGGACTAACTTCCTCTGACACCTGATTTTCATCCCATCTGGTATGTGTGACCCTATCAGCCTTAATAACCATGACTGATTCTCACCACTGCTCAACAGGACATCGCTACATACCCATTATTAAAAATTGATGAAAACTAATGAATTGACCAAAGTTCATGACAATAGTGGTTGACTTAAATATTTGGCTATACAAGAGTACTAGGGAAAAATATTCATAAACAAAGTAGCAGTAGAATATCTTATTTATTTCACTAATTGATTATTAGAAAAGAAATGAGTCTATCACTGGTTGCCAAACCCTGAGATTCCACTTAGCATCAAATAATGATATTCATTAATTTAAGAGCAGCAAACGGCTACTATGAGAGCATGGGTTTTCAAAAAATAGTGAATGGTCATTGATCATCAATACTTCCACTATATGTGAGAGCCTCACTTCTCCATTATCTCCGCCATATCATGAAAAGGGTGTTATCGAAGGTATGAGTGCACTATTGACCTAAACCATGGCAGCGATATTAAAGTTAAACTAGAATACATTAGTAGTTTTGCTGTAATCAAGTTAATATAAAGCTATTAAGTGATTGGAACTGTTAAGGTATGATAATTGATAAGTTATTGAATACCTGGATAACTTGAGGCACAAAGCTCAACACTCAATAGTATATATTCCTGTTTAATCCGAGAGCACAGGAAGGGAATATATTCTGCAGTGATGTCTTTAGAAATTAACATTTTTACTAGGTACCCCAGTAGCCACTCAATATTGGCTATTCATTGGCACCCCATATTGGCTACATGTTGGGAATAAGATCAGAATACTATTGACTACTATCACCCAATATGGACCCGATATGGTAGGCTACTGGGGGTAATGGTATCAATATTAAAAATATATGATAGATGTGGAACCCTATGTCTTAGAATTTTAAGGTATGAGAAGGGGTAGAGAAATCCATCCTATATATAATAACGGGGTGTTTAGGAATCCTTAACATCATGAGAGAGAAGAATGAGAAAAGCCATGAAGAATACAGAAGATAAACCATAGAGACCATAAGGAGAGATCATTTAAGTACATGCACCCTCTTCACACCATTCCCATTTAGTACTGGCACTATCAAAGAACTGTAAATTAGGAAAATGAGTCTCTAAAAGTAATTTTCTTCTTAATGCCATCTCCTTGCATATGTATCTTGCTTCTTTTGCATTTCTTCATTCATGATCTCTCCTATTCGTAATGACTCCTAACCTCTCCTATTCGTAATGACTCCTAACCTTCCTACTCTAATGAGTTTCCTTTGCAATTTCATTCACCCATGACTTTCTTTCACATAATTCTGTCTACCATTGTAATTTCCATAATACTTCTGTAGAACTACTCAATCTCATCCATTCTCTCAACCAGGCCAAACCAATTAAGAATACTTCTTTCACGAATGACAATTACTTGAGTGTGAGGGACAGCAATTTTAAAAAAAATTAATGACGGAATATACTTTAGCTCCTCGAACCCCATAGATATGAAATATACCAAGCAACATCCAATAAAAAACGAAATCAGAATATTTATCACCCATTATGACATTTATCTAGATCTTATATTTTGTTTACTGCAAGGGACATGAACGTCACAGTATGCACAGCTGATTTTTCTTCTCTGAACCTCTTTTGATTGACTTCACTCATATGACTTGGTTAACATATGCTATGAGCTAAACCACGCAGTAAATTAAAAGTTGCTCAGAGAGTATTCTCTGTATAGATAACAAACACATAAAGGGAGGTCATATATCTTGTATACATTTTTATTATGCAATTACTTCACATTTTAAACCACTTCCACTGCTTCATTTAGTGTCATTCCAATATCTAGATAGAGAACTCCTTACCTGTTACCACCAGCAGCAATCAGATAGCAGAGAAACTCATCAAAGCTCTATTGATAAGAAGGTTATTGCATAAAATTGGTTCTGCTTAATGCTAGTAGTAATATTATGCAGAGTTAGAGCAAATTCTGTCGGTTTACAATTTATGCAGGCCAATATCATCTAAGAAGATTCATCATTATATTCTGATAGTTGAGATTTTACTACTCATGCTTTTCATATTAATAGGTATTTTATAGGTATATGGCATTTCTTCTAGCACAGGTACAGATCATGTTAACACTTTGGATGTAACTAGTGAAACCACACTATCAGACACAACTGCTTACGTACCAATAACTTAATTAATAATTCGTTTTCTCCTACAATTACTTTCCAACTCATATGTGATGGCTAAAATATTTTGTGAGAGGGAATATTCCACTGAAGCACAATAAAGTATAATTACTATCAATGGCATATTTCATTTAATAAACCGTAATTTCAAAGGCGGGCTAATAGAACGTTAATCAGGTATTTTTTTATACTTCACAAGGCTCAACACATTTTATTAACCTTTAGTGCATCATGAGAAGAAAACAACAGCAGAAGTAAAACCGACGTAACTTCACACAAAAAGTAATTGCCTCGGGATCAATTATTATCGTTATATTATTATATATATAAATAAATGAGAAATAAACACCATAAAATGTAAACGTTACGTCTTAGCTTCCCGTATTTTCACCAAACTTGCGAGATAAGCTTCACCATTCCGAAGTAAATGATAAACAATTACTGTATTTCCCTACAAACAAATCGATGACGGTGGAATAAGTTATGAATTTCGTACACAGTAAAATCCTTTAACTATTTTCACTGTTTTATAAGCACTGTAACTTATGGAAAATACTCTAAACGAAAACTCACTCTTGCCCGAGTTAAACTTACTTCATCCATTGCGCTAAAAAACGCTATACACACATTACACAAGCAAACTACAGCAAAATAGGTTATGTCAGAAGCACCGCGATACTAAGGAAATTACGATATAAATAACCAGCGAACATAAAAGTTAGTTTATTCTCGGAATTTCAACAGAACACTGAGCACAGAGCAAAACATACTTCAAGAGGTGTTTCTGATGACAAACCAAAGTCCGCAGGCATGTTGGAACTAACTAAAACTGAACTTTCCACAAATAACGAATCTCCATTCCCAGAGCATATGATTATAAAACTCATAAGTACATTTTCTTCAAAGCCATCGCGCGAAAGAAAAGAATTATCCACAAAGTATTTCCGGGGAACATAAACACACGGCTGTCGCGCAACATTTCACTAATATCTCCCGCCATAAACCTCGGATTCCCTCTTCTTTTGGTGCAAACATTGTGCCATTATTGTGAATTCTGTATCACTTCTTATAAGCTTCCTCGCCACTTTTTCTTCATTAAATGAACTACAAAAACTTAAAACTGGTCATCATCTCACATGTAAACATCAACACAATACATAGTAACCAACCTCTCTCACGACTCTTCGGCCGGGGACAGAGCCCGTGAGACGTAACCGAGGCTGAAACCGAAGGCACGGAGAAACAGCATACACTGTTGCTCCCTGATTGGTGGAGCCAAACCTCTCCCCGGGACTCAACTCCCCGTTTCGTCACGTGAGACAGATAGAATGCAATCCGGGATAAACAGGCGAGTTAGGTCGGTTAGCGGCCTAGTTACGAGAAATAGAATTGACACCCATTCAAGTAAAGCGTAACAAATGATGGATCGGTTATCGAGGTTGATTGTAAAACAAGATTCTATATCTTTTCGATAAATTTTAAAAATTAGACATTTTAATGCACTGAAAATTTTATTGCCTTAAGGCCAAATAATATTCCCCATCACAACCTTCTTCTCAACCCTGCTCATCCCCAGCCCTTATCCTCAATTCTATCCAGAAGTTTTTATGGTCTAACGTAATCAATTAAAATTTAGTCGATTGTTGTTATATTTACCAGGCTATCGTTGTAAATCCTCTTGCCTGCGCTGGAGAAGCGCGGATTTTGATAACATGACATTCGTTATTAATGGAAGCATTCAATTAATAATTTTTGTCATTTTTCCCGAATGCATTATTCCCGCATATGGAGATCTATAAAATTCTTTTGAATAAAGAAAATAGTTGCTGCAAATTACCTATGGAACTATACTCGTTGCAAGAGCAAACTTTATTCTCATAACTATCCGATATCCCTACAACCTCCCAGTTGTATTTCATTTTCTAATTACAGTTAAAGCTCGACGGTTCTCTTAAAATGACTGTGTCCTAACCTCACGCTAGATGGAGCCCATTTAAATTATCTTGGACATGATGTGAAATGTGATACTCGACATCAATTGATTAGGACACTCATTGGTACTCACCTACTATCCTCAGAAAATGCCTGACTCAAAAAATTGATATAACATTCCACCTACAAGGATGACCAGCTTATGATCAAGTGAAATTGAAAAGAGCTGAGTTGATAACTTTCAAAAGTATATTTCTTGCAGCTTATATCATATCTCCCGCAATATTTTTACAACATCTATTCCAACATAACTTCTACAATTACAACAAGCTGAAACGACAACTCAAAATTGAGTATTGTTCATAAAATGGAACAATCTATGCTAATGATAATGAGGCAAATAAATACAAAAAACTCTTAGTTAATGAAGCACAATTTAATCTATGCTAAAATATGAAACATCATACATCGCATACAGACATATTATCAAGCTTTCACTTTGGCGAAAATCACCTAACTTCCAAAGAAAACAAATTTAAAAATTTCGATAACTTTCTGTCATGAATTTTTCATCGCATAACCAAGCTCCGTTTTGTAGTGAGTAATCACAGCCATCCACGATATTTTTCCAATTTCTAACAACACTTCAGGCACACTGACTAACGTGACACAACGCTTTTTAAGCCCAAATTGCCCATAACTATACCCATATTGAAGAAATATCACAATAGACATCCGTGTAGCCTATCACAAAAAATGTATAATAATTTATATCTTTGAAATCCCCTTGAATACCATTCAACATTCGTCTCGACTACTTCAGGATATGGTTGTATAAAGCAATATTTCAAACCAGAACGAACCAAGAAACTTCATTTGACAAAATAATCATCACCATTTCACTTGGACGAGAACAATCACACTATTTACCCTCAAACTAAAGAATTAGCTTTGACATGACCAAAAATTCAAATATCTACGTCTATTTCAACTAGTTAACACTTGCCTTAAACGTAGATGGGTTTATTATTGTCGCAAAGTGACTCTTGGTATGGCAAGTTACTGCATTAAAATTAAAAAACACTTCAATATTTATCCTTTTATTGAGGACGTAAAAAAACGACACTTAATACTCAGAAGCAAACCTGAATCACCGACATCATTTCAATTGACATAGAATCCAAATCTCAAGTTAGACATTCGATGCAACGACGTAATAATGTCATCTCCGACATTTGTCACACAATTGTAAGTCTTTAAGCACAATACCTGTCACAACATACAATCTCAATAGATGATGCATAACTCTTATTTGCCTTAATATTTTAATACATGACCACGAGCACACACAAAATCCATCAAAGCGCAAAAGTAACCTTTGTAAGCACTAGTATGCCACAATAAACACTGCCACTTAATCACACGATAAACCTTTTCACTATCCTCAGGAATTATGACATCCACGTCCTTGCAGAAATGAGATTTAAAACTTCCAACTGCAATTAAAAGTGAACACAAATCGCTACAATAGGATAGTTTGCGACAATTGGTTACTATAATTAATCAAAAGAATACGCGTTATTGAAATACTTTTCCAAAACATTAATGAACTGCAATCTAGGCCTCCAATTATAATTGAAGTCAAGAATGGTGTGTTACATTTCATTTATAGTATGTAAAACATTCCAAACGACGATAGCTGTTCAAATAACAATCAATTAAGAAACAAAAACAAACCCACCTGCAAACGCTAATGGCCGCTTCGACAGATATATTTTGTTGTGTATTGTAAGCCGAGGATGCGAGCGTGAGGCAAAATACGTTCGAACTTTGGTTACAAAATAGGCACCGGCAATCGTTTTCGAAGTACCACCCACAATTCAGCGGGAATGACTCTAACGCTCGAAGGTTAAGTTATAAAATCGGCCCCCTGATTTCATTTCATACGTTCAATGTCGTTATTCTCATTGACAACCGATATTGCTTCAATTTAACACACAAATAGCAACGCAAGGGAAGGAATATCAGAGGACATGTCGTCCACGGGATTGAAAAAGACTGATATCGCGTGAGGAGTCGAGTGCACCGTAATATTTTTCATAGCCCGAGCATCGAGTGTTAGAACATAGAATAGCGGAGCTGGCGGGCTTATCGCGGAGTTGATGAACTATCGTAGCGAAAGTGGCGCCGCTCGATTTGTGACACGACTTTTGAAAGATATAGTACTTATATATCAGGGTGGCAATCGGTAAGGAAAACCTGGAATTGTCTGGGAATTTTGAATTTCTGGCTAAGTCTGGGAATTCTCGTTGCAGTCAGGGAGATAGGAAATCCTCAGTTTTTTTCTACCATTACGTTTCTTGGCCAGTCTTTCCTGCCCCTTAATTCCCCAACTAAAACTGATGTCCGTTGCTCATGTGCATGGAATAAGCCCCATCAATTCGTGGATCATCCAGTGGTGAATCTTAGTTATTTAGTCATGAATCAGACGTATAATGTATCCCTTTTGTATATCCTTATTGTGAGATTTGCCTAGTAGTGTTAAAATTCATGATCACAATGTATTACTCTCATCACAAGGAATCCGAAGCTATGTTGTTTAGAAAATTTTACCTCACGTTTTATTTGAACTTCCGAGACTCAGGTCATTATAAATGCTTGAGAGAGAGACGACTTGCGTGATCACAAGAATATAAATATGTTGAGGTAGTGGACGGAGGTGGGTTAGTACATTCAGCATCTTTGGGTAGCAGGTGGGGGTGAGACAGTAGTGTCCTTAGTCTTGCCATAGCGTTCGGGGGTATGAATGGACCCTCCTCAGTGTGAGTGGGCATCGCCATATTGGGCCTGGCGTTATTGCAGTGCTTAGCGTATCTAAATGGGCCCTTATACCTCAGATACTTCGACTCACTTAGTTCAGCTGTGACCAAGCTTTAGCTAATAAAAGCTATTTTTGGTGGTTGTTTTCATGGTACTATTAATACAAGATAAGTCGTTCCCGTGACCAAAATAAGCCCTTTCTGTGCATGACGTCACATGGATTATAGAAGCAGAAAACGAGTAGCTAAATGTATGGAGGTAGCCAGTGAAAGCCATTGTATGTTTCAACTTACGGAGAGACAAGTCAATTGCATCAGTGGAAATCGTTCTTAAGTTCAAACATATATGCCAAGCTAACCGCACAATTTCATTTCTCTTTGGCAATGCCACTGACGGAGTATATTAGCTCCTTATGTTAAGTGACTCTGATATGCTCATTCTACAAATAATCTTACAGGAATATATTTCAGCACTTAGACACATCACTTGAAGGCAATTATTCCAATAGTTGAACTGAAACAAAAAAATAGAAAAAACATGAATGAATGTCTAAACCAATAGGTACCAATGCAAACATCGTATTGATAAATTTCAAGAAACAGCATTCACCTACATAACTATAAATGGGAATAAAAATAGTTACAAAAACAATAGGGCAATGTTTCATAACCATCCACTGTGGACATTCTGAGAAAATAAGAATACTGGTACAATCTCTGATTTCAAAAATTCATTCTGATGAATAGAATAACATTCCTTTCACTTTGGTCAAGTCTCATAGCCAACAAATGTCAGGCTTCTAGAATAAATTGGAATTACAGCATTAGAATTTAGTATCGTGCAATGAAAGAAGAATTACATATATATCAATGCACAGCTCAGCATTCACCTTTATCATTAATTCTCATCACTTGGTTCAAAGGCTCAATGCATATCCTCTTGACTATCTGCATATATTACTCATTACTAATTTAGATGTATCCAATTGACAGCAAAGTTTTATTCCTGGTGCACTTCAACAAAACCACCACTACTCCTATGGAAAGAAAAGTATCATAAGGTTACAAAACATAACATGATTGCTTATCAGAAAGATAGATCAAAATATTAAGAAAACAATTAACAATATTTCAACTTTTGTCTTGACCATCTCATTCCAATAACAGCTATTTCCAAGAATGCATACTCAATGATGCATATTCCCCTCTGTAAACCAGAGGAATGTTACCTACTACTGATTTACATGCATTGAATCTAAAGTAAAGTTGGAATCTCAGTTTGAATAAGTGAAACTCTTGACTGATCCAATGGAAAGAAAATTATTCAATTATTAAATGATGAAATTGATGTGTCACTCACAATACTCACAGTAAGTTCAAAGGATTCTCCTCAAAATCCATGCCATTATCCACACACTCCTGTGAACATCCAACAGCTTTGGTTTCACAGGAAGGAGAAATGGCACTATTCCTAAAAATGTAATTTATTCACAGCTTCATAAATAAAGTCTCATGGGGAACAAATCTACCAAAAAGAAGTGTAAAAAGTTTCCTTCACTTGCTTTGCCAGCATGTCATAGCAGCAGAGGAAGCTCTTTCCAATCCCCCTGACTCAGATTCTATTCAATAATGCATTGAATCACATTTCCCTCGGAATGAACAGCTACCTTCACTTACACCAAAACACTCTGCTGTACTAGCATACCACAAATAACATGGCACTACATGCATATTTAACAACTTTTGCTGAATAACTTACTGTGCCCCTGAAAGTCTCCTGTATAAGGATTGCATGACAATGGAAATTTCAGAAACGTATCCAAGGCAGTAAATGACACTCTTTCTTGTTACAAAATTATTGACTGTGAGAAAATGAGGACTACTCTACAAACAAAAGACATACTACGACTATACACAAGGACAAGTTCATACGTAAGATAGAACCTGATGGCATGCAATCGTCTACTGCTGAATCTGCGTAAACAGAGACGTTTCAACGTAACGTGTATTTATTAAGTACTTTTTCCAATTATGAAAAGGCATTCACATTAGTATGATAATTTTAACAATTTTTCAATTTATTCATGTTTTGTGTAATTATACTGATTTTAGATTTCAATATCCAGTGAAATAAAAATTGGATTTGTGTTACTCTTGGAATTGTCGTATTATGTTAACTTAATAACCTCTGCAATTATTGCTGATTGCCACCAATCGCAGTAAAGGCTGCACTGCTAATGATTTAGAAATGGATAGGTAAGTTGTTGTGTTTCAACATATTTGGATTTATATATTTTTTCAATTTTTGGAATGAATTAACCACGTAAGTTGAGGACTCACTGTACTTAGGAATTGTCTCAACTTCAGTCATATCAAGGGGAATACACCTACCCAACATATGCAGCACTGCACTAAAGATACTAGGATTTATTAAGTGTATAATAAGAAGGTTCTTGAATGATAAGTGAAAGACAGGTGCTTCTTTGCCCTGGTAAGGCTTCAGGTGGAACGCACTGCGAGTATTTGGGACCCTTTACTGGATGATTTATCCTAAAAAATGAATAAAATAATAAGGAAAGCTGCACGATTAGTTAATTTCTGCTCTTTATACTCATATTGTGTTTCTCAGCTTTTAGAGGGAATAGGTTGGTCGCCACTAGAGACTCATAGACTCCATGGTAGGCTAAGTTAGACGTACTAGTTAGCTTAAGAGATTTAGAACAGGTGTGTTTCTGAGTGATGCAGTGAGTATCATTTTGATGCCACATTACATGTATTGGTCTGACAGAAGTGGTAATATGAGAGAGAGACACACAGATAGGTTCAAAAATTCAATCTTTCCACACGCCATTAACCACCTCGATAAAAACTGGGCTCCTCTCAAATCACTCCCTTAATGCACTTCACCATTTTACCTTCCTAAACCTTATCCTTTTCGCACTTTTACATGGAACACCCCCTTGTGGCCTCACACTCCTGTGGTGGTTTGCTGGGTAGTTCTTGGATTTAAATTTTAGTGTTCAGTTTTAACCATGCCATTGCTATGGAAAGCATTGCTGTGATAAAACTTCATGAACTGATTTTAACTGTAGTCAATTATTTTACAGGAGTACTGCTGTGAAAATGAGTTGATGTTTGATGCCTGCCATATGATTGATCGATGTAATCCCAACCCTTGCAAACACGAAGGGATCTGTCGCCAAACTTCTAAGGAGTTCTTTTGTGACTGCTCTGATACTGGCTATTCGGGTGCAGTTTGCCACACTTGTAAGTCCATACTTAATGATTCGAGCTTTATGGTGAATTTTTAATCTTTCTTGGTCTCCCGCCAATGATTTCATGTCTTTTTGTTCCCCATCCCATATCATTTGAGCCAAATTCACAAAAGAAAATTTATCTATTAGTTTACAGACTTTTCATTGATCTTCATGGTACAGTTGAAGATCGTTGTTGTGAGTTAACACAAAATTCGAAAAATCACTCTTTATACCCTGCCCAGGTAATAGTGGACCCTGTTTCTTAGAGCTACAAGTCTACAGGTTACGAGGCTGATGTGTAACTCCGTGAAGCCAAATGGAAAATTATTTACTAGTCCAAGCATACTCAAGACCACATATAATTTGTATGAAGACCATAATGACCGAAATATCATAACGGCCAGAAATTGAGGGATCTGGTTTCAAGTCCTGGTTGAGGCAAATGCTTTATCCTCTTGTGTCTGAATTTTCCTCTTGTGTGCTCTTGTGGGTGACTGTGTTTACAGTAATGCCATGGTTCCAGTCCCAGTGTCTTCAAAAATTGTCTCTAGGCTCGATTGTAAAATCAGAGAAAGTATATCAATGAGGTTAAGTTTGAAATGGTCACTTTTGGTGAAAATGCTTTCACTAGATGAAATAATTTTATTTCTGGGTTGAAATCTTAAGTCTAGTATCTTTTTATTTCCTCTTAATGACTTTACAGTATATAATACGTTCTTGAATTTTTGTTTTATAATTATGTTGCAAATTTATTAATCAGCCGATTAAAAGGCTCTATCAAGTCAATTAAATAATAAAATATAGTAGAGAGATTATAGAAATAAGAAAAAAGTGTGAAACCATGGAAGTCTTTAGCTTTCAGGCAAGTGTTAGTACCATATAATGCTACTTAGTTTGACCTTCTGGAATGCTGTGCTTTGCTTCATATTTCCTGAAAACATTTATTGTGCATGTCATTATCAATCCTAGTGAATTAATGTCCTTTTCCTTCATACAGCTCTGAATCCACTCTCCTGTGAAGCTTACAAAAATGTTAACTCTGTGGGTCAACGGAATAATGTTATCATAGATGTGGATGCAAGTGGACCTCTTAAACCTTTCCCAGTGACATGTGAATTCCTGGGTAAGTGGCAGAAAAATACTTTAAATGTTTTTGTCATGTGATTTATTTATTGGTCTTCAGGAGATTGGTGTGTGTTTGACCTTGGTTTTGGAATGGACTCTGGTTACAGTAAAATTGACAGTGATGATTTTATGGAGGTTTTACTGTAGTTATTAAGTGCTACAAATAGGCTTTCAGTTTTTTTAAATTTTTCATCATTAATGCAAATATTATTACAAAAAATTCACATTTGCTATCTTGCATTGATCCATTACTTGATAAAGTGAAAACATTTTTGTTGGTTTTTCCTCAATTTTATTTAAAAGCAATTGCTTAATTTTTCTGTATCATTGTAGCAGAAGTGGACAAACTGGTATGATATGTCAATATTTTAGCTTCATGTGGTGTACAGACATCATGAAACTGTGAAAACCCCTCTTGAAAGACTAACGCAGGCATAATTCAAATAGTTTGTGGTCCTTGAAGATATTTTGTGGGATTGATTTAACTTTAAATTATATTTCACTAACAATTTAACTGTTGCCAATAAATTATCTGTTTTAGCATCCAGTTAAACATTTTCACATCTTGTTAGCATACATTTAGCTGAGTTTTGTAGTTGATAACTTGAATTTGTTGACTTACTGATTACAGATAATTGCAAAGAGACAATTTTTATGGGCATCAACAAATCAGCTCAGTGTAATACACCTTAAAGCTCATGGAGAGAGGCATCACACTCTTTACATGACAACATTTGCCTCTTTTGTCCTGTATTGAGGCACACAACATGTTATTTTACACATTACATGCTTTTTCCACATACATGTACTGTAAATTTATCATATTATACAGTAGAACCTCGATCTATTGTTCTCGCATTGATCATTTTCCCGCTTCTATCGTTTGCCGTCTTTGGTCCCGAATGTTTTCCATGCTGATAACGTTAATAATTCCCACATCCATTGTTCCCCGAAGTATTGTTTTCCCGCTTTGATCCCGTTTCCAAATTACGGTTCCCACGTCGTAATTCCCGCATTCATTGTTTGAAAAAGACGAAACCAAAAATTTACATCAAATTAAGAGTTTGGGATTTTTTCGGCGCTCTACAGTGGGAAAGGGGGAGGGAGTTTGGCGACGCGCCACTCAGGACAGACGGGTAGCCCTTGCCGTCCGAGTCCCTTCTCATCTTAATGGCCCAAACTCCTTCCTAGAGGACAATAGGCATTCCTCCTTTCCTACCCAAAGGAGTCCTTACCTCGTTCGTTAGTGGCCTTCCTTCGCCATGAGCTTCTAACCTTTCTTCCTATTATCCTCTCAATGCTCTCTCACCAGTAGTTGTCATACGCTCGCTCTCGACACCATATTGAGATCTGATATAACCCATGTGGGTAAATATCAACGGATTTCCTTGGTGTTTGGTATCAAATTTAACAGAAAATAACGGACAAATTTCATTTATACTAGTTCTGTAGATTTATGCCGATTAAAAACTTAAGCAAAATTAACTGACGTTCCACTAATTTGCTCCTCAGTGGGTGTGGCCCTGTCCGCAGAAAGGGTCGGTAGGGTCAAAGGTCTTCCACCTGCCCTGCCTGGCGGAAAACAGGCTCCCCCAATTACCTGTCTCACCCAATTCTTGTATGTAACCAGTGCATAATTTCCAATGACGTGGGCCACATGGACTTAAACGGGGGAGTGGCTGAGGGAAGGGAGGGAGGTGGGGTTTCTCGTCATGTGACTGTCGCAGAACCAACCAGAGGGCAGCGGGCGTGGCTTGTAACCTCTACAAATCTGTCACTCCCTGACCTTCGTCATGGTCACTTCTCGGGCCCCTAGTAAGTGCGGCCAAACCCTACGTGCTCTGTGCTCTTTCCTTTTTCTATTGTTTCCGTGTTTATCCAGTTAAAGTTGGTATTTATGTCTATTTATTTTCCTGAAGTATTTATTTCTGAGCCTAAACTGTTAAAAATAGGTGTTTTAAGACGGCTGAAGGTAACGCAGATGTTTCAACCATTAGTTTGTCATAGTGGAAGTCTTGCGAGCGTAGGCTAAGTTCCTTCTCGTCCATTGTCTGACGTGGGCTTGCATTGCCAGAGATGTTTTTTAGGCACAGTGACCCATCAAAATGATTTATTCTTTTGAAATTGGTTTTCTTCTAGTAATGCCAAGTTGAACTCCAACCGCGGATATCGGAATTCCTCATTTCAACCCAATTGCCCGCTAACTTTTGCCTCTCTGAACCAGATGGCGATAACCTGCTACACCTCTCTTGCTCTATGCCTCTTGGGTTATGCGATTGCTCCAGATAAACAAGAGTACACTTGGTAGCCTAAAGCTCGCTCCATCTTTAATGGGTGGCACTCCTTCATCAGCGGAGCACAATGGAAAGCGCGACAAAAGATTACATCCTCCCCAACAAATTATAGGCGTGCTTCTCACCCTCAAGGATATTTGAAATGAATAAATTCTATGCATGGATAGGTCAGTGCACGGGCTTGAGGGTCATCCAATAACATGATAATGGACCTTGTATATTTACTTTTATCATCCAAGACACCATTGGGATATGTAATACTAATAAAATATTTTAAACAGTTAGTAGTCAAACGGAAAGACAAACGGAGGTGCACTAAGTATTTTCATTCAATTTAAAAATTCTTCCGCTTTTAAGAGAAATTCCTTTAAGATTTCCCCCTACTGTGAAAAGTTACCATAAAATTCTCGCATTTTAATCTCGTTTTGGCTCCCGGGAAATCTTTTCCCGCATTGTTCGTTTTCCCGCATCCATCGTTTTTTTTGCCCATCCCCTTGAAAAACGATACATCGAGGTTCTACTGTATATCTAATATATAGGAGTAGATCCACCAAAAGGTTTGTCTGTGACTCAAGTTTTGGAAAATAATGAGTTTGTTCTTTGTGTATTATAAAAGGTCTGAGCTCTGCTACATCTTACTTGAGTCTAAATATCTCTTGATGATATTTGTAGTGTTTCCTCGTATATTAAAACTCCAACTTCTACTATAAATTATGATTTATTTGCTAACGGATACATGAGCCGAGCCGTGTCGCGAGCATAGCGTTTGTGTGAGTAGACTGCTCTGTAGACTGCCCTGGTGGTGTCCAGCTGCGGCCTTTTATATCCGCCGATGAGGGTTCTCGAACCTTCTCCAACTTGACTGGCCGGCAATGACTCACTCCCCGGCAATCCTTAGCAGTTGACATGGCTCTCAACTATATTTTATAATCTTTATATGACTTTTCAAGTTGCGATACATTGTATATTGTTCCTTGGTCCTTTTTAATGTTGAAATGCCTTTCATTCTTTGTACTCCTTTGACCTTTTAATTTGGTGCAATTCTCATTTTTTTAATACATGTCTTTTGCTCATGTTTTTTCAGCCGATGGCCGAATTCTTACCCATCTCAGCCACCGCAATGAAGAGACGACCATGGTTGATGGGTTCCAGGAACCTGGCAGCTTCATTCAGGTTTGTATACAGAAGAAATCGTTAATTAATTCCTTCTTTTCTCATATCTCCTCACATCTGAAATTTTTAGGACATTAGGGTTGCTACAAATTTGGAAAACTGGGAAAAGCAGAGACATGTTTTTAAAATAACCTGGAATTTTCATAAGTGTTCACGTTTTCCGAGTCGTTTTTAAAACCTCTTGATTCACAGTAAGATTAGTTAATTATTTTCAAATTATTATACTAGACACATCTGTGGATTCTTGAAACTTCACCTGGTCATTGGAAGGTAGGCATTTTGATCAGGTGACCAAAGATACAGCAAAATTGTATTCATTATGTGGCATTAACATTTTTGCCTGTGCAAAAGTTCATTGGACCATTCAGAAAAATGAAGCCATAAGTAGTCACCATTATTTTGATTTGTCCTACACAGAAATATTCAATCCTACCACCTACCACCAGTAAGTATGGAAATTATTTTCACTGCAGGAAGCCATGACATAACTAGTGAATCCCACATGCTTCCTATAATTCCTGTCTAGGAATTATAGGAAGTCTGTGGCAGTTGGTAGAAATGTTTCTCATTATTAAAATGCGAACCAAAAGTGTAGTGTTTACCTGAACTACCCTTGGAAGAGTGAAAAATGGTAAAAAAAAGACAGTTGTCTATAAATAGCTATATATGTACCGTACCAAGTGCCAACATTGGCACGCCGTTTGGTGCTTCTCACTGCCGCAAGTGCCATTTTGGGCTCATTCATTACAGGAAAACCCCATAAGGGTCCATTTAAATCTGGCAGGCAGGGACTTTGAAGGAAATCTAAATCCGGCGTTGAAAGGTTAACTTCTAGTTCTGGTCTCAATATCTATTTTGTTGGCTGGAAACTTAACCAAATGTTATCTAATGAATACTGATACTGTTGTCTTGTATTGATTTTTTAAATACCTGTTTTTGTGTTCATGAATACAGGACATAATGTATGATGCAGACATGGATCAGATAGAGGCATTGATCAACCGGTCAACAACCTGCAAGCAAATGCTTCAGTATTCTTGCAAAAGTTCCCGTCTTCTCAACTCACCTGGTAGGAACTACTTATTTACTTTTGATTCCTTAACGCTTAAAAAAAAAAAAAACATTCACCATATCCTTTGTGCCTTGACATTTTCCTTGCCAGGTTACATATTGTCCATTTGTGAGTGCCTAATGGAGTAGAATTCATATTTGACTGCATGCTTGTGACAGTTTGTCCTCCACTCAATAGCAATGACTATTTGAGTTCTTTTTTTTTCATTTTGAATTTTTTCAAGTATTGAAAAAAATAGCATTGGCGTGCTCTACTGTAGCTGACCATTGGCATGTAGTAGGGATGCACAAACACATGATTTTCTTTTGGAGTCAAATTTGAGCATCAATGCTATATTTGGTGTATATAAGAGGAAATAAAAGTCTTCAATACGTAATTTTTATCTATTCTGCTAAGAGAATGAAATGCTTAAATTTGATTGGAGACTTTCTTGAATCCAAACAAAAAAAATATTGTGTGGCAAAATAAAAGAAATCAATATATTTAGCATTGTCAAGATGTACCGTAATTTTCTGATTATAATACGCACCCATTTCATGGCGAGCGCAATTTAAGAATTTACTTATCACCATGTATAATACGCAGTCGGCTTTCAGAGAACAGCATTCTATGCCATTGTCCGCCGCGCTGTTCAGCGTCCGAAAGATCACTGCGCAAGCAATAATGCTGCCTATGAATGGCTTTTTCCTTGCCTTTTGTTGTCTCAATATGACGATCTATTTGGAGTAGGTTCTTTTCCTCCAAAACTTCGCTGCGAAAAAGTACCTATGTCTGTATTCAATTTGCCTCACTTTATGCCCGTTCTTGCCGGATTCCCCCCGATCTACTAATGGAAGATACGCTACTGTTATTTGAAGATATTATATTTCTGTGTAACATTTATAAGAAAAAACTCTCCTTAAGAATGTTATATGGCCACAGAATATGCTTTTACATGCAAATAAAATTGTTATGGTTTATGCTGGTATTGTGAATATTTTGTGAGTTAAGATAACATTGATGAGACTTTGCTCAAATAGAATTTTACTGTTCACTTACCAACACTGGTGAGTTTAAATATTTACGTATGCGATCTGATTTTAGTAAGGGTTTTGCTTCTGATGATGAGATGATCCCACTTTTCTTTGGAAGTCCAGAAGGGAAAAAAACTTGTGCAAATACAGCTCACCATTTTTCTAACTACTGAAATATAGCTTTAAAAAAACTTAACTCGACTTAACTGTAACTTTAATGCTCTGTCATATGCTAGTTTCTTTTATAGTCTGCAGCTAATTTTCCTCTAGGGCATGTGTTAACCTTCCACTTATGATTCTTTTCAGTCCAAAACAACGTGTTCCAACCCTTCTCGTGGTGGGTTTCTCGCTACAACCAGAAGATGGACTATTGGGGTGGCTCCCTCCCTGGGTCCCACAAATGCGAGTGTGGCATCATTGGTGGCTGCATCGATCCAACAAAATGGTGCAATTGTGATGCAGGTATTACTATGGCTCTTTTATAGATGTTGTGCAGGTGAAAACAGATACCTGAAACAACACTCGACCTTCATAATTAAATGGCCTGAAGTGAGGAAGAATTGTGTGTCATAGATGTACATGTTTATGTTTTCATCTTTAATATTATCATGTGATCCCCAAAAATTGTGTACAGCTTCTTGGGGCTCAAAATTGTGGCACTTTTTTCCTTAAGTCCCATGTACCGAAGTTTCATGTTGTTTAAATTTTTTCACATGTCATTAATGAACTCAATGACCAATTTATGATTTGCATCAACTTCAAATGTCAACAATTGGTTTCATTATTACAACATTGGCTTACAATTTGCTGCCTACTGGAATGCGCATCAGTAATCGATGGTCATCTTCGTTTGTATTTGGTTGGATGCCAATTCTGCTGATGTTTACTCGTGGCTAAGTGCCACCATCCTTGGGTCTTGTGACCAAGTCCCGAGTTGGTGTCAGTGTGACAATGCCGAACCTCGCTCCCTTGCACGGGAAAGCAATAAATGCAGGTCAGTCGGAGGACAATGGCACAAAATCGTCCTTGTTTTCGGAAGCTACAGTAATGTAAGACAGAACTCAAATATCCATTTCATGTCTTCATCGGCGCACAGGATACCTTTGCTGAAAGTGATGGGTCTTCCTCTTTTTAGCTTGCAGAAAGTCCATTACTGTTGTGTGAAATTCACTGTGGAAAAATCATTTGCCTGGACTGGGAATCGAACCCATATCCCTCGATTTCACGCTGAGTGCTCTAACCAATTAGGCAACCCACGCGTCCTCTCCCGCTGTGAATCTCATGAATGAGGGGCTTTAAGGAAAGAGGCCTAAAAAGAGGAAGACCAATCACTTTCAGCAGAGGTATCCTGTGTGCCGATGAAGATATGAAATGGATATTTGAGCTCTGTCTCAGTGCAAAATTGAGGGATCTGGATCCGATTCCCAGTCCAGGCAAATGATTTTTCCACTGTGAATTTCACACGATTGTGTGATCACTAATGGGTGACTCTGTTGAAGTAACGGCTAGTTCTGGGGGCTAGGCTGGGGGTTCTCAGTATTGCCTCTGGTATACTGAAGTGGAATTCTTAGAATATGCTATACACCTCTATAAATGTCTTCTACTTGCATCATAACAATCTGCATTTTGTAGAGCCTTTGTTGCGTCCTCACCATTTTCAGAGGAAAGCATAACAGTTTGCATTTAGTGTTGACATACTATGAGTCACAGTGAAGTCCTAATTAGAAGATTTTTATGGAGATATACTTTAAAAAAGAGGATATAAAATTTTCAGCTTTTTCTTTGGGGTTTCCTGCATCAATGGTAAGGTAACAATGGGTGACATTAGCACAGTCTACCGAAGTTTCCAGCATAGAACGTGAAACGTTGTGGCTGAGTAATTTTTATACTTGTGCCCCCTAAAAACTGAAGCAGCGTTGCATTAATGAACCGTGAGAGTTTTATTAATTTGAAAAATTGAACTGGATAAGGATTACGCCAATGTTCAACTTGTAGGAATCCTCAGCGGAAAGGTTTCATGTATGGAATGTATGTAATCCAAAGTAATTTCAAACAGGAAACAAAAATTGAGTGAATGCTGAATTCTATGGTTGAGTGGATGGAAGTTGTTTTAAAATCTTTCTGGCAGTAGAATAATTGGTCATAGAGTTATTTCAATCCAACTATGAAGTAAATACTGTTTCAAAGAGGAGCTGTTAAGCTATTTGTTGGAAAAATATAGCGTTAAAATTCAAAGATGCATAGTCCCATTGTTCCAAACATGGCAGAGGAAGTTTTTATGAAACCGGCTACTGTAAGAAATTTATTATTTTTTATTTAAAAGTCGAATCTTAGGCCAGGCAATCAGTTTTTCTATTAGAGAATACGGTCAATTTGAGTAGTTTATTGCATCTTCAAATTCCATTTATATGTGTAACTGTGTTGCATGCGAGTTTAAATAAATATGAAAATGTCCTTTGTGAACTTTCGTTACACATTTCCGGAAAAAGTAGCTAAATGAAAGGAATATTTATAAAATTGAATCAACCCACAAAAACACCAAGTAACTTATCACAGAGTGGATCATGGCATGTAAGTAACCATGGGGCTTTTGGAACCGCAAGGAATTACAAAAATACGTCAACTCTTCAAAAATTTTAAGTGTTTATTGATACGCATATGAAATAAATTATTCGAAAGAAATAGATGGGGATAAAGACGAAGGTTGAGATTTCTGCATTTTCCAGTGGTTGTCGTTTACAAGAGGTCTTCGTCTCTTGGAGCGACCAAAATGGGCCATCCCCCTTTCATTATAGCTCACACATTAAGTGAACAGAAGCCTGGGCCACCATTAAGAATTTCCTTTTGCAGGTCAAAATTTTCCTGTCT
Source organism: Ceriagrion tenellum (assembly GCA_963169105.1). Classification (NCBI taxonomy): domain Eukaryota; kingdom Metazoa; phylum Arthropoda; class Insecta; order Odonata; family Coenagrionidae; genus Ceriagrion; species Ceriagrion tenellum. Next base: position 11,924,956 of record OY720632.1, on the reverse strand, counting down.
AGCATCTTTCTCCTCTTTCCCACTCATTCTCCCTCACCAACTGCGGGGAGGAAGGCCTTTGTTTAGTTTTTTTTGTTTATTGCTTTCTCACTAAGGGGGCTTTTTTAGACTGTGTTGTCACATCGACGTCAACTTGAGCTTAATTTGGAGTTAAGTTTTTTTGACAGGAGTGTACATTAAAGGAACTTTTTCAATTTAGTGATTGCTTGTTTTTTCCATCCTCTCAGGTCTCGATAGTTGGGTAACTGATGGAGGTGACATCACACAGAAAGAGTTTTTGCCAGTGCGTCAGTTGAGGTTTGGTGATACTGGGAACCCACTGGATGAAAAAGAGGGGAAATACACCCTTGGCCCACTCACTTGTGAAGGTGATGGTGAGTACCGTTTTACCCCACTGATTTGAGTTCATGTGTGCTCGTTATTTTTCCAGAGGTATCAAGTGCATTCATTATTTTGATTAGGGTATTTAATTTCCTTTACATGTTTGCCAAATTTCTATGAAAAGATATCTAATAAGAATATTTTTAATAAATTGAACTGTGCTTTTGATAATGAAACTATATTGGTGTTAAACACTTTTGTATGACTTTGTTGATATAGTAGAAAGTCAATTATCTGTACTAGTAATGGAAAGTGATTGATAATCTAGTTATGTATAATTTGGAGGTATTGTAACCTTAGTTTCAGTGCCGTGCTTTCTTAAATCCTTTTGCACTTGTTGCATTGGAATAATCAACTTTTTCCTGCCATGTCCTTTTTTCTGAGGATTGTTCATTCTATTAACTTCTTCAAATCATTTCAGCAACTGACATTTATATCTGTTAGTTAGTGAATATTATTCTCAGACTTGTGAGGCATCCTATATTTATGTTCATACTTATGATATTTGGCTAGTAGTGAATGTTTGAATTCATGATCGCAATGCTATATGATCATTGCAAGTAATCTGTTGCAATGCCGGTTGATAAAATTTGCCTCGTGAATTTTTAACTTCTCAGACTCCAGTCAAGGTAGCTGATGCACATTTGCATGAATGAAACTCATTCGAGTCAGATTCCTCCATCCCAAGCTATAGTTTACCTTGTCTTCTAATGGGATTAGAAGTTGCTTCTCGGACTTCATAGTCACATAAACCTTCATGCTCACTCAGCCGACTCTTTAAAGTAAACAACTCAAGATCACTGATCACCCTAATTCCCAAATGCATGATACTACTGATGCTGCCGATCTGACTGACCTCTTCACTTGTAATGGGGTGATTGCAAATTGATTCTTTTATCCATATGCTTTTAGTTTCTGTTACCTCCTGTGACAAAGTGGAATATGAAGAATTATATTCTCTATATGCACAATGAATGTGTTTTTCAGCTGATGAAACTGCCTTTCCTAGGACTTAAATATGTTTGAGGTGTAAATAATCCTGACTTCCCACATTTATCTACAAAATGTAAAAAAAACTTGGTTTTGCATTTTCTTCATGGTGTATTTTCTTTTTTATGGCCATCCTAATTTTTCTGATGCACGGTGTCTGGTAAAGATGTAGGTGTCATGGGTGTCATCTTTTTTTCCAATAACTCCATCTAAGTTTTTGCAGATAGAAGTGTGATTTTGCAAGTAACTCATTTTGAATCTATTGATTCTTCCTCATCACTGTTGCAATAATTCACGTGCACAAAATTAGTGCTCCCTGTTCTGTCGGTAGATATGATAGCATTGTCATCTAGAATCTGATGTTCTTTCAATTCATCGTCATGACGGAGCCATTCATCGAGTTATGTTAGCTACTTTATCTCGTTAGGATGCCCTCATAAATGTCCTCATCTTCTCAGAAATATGTAATGTGACATGCTTCCTCTTTCCCTGAGAATTAGATGTTTTGATTCAATTTTTTCCTGAAGGAAACTTAGCATATGATAAATGGCCATGGAAGCAGTAAATGCTTGCTCGCCTGAGTTGCGAAAACAGTGTGCAGTGATTCAGCGGACTTACCTTAATGCAGCACTGTTATGTGTGTAATTGAAAAGCCTGCTGCAGAATAATCTTTCATGAGAGAAAATTTTGCAATTATGTAGTGGTTAACACGGCCACTGGCTGCGAGTGCAAACAGAAGTGTTAGTGATTGGGGAGGGAGGGGACAGAAAGGTAGAATCAGGGAAGGGGTTGTTGAGGGACTTATTCTCAGATAATCCTATTGCCAGTGGATCGAATGGATAATTTGCCCTCTTCTTTACATCATTTTCAGATCTCCACCTCAATTACTTACCAGATGTGGGAATTTAAACACCATTCACATACTATATGCCTTTAGAGCTCTAGTATGTGGGATTGTTGTGTTTGAACTGAGAACATGCATACCCATCATTTCATTCACATTAAGGAAAGGCAAAGAACTTACTGTAGCAACTCGATAATATGAAGTTGGCGGGACCGAAAAATCGGCACTTCCTATTTTCGAGTTTCGTATTTTTAACCTTTATAATAAATTGTGAAAAATATTTCCCCTCCCCCCCTGACTTCTCTGGTCTTGGGAAACGTTTTCAAACTATTTATAGTCATTATTCGAGAAAGCATTCGAAACAATGCCTTTAAATCATAAGCTAAATGTCACAAATGTTCGTGAAATGACTATCATTACTTAGTTCCCTATGCAAATGATTTTTAGTTTGATATCATTTTCTTTGCAAAATTTTTGCCGCTTAGAAGACGTATATAAAGTAAGTTTTGCATTTTTATGAGACTTCAGCTTTGTTAATCTGTGGCTAATCAGGACGTGCAACTGGTATGGGCATTATTTCTAATATCTATGCATTTAAGATGATAGCTGGCCCGACTGCACTTCCAATCACCCTTTCTTTATAGCTCAATCAAAGATAAAATGAGCAAAAGACTCACTCCACTTTTAAAAAATCCTTCACAGGTCATTGTTTGTGGTTTCTTTCCCGTCACCTGCTGGATATACGAACTTGAGAAGATATATCATTTCGTTCCAATTACTAATCGCATGACGACAAATTGGGCATGATCCAGACATTTTCCATATCTTAATCATCTCGGAGTATACTAAGTTTCCGGTTCTAAATGTTGATATTTTTTGGACAGGTGGAATATTTATGTGGATGTCGTGGAGAATGAAACTGAAATAAATAGAACCGCAGATCATGGTTTGTGGAGAAAGAACTAACTCTTTAACTGCCGCCCAGGACATGCCTTCGCTTGCAATGACGGTGCTTCACCAATCCATTTTTTATCGATGTTTCCAACATCTACACAGTTAAGATGGTAGCTGGCCCAACTATGCTTCCAATCACCCTTTCATTATTGCTCAATTATAGGCAAAAAGAGCAAAAGACTCAGTCCATTTAAAAAATCCTTCTCAGGTCACTATTTGTGGTGACCTAAGAAGGATTCTTCCTCGTTGCCTACTGAATATACAAAATTGGGAAGAAATGTTATTTTGTTCCAGCCAAGTGGTTTCACTGCTCATTGAAGTTCGAATAAGAAACATTAACTTATGACCAAGTTCCTTTTCACTTCATTGAGTCGCGCTTATTGTACTATTCAGCAAAACATTAATGCAGGAAATAAAGTAAGCGATTATTTTTTTATCCTTCAATGCATAATCTCTTCACGTCGTAGGTGAGCGAGCTGAGCGCTATTTTATCCAATGGCGTCCTTATATGCCAACTTTGGTAAGCTAAAACATAGAAGCAAACAAATTTCATCGTATTTAAGAAGTGATATCCGAATCACTCCACGATTTTCGGAACTTTTTATTCACAATAGTGTGAAAGAAAAACTTCATCCTAAATGAGCATCGTGGAGATATTCCAGATCCAGCATTCTCCATTCCATTATATAGTTATTTTCTTTCCCATCTGCGACTTACAACTTCTATGCTTGACTTTGATGTGGAGCATAAAACAGGAAAATAAAATGGTACTAACTGTTTGAAGCATAATTTTGTAAAATTTACTCAAAGAGAACTTTGGAAATGGTAGGGATCACGGAAAAAATCTACCGCACTAGAGGCTAAAACCTAACTCCTTTCTGTAGTAAAATCCTTATCACGACAATAAGTTTTTGTAGAGTAGTATTTCGATAGTTAGATTCTTCTAAACGTCGGGTGATTTTGAAAAAGAGCACATCAGGATCCAATTCATACCCATGTTGTGTCATATCCGCGTATTAAAATCCCGAGGACTCTAAAAGTTACTCATGCCATCACAATGAAATCTGATTCAATTGGTTATTTATCTCATGGAAATCAGGGATAGCAGTGATGATATATCAAATTTTATGGATCAAGGCCTGGTTACACAAGGAATTCACTGTGGTAATTAATGGATGAAAGTTGGTTCCAGTAAAATTTCATGAAGTTACCCCAACAACATCTTGGATTTAAATTAAAGAGAAGGCTTCCGTGGGGATTTTATTTTAAGATTTCAGTTTTCTGGCTTTCTTATGCAAAGAACTATACTTCAAAGGACAATATTTCACAGAAGACGGCTTCATCGGGTTGAAGTGTCGTAGCGGTTCATCACCGGTCTTATCTAATAAATTAAAATATTTGTTTGTTCAACTTCTATGCATTCCAATACCATTCATCAGATTATGATGAAACTTTGATGAGTTATTGTGCGTGTGCCCACGAAGGTTTCTGAATTATAAAAACCATTGTACATTAGGTAAAGCATGAGTCGCTTCAACAAATGAGTTTTGGCCCATGAGCTTCTCAAACAAGCAAGCAACGAAGCAGATCATTTACGAACTGCTCAATCACGTCAATCAGAATCATATCCGTAAGATATAATTTGTGTTAAAATGTATGTTATTTATTTGTATGTGGAAGATATGGTGCAGTGGTCTCTTTGTTTGAATTTTTATTTCATACTTGCGCTCGATTTTCGTATACGAGTTGCTATTTCCTATACCAGTTACCACAGGAAAACCAGTTGTCCTATCACTGTGCATGAGTCATTAGGACTCAGTAAATTGTGGCAGAAAGGGCCATTTTTAAGAATGTTGCTCAGTGTCATGTTAGATCTGTGTGGAAACATACCATCGCTCTGCCTCTTCTTGCCAAATTTTCGGAGACAGAGTTGAGAATGTTTTTAAGCGCTATTTGTATCTTTCATTGAGAAGCCGAGAAATGTGTTGACAAAGTTGATGGGTAGTGGTGAAAAAATGCCTCTGGTTATACTTCGGTGAGCAGTGCAGCAATTTGTATCGTTTACTACAGTTTGTTACTACGAGCGAAGTAGTTTTCCCCTGCCGGTAAATGCTTGCAGTAGGCATTTCCTCGCGTGTCTTATGGACAATCCTCTGACTGGGCAACAGCACGTGCCTCTCCCTTTCTCTTCCGGGCATGCTCCTGGCAGTTCAGGGCTCTCTTTTTCCAAAATAAATGTTAATCAATATTGATTAACCAACAGATTTGTTTAAGATTTTATAAGTGGATTAATGATGATGAACTCGATAGCTTGAAGAAGATCCAAACTGCAGTTTTCAGGGATGCGCGGAACGGAAAATAATGCAATCTTGCAATTTCATCAATAACTAAAATACTAATGTACTAAATAATATGACACTTCGTATGTTTGTTTAAAAAAATATTTGCTGCAATATTTGAAAAGGAAATTTTGATATCTTGATCCATGCTGTTATTACAAAGCTGTAAATGCAATGCATCCGTCCGGTACCCGGAAAAATGCGCTAAAATTCTGTTTTTACAAGAGCACTCACTGGAATCAATATAAATGGTAAAATTTTTGTATACCATCGCTAAACGCAGAAATAACTAAGCTTTCATTTGGTGTATTTTATTTTAAAATCGATTGAGCCATCTTTGATTTCTTCAGTCTCGGGTGACAGAATTTTGCAAAGGATATAGGTCTCAAATTCTTTTAGGGACCGATTTTGAACCCTGAACAAGGCATTGCTAGGCATGCCGGGCACAGCTAGTACATCACAATGTTACATTGTTGAGCCACTCCCCCGATTGGGTCATCGGTTTCAAAATTAGAAATAAACCCTTTTAAATGCAAAATTAACATCAATCGCGGGGACGGCTATACCCTTGTAAATTCTTGGAAAAATTTTTTTCTATTGTCTCATGAAATATGGACAATGGCGGGAGTAAATGCGGGTTAATTCATAGTGAAGCCATTGATTTAGATATAGTGACTGCGATAGGTACCCTAGTGCTATTTCCCATAATTTAATCACGTCATTTTCGTTCAAGCAATCACTAAATTAAAATTTTCACTAATAGCGCATAGCAGTGAGTTGGTATGTGGCGACACACATAAGTTATAACCATAACGGAATTGTTTACATCATGGAAATCCAGCTAACAGTTAAAACAAAAATAAAATAAGGAAAAAATTGCCATAAGCTACCATTTTCCCAGTCGCTCGCCAAATTATCCATGACTAAAACTTGATAAATAACTGTGTGACTCAGGCACTTGTGAAAGATAAACACACTAAAATTAATGCATTATACACAATTGATAGATTATATTCGGCAACGCTGATTTGTTAGATGTCTACGTCAGCAAATAGAGAGCTTTTCTGACGCGATTTCCCCCAAGTTTCGTAAAAAATGAACTCAGTTTCTCTGTGGGGACTGGGTCCGAGGTTTTTATTTTTGAAAATTTCGTATTTTTGAATAGCGCCATGTGTAAAGCATAGGCTTTTCGTCTTGACCAACAGTATTGCTTTGTAAAATCGAAACTTCGTATTTTCGTGCTTCGTATTATTGAGTTGCTACTGTAGTTATTGCTGTTAGGCCTAGAAAACTAGCTCTCATTTAATAATTTTCTCCATGTGAGATTTGTTCTGCATTCTTGACCCCTGTAACTACTTTTCTCAATCACCCATAATACAAGATGAAATCAATCATTCTCTTTCTATTGACCATTTGCCAATATGGATTGTCTTATACAGTAGAAGCTGGTTATCACATTCCTCCTTTGCTCGTTCTCCTCCTTAGCACTTAGGTTTCTCACGGTCCTGGTACAATTGGACCAAAATACAGGTAAAATTATTAGGTTACTACATTCTAAATACTGTTGCTTTCCTGGTTATTACGTTTAGTAATGTGCTGAGAAGCAACCTGTAGGTGCTTTTCTAGTGCATATATTTTCAGTTGTGTAAACAACTGAAACTCACTATTTAATTTATTAAATATGAACCCTTGGCATCTTAATGCTGATCCATATGCATTTCTCTGATGTCGTGACGTGACATGAAACAGTAAGAGGCCGATTAGCAGGAGTGTAGGTCTTGAGTGAGAAGTCATTCTAATTGCACGTGTTTTGATTGTAAGGATAGTTAAAATGCAAAGTAAATGAGCTGTGAAGCAGATTACAACAGCAGAAAAAATCTGGATTTTGAAAGAAGTCGACAGAAACCCACACGTAAAGCGAGTAGAATTTGATGCGAAGGTTGAATATTCCTTCATCTACTTTGTGCATCATTGTCCCAAAAAAATCCCAAGTGGTCATTTTGACAAAAAGCATGAGTGCATTCATGATGGGAAATTTCCAGAACTAGAGATTGTTCAACTTAAATGGTTCAAACAAGCACAAAGTTCAAATGTCAAATGGTTCCATCATCAAAGGAAAGGCATTGCATTAGGCTGTGTAAATGGATATTGGAAATTTCCATGCCTCCAATGTTTGGATTAATGGTTTCAAAAACAGATATGGATTAGGTAATAAGTGTGTGCATGGTGAGGCAGCCAGTGTTAATCTTGATATTGTAAAAACCTGGGGGAAAACAAGCTTTCTCAAGTTGCTTGAAGGTTATAGTTCCGATGATGATTACTCAGCCAATGATCCCAGTTTATTTTTCAACCTATTACTGGTTCGAACATATGTTTTTCAAGGAGAAAGATGTTATGGAGGAAATTTAAATAAGGAGAGGCTGACAGCTCTCTTATGCAGCAGCGAGAGAGGAACTGACCAGCTGATGTTACTTATGATCTGTGATGGAAATCTCAACACCCAATGTGTTTTAAGAACGTTTAAACATTTCCCTGTCAATACACATCTAACCCTGCTGCATGAATGACTACAAAAAAATTTTAAACCTTTCTGGGTGGGTTAGATGCCAAACTAGGGGGCGAAACTAGAAACTAGAAAAATCTTGCTTTTTGCCGACCACTGTGATGCTGATCCTATTGATAAAAGTTGCCTTAGAAATATCAGGGTCAAATTCTTCCCAGCAAATACAATGAGGCATCATCTGGTGTTTCAAGCAGAAATGTAGAAGACTGCTATTACAATAGAGGCTGGCCACCTTACAAACAGTTGAGCAAAAGATAGATGTTATGCATGCAATGCTCGTTGTCATATTCACATGGGATTCCGTGACCAAAGAATACATCTCCATTTGTTTTAAAGCAGCTGGATTTAGTTTTATGGTACCTGACAATGCAGTTGACATGACACTAGAGGCAGAACCGTCTCCTTTTCCTCTGGAGGAGTGGAGTTGGAGGAAATGGGTGATGATGATGATGCAGAGCTAGGAACTGAGTCTGATTCAGTTCCCACAGTTCCTACTCTGGCCAAAACGCTCGAGGCCATGGAGTATGTGCTGATAATTTACTAGTGTTGTGGGAGCAGAGGACACTTCAAATCTCTACACAAAGCTCGACTCAAGAGTAGTGGAGCTCGCTACTAGAAGTAAAAAGCAGGCCACCGTGGACACATTTTTATGTGCATGTGAACTACCGATTAATTTGAATTTGCATGCAATTAAACATCTCAGTTTAATTGCATTATCAGTCGATTCTTCGATCAATCCAATGTGCAATTGACTGTTACTATGCGGAGATAAATATAATTTTCATTTGGTTTGTATTGGCTTTGTGAATTAATGCTTATTTTGTTAATTTTATGCATGAAAGATATATGGAAGGCGTTAGCATCTAAGCTTTCAAGAGTAATCCTAATTATGAATTTTGACTTCTGTTTGCAACCACCTGAAGTGCAATGTTTAATTTATTGGTTACCTCATTTTCCTAGTTTGGGCATTCATTTTTTGTGTCCCTTAAAAAATATGCTAATCAGGTCCTATTGTAATTCTATGAACTAATAACACTACCTGAAGCCTCTTTAAAATTTTTTTTCCTTGATAAGCTCCCAGAAAGTAATTGATCTACTCAGTGAACTGACAGGAGAATCCCAATGGTATTCCTGTAATATAGTTTTGTTGTTTATGCATAATGTTGATTGCATTTTTTTATAATATTTTGTTTACAAGGATTAATTTCTATAATTTGCTGAGGTGTGACAATAAGAGACATATGTTTTATCCTCACAGGACTTTTTGCCAACGTTGTGACATTTAGAGTCACTGATGCTACCATCAATCTGCCTGCCTTTGACATGGGACACAGTGGAGACATCTACTTTGAATTCAAGACCACAGCGAAAGATGCAGTTATCATTCACAGCAAAGGGCCCACAGATTACATCAAGGTCGCAATTATTGGTAGGTTTTAAGTAACTGTTTTGGTGAATGCCTTTAATGTTAAGGGTAAGCTGTAAGGTTTTTAATTCCACTTTATGGGGAATTTTTTTTCCATCTGACTGTGTTGACCCTTCCATAGTTGTGTCTACATCTGTTGGTGCCCTCATGTACTCACACATTCTCTTGGTGTTGACTTATGGTGTTCCTTCCACGAATCTAATTTCATTTCTAGTGCTTCCTCCCTGTGCTTTGTATTCGTGTGCTTAAAGAAAATTGACCAGTCTCTCAGTACTCTTTGATCTAATTTAGTGTGTTAAAACTGAAACATTAAGATTGATTCTGGCTTTTGTGGATTAAAAAGATATGAATCCAGAGCCATCATGGCATTGCTGGAGCAAGTAGGCTGACAATGCCTTTGTGTTTTGCATTGTTTGTTTCATTACTCATTTGAAAATTAGGTGGTCCACAACTTCAGGACCCTTATTTACAGGGCGTATTTGCTCTAGTCAGTACTGTCATACAATCAGAAGTCAGATAGGGGGTGTGGAATCACACACTGAGTTGTGCTGTCATGACAATTTTTTGGAATTTTTAGTGTTTGTGCCATGCAAACCCATTAAATAGGATAGATAGATAGATATTTAATGGAGAACTTGCAGATTTTTTGAAAAAAATAGAGGTAATAGAGGATGATGAATCTTGCCCAACGCAAAAAACCCGAGGCGTAAGTAATGCTTAGTTTCCGAGATATAAATTCTCAAAGTTGTCGGAATTCCAACGGCGCGAAAAGGGGGGGTGGTCAGATCAGGCAGGTCTGACATCACACCTGTTGTTCGGAGGCTGCAGCGGTGGCAAGCCCGGCGTTGTCTCGGGGACTCCGGGCGGCGTCACCAGGGACTGAGGGCAGGAGCGCTACGCCTAGAACGGTGGAGTATTCAATGGATGCAAGCACGCAAACATCTACACTGCTATCAACGATGGAAATTCCGCTTACAAAGTAACAGAACCGAAGCGAAGTTTAACCATATACATTAATTTAAAGTCGCGTGTCATCGGCATTGTCAGAACTTCTTACACTGTAGAGACTGGTTTAGGCTGCTAACGACACAACTTTTTTCTCAAACAGGAGAGAAACGTGGGAAAAGTGTAAGATTTTTTTTCTCATACGTCTGGGTTCGCGATAAAATTGCAACTACAGGATTTCTTTCCACTATATTACCTGACATTGTATTTATTTTTGTAACATTTTGAGGAATCGAAACGGGGACCTCAGGAGAGAGAAAGTTAATACATTCCAGATCATTACAAATGTAGGGCATGATAACACAGTATTTTCTTTACCTTGTTATGCGTATTGCAACTCTTGGGATTTCATCTTACGTTCACAACGTAATGCGGCATGATTTCAAATGATATCACATAGGCATGTTAAGTAAAAGATTAACCCACAATAAGCGCATTCAATAAAGTTATCACCAGATGCTTTGCATCTGCACGAATGCTGTTCGTGTGGGTAACATAATTTACGACCATTATTGTATGTTGTTGAACATTAAGGTCTTCCGGGTTTTCCACCTTGTTGGTTGATTGTGCAAGGAAAACACTCCATGATCCTTCGATCAACGTTTCTCTTACATTAAATACGCCGTTTTAAATGAACCTCTTCACAAACCTCTGCTTTTACATACCCTGTTATTAACTCTATCACGTCAGAAAATTCTTCACAGTGAGCGAAAAGTTGATAACAAATATCGTCATTCGAGTATAATTGCTAGGAAATTCAAAGTGAATACGTCGCTTACGATAAAAATTACATCTTTCTATTGTTAGTCCTCTTCAAATAGACTCACGACCGATCGGAGCTGTTTCTCTTCCCTAAAATGTATCCTCGGATTACAAAATGTGTGGCCAACGACACACCTTCCACCTATTAAGTGTAAATCCAGGCGAACTATTGAATCCCAAAATTTGCCACTAGTTGTACTCTCTTTGAAGGGCTAGTTGAAGATCCAAGCAATATTTAGAAATTTAAAAATGATGCAGTGATGGTTGTACCATTTCGGGATTGGGACTTCTACTTTATTTCTGAAACATATTAAACCGAAAAATAAATTATGCAGTATGGCCACGATCCTGTACTACACTGGAGTCCTGTGTACCCAATGCCTTAACCCACAACACCACATCAAATAATTATTTTACAAGCGTAAAACTGTTGTTAATTACGCATGAGCAGATGCGTAATCTTATCCATTTAATCCATTAAAATTGCATCGGATTTACACCCAAAATTGCGCCAATGCATGAACTCGTGGACATAAAAAAGCTCCTGTTATGGTACAGATAATTTGCCCATGCATCTATCTATCAATGTATATACTTGCAAGGACATGCATCGTGTGAACATGTCTTAATGCGACGAATTGAAGATGAGCCAAATTCTCGAGTTACCTACAATTTTCTTGTGAACCCGGGCCTATGGGAGAAAAAGCAGTGACCCTTTTTCTACATCTATCCCCAGTCGCAAAAAAATTAAATCTTTGGCGACCTCACCTCACCGTAGGTCTCGTGATGTCTCCTCGTGAGACTCTTTGCTGATCACAAGGCTGGACTCACAATTTTTTGCTCTTACTTTATGTTCCGGGAATATTTCGCACTTCACTGTGCATATATTTTTCAATATTTGCTATTGAACGCATCCTATTGCACTATCGATGTCATACTTCCTCATGGAACTGCAATAAAATTTTACAATCAAACTTTTCGAAAAGATCACATTTCTAATAATGTCGAAATACTGCAATAGAAATTTCAAATAATTAATATATTAATTTATCGGGAAAATCACAGTAAATAATTAACGAAGTGATTTAACAGTTTGTATTTCCGACTATGACTACATGTCGCATCTAATTATAAGTACTCCATCATCACTAGAGCGTCGACTTCATAGGCAGATTATCTGAGTTGGCACAAACTTCCTTGCAGATGGAACACTAATAAATCGTTAAAGTATTGGCCAACCAAAATACATGTATACTTTCCGAAACTCAGACCCATTATTTCAACGAAATATCACGAGGCTAAAGATAAGTGAACGGTGATATTCGCCAAACTATTCGCCGGTATCTCGTATGTCTGGTACGGTAGACGGGAGGTGTGACGTCACGCGTATCACTTCCTAAATGGCACGCGAAAAGCAGCGTTTGAAACTACATCATTTTTCCATTGACTGTAGTTCAATAAATATGGGTCGCTAAGATGAAAGGAAAGAGTATGTAGGAAACATTTTTGGTTATCTATATGATGCATGAGTTAAAACAGCTGTAAAAAACCTTGCAAGTTCTCCATTCATCCGAGAGACACAGTGCACAGTAATAATACTGTCAAGTGTGTAGGACATTTCATACACAAGAAAGATTACACAGTTTACAAAATATAAAACATAATAAATGTGGCCTCTAGTAATCTTTGATACCATAAAAAAAAACAAAAAAATTTCCTTTAAGTTGCAATGCTGAGTCCTGATAGAGAGTAAAGTAGACATCCACGGGAGCGTTTTCGGCCGAGGTATACAGCCCCCTTAAAGGCAAATACAGGAGACGTCTTCGGATCCAATTCAAGTAAATCATCTTTTACATTTTATTGGATTGGATTTTGAAGAATGTGAAAGAAACATGTTCCTGAAGTTATGTTTTAAATATTTTATTAAATAAAACAATGAACTATCCATTTTGAAATTGGTATTTATTCCTGAAGTTTTATGATTTTCATAAAATTCATCAAATATTTGCGAGTATGTTCAATGTTATGTCATTCAGATGATGCTCCATAACTGTTAAAATACATTTTATGTCATACTTTTACTTACTTTTATTTTGGGGTTAATCTTTAACAGCTTTTAATCATATTTTATCATGTGTAAATATGTTCATATTCTGTAAAATACATATTATCAAACAGTGTGGAAAATTGTGAAAGTAGTCTGGAAAATCTGGAAAAGTCAGGGAATTTCAGCTTGATACTTGAGAGCCACCCTGGCTCACAATGTGTCCATTAATTTATGATAATGTTTATGTCTATTTATTGTAACTAGTTAATTGATAATGTTTATGTATATTTTAGCCAGCTAGACTGGTATGTTTTGTAATTGTATATTTTGTTCTCCCTGTAATTTTGGTTTTCATGTTGGGTGAACATTAACACTAGAAAGACCATCGGCAGTCAGTCGATGGTTTGCATTTTTATTTTGCGTGTAACTTTGTTCATATTTGTATTAATAGATTAATGATTGCTGAATTTTAATTTTTTGGAGTCAAATGTGCGAAAATGAAGTCATTAATATTTATGATGACGGAGGTCATGAGAAATCACACGCTTTACCTACTATGACCGCGAGCGGTCCATTGACCGTTTGCATGTGTTACGCTATTAATCATTCGTTTTTACTGTTACTACTATTTAAACTCATATTTCATGGCTTACACTTTTTCTTATACCCATATGATACTTTTTATTTCATATGTCATAAGAAGAGGTTTAGCAATGGACTTCAACTGTGTTTCAATGCTATTGTGTCTGTGTGACACTTGGGAAACTAGAGTCTGCTCATCGGTCGCTTGTCAATTTTTTTATCATTTTAATGGCGTACCACAAATTGTTTTGTTAGGTTTGCGTCTTCTCATCTGCACTTCATTCTTCTATACCTAGACATACATAGAGTCTTTGGTGCTGGTGGCCGCGCTGTGTGTCCGCATCTCCCTGTCCCAAGAGGCCCGTTGTGCCTCCATTCTATGCAACTAACGATCCGGGGAATATCTCGGCTCAATAAGTCCCAAATCGCATGCAAACTGGCTGATTCGTCATAGTTGCCACCCATCACTCATTCACTTAGTCACTCAGTTGGCACTGGTTCGGATTGGCACAATGGCTTGCAAGCGTGAGTTGATTGAGATGCTCTCAGCGTTGCAAGACATCTCGCCATCGCAGTTGCAATCAGGATGTTATGTATTGGAGGATTCTGATGCAATTTTTGAAGAGTATGAACTTCCACTCTTATCCAGGGAAGACAAAGAAAGTGATAGAGGTGATGTGGAACATGAACTTGTCCCTGCCATAGTAGAGACCTGCAGACGGGGACTGGCTGGCCGTACTCCTGAGTTTTGCTACCCGTGTGTACAAAGCTGGGGCCCCCGTTCGTCTCTAAAACTATATTTAGGAAAAGGTTCAAAGAAATATTGATATTTCTGAGGTTTGATGAAAGAGCTACTAGGGCTCAGAGTAGAGGCACTGACAAATTTTGCCTTGTCTTTGAAATTTGGAGCATGTTCACAGAAAACTGCACTGCCTACTACAAGCCTTTTGGATGAATTACCATTGATGAACAATTGTTCCCGTAAAAGTGTAAGAGTCTCTTCACTCAATTCATGGGAAATCCGTCCGATAAGTACGAGGTTAAGTACTAAATTGCTAAGGAAGCCAAGGAGTGGTATGGCATTTATTTATTTATTTACTTAATTTGTCCACATACAGCATACTTGCCAATTTACAGTGGCCCAATATAACAAACACAGATATATAACACAGAATATAACAAACACAGACAGAGCATCCAGACGGACGCGCAGAAACGGCTGTGCGGAGGTGTCCCATCCTCCATTTTTGAATTAGGGTAGAAATGTGACAAGGGTTAATTTTTCCACCTCTCTCTCATTAGCTTAAGAGCTAGCAAAGAGAAAAAACAGGAAAATCAGAAATCTCTGCCAAAACCAAAGGGAAGTTCATTCCTCTCCGAAAAACGCCTCAGACCCTACTGTTCTTTACAACATGACAATATTACCTTGACTTCTTATGAAGGAAAATCTACCTAGAATATCCTGATACTTAGCGGCATGCACACACGGGTTACATTCGATGAGGCATTAAAAAAAAAGAAAACCAGTAATAGTAGAATCTACAACATTCTACAATGCAGAGTAAAGTTCTAAAACTGAAACAAGAGTGGAGTAGATTCTATTGATCTATTGTTTCGCAAAGACAGTGTCCGAGCAATAACTCGTGCCTGGCCCATTCATTTCTTTTACAATGTGCTTGATCCAGCAATGATAAATGCACACACTTTGCACAGGCATGTTTATGGCTCCTCAGTTTGGTTGCTGGGACTTGTTTATACAGCTGTTTAAGCTTTAAAACAATGCCAAGTTAGTCTCTGTAACCAAAACAAAAGAATTACAGCTGTTGAAGGCACTAAAAAAGTATCTGTGGTCATCGTAAAAGATATGTAAAGATTTGCAAAAATTGTGGAGGAGAGTGGTAAAGTCATACCTACCTTTTCACTCAAGCACAATGGAAAGCATCATCTCTAAAGCTTTAATTTTGAAAAACTTTTTTTAATTCACACAAACGTTTTTTTCCCCACATTTTATCGTTATAAATGTTTTTGTTTTAAATTATGTAAATACCACAATTTCTAAAGAAATCTAATGGAAAATTTTTTCTATAAAAATTTTATAAAAAAATTTTTTACTTCAAAAGATTTTTGAAATATTTTCTTTAGTCAACTTTTTAGCTCAAAACAATACCAAACATGAAGAAATCATCAGAACACACTAAATTATTCACAAACAACTCTAGAAGTATAACAAAATGGGTAGAATGGGATAAATCGAGCTAGCAGTCAGTTGACTGCTCGCGGTTCAGGTGGGTATGCAGCTCACCCCAGTCTTTCTAGTGCTATGCACAATAAATAAGTATGAAAAAATCGTTTATTTTGCTGCATTTCTAGAAGGATGAGATCGAAATGGTAGTTATTTTATTTATATTTAAGGTAGTTAGTACCTTACAATTCAAGTTATCATGTTGAGTTAATTTTATCTTTATTGAACCACTATTAATGTCTTTATAATGTAATATTCAGATGAAAGTACATGGCAATGTATTGTATGTTGACTTTTACATTCATTATTGAAGCTTATGCCTCATGATTCCAGTTATCAATGATTGAAGTCCTTACTAGAAATGATAAGTGCATTGTTTATTATTAATAAATTAAAGGGTGTGAACCATGTGAATATTTAATTCACTCCTCTCATCCACTGTAGCATTGTGACTAAAGCCCAAAAACCAATATACCCTGTACAAGTAAATCACTAGTCACCTTTCATATTTTTATGACTTATGTATTTATATGTACTAAGGATGAGTAGCATCTAAATATCGATTCTTGATTCCACCGATTCTCAGGATTAGAATCGGTATCGAGAATCGATCGCGTAAAGTCGATTCCGATTCTATCGATTCCAGATGGATTAATATTCAAATCAAATTTAATTTATCACATCATATTTGTCTCAGTAATTTTGGGTGTAGGCTATCAATTTGTACTACTTATCTACCTCAATGAGCTGAGGATATATTTGCTATTTGTTAATGAATATACTTTTGGAGAGACTTAATTGTCTTTGTCATTTTATTTCAGCTAATACTTGAATTTAAATAATAGTCATATGCTACTGGTATATCAATATCCCACCTGTTATTGGGAATAAGAATCGATGGAATTGGAATCGAGAATCGATTTGAAAGAATCTGAATCGAAAAAAAGTGGAAGAGACTCATCCCTAATATATACATATAATCTTTGGGAAGCCTCTAGTGTCATTATTGCTCTTAGTAAACGTGGCAGGTCACTTTTCATTTCTTATCCCAAATGAAAGGCAACGTCCGAGTTTTTATTAGTATATTGCAAGCATCAAATAAAAGTTAAATATGGATTAGATTTTATTTGCCACTTATGGACTATTCACAAGTCTTGTGCTTCCATTATCTGAGACACACAGACTTGTGAAGTCCAAATTGTGACGTTGGCTTGTAACTCTGAGAAACAGGCCCCAGGTTGTTGGTGAATGCTACTTGTGAATTAATGGTTGAACGATCGTCCCCAACATCATTCACTATGCATTATGGCCTTACGATAGAATGTGATGAATGAATAAATTTGTGGTAAAGAGTAACTACTGATTTGAAATTACTGCTGAATAAATAAACATTTTAAATGTTTCTGAGCAATGCACATGATTGGTACAATTCATGATCTGAATTCCTTAATGTCCAATATGATGATGTGGATGGGAGATATTCAACTGTATATCTTTTGCTGCCACATATGAGTGTTTATTGAGCCTTTTGGTCTAGAATCATGGTTTTGCTTCACAGGAACAAAATTTTTCCCTACAAGTTTCATTGTGCCCTCTGTTCTTTTGTTGCATGTCAGTCTTGGCTTTTAAAAATTACTATTCTTTTGGTGGGATGATTGTTGGCTGTATTTTAAGGCTGCTTTACATTGTACACAGGAATGCATGATAGAACTGACATGAAAATGAATGGAATTAGAGCTGGTTCTATTTCCTGTTCAGTCATTCAGACAGTCATAGAATTCTACCCTTTACATGGTAGAATTTTCCTCGTAAAAGAGTTCATACATTCGTTTGTACAATGAAATATACTCTCTAGAATTTATTAACTTCTTGAATATTGTTTTTTTTTTAATCAAATAGGTGGTGACCAGCTGCAGTTTCAGTATCAAGCTGGTGCTGGACCTTTGGGTGTCAGTGTGGAGACATCGTATAGCTTGGCTGATGACAACTGGCATTCGGTGTTGGTGGAAAGGAATAGGTATTTGGACCAGGGAAAAGTTGTCTCATGAACTGGGTCGTCCCATAGTGGGGTCAATTGTGCTGCTTACCTTGAAAATAATTGTTTTGCCTATGGTTAATGTTATTTTTTATTTTGAAAACAGGAAAGAGGCAAGGATGGTGGTTGATGGTGCTCTGAAGGCTGAGGTTATGGAGCCACCTGGCCCTGTTAGGGCCCTCCATCTCACCTCAGACCTATTTGTTGGTGAGTGGATTCTAAATATTTACATGGATTGATTATAATACACTTCTTTATAAATGAGGTAATTGAGCTGTATGCCATCTACAGCTAAAATAAGTCACTATTTTTACTCTGATATTTGTCATATTTGTCCAGCCGTTGCCGATATAAGCTACTATTTTTGAACAAACATCCAAAATCTTCCACACTTTCAAGCACTCGGAAAATCATTTTAATGGGGTAGTGCTGAGTTGCAAAATGAAATTAGGCAGCACACAGTAGCAGACAGAAAAAGGACACATGTGTAACATTACATGGAATAATAAAATGCTTGTGCTGGGATAAAATCTATTCATAAATTTACTTAGCATAGGGCAAAATAATTTGGAGCAAAGTTTCTCAAGGTGGATATCATCAGCAGATAAATCATGCATATTGAAAGGGCTGATATCATTCTTTGGCAGCATAATTACGTAGAACTACTAAGACAATATTAATGTGGAAAAAGGGGTATTGTGCACATGGATGAGATGTGGATCAATCAATATTGGTTAACCAGTAAACATAGCTTGGTGCAATATGTTGATTTTCACTGCCATTTGATTTTTGTAATCACATATCTCAGGGAAAAATCAACATGGAAAGACGTTCAATAGTTTGTTTTTAAACGAAAAATTTGATTAAACTAAATTTGATATAAAAGTATCAATTTAATCATTATTTGTTTAAACATTTTAACAATTAACATTATAAAGTTAAATTATTTATTTGCATCACTTTATTAGGCACATTTTTTTACTTGACATACTTTATTTTATTATGCATGTAATATAAACATTTTCAGAGGGCGTTCTTCCATTTAAAAGAGAAAATAATTTTTGAAATTTTCACCATAACGGCCATTCCATACCAATAGACAGAGTTATTCAACATTTGCATTGCTTTTGCATCCTTTGTTGCATTTTTAGCGTTAAGTACCTAAGGTAATTCAAAATAATTTGAAAAAATATTGAACAAGTCCTAAAAAATAACAACTTTTGACTTATTTTTAAAAAAAGCGCAGGACAGTGATATTCGCTGAAGAAAGATCTCATCACAGATGATGAAAAAAAATTACTCCATTACTCCATTACAATCGTCTTAATCTTGTCTCGACTCTGTATTGCACATGGGAAATTAAAACTTTAAATATCCTAAAGTACACTGAGTGTAAGAAATTTGAAGCCTAATGCATGAATTTTACATCCATGGGAAAAATTCAAATTATCTCTTTTAATGCTTTCTTTTGGTCACTGCTTCTAGTTTGTTCCCCTGAGTAATACATGTAACCTGAAATATTAGGAAAGGTTAACTTGAATTAGTTAATTCACTCTCAAGTGAAAGATTGTACTTTTTAAGGAATATTCATTTATGACGTAAACTTTGTCCAATGATATCTTATTCCTTTTGGTGTTATGCTATACCTAATACATCTCTACCTTTTCTGGGTGATTTGACATGGAATGACCCATTACCCTTCTTGTCGCTGGTACGGTATGTGGTATGAGCATGCTTGCCTGGCCACTCACCACTAGCTGATTCTGAATTATTTTCTTATTTCATAAAGGGGCTTCTGTGGACTACCGTGATGGCTATGTTGGCTGCATTCGTTCACTACTTCTCAACGGGCAGCTTGCCGATCTCAAAGGCTATGCAGAGCGTGGTTTGTATGGTGAGTTATTGACTTTTATATATTATAACATGACTTAATTGTGATGATATTTTGGTTATAACTTTATTTTAACATGACATTTAATATATTTAATGGCTAAAATAACCAAAATCTCATTCCATTGCACCGCTTGTCGGCAACTTCTCTTTTTCATTTGCCTCTTTGTCTCACACTTCATTCATAAAGATGGGAAATATTTTTGCAGGTGTGAGTGTTGGCTGTGTTGGCAAGTGTGAGAGTAACCCTTGCCTGAACAACGGCACATGCATTGAGGGCTACAAGGGATATGATTGTGATTGTCGTTGGACAGCCTTCAAGGGTCCTATTTGTGCTGATGGTAAGAATATAAAATAATGCATGTTCATTAATATAAGTGAATAAATCATTTCCTACTCTAAAGCCTGAGGGAAAAGAAAAGACCATGGAGAGACATCAGTTCCACAGAAAGAGAGGATGGGTCAATTGTCCATTACACAATCCTCATCGACATAATCTTACCTTCTCGGAGCTGAAAAATTTCTGAGTCCCAGGTTGACATTGACGTGACAGTGGTAGTAATCCATGCTCTCTGTGAAGGAAATCAATAAACGCATGAGACAGAAAAGGACCCGTCTCTCAAACTCTCCTCCTCAGGTGTTGTCTCTGCATCACTGCACTGGTCAGCACCGCAGCAGAGTAGGGTGCTGGGAAAGGAAATGGAAGGAGGGGACGGAATGGAAGGAGGACCGTGGGAAAGGAAATGATGAAGTGGCTTTTTATGTCGCATTACATTAGCTTGAGAAATGTGTTAAAAGGCCCTTCCAACCCTTCTAGTGTTAATAAATGCTTAAGAGTGAATTGAATGGTTGGGCTGGCCCCTGATATCAGTTTTTTAAATCAAATACTTTATCATAATTTTATTTCTGAGTACTTGAACCATGCATTTCTATTACTGATGGTGGGAAAAATTGTACTAAACATTGATGTTAACATATTATCTAACCTGCCTTATTTTTTTATGAAATATTTGGAATGCTCTGCTTTGTGTCTTAAAATATCACTTGTTTGCTGTCAACTTTGCTTGGAAATTACTGGTGATATTATTGGAAATTATTGATGCTTAGATTGACCCTTTCAAGACGGCAGAATTCTCCCCTATGCATGTCCATTGAACTGAGTACCAAGAGAGACTTACTTCCTCTCTGTACGGACCATTTTTGTACACCATCTGTGGAGAGAGTTCTCACAGGTATACACTCACCCTCAGCTCCAACCTTTATTGACCCCTCCCAGTGGGGACCTTGCCATGATCTCGGACTTAAGGGGCAGTTAAGCTCAACCCTTCGCTGGTTTATAACCTTCCCAGTGACATGGGCTTGCAGTCTACTATTTGTTTATTTATTGGTTTTACTACATTTATATTTGTTGCATGCTCTCAAACTGTTGACTTTGAAATTACTTCCTCATTTTTTACAGTGCATTTACAAATTTTAAACAAAAATCTATTATCAAAATTATCGGATTTAATGTATGAACCAATTCCAATGCAAAACAATGTGCTCCTGAAACAACTTTTTTTATTCCAAGTATGCCCTCTACAAACTGCATTAGTTACATATTTCCTTGAAATGAATTAGCTGAGATAAAAATTTCTTTCTCAGAAAAGCACGTGATCTTTCTCAGCTATGACCTCCATGGTATCGTTTGAATAGTTTGCTCCACCACGGGTATACAATACTCCTATAGAGCTTCTCTGGAATTGCATCCATCAGTGTAATTACATTTTTCACGGAATAACTTATTCTTTTTCTGGTTCGTATCTCCAAAATACTTTTTGAAAAAAAAAGTTTCACTTCAGTTCTGTCTCACTCTTTGGTGGCTTTGGAAGTTGCAAAAAAAATCGCCCACAAGGAGGTGTGCTGTCTGAAGTAAGAGTGGTAAAAGACGCGAGACATATGTGACGTAGGACTTCGTGTTATACCTTGCTTCAAGATATTTCACACTCAGAAAAACTATTAATGCGTGGAGGAAGTATATAATTTCACAAAAAATTTTTCGCAATCTGGAAAAATGTAAAAAAATAAAAATTATAAAACATTAAAATAATATTATAACTTCGCCAATGCAGGTTCAAAGCCTGGATATGAAAGAAAGATGTGAAATATTATTTTATGGTGACAACACTTTTAAATAAACTTTTTATAAAATCAATCGAAAGAATATTTGAGTGAAATTACAAACATACTTGAAAAAATGATGGAACAAAATATTCTGGTTATGCATTATCAAACGTTGGTATGATATCAATCTTGAAATAAAGATGTCAGTTAATATTGATGGTAGAATTTCGGTTAAAATTTATCACGCATCACCAAAAGACAAGGGAGTTCAATACCGATTTGATATTTTTGAGAAAGCAGAAAATGTTTATTTAGCAAAATCAGTGAATAAACAGTCATATGACCAGGAAAGGATCCTGGATTCCTTGGGAAAGGCCTGACGCCCACTGTGTTGGGTCCCGAAACGAAGAAGCAGAGTACCTGCGAGCGCCAGAGAGGGGGAATGCATAGTGACGGATATATATGACGTTCATTTGTTTGCATAGGAAAATCTCTGTCGGATATTTTCGGCATTCTTCTCCCCAGTCAGGAAACTTACTGTCATATATTTGATGAGGATGAGGTTAATGATGGGGTAAAATCTTTAGTCATATTTTCTTAGGGTCACACTCAAAGGAATGAATTTCTTACTATGCAATATTACAGTTGTATTTCAGAAATAATCTTAAGTGTGCGATTCAATTCCGAGAGGAGAAGGAGGGGATTCCGAGGGAGGGGAAAGGATTCTGAGAGGTGAAGGAGGGGAGGAAGGGATGAGGTTTGACTGAAGGGGAGTGAAACATGGAACGTAAGGGGAGTGAAACACAAAACGGGAGGGGAAGGGAGTGGGCTGAATGGAAAGATAGACACAGGCATCGGATTTCAGGATACACAACACCAAGCGGAGGTTAGGAAATGGGAAGGGAGAGTTTGGTCATTTTTAGGGAGTTTTTTATTAGGGGCGAATAACTTTGCTGGTAAAAAGTGATAACCTAAACTCAGAATAAATTACAGTAAAAAGTAAATCACAGAGAAGACCAAAACATTCGGATCTCATGCTTAAGAACCGTTAATGTTCACTGTTTAAAAAAAATCTGTCACTTTGGTGTGCTTAGATTTCCCTTCCCTGTTGGCCAAGATTAGATTCTCAATTTGCTTTAGTGATAGTGCTTCCACATTTAGCCCATACCCTCACAGTGACGCTGCACAATGTCCAAAGAATCCAATGCTTCTTTTTGACTTAGTATTGGATCTTGAATATTTTCTGCCTCATTCAAATCGCTGCTCTCCGACTTTTCAGCAGTTGCACTGGCTTGACGAACACTTTCTACTATTGACCCTTCATTTTCAGGCTCATATGTAGTAATCTGGTCATCTACAGCGACAAAATCCATTAAACTTCCTTCCTTCTCGGGAATTCGACTCCATAAACTTTCAACTTCCTGTTGAGTGTCCTCGTCAGTGACCATTTCTGCATTGTCGATATCATCGTCGGAACTGGAATCACTGGATACTATTGACGCATCATCCTCTCTATCAAAGAAAAACCTGCGTGTTTCCAGCAGTTGATAGTCATTGGTGATAAACTTTTCCATGCAGCATTTATCATCTGGATAGCATCCCAGAGGCTAATAGGGGTAGATCGTTCCACTCGAATATTTGCCAACATCTATTCAACCAATCTACACCTATATCTTCAAGGCGTGAATTATTCCTTGATCTAATGGCTGTAATTTAGGAGTTTGTTCGCAGGGAGAAATTTTGCTATAACAGCCTTCAAGTTAAGAGTCACTCAGTGGGCAGTGCAGTTGTCCATGAGGAGTAAAATTCTGTGATTTTGTCGCTGCATACCAGTGTCCAATTCGACAAGCCACTCTGAAATCAAGTCTTTAGTAACCCACACCTTCTTGTTACTCTTGTAAGCAACTGGCATATTCTGAACGACTTTCAAGCACCGTGGCTTTTGAGACTTTCCTATGACAAGCAGTCGCTGCCTGTCGCTTATGTCCATATTAGTACAGCTTAGATTAGTTACGTACACCTTATTGTGTTTGTCTCCATGGCAAGGCTCACTCCTAAAATGCATTGTTTTCTTGGGCGTTAATCGGTAAAACAGCCTGGTTTCATCCACATTATGCACATCACTTTGGATTAGGCTTGTATTTTGGTTTAACCACTGTCGACAGGTAGCTTTGTCCACTGAACTGCATTCGCCACTAATGAAGTGGTATGCAATGTTATGCCTCTTTTTAACACTTTCCAGGCTTAGTGCGGGCTAGGCTCACAGCCTCTGGATTTAAATGGAGGACGAACTGCGGGCTATGCCCGCAGTAGCGTTTATAGATGCGTAGATAAAGAAGTACGGGCTATGCTCGCATTTCATTTGTTCTACTATGCAGCTTGATGTTTTTGTTACTGAGAAATCCTGTAGATGGCAGAAGCTGTTCGAATTTCTTATTGCTGGAAGCTGATGTCTTGATCACAGATGGCTAGGTGGCAAGGGTTGACGAATCTGTTATTTGCGATATTTTATACTACGATTCAGGTTCTGAAGGTGATATTAGCGACAGCTTTGAAGAAAATGACCATGCTGAGGGTAAATATTACACTTTAGTTTCCATTGTCTTCCAGATATTCGTAGTAAATTGAAAATAGTAAATGAGTCTAATATCTAAATGTTTTGCACCGCTATTGTACTTCAATGTGACTATTCGCTGAAATTATATAGTATATATCATGTCATATATCATAAATATGATTAGAGTATGACTTCCAGTTGCAGATTCACAGTCACAACTTATACATCCTGAAAACAAAATACCCGAGGATCCTGCCGATGATGGTTTGTGGTCATGCACTTATTATTCTCAAATAATTTGCTATTTATCGCTATTATTTTTGTTCTTTAGCCTCTTAAGAGCTTTCGTATTCCTTACTTTACTCTCTGTCATAGATAACCCACCTGGTATACTACATCAGACCAGAAGGCCAAGGGGAAGAGGGGGACCAACACGTCTTTCAGATGCTGAATTAGGTTGGGATTGTGTTCCCATTTATACACCACCTAACAGAAATGTCATTTTTGAAGAGGTGCCAAAAGTTACTGCTCCCCTCAATGAATTTTCTAGTGATTTGGACTTTTTTGAGCATAATTTCAATATAGATATGTTGAAACTCATAAAGAAAGAAACAAACAGATATGCTTCAGCAATTATTGCTAAGCTAAAATGCACAAAACAAATGAAGTAGCATAGTCTGTGGGTCTGTTGGAAGCCAGTAACTATAAGTGAGCTTTATAAATTTTTTGCGATAGTTCTTCAGATGTGCGTGCTGAAGAAAAGCAGTCTGTCTGATTATTGGTCTACCATACCCATCTTACACACAACTTTTGCCAGCAGGTTATTGAGTCATGATAGGTTCAAGAGTATCATGGCAATGCTGCATGTGAATAACAATGATACTTACATTTCACTGGGACAACCAAACCATGACCCTTGGCATAAAATTAGGCCATATTTCAATTTTCTTGTAGATAGGTTCAAGGTTTCACTAATACCAAGTGAAAATCTCACTGTTGATGAGGGAATATGTGCCTTCCATGGTAGAGTACATTTTAGATTCTATATGAAAAATAAGCCAGAGAAATATGGAATCAAATTATACTTTGTGTGCGAATCAAACTCAGGATACATCCTAAATAAGGTGGAATGTACAGGGAAAGACGAAATGGACTTCGCAGTCGTGCCTCTGATGGCACGGTTGCTAAGTGATTACTTTGGTAAGGGGCATACTGTATATATGGACAGGTTTTACACAAGTACAACCCTAATCGATTACTTATGGGACAGAGGAACATTGGGCGTGGGAACAGTAATGCTAAATAGAAAAGAAATGCCTAAGAGTTTGGCAACTGCTCTCTTGAAAAGAGTAGAGATGTCCTTCAGACACAGACCGCCTTTGATGGCCTGTAAATGGAAGGACACTAGGGATGTAACAGTATTGTCATCAAAACATGGTGCTTTTGTGTCGGAAATATCTGTTAGGGCAAAGGGAGGCTCGGTTCTAAAGTCAAACCCGACGCCATCCTCGACTACAATATCAATAAGACAGGTGTTGACCGAAACGACCAGCTTGTTGCATATTATCCTTTCCAATGAAAAAGTATGAAATGGTGGAAGAAATTATTTTTTCACCTCTTCCTTCGAGGGGTTGTAAATAGTTTTATTCTTTTCAGAAAAATTAGGGTGAATAACAAGTATGTGCCATTGGAGAGCTTTATGTGCAGTTTTGGTGAGAAGTTGGCTCTCAAAGCAGGGGAAGAACAGATTCACTCGAATCCTTCTACATTAGCCGACAGATTGACAGGGTAGCATGTTGCAAGGAAGATTCCTCCCACAGAAAAAAAAGCTAGACCGTGTAGATCATGTAAGGTTTGTGGAGATATTATAAAAAAACAAACCGGAAAATGGGCCAGGAAAGAGACCACATACTACTGCCCAATGTGCGATGTTCCACTTTGTGTCCCCGATTGCTTCGAAATTTTTCATACAATGGCTAGTTATGTTTAGGAAGTAGGAAAAGTATATTTTATGCAGAAAAGTATTTTTTATTGTTTTTTTTTAATGCAAAACTTAGAGATATATTGTATTGAATCAGAGACACGAGTCATAAATTTGTTCATGGAATATGAATACATTGAAGTGATTCATTCCCATAAAAAAGATAATTGCTATGTTATGCAATATTATATATTGTGATAAATTTAAACGATAAAGACCAAAAATATATTTTTGTGTTCCTAAAGTATCTATATTCTACTGTAAATTGACCATATAAATGATTTATAAAATAAAAATTCATAAAAATATTGTTGTCGGACTTTTTTTTACTTCAAGGATGAGAATAAATTGAAAAGAAGGTTTGACAAATTAATATAAATCACCAATTATCATGGTATTGGTTGGAAAAACTAAAACCATTGATGAAAAAAAAATTAAAAAACAGCTTCAATTTATCTAAAATGGTATAGCTATCTCAATTTTACAAAAGTCCACCAAAAACCCCAGTCTAGCGTGCCCTTTAAACCTCAGACTGGAATGTGTTAAAGCGGTCCAACCACCCATTTCCTGGCTGGAAGTCCTTGTCTAAGGCGACTGCAAACCTTCGCGCTTGTGCTTTTAGCAGTGGGCCACTAACTGGAACATTGCAAGCATGGGCGTCACCGTACCATTTAAACACAGCATCCTCAATATCCGCATATTTAGAGCGACAGATTTTTTTGCGATCAACTCCAAAAGTCACACGCTCACTAGATTATTTAATTTTCTCCTTAATTTTTAATATTGTTGACAAAGTACTAGGTGAAATATTGTACTTTTTGCGATATTGGTCTGTCATTTTGTCATCTATGTCCTTAAAAATTTCTAATTTAGTATTTAAGCTTAGCACTTTTCTTCTTATTTTATCGCTGTCCATAGTGATTAATGTCAAAAGACCATCTATACGATTGAGCAAATATGTGTAACACAGCACTAGACCCAGCAGCGAACTGCCAGAGCACGGGAGGAGCCAACGGCAGAGAAGGGGAGGGGGTGACTAGCGAGAGATGGTGAGAGTTGCCCGGCGCATGGCAGGGGTGGATTTTGCTCAGTGCATGGCAGGGGTTGGAGTTGTCGCATTCTTCTAGTCTGAGGAGTTGAGGTGCTTAGGGTAGATTTCTGGATGAGCATTCGTACGCGTAAATAATCTGATATTGATTGAGCTCTCAAGGTTTTTACACGAAGGTGATATTGCCATAACGTTTTTGCAGCAGCCGAGAAGAGGTTTAAAATAGAAAGGATATCTTGCCGTGTGACTCTTAAGTGGGACTCATTTCAGTATGCCTTTGTTAAAAGTAGAATTTTTTACATGGCGAAAGGGCCTTTTTTGATGGGGAACGGCTTTCACTTCGCTAAAAGCGGGACTTCGTTGTAAGCTGGTTCGTTATAAGTGGGCTCCACTGTATTTTGCTTGTATGGTAACTCCACTCTTTTTAGATTAGGGTGGAATGCACTCATACTCATCCAGGGTTTTCATATGTACAGAAGTTGTTTGAGGGTATTTCCCTTAGATCATGGTATAATATTATGTGCTAGTCCAATGCGGACCTTCTCTCTGTTGATATCTCACTGCCCAATTACCTCATTGTTTATCTTTTTATCAGCCACTAAGATGTATCTGTATGTATTTTCCATGTGTGCAGAAATTGGTGTAAACATGCGGCCCAGCTCTCTAGTGAAGTACAACTTTGTTGGCAGCTACCGATCTACCATTTCTGAGAAAATCAGAGTGGGGTTCACCACTACCAATCCCAAAGGATTCTTACTCGGAATGTTTTCCGATATATCAGGGGAATACTTGATCATAATGATTTCTAACAGTGGTAAGTGTTATAATATCCTAATTTTTAGTCAAGCCGGTTAGATGTATTAACAGCATTAATTGCATAAATACCCATTTTAGAATAGTTAAACTCTTCATGCAAAGGGGTTTGTATTGATATTGCATTTCATGTCATACTTCAATGGACTTAAAGGACTTCAAAATTTTTCTGTTTTCTGGTAGTGAGGCTTTAAACATGACACTAGGTATAGTATTTCCTAGCTCCCCTTTATCTCCCAGAAAGTGCAATCCAAAATTTTCCTGTCTATGTGCTAAGGTTATAGCTAAATTTTCATCTCTCTGAATTTGCATTGCTGTCAGAGGTGCCCATTCTCAACACTCTCTGCAGATTACGAGTCAGAAAGCTAAATGTGCCCTATCCATCATTGGTTTCTGGGATTTTATGACAAGTGACCTAATTACTGTTGCTAATTTTTAAAAGTGGATTATCTCATTTTATTCCTATCAATGGTTAATGTAGATTAATGTTAATATTTTCTACTAATATCTGTCCAAAAAATCTCAGTGCTTGTAATAGGTAACGAAATATGGTTGTAAGTATACCCAGCACGGGGCTGTTTTGTGTTAACGCTTTATAAACTGTAATACCATTTTTTCTAGTGAACACTCTTGCTTAGCTTTAAAAGCTTCCGTCTCAATCAAAACTGAAAGTAAGCAACTTCAGTACAGTGATAACCATCTGGCTTACTGTCCTCAATACAATGTGGGCCCTCTGGATTTCTCGTACTACTATACTCATGCGGGAATCATTAGCGAGCCTGCGTGCACGACTAGCTATACAATGTAAAATATGTGTTGAGCCAGTGGCACAAATACAGCATTTGCCAAATGGGAGAATGTGCCAAGTACTGAAGTCAGCTCAACAAAGTCTACCTTCCCTGACTTCAGGACATCGCTGAGCAAAAGCAAAAAAGTGAGAAATGCTGAAAGTTCGCAGTGTTGACCTGATGACATTTAGTCTCACTTTAGTCAGTTACATTCCCTGGGAAGAAGACTTTCTTGCATATTGGTGACAAACTGCCAAGAAACAAGCCATCAAAGAAAAGAGGACTCTGTGTGGTATGTTGTTGGGTAAAAAATCTGAACAGAACTGTAAACGCTCCCAGTGCCACAGTTTTTTTTTCAGAAGCCATGTGCAAATGATAGTGAAGTGCAACTGGGTGAGAAAATTAAGAATGAGATATCTGAATGAATACAAGAAATTAAGTTCAAATGCTGAAGCCTAAATTTTATCTCCCAATAATATTTTGCTGAATATTTAGTGTTGATGTAACAGTAATATAGGATATTAACTGGATGAAAGCTTTGTTCCTGAAGTTGATTTTTTCCTTGAATTGTTCAAGATTTTCATAAAATCAACATAGTATTTTTGATTAAATTATAAAGCAATTATTTAATCATCAAATGAACTGTTTAAAGTGGAGATGGGCAAATCTGCTGGAACTCAAATACCTCAAATACTGGAAATTATTCGTGATGCAAGATCTCAAATAATTATACCAAGGGGATAAATTCTTATACCTTAAATATTGTGCCTCATGGATGTTCAGTAAGTTGACAAACTGCCACTTAATCTGGCTGTTTTTTCATCAATTATCTGTGCTCTCAATTACTTGTATGTTTACTGACTCTGAGATGCCAAGTATTGTAAACATTCTACTTTCCGAAGGTTAAGTCTGTCAGTTATAAATAGCCTAAAAATCATCGATAAAAACAGTTGCATCACTAGTAGCAAAAGGAAAAAGTAAGATAGAACTGATATATAAATGTATGTATTTCTGTATTTTAGGTCCAAAAATACCATCTATAACTATGGGTGTTTTATGCAGATTATACCTGTCGGTGGTGCCAGTTACCCAGTGCTCAACTTAGTGTTCTAAGAATTTGTTTTCATTCCAGGTCACTTGCGGATTATTTTTGACTTTGGCTATGAAAGGCAAGAGGTTATATTTCCTAACCAGAATTTTGGATTGGGACAGTATCATGATGTTCGAATAAGCCGTGAAGATGCTGGATCAAAGCTGATAATAAAGGTTAGGTTTACCTCAAGCTACAGTTACAATGGACCAACTCTTTGCCTCTCATTTTCCCTTGTTTTATGAGTCAAGACTGATGCATTGAATTAAGGATGAATATTCTTGTGTGCATGCCCTTATCCGAAGAGTATGATGTTTTACTTTTATAAATTCATTCAAATCAACTGAAGTACTGAGGAGTGGTAATGCTTGTTGAGTCATCTCAGCTAACAATTGAGCAAGCTATGATTCCCAATGATGTTTATGTAAGATTTTGATCAAATTACACCAAAAGCTGCATCTTTTCTCAAGTAGCTAATGGTTACATTATTGGGACCCATATTCTGAAATATCTGGGGGGTTAGTCGGTAATTTTTGTTGACAGTTGTTGTATGGAGATTTTCTCCTTTTTGGCTCAATGGACATCAGCATGTCAATAAACCTCATTGACTACAGAATGGTGGCTGCCACTGAGCTCACCTCAAAGTTTTACGGCTGTCTTGTGCTGTGAGTATTGGCCACACTTGTATTTTCTCGTTTTAGTGAAATTATAATAATTATCGGGCCATTAGTTTATTGAGTATTCCAGGAAAAGTGTTCAGCAATATTTTAATTGAAAGAGTGAGGAATATTACTTCTGACAATATGGGGCGTGCAGTGTGGGTTTATGCCTGGGAGAGGATGCAGTGACCAGTTTTTCGTGCTTCAGCAAGTGATAGAAAGATGTAGGGGCTCCGAAAGAAAGTGTATTGTGCGTTTGTTGATTTAGAGAAGGCATATGACAGGGTGAATAGAAAGAAGTTTTGGAAGGTTTTGAAGGACTGTGGAGTAAATGGGCAGTTATTGAATGCTATATTGGCAATTTATGATAATAGTAAGGCAAGTGTGAGAGTTAACGGGGTTCTGAGTGATCGGTTTGTAATAAAACAGGGCGTGAACCAAGGATGTGTAATGTCACCGTGGCTGTTTAATGCATTCGATAAATGTGTTAGAGATGCATGTAGTGAAAACGGCTGTGTTTTTATTGAAAATGTAAATGTGCGAGTTCTACTATATGCAGATGATGCTGTTTTGATCTTAAAGAGCCAAGAGGGATTACAGAAGCTCCTAGATAAGTTTTGTGAATCAACAGAGAAAATGGGATTGAGGGTAAATGCGTGCAAGAGTAAAGTAGTAGTTTTTGATGAGGAGAATGGGGAGAATAAGTGTATGATGAGGACGTATGGTGAAGTAATTGAGCAAGTGGATGATTTTGTGTACTTAGGTAAGATGTTTTGGAAAGATGGACGGATAGATGAGGAGATAAAGAGATGTGTGAATGCTGGATGGAAAGTGGTAGGTAGCATGTGGAGCATATCAAGGAATGATTGCCTGTCTAAGGAAGCAAAAATCACCGTGTACGAAAGTGTACTTCTCCCCACTTAGTTGTATGGTAGTGAAACATGGGTATGTCGGGATAAACATAAGAGCCGTGGGTATGAGTTATCTGAGGAGTGTTTGTGGCATAAGTTGGATGGATAGGGTCAGGAGTGAGTGGGTAATAAATTAATGTGGGTTAGATGCTCCAGTAATGGGGATTTATGAAGGGAGTGTGCTTCGTTGGTTTGGCCATGTTGAGAGAATGGATGAGAGTTGAATAACGAAACAGATATTTTAGAGTGAAATGAATGGTGCAAGAGGTAGGCGGAGAATGTTGTGGTTGAATGTGGTTAAGGAAATTCTTAGGAGGAGGAATATTTGGAGTCTTAAAAACAGGAGGGCGTGTATGAAGCAGTGTATGGGGGTAAATGAAGCAAATGAGGTTTACGTGGATAGGTTCGTATGAAGGAAATTATTGAAGTAGAGTTAGGTGTACAAATATGTGTTTATAAGTGAAACTTTGCGACTGTGCCTACCCCAGAAGGGAACTTCGTGATTGGTATGTGTGTAGTGAAATGCTTTCACGATAATAGAAAAGTCATTAAAATATTTCGGAAACCTCTGGAGAAAACTTATGCCATGAGAGTCAGAAGTCTGTGTGCTCCAAGTGCACACCTCTACCCAAAATTTTATCGACAGTTGGTAGTGTTGGTGATGACAACTTTTCTTCAAGTGACTTAGCATCCTTACTTTATTTTCAACCGTTGATCCCAGCGGTAAAATTGGCGATCGTTGATAAACATTGGAGCATAAGTGTTCACAAGGTGCACACAGACTTCTAACTCTAGCGGCATTTGGTTTCACTCAAGGTTCGTGAAATTTTCTGTAGCTACTCTCTCAGTAGGCACATTTCCACAATTGGAAATTTGAAGGTGTGTTTGATACTTATTCCTCAAAATAATGTAAGACTGAGGTGAGCCCTGGGGCAGCTGCCATGTTATTGACGTGAGTTTTATATGCTCAACAGTGTCCATTTAGGCTGCATAGGAGACAAGTGGCATTTGTCCGCAATCAACATAAGGTACAGACATACTCCCCCCCTGAAACCTGATATGCCCCTCATAATCAATATTTACTGTTTTTGATCGCTATGTCGGTAATTAACTTTAGTTGATCATTGATTAAGAAACATAGAACATATCATGTAGCATACTGGAAAAAACTAATGTGTAAATGTGAAAATGTGAGTAATATCCATTTTTAAAAGAATACTTGGTACTTCTTTACAACTTTTAATTTGTGCGACATGTTTTACATCTTTACTGCATCACCAGATTAAGTACAGAATGTCCTGTGAATTGATGGGGCAAATTAAGTGCATACAATCAACAGAAATAAGTTTTTGCTTGTGAAGTCTTTCAGAGGATCTAGTGGAGTGAACTGTTGGGAAATAAATGAAATAGATGAAACAAATTATACATAATTTCAATAAAGTATACCCAAAGAGAGTATACTCAGAGAAACCATGGCATTGAAACCAAAGCCATGACTAGGAAATTGAATGTGGATAGATTATCCATACTTTCAATTATCTTATTGGGCTTCCTCATCCATTGCTAGAGATCAGCAACTACTCTTAACTCATGCCCTCAAATTGAATTTGAAATGTATACTTTAAGATATGTAAGTGGTTGCAACTGTATATATGTCATTAATAGTTGTAACTTTATTTCACCAATGGCAAATTACATAGATTACTCATGTTTGTTACAGAAGGGTTTATCTAATGATGGTTTTTCACTTATAGGTTGATAATTATGAGCCCTACATCACAAAATTCAACATAAAAGCTTCAGCTGATGCACAGTTCAATAATATCCAGTATATGTATATAGGTAAGAATGAAACTATGACTGAAGGTTTCATCGGCTGCGTATCTCGTGTGGAATTTGATGACATCTACCCTCTTAAGCTGCTGTTCCAGGAGGATGGCCCTTCATACATCAGCACTCTAGGCAGTAAGTAAAATGCAATCCTCTGGGCATGGTCCCCAACCTGTCATGCTGGCTGTCCTTATTTCTGAAGCCTTTGTTTTTTCCAAAATAATAATATTAGCTTCATTTGTCAAAAGCTCATACTTGTATCGTGGGACAATGATACAAGACTAGACGTCAAGTCCAAAGGCCCAATCTGTAATGGAAGTAGAGTGCATATAGGACACAATTATGCCTCTATTGTAGATGTTAGTCATGTTGTAATAACTTTGTTTGAAGGGGTATTTTTCCAGGCCCCATTGGTATTTATTCTCTGGCGTAATTTCTCAGATGTAAGTAAGTATAGTAGAAACTCCATAGTACGAAGCATGAAAATACGAAGTTTCAATGTTATGAAGCAAAACTGTCGGTCCTGACGAAAAGCCTATGCTAAATATATGGCGCTATTCGAAAATACGAAGTTTCAAAAATACGAAATTTTCGAAATTACAAACCTCAGACACAGTCCCCACAGAGAAATTGAGTTCGTTTTTACAAATCATGGGAGAAATTGCATCAGGAAAGCCCTCTATTCACCAACGTAGACTCCTTACAAATCAGCATTGCCAAATATAATCTATTAATAGTGAAAATGCATGAATTGTAGTGCATTCATCTCTCGCAAGTGTTTGTGTCACACAGTTATTTATCAAATTTAAGTCATGAATAATTAAAATCGCTAGTGACTGGGAAAATGGTAGCTTGAGACAAATTTTCCCTTATTTTATTTTTGTTTTAACTGTTAGCTGCACATCCGTAATGTAAACAATTCTCTTTTGGTTATAACTCTTGTGTAGCGCCACGTACCAATTCACTGCTAGGCATGGCAATTTTAATTTATTGGGCGCTCAAATGGAAAAATGACGCGATTAAATGATGTGAAATACAACTGGGATGCCTTTCGCAGTCACTATCCCCTAAATCCATGGCTTCACTAGGAATAAACCCGGGTTTACTCCCGCGAATGTCCATATTTCAAGAGACAATAGAAAAATGTTTCCAAGAATATGCGAGGGTATAGCCATCCCCACATTTGATATTATTTTGTATTAAAAATGGATTATTTCAAATTTTGAAACAAATGACACAATCGTGGGAGTGGCTCAACAATATAACATTATAATGTATAAGACCTGTGATAAACCTCTAAGACACTTCAACCTGAAGAAGCCGTTGTCTGTGAAATATCATCCTATGAAATATAGTTCCTCCAGAAAAACTGAACCCCTTGAAATAAAATCACCTTGGAAGCCTTCTTTTTAACCTAATTCCAAGATGTTGGTGGGGTAAATCCATGGAATTTTACTGGAACACACTTTCATCCATGAATTACTACAGTGAATTTGTTGAGTAACCAGGCCTTGACACATTACATTTGATCTATCGTCACTGCTATCCCTGATTTCCACAAAATAAATGACATTGAATCAGATTTCATTGTGATGGCATGAGTAACTTTTGAGTCCTCAGCATTTTAATACACGGATATGACACAACATGGACATGAATTGGATCCTGATGCACTCTATTTCCAAATCACTGGATGTTTAGAAGGATCTAAGTATGGAAATACCTCTCTGTGGGAAACTTATTGCTGTTATCAGAATTTTACCACAGAAAGGAGTTAGGTTTTAGCCTCAGCTGCGGCAGATTTTTCTGTGAAAGAGAAACTTTGTTATCCACTTTGATTTTATTTGCTATGACCCAACTATTGTCACGTCTTGACATACAGCTTAATTATTCTTCTACATCTACATTATACCGTGCAGGCCACCACTAGGGTGTGTGGAACGGGGTTCCCTTGACTTAATGTCAACAAAGATACGCTTCAAACACTCAATCTTATTTTGTTTTCGTGTATTATGCACCACAGCGCAGTCAAGTATAGAAGGCATAAGTCGCATAGGGGGAAGAAAATAACTAAATAATGGAATGGAGAATGCTGGATCTGGAATATCTCCGCAATGTTCATTTGGGATGAAGTTACTCTTTCATGCTATGGCGGATAAAAAGTTTTGAAAATCGTGGAGTGATTCGGATATCACTTTTTAAATATGAGGCATTTCATTAGCATCTATGTTTTAGCTTACTGATGTTGGCACATATGGATGCCATTGGATAAAATGGCATTCAGCATAACACTCATGACGCAAAGAGATTATGTATAGAAGGATAAAAAAATAATCGCTTAATTTATATCCTGGATTAATGTTTAGCCAAAGAGAACTATAAGCACGAATCGTCTACGTGAAAAGGGACTTGGTCATAAGTTAATGTTTCTTACTTGAACGTCAATGAGCAGAGAAACCTTTGTCTCGAACAAAATAATATTTCTTCCCAAGGTAGTATATCCTGCAGGTGAAGTGGAAGAAACCACAAATGATGACCTGAGAAGGATTTTTTTAAATGAACTGAGTTCTTTGCTCTTTTTACCTATTATTGAGCGATAAAGAAGGGGCAATTGGAAGCATGGTCGGGCCAGCTACCATCTTAACTGTGTAGATGTTAGAAACATCGATAAGAATTGGATTTGTGAAGTGCCATCATTGCAAGCAAAGGCATTTCCTGGGCTACAGTTTAAGCGTTCGTTCGTTCTTCACCAACTGTGATCTGAGGTTATATTCTCTTTGGTATCATTCTCCATGACCTCCACATTAATATTCCTTTTGTCCAAAAAATTTTGCCATTTGGAACCGGAAACTTAGTATACTCCGAGCTGATAAAGATATGGAAAATGTCCGCATCACACCCAATTTGACATCAAGCAACTAGTAGTTGGAACAAAATAATATTTCTTCTGAGTCCTTGCTCATTTTACCTGTGATTGAGCGATAAAGAAAGGGTGATTGGATCGATCAGGCGAGCTACCATCTTAACTGCGTGGATGTTATCACTCACCTTCGTCAGTCTCACTTGGTGGTATTCCATCGTTAAAAAAAATTTTAGATGTCAACTTTTACTAAAACCACTCGATTTATTAAATAACGACCCTTGAAGAAGGGAGGCACCATTTTTCAATTTTCCACAAACCCACCTATACCGACTATGTCATACCTGCTGATTCCAGACACCCTTACTCGCAAAAACTTTCTGCTTTCCACGCCCTTATTAACTGCCTTTTCAACATTCCCCTGAACGACTCAGAGTTTGAAAAAGAAACCCAAACAATCAAACAGATTGCAGTGAATAACGGCTATCCACTCTCACTAATAGACAAGTTAATTCGCAAGAATAGGAGGAAAAGAGCCGTGGCCAGTTTGTACAACAAAACAGAACCCCCTGTTCAACAATGGCATTCAATTACCTGCTTCGGGGAGATTTCCTCTCGAGTGGCGCAATTGTTCCCAAAGAACCGTTACAAAGTGGCATTTAAAACACCATATAGTGTGAAAAAACTGTTAGTGAACTTCAAGGACCCCATTGAACCTCAGAAATTAAGTGGTGTGTACTTAATGAAATGTAATGAATGTGGTGGACAGTATGTTGGACAGACCTGTAGAAATTTTGAAGTTAGACAAAGGGAGCATAAAAGGGATTTTAGAAATTTTAATTTTAACGGAAGCAACTTCGCCCGACATCTTTTAATCCACGGACATAAAAGTGATTTTACTATGACACCTCTCCATTTTGCAACTGACAGACGTAAGCTGAATGCTTTAGAACAACTAGAAATTTTTAAAAACCAAGTTGACTGTGATAAATTCCTTGTTAATGAATGTATGCTCCCTGCCTATTCCCCCATCCTCAAAGCTTTAATCCCCTCCACTTCGTCCTCCTAGCCCCCTCCCTACCCTCCGGTGACCACCCTCTTCCTGCATTGTTCTTTCCCCTCCCCCCCCTTTCCCCACCTGGTAATGTTTACTATTTAAGGCCTGCAAATCGGCCTCCATTTACCTGAAGATGATGTGAATGCACATCGAAACCTGGGTCGTTCTTTAATAAATCTAGTGGTTTTAGTAAAAGTTGACATCTAAAATTTTTTTTTAGTGGATGTTATAAACAAATGCCTCTTTTAAATGCCCATACCAGTTCCACATCCTGATTAGACACAGATTAGGAAAGCTAGAGTCTCATTTAAAAGCAGAACTTGCTTTATATATGTCTTCTAAACTAGGCGAAAATTTTGCAAAGAAAATGATCACCAAGAAAAAATCATTTGCCTAGGGAACTAAGAGGTGATAGTTATTTCACGATCGTTGTTGATGTTAGCTTATGCCATGAAATCATTATTTCGAATGCTTTCACGAATAACGACTATTAAACATTTTCAAATGCTTCCAAAGGCCAGAGAAGTCAGGGGAGAAGGGGAAATGTTTTTCGTGATTTATTAAAAAGGTTCGAAAATACGAAGTGTAGATTTTTCGGTCCTGCCAAATACGTATTATGGATTTGCTACTCTAGTACTTTATGTTTTTTAGCCCATTGCAGTGGGACTTGTAATAATGTATTATTTTTGCAAGATAATATGCTGATCAGAATGAGATCTTGCTAAGTGCCCATGAGTATCACTTCATTTGACTCTCAAATAGCACCGTCTTAGGGAAAGTCCAAGGGACGAAGAACTCTGTTCATTAAAGGTGGGATTTTGTTACATGCGTGATCGTTATAAACATCTTTTATTGTGTATGCATCATGTAAAAATGCCTTTACACTCACATTGAGGAATACGGCCATGCAGATCAGCAGATTTGGTTCTATTTTTTTAACTTCCAAGACTTGCATCAAGATAGCTACATAACTCACACTTGCATGACTACAGCTCTGCTGTGGCAATAAGTGGTTGTGCTTCCCACTGTGGGAGTTCTGATTCCGCTGTCTTTGTACTTACTCAATCTGTTCTCCAAGGAAGTAAGTCAAGGTCACCTACTGCACTAATTCATTGGCACGCTTACTACATGCCACTGCAAGCGAAGATCTCCTGCCCTTTCTATCATCTTACTATAGCTACTCAAAATTGTCTTGCATGAAGCACTTCCTCTTTCCCAAAGAATTGGACATTTTATATCAGTAATATTGCTGAAGAAAGGATGTACCAAATGGCCTCAGCATTGATGTAAGCTCGCTTACCAGCGTTGTACAAACACTGAGCAGTGATCGAGGAGACTCACAATAAAGCGAGAATGTCACCTGCATATTTTACTAGCCTGCTGCTGCAGGAGAACCATGTGTGTGCGTGTGTGGGGGAAAAAGTTGCAATTTTGTCGGTGTGAATGCAGCCACTGGCTGTGAGGGTGAACAAAAGCAGTAAAAAAGGTGAGAATTGAGGGGGTGGAAAGGAGTAGGTTGCTGCAGTCTGACAAATGGTTAATTGGACATCATATGATTCACTCTCAAGTGTATTTCTGTACAAGAATCTTACCTCTCCTTTGGGATCAGACTTACACCATGACAGCCATGTACACCATCATCTACTCCCAGCCATAGTACCAATTGTAACAGTAGCTTATTGTGTGCTTGTTTTCATTTACCAAACGTGCTCTTCTCATATTCCTTTCATTTGTCAATCCAAGCTCTTTTCTTAACCTCCTATCTCCATCCCAGTACCGAATGTCTAGTTCATGTTGCTACATCCATTTCTTGATGGACAAATTGTATATTGTATTCACTGCCCATCATGGCTTAGGCCATTCAAAGCTACTTTTTTGACTACTATTGGTTGGTTAGAGTTACATGTGTAAGGCTGTCAGCCTTAGTAGTAACTGTACCAGGTATTGCTTTCTATTCTAATCGCTACAACTCTCTACCTTTCCATTTTGGGTTATTTTTGCCTGTATGCTGCTGGATAAATCTAACCCAATGAATACTCTAAACCCACTATCACATTTCTCCTCAAACTGTGATCTGAATCTTAAAATCCGTAAAGGATTACCTTTAGAGCCGGAATGCAGCTGCCCTCAAACAACTAGTAGAAAGTAATGGTGGTGTAGTGACTCATGGAGACACACTTGCATATTTGTTTAATAAATTTGGAATGTTGTTGGAATTCTGTAAAACAGGGCCACCAGGATCAGTGCCCATTTTGAGACTTGTGTTTTTATTTTCATTCAGTATGTAATGTTGAGTGAACATGCTTTGATGTGCACTTGTGCATTTTTTTGTGCATCCTCAGCACCTGTGAATGAAGACTTCTGTGGAGTTGAGCCAGTCACTCACCCTCCAGAGATAATTGAGACAAGGCCTCCTCCTGAGGTGGATGAGGACAGACTGAGGCAAATCTACAGACGGACTGATTCTGCAATCCTTGGAGGTATGTTATCCCAATCGCAATCCACCTCAAATGCTTAATTTTTGCAGTCCCTTAAAATCGCGATTTTAAAGAACTCATGTCATTCTTTATTTTATTATCTTGCCGCTTAATGATGTTCATTTTTTGTAAATTCAATTAACTACGTACTATAATTGCACTTTAGGATATTATAAGGTGTTTAAAAATTGGCAGTTTCCTTATTGTGGAATTTTTTATTGAGAAACTTTTATAAAATTTGGTAGCTTAACTATGCTTATGGTGTAGCATGGATGTGGTTGTGGAATCAGCAGCCATAATTTATAGATTAATTTTGTGAAGCTGAGTAACATTATTTGAATATTCTGGGTTGTAATTTACCCTTAAAACTGGGAAAAATTTTCCACTCTATGGCAGGGAGTTGTTTAATTGATGAAATAGTACAAATTTTCTTCCGTTGGCGCTTTCACGTGGATGAGAAAAAATCTATGAATGCTCACAACCATTTTCCACTTCTTTTTGCAACTTTGGAAATATTCTCAATTTTTCTTTTAAAATGGAGCAATGACAACAACCCAGTGAACTTACAGCTCTATGCAACTTGCCAAAAGAACTCTTCATCACTTTTGTGAATGAACATCTCTTAGGGTGTAACCATTCAAAAAATTTGCTTTTGATGTAGTTTCCAAGCTATTTTAATGAGTTTTTAAAAAAAAATCGTCTTCATTTACCCACAATATGACATTGATATTTAATATAAAGTTATTTTCCTGGAGCTTTTAGGTCATTAATTCATATTTAGTCTGTTCCTCTTTTGCCAACGTTTCGCTGACACCCCCTGCCACACGCCCAAGCTATGAAAATAAAAAACTACTACACAAACATGAAGGCAGAGATTCCTCATTCAATGTACAAAACCTCACTCTTCTAGCTCAAAAATTGACGGAGAAAGAAACAAAACGGATGCAGAATGACTGACAATCTCCAAAATTAATATTTATCATCGTGGCATTCGCATGTTTTACTCAGCTGTAATTTTAGTTTATTTTCTAATTCAGCAGATGAAAACCACATAACATTATGTTTACCAAGTTTCGACATTCTTTTGCAGTAACATATGGAAACTAAAATGCAGACCATTATTTGTATTTCAGAGGCTTTCCGCATTAATGTAACATTGTGACATTCTCCTGTTTTACAGGGGTCCAACTTTAATTAGTCCACTTGCAATAAATTTTGCCAATTTTAGGCAAAAATATCCCTGAAAATATCGTAATCAGCAACAT
The DNA here is from genome assembly GCA_963169105.1 of Ceriagrion tenellum. Taxonomy (NCBI): domain Eukaryota; kingdom Metazoa; phylum Arthropoda; class Insecta; order Odonata; family Coenagrionidae; genus Ceriagrion; species Ceriagrion tenellum. The sequence continues at coordinate 11,883,457 of OY720632.1, read as the reverse complement.
CTCAGTATACGGCCTAGATTTCTACTGTAATGCCTATCTCGAGACATAAAACCCAGCCACCATTGTAAAGGTCCCATTTCCCTTCTAAAGCTACCACGGTTACCAAGGAAATATCCTATTGTTGACAGAAGTATAAAATTCATGATCTTGATATTAACAACACGATTTCTAGGGAAATTTTATTTGTATAAGAAAATTGAATGAAAAAATAAGAAACTGCAATCTTTTATCCATCTTATGGCGAAAACTATAGCCTTCTATCTTTAGTAGAACTAATTAAAATATGCAAAAATAGAAACCTCTGCTCTTGTTTTATCTCCAAATATCCTACACCATTGCACGAATGGTGCCCTAACACCCCCTGCCACACACCCAAGCTAGAATAATAAAAAAAACTACTACCAAATCATGAAGGCAGAGATTCCACATTCAACGCACCAAACCTTACTCTTCAAGCTCAAAAATTGACAAAGAAAGAAATTAAATGGATACAGAATGACTGACACGATACAAAATTAATATATATTGATTATACTATAAAAAAGAGGTCACGAAAAAGAAACGTCTAGATATTTAAAGGTGGAGAAAACAGTATATATAACCAGAACTCGACTACTTCAAGATATTCATCTACACTGAAATCATTGACCATACAGCTGAAGACCCAAATATCAAGAAAGACAACTGTCATTCCAGAATACTCATCTATGGAAGACTTTAACAGGAGATCTACAACATACATAAAAGGTTTTTATGCACAACTCCGCAACATATATTGGAATCATGTTTCACAAGTTGCAAATGAAATTTCCAAACTAATGAAACGCCTAGCAAGTAAAAAAAAACAATAAAATTTTCCTACTTAAATGTAAGAACGCTAATGTGTTTCCATCTCATATAGTCAACAATGTAAAATGTACCTACTCAATTTTTAATTCCAATCATCCATTTTTTATGGATGTTGAAAATGTAGTTTATAGATGTAAAAGACAGATTTTGGTTACTGAAATTAAGGCCGGTATTCATAGACGGGATGAATAATCAATGATTGCTGAATCAACGATTATTCGTCAATCATTGATTATTTGATTTATGTATTCATAGACAGAAAACAATCTCCAATTCATGAATCACTGATTCATGAATCTCTAATTATTTGGGACAATCTGTAATTGGTGAATTACAGATTGCATGTATGTTTATTTTTGAGTGGTATGAGAAATTGAAGAGGCAAAACATTTTATGGGTATCGTTAAATTTTTATTCAAGTTGAGTATATAGTTTTATTAATTGCATATTGAAAAAGAAAATAAAAAATGGATTGGCAATGTTTTTTTGATAAAAATGAATTAGCCGTGCCTACATTAGAATTATTTCTTATGATTATTCAACGTTAATGAAGGCGTTGCTAGGGAAAATCAACAAACAGTAATCTCGTATTCCGGCAAGTGTTGATGAAGTAGCGGGTGCTGTTTAACGTCAGGAATTGTCCGACCACAAGTGTGGTCTCCTCTTTTTTCTATTCTCACAAAGAGACAACTGAGGCACCAATTCGTCGCCTGAACATCATAAGAAACAGGCGGCCTGATGGTGTCAGCTATTTGGACGGCCAAAAGATTAGTTATATGTTTCACAGTTCTGGACACCGTTGGCTGCGAAACAGAATTAGAAATCCCTACATATGTACGTAAATCACCAAAGAAGACGAAGAGTAGCAGTAGCTGTATTTATAACTGGTCATTACCGAAAAAGAAAATTTGTAATAAGTTATCAGTAGCAATTGATGATAGCTTACGAGTAAAACATTCGTGGAAATTTCGGCCGAGGTTAAATTCAGCATGAAGATTTTTTTAAATACTGCGTGATTAAAAACCGCTGTGATATATTTTTTTAAATTTGTAATATGATTTCAACAATTCAATATTGATGCCTAAGCGTAAAATCTCAAAGCAATGAGCCACAGTAGCACAAGAGCAACTGTCAGTCCTCGCGGAAAGTGTCGATATATGAACATAAGTTCTAAGAAGAATATACTCGAACACTATGGGTTTTGAGAATCGGTATCCTCTATTAAACTCTTCGTCTGTCAACACTCAAGTCTATTGTTACAGTAAGTTAGATTACGGGTGTTAAACAGAGATTGACGTTTATAATAAGCGGTCCATCACCAGACCCCAGTGAGGCCATTGACATTAAAGATTCACCCTGGAGTACGAATTTCGTGGAAAGTATCACGATAAAAAAGGCGAGGTGAAGTCATATGATATGACATGTAACTCGGAGGAAAAAATTCTCACTAGTCGTGAATATAGAGATGGAAAAAAAAATGGCGGCCGAGAGTCTCGAACCGCCAATCCCTGATTTTCCGCCGCGACGCTCACCACTACACCAAGCGTACCTATGCTGTTAAGGGCAATAATAATAGTAATAGGCAAAGTTGCTTTGAGGCAGAGGGGTGATGTGAGGCTCCGGAACAACCTAGCGAGAGTAACTTTTCCCAACTTTTTTATACTAAGGGCGGATATTTCTGATTATAAACTGATTAATTACAATACACCTAGGATACGTTTGACGAAGTCCAAGGCGAACTAGCCTTTGACCTCGTGCACGACATAGTAAATACGGCATTCAAATCGGCGAGTCAGGGTACGTAGTCTCCCCATGTGAGTAATTTGGATTTGTTGGATCCCTAATGTGTGTTTTTCGCAGCCTTTAGTGATACGCTTGTACATCGTCATCGGCAATCACATACGCTAATATATCCGAACGAATTTCCATTGCACGGAAATCCTAATCAGTTCAAGGTAGTCAATAATCCTAATCAATTCAAGACGTTCATCTAGAGTATATAGACTATTCTATGCCTTTAGCACCGTATAAAATTGTACAGTTGGAACGTAAAGACATGTCGAGAATATGTCGTAAACAATCACAGAACTACCGAAGTGCAACATAGAAAAACTCTAATTAATTACGGTCGAGAGCTTAATTCACGAATCAATGATTATTTGGCCAAATAATTAGTTTGCTTGACTATGAATACTAGAACTATAAACAATGATTATTTGACGACTATGAATACATAATAATCGGAGATTGATGAATCTCTGATTCAAGAATCATCGATTGACGAATCACTGATTCTTTGACGACTATGAATAAGAAGCAGTAATTAATTGGAGATATAATCATAGATTGAAACGAATCTGTAATTATTGAGGACTATGAATACCGGCCTAAGATCTGCATTTGGGAGCTGGGTAAAATCCAAGAAAACATTGCAGACAAGAAATCATCATTTTCGACATTAATTCCCAATAGTGTTTTCAATTCTTTTATTAACTCGTTCAGTGCTCAAGGATGTTCTGGAACGTCCTGTGGGTGCTATCGGGTGGCGCAGGACGTTCTAGAACATCCACATGCAAGCCATTCTTTATGGCTGGCCAGCGGACTTAAGTCACCCGTAAGGCAATTGCAATTTCGCTGGCGTCGTAGCTTAGGCTTCAACCTTTTCTACGGTGGGCTGCGTTTTGGAATGCGATGTTTAGTTACATAAAGGCTATGTTTTGAACTTTTTCAATTTTTGTGGTTTGATACATTAGATTAGAAGTGTATCTTGGTTATTTTTATCATTTTTCTTTCGTTTTTCTTCATCTGATTAGATTTAACAATATCAATTCGACAAATGCAGGATTCAGATTAATAAAGTATTGGCAATTAAGTAACACTCCATGTGTTCATATCCCGTTGCAAGTGTATATATTGTAGCTGTAATGTTGCCCATATGTGACATAGTTCGATGCAACTTATATCGTTGGTGCATATAAATCAATCTATAAATCAAGATTTTTGAATCGGCAGCTAAATCTACAGCATTCTACAATATTTGGATATACCGTTTCTGCTTCACTTGGAGCCACTGTTCAGGTGTATGGTAGGGGGTGCTATAGCATCTGCTCATGTATGTATTTTTCTACGTCCACTATTTTTATTCAATCTATTCACACATATATTCCTTATTAACGCAATCTATGCAGTAATGAAGAAAAGCAAATAGTCACAATATAGTGAATGATATAATGTATTATTAATAATAGCAAATAATAAAATGTACAAAAATCTTCCTTTTGACGGTTGATTGTCAGTTGCTCCCTAATTTCCAATGTATTACAACGTCAGGTTTCTAGTACCAATTATAATTTTTTAGCTTCTCAGGTGGCGATTTCATTTTGTATTTATAATGTGGATAATGTTAAATTTTATTAAATTTTTACCATTAAGTCTTCCACATATTCTATTTTCTTTGTCTTTGCAATTGTAAAGCCCTTTTTCACCGTGGTCTCATAGCAGATTGGCTATTCATTTGTCAGTGTATATAAACTTTTTTGATAGAGAGGATCGAGTTTGAACTATTCGCTAGTACATTTATTGGGGATTTCATTATTCTTCTAAAATTTTGATCTTTCGATTTAATGAACTTCTTAGTGGTGTACCTCCAATTTCACAACCACTATAAATGCTGCACATGCTAAATTAGCTGTTGTAAATTTAAATTTAAAAGAATTAACTGTAATGGTGGAGTGAAAAAGTCTTTGAGAAACAAAAAAATTAATGCACGAAACAAAAAAATTAATGCACAAGGTACTATAATCATTTCATTTTAAGTTACTCATATGTAAATACAGGGAAAACCCTTCCCTGTGAAAATGAATATAGTCAACTCAGTTTACTCTGTTGTATTTTTAAATATTTTCATTTTATTGTAGAACTGCCATTGTAGATAACTTGAAAAGGTGTCATTCCTCAGATAGTTCCATAGTGTTCATAGATAGTTTTTTAGCAAAAATCGGGGCGCACTTGGATGAGAAACTTCAACTTCCCTTTTTTACTCATGAACGCATTTGTGTTTGACATTTCTCTTCTCAATAGTATTGTTGATACCTTACAATAGCTGATAAGGACAGTTCATGAATCATTCTGAATGCATATCTAAGAATGGATGAATCTATGCCATGATTATTTTGTTCAAAACCGTTAACCACTCTGTTGTCTCAGCTGTCTTCCAAGCTAGACGCCTTTCACCCCCAACCGTGACATTGTTCTGTCATGCACTTTCCTCCTTGATACCCTCGCTCACCCCTCACCAAGGGATCCCCACCCTCTGTCTCCACGTTAGCTTTTCACCGATGCCTGCTGTTCATCCAAACCCAGCCTTCCTTCAGGCAAGCCCTAGTGATTCAGTCATTGCAAAACCTGCTCGAAGGCCTCTCCTGAGCTAATCCCGCCTCTTGCTCCACTCTTTATGGAGACCCGCCATACACCCCCACCATCGGCCAACTCTCTCTGTGACCAGTGCGTGGTCAATGCTCTGAGCCCTTCCCCCTATTCCTCACCCCATGGGGAGTCTCACACATTTGCCGGCAGCCCTTCGAACCCAACTTCTCTCTCCCCCTTCCTTCTCCTTCTGTCCACTTTTCCTTTCTACCCAAAAATACTTTGCCAACCAACCCTAAACCGATACATATATCCATGGATGTGACGATATATTTTCTTGAAGACAATTTTTCCGCGGGGTGGATATATTGGAATACCTGTGTCAATTGTAGAACACTGCAAATTTGGTGACATCCTCATCAATATGAAATAGACGATGCAAAATCGAAAGTGGCAAGAGTGCCAAGTGAGGGGTTAGGACGGACAATCCCACAAATTGCGCGGCTTGTGAGGGAAACCCATAATTATGCATAGTACTTTGCTTCATAAATTATCACAGGTACATCAAATACTGGAATTATGTAAATATTGATTGTAGTTAAAAAAAAAATTTCTATGCGGATGTATTTTTATGATTATGATTTTCGTCGGTGATTTTAAGTTTTAAAAATGACTGCAGGAATTTTGTACTTTTATAAACACAGCCAATGGCTTACTATGGTATTCTCAGTTAAAGATGCTAACAATCCCTTTCCTGGACTAAAATTTAGTATTCCGTATTGTAACGATCAAAATACTGAGTGATTAGACAGTTGTACTTACGAATGAGAAATTTTCTTTTGAAGTTTTTAAAATAAATCACATTCTATAAAATTTTATTGATATCAGCGTAATATTTTATAATTGAGAGGATTAAATGAGTGCAAAGTGTAAGAAGAGTTTACAAACTGGATATGCTCGTGAAATTATGAGCTTAACGGCAAGTAAGGTTTGTTATTCATTTATTAGACGTAAAATAGATGAAGGGGAAATGCTGAAAGTGCATGCAACCCGCACAACAATCATGTCGGTGGCGCAGGACGTTCTAGAACGTCCAAAGTTTTAGCAGTTATAATTACAACAAATAGGCTTCAAAAATTAAAATTTTTAGTGGCATGTGTCTTGTTTCATCGTGCTGAATGTAAATATGCAAAAAACTGAATTTCATCACCGGGAAGGTATTACAATTTATGCCTTAGCTTTCAAAGGGTTAAACACCAAGATAAGTTTTATGAACAATACTTCAATTTATTCAAACAAAGACATAAAAAAGTTTCAAAAACTTACCAAAGGATGTATACAAATAGATGATTCCAAATGGCTAACAAATTGAACTTCCATCTCAATACCTAAAGATATAACTTATTTTCTCAGCCTCGGTCTAAAATTTGGTATTCCATACACTGCCAAAGATTTTCCAATGATACAATTACTAGCTGATATTGATAGTATTCTATCTGAACTTAAAAATCCGTCCATGAGAGACAAAATTAGAGCCCAATGTACCAATATAGTGACTAACTTCATACAAAAAGAAACACAAAACTCAAAAAAATATAATCCAATTAACCAAATATTTAATAAAACTAAAATCCTTTTGAAAAATAACCCAGATATGTTTGTACTTAAAACAGATAAAACTAACAAAACAGCAATTATGTATAAAATGATTATGATATTAAAATTCGTGAGCTGCTCGATGATGACGACATCTACGCTGTGTTCCCAAAAGCGAAAACCTTACAACATCACTTCAAACTAGGATAAATACTCATGTTAAAAAAATTTTTAAGGAAAAGAAAATCGATATCAAAACAAAATACAGACTTTGTAAAACAAATAGCACTCCACCCAAACTTTATGGTTTAGTGAAAGATCACAAACCAGGCAATCCTCTTAGACCAGTAGTCAGTTTGGTGAACAGCCCTACTTACGAATGTGCTAAATTTATCTCCAACATACTAACTCATATATCGTCTGACCGATACAACATAAAAGACTCATTTCAATTTTTTGAAGAAAATAAATAAAAAAACTATTCAATTCGATTATAAGCTTTGCTCACTGGACGTAAAATCACTTTCACGAATATCCCCCTTGATTTAATAAACAATATTGTTTCAGATAATTGGGAAAAATTAAGTAAATGCACATCTCTTAACAAAGAAGAGTTTTTTGAACTTTTCGATATGTGTGAACCAGGGATATTTACAATATAAAGATTGTCAATATCTTATGAAAGATGGTGTTCAAATGGGATCCCTGGTGGCAACTATCGTAGCAGATCTCACATAAAATAAACTCTTAGATACAGTACTTCCAACACTACCCTTCAATTTACCTTTCATATGCAAATTTTTAGATGACGTATACTAGGCGTTACCAGATAAAATACTAGAAAGCACTATACTGGAACATTTTAATCGTTTCCATCCAAAATTGCAATTTACAATAGAATATGAGAACAATAACACACACCCTTTTCTAGACATGAATACAAAAAGAAACCCTGATGGCACAAAAACCATTGACTGGTGGAAGAAACCTCATAAGGCTGACAGGTATTTAAATTTCCAATCCCACCACCCTTTAAAACAAAAAAATTAACATAGCATTAGCTCTCAAATTCAGATCAATAAACTTGAGTGATAGAATATTCCATAGTAAAAATTTAAAAATAATTGAAGATATTTTACAGGAAAACCATTTCCCTAAAAAGCTAATTCACTCTATAATGTATTCTAAAAAAAATCTTCTTCTCATAAACAAATTCCATCAATACAACTAACAACTCAAACATACTAATAACTCAGTATCGAGGAATTACTTATATAAAAGGTCTATCTGAACAAATAGCAAGAGTTTTCAAAAATGCAGACTATAAAATAGTTCATGGGAAACATATCATAAAACACAACACAAACTCATTTATTCGAAATTAAAATCTGAAACTCCTAAATAACTAAAAAGTAACGTAGTTTATTCAATGCCGTGTGATGATTGTAATAACATACATATAGGACAAACATCCCAATATCTAAAAAAATAGAATCTCCCAACAAAAAAATTCAATAAAATCCAAAAATCATTTATGTGCACTAGCAGATCATGCAATCAAAAATAAACTCTCATTTAATTTCCATGAAACTAAAGTAATAGGTATAGAAACTAACCTATCCAAGAGATTATTTAAAGAAATGATACACATCACAAAAAACAAAACATTCTGCAATAAAAGAACAGACATCACGAAATTAAGTAAAATTTATCATAGTTTGATATTCTTTGACAATACTTAATTTTATTTCGACTTTTAACTCCTAAATTTATAACAATTGACCAACAAATAGTAAATAGTAACGAAGGTATCAAAAAAGTCATTCAAAAGGAACTCTCTCTGAGGTAATAACAAAAATCAATTGTAAACATATTCTTTAAAAATCTAAATACCAATATAGTAAACTGTAATCATTTTATGTACAATACAAATATTGATTTTCATTGTATCCCTGATGAAGCATAATAAATATGCAAAACGTTGGCAAAAGAGGGACAGACTAAATATGAATTAATGACCTAAAAACTCCAGGAAAATAACTTTATATTATAAAAAAGAGGTCACGAAAAAGAAAATCTAGATTGATATTTAACACATTAAAGATTCTTTTATTAGTTTTCATTAAATGTGGCATATTTTTAAGTCTCATGCTGTTGGACATTTTGTTTCCATTTTGTGGTAGAGTTCAAGTTAATATGTTATGGACCTAATAAAATGACTTTGTTAACTCCACTCATTAGCAGGACCCGGGTTTCTACACTTTGTGTAATCTTCAGGTGCAACTACAAAATCAGTAACAGTATATCTATGAATCCATGGTAGGGGAGGGGAAGGAGTTTGGGAGAGGGGGGTGAGGTGGGAGTAGGGTGAGGGTTTGGTAGGTGGGTATAGGGGAGGTGGGAAAGGGTTACGGAGTGGGGAAATGGAGGTGGGGAGGGGGGAAGGAGTCATAGTTTGCGTTTTTGGAAAACTCTGCTTATATCTTCACTGCGGGAGGTGTGGCTTGGGTATAGGGTGGGGAGTGACACACATACCCAATACATAATGTTCGTTACTTCACTTTCCCTTCACTTGTGCTGGTTTTCAGGGGGATGGAGAATATGGGAGAGTGAGAGGGAAGCACTTGCTCATTGGCTAGGGAGGGGGGGGAGTTATTTATTGAATGTTGGATTATTTCTAGCGACTTTAGGGCATCTTAACTTCTTCTGCCTCTATTGTAGTGGATGATTTGTGGTTCAATACTGCTGTGGTGGTTGTTTTCCCCGAGGTGGTTAGTGAACATGAAATCCTGTTTTCATTTAATGTGGTTTTGTGTTTGTTCACTCCTGTTTCCACACTTCTTCCTGTCTTGCCGATGTATTTAGTCAGGTAGCTTTCATACTGCAAGGCATACACTCAGCTTTTTCTTGTTCCTGGGAATTTGTCTTTCGCCTTTCACAGAAGTTTTTAAAATTGTTGATGGGGCATACAATGGCATATATTTGTTCTTTGGGAAGAATGATGTCAATGAGTATGAGATTTTCCCTATAAAAGTAATTGTGCACCACTTTTTTGAGGATTCTTCTCTACTAAGGGATGGCACCATTGAAACAGGTAGTCTATTGTAAAACATAAAGAAGACTGATTGTGAGCCCCACGTTGGAAGCCGATAATGTAAAGTACAGTATAAGACGAAAGACTTCACTTAGTTGCCCTGTGTTGCGTCAATTAATATTTACCTTGTCCCACCCCGACTATCTTCTGGTTTTTTTTTATTTTGCGAGGGATAAACTGTGAATACACAACCAATATAAAAGAAAATGTGTGCAGTAATTTCAGTCTTAAGTTTAGAAAATTATATTCAATTCAAAAGATTATTGGGCCCAATTTACATACAAATATATATATGAATACATAACCCAAGGTCAACTTTAACAATTGATTTAGTGTGTATTAAGTTTTATGCAATCTTATTTACAAACTTTGTCCACTTATCCGTCTCCGTGTTCTCTCTCTCAGTCCCAATATTGCGCCAGGGTCACCTTCCTCTTTCTCAAGCTTGCGGCACCTTAAATCTCTGGCCAACTCTTCCTTTCCTCTCATCCTTTCTTTGGTCCAGGCGAACTTTTCCTTTGCTCACAATGGGATACAAATTACAGTATCTTCCCCATGCGGGACATTAGTCTGCTCCTCACGGCAGATGGCTTATGACTCTCTGTTACGGGATATAAATTATAATGCCTCCCGCACACGCGGCATCAGTCCGCTTCCAACGGCAGATCCTTTATCCCTCCTCTCTCTTATTATTCCTCCTCGTGTACCTCGTTCCCCTATTGTTACATGTTTCTCTCAAATCGCCGTCCCTAGTGTCGGCCCCCCATGTAGATGTTATTCATGACCCAAAGTTGACCTTGAGTATATTTACAACGTTACACTATTCTGGGGTTTTTGCAACCATCTGTTGACTAGCTTGGATTACCATTTGTTTTTCTCTACTATGTTTTTAATAACGTCCAGTTCTTTCTCAGAGTCTGTTTCTTGTCCTCACATGGAGTAAACAAAAATCCATAATTGGAGTTAACAAAGTCATTTATTTTTCCCATAATGGATAACCTCCGCAAAGTAAAGCCTGCAACCATTTCCTTTGTTAATGCATAACTCTAGATATGCATAGTTACGATACAAAGAATGCTTGTTTTACCAAATAAAAATGAGGAAGGCAAAGCAAATATGAAATTGACTGCCATAATGGAGAACTTGACCTAAGATAAGCACCCTAATGAAATTTATCCATCATCAATTGTCCTCACGCCTCTATTCCTTAGGAGCATTTCTAATTTTTCTATAAAGTAGTGCTGTGTGAATCAGGGATTTTCATTTCGAACTGAATCGAATTCCCAAAAGATATATTGAATCGAAACGAACTTTTTCTTTAATTTCAGTAGCGAATCGAATCAACCTAAAAAATTCGTTATCGAATTCGAAGCAAAATGCAAAAGCTTTTGCGAAGTAAAGGTAATAAAGATTTTTACAATATTTCAGGGCCTTACATTAGCTTATATATCAATAGTGGCACAAAGAATAGCACAGAATGACATGTGGTCATTTAAATTTTCGTTTTGCGCGAGGAAAACATTGTCTAAATGGACAGCGCACCATTTTTGGATTGAGTTCCATGTTTGAATGCATGCAACTATTTGAAGATGAATCTATCATATTTGAATATTTCGAATCATTCGGCTTCAAAGCATCCTGATTCGCAGGTGAATGGAATCTAATTAAGCCCGATTCGAGTCAATTCGAACAGATTTCGAAGCATTTGCACAGCTCTACTCTAAAGTGGTCCTTGGCTCAAGCTGTATTTCAATACTGGTGTCTCTTATGGAGTTTCCTCTCTTGATATGCCCCATGAATTTTGTCCATTGCCTTTTTAATATTTTTCTTTCTCTTCTTTAGGTGTCCTGGCCATAATTTTCCTAGCCCTTGTAATAATGGCAGTTTTGATAGGACGATATTTGGCACGTCACAAGGGAGAGTACCTAACCCAAGAGGACAAAGGAGCTGATGGTGCCCCAGACCCTGATTCTGCAGTGGTGCGTGCTGCCACTGGGCACCAAGTCCAGAGGAGGAAGGAATGGTTCATCTGATGACTGTTCTACTGTGTAGAAAGTTTTCAAACACCAAAATGTGTGTACTGTGAGGAAGAAAGTTCATGTCTGACATGGCCAAAGTCAGTGAACATAGTGTGGATGCCATATTATGTAATTTTAAGCATAAATACTCAATATTCCATTTTGTTGCTATATTTTTAGACCTTGATAGTATATTTGTGCATTCATTTTCCATAAATTTGTATGGAAAGTATATTTTTGTTAGGGAAAATGAATGAAACGTGAATGCTCATTAGTATTTGAATTCAAGAGTATTTCATCTTAGTAATTAGCTACTGAGCATGTAGAATGATTATGTGATCATCTTACTCAGAGTTTAGTGGATGATTTATCAGTTTCCGAGCCGATTTGATTGCTGTGATTTTGTTTTTATCATTACCTACACATAATACAGGAGACAGAGTGTGCAAGAATTCACTTATACTTATTTGATGGTGATTATGCTGGGTCGATCTGAAAGTATGCGAGGAAAATTTCTGTGCCTAATTGTTCACAGGCAAAAACTCGGTGAGCTCTTTTTCTTTGGTAGAGATGGTTATCAAGTGTATTTAACTGCTCCCAAATGCTCTCAATAAATTTTTCACACCTTCCCTAGTTTTGCTGTTCAGGTGGTCTGTTGTAGATTGCCATGAATTAGTTATTGTTTTTATTCCATATTCTAATTTAATGCCCATATTATGAACCTAATTTCCATGTCTGTGGTTATACAGCTTTAGCTACTAAGATTTGTCGAAGTTTTCTTCATGCTCCTGATGCATGCACTGAGTGAGATCTGAATGATTGCACAACAATACCTACTTTAAAAATTGAATTTTAATATATTTGAGTGAAGCATGGAATTTTTTCGAAGCCAGGGAAATTACTTGGTTTCTGTTACGTATTATTCATTGTTATTTTTCATTTGATTGCTATGCGTGCCTTCTTCCAGGGATGAATGTCATTTTCTATCCATCCATTAATGTTTCACGTGAGCTAGGAATTTTCAGATGAATTTAGTGGCTGTGAGATTGTGTATGAGTTATAGTGTGTGTGTTTCATCTCTGGAAATTTTTAAAATGCCAATCAAAAACGAAAAATTAGAGGCAGACTGTGAACGGTGTCGTTAAGTTAATATGAATGGATATGTGACAACAGTTGGAGGTTACTTTCCCAGTACTGAATCATAATTTGTGTTCATAAATTGTCCCTTTGATCCTTTCTAGTTGCAGTTTTTTGTAACCTCAGAGAGTGCGAAGTCCAGGATAAATTAGTAGATTTTTTCTTTGCTCGCCATCCAGTGAGTTGATTTTTTTTGTTTAAAAATACTCAGCCATTAGAAAAATGGCAGGAAGTGATAATGCAGCAGACAAATCATTCCTGAATTGATTCACTCGATATACCTGTATTTGGTGTATCACCTACTGTGCAAGCATTTTAGGTATGTGGTAAATTAAATACGGATAGTTTTCCTTGAAATGGGGGCATTTAATGTTGATTGATGAAATGAATCCAATGAATTCATTGAATGCTTACAATCACTCTATATATTTAGAGTCGAGGGAATGAGTGGGCTACTGATTGGAAATAGACGTGTCTGATTAATACTGTGTGACCAATCTCCTTTTTTACTAAAAGACAACATAAAGGACTATTGTTATAATTATATTACGGTTTATATATTAAAAACATCTGCTACAGTTGTGATAGTGGAATATTACTTAGGGAAAGCTGCAAATTGGATATTTTTCCCAACCTAAATCTTGGTGGTTATATTTTCATCCCGCAAATAAAAAAGTGTGACCTAGGAAAGATCCATGCCTGCGAACATGTGCATTAAAATGCTCCTCCAATATTTGTGGACTGACTCGGTCAATGATCATATTTTGTAGCATTGTCACCTCTAATAAATTTAGGTTACACTGAATTCTGAAATACAGAAAAAAATTACTTTTAAATGAGTTTGTAGGACAGAGGTGAAAGATCTGGATCTTGCATTTTAAAAGTGTGACTTGAACAGTTTTTGTGGATTCCTGATGTATGTATGACCCATCTCTTTGCGCAATGAAATGCAAACTCACGTGCTAAGGTGTTTTTCATACAACCTTTTGTGGGTGTACAAACTGTAAACTAGGCTTCAGACTGTAATTGGTTGTAATTAGCTTTAGCTAACCATTTTAAATCTTTGTATTTATGCTCTTAAGCTGTTTTTTTGTAATTTTTTGCTATTTTTGTTATATATATTTTTTTGAAAACCTCACTAACTTAAATACAAACATTCCAATTTTTAAATGTAATGTTGTTTTGTTTTTAACTACATTGTGTATTACAGATAAGGAGGATATTTTAGTCTCTGTATCTGCTTTTGTTCTTTTTATGATGGATGTTTTTCATGTAGAAATTTATGCGACTCCCCTCTATGTCCATGTACAATCCCCTTCAATAGTCTATAATTTCAAAATGCCATTGTTTTTTCTTTTAGAGTATTTTACTTATAGCTGAATCATTGTAAAACCTGGACGACATATTTTTGCACCCCATGAAATAATTAAATGGTTCAAAAACAACTTTTTTGTTTAAATTATGAATTTGTTGTCATTATCAGTATTAGCTTTGCCAGTGTGTGTTCATATTTGAATTACTAACTAAACAGTGCTTACATTAATACTTATCCTTAACAATGGAAATTGCTAGGAAAATGATCACTTTAAATTCTTAAGTGAAATGTTTAATTATTTCAGTATAAATTTTTTATGGTTGGAACGTATCCACCTGCTAAATACATGAAGAGCCAATGTACATGATCATGTAAAATAGGGAATGTAAGTGGCAGTCATCTTATTAAATCACTGTGAGCAATCAGAATTGTTTTTAATGCCATATTAGGGATTTAATGAACCCAGAAGTGATTGTCCTTGTGATTGTTTTTTTTCTATAATTTTTTTGATGAAAGGATTTGAGTTCAAAGGAAGTAATCACTTATCTCATTCACGTTGATCTTTCTGTTGCTTTTGACTTTACTTTTTACTGATTTTGGACTGTGTTAGCAGATCTTAATGAGTCCGATTGTTCCTTAGCAGTGATTATATTCAATTTTGAACTTGATGGAGCTATAAAACTTCTCAAGCAGTCACTGAATGGAGCCATCTTGGAGTGAATATGGCATTTTTGTTTCATAGTTGGTTAATTTTTCATCTATGCATGTTTAGCTTTCCCTGGTGAGTGAGTCACTCAATGGTCTACAGTGCTGTCTCTTTGATTATGCCAATGGGGATGCAAGCCTTGTCATCCCCTTCTGATGTTCGGTGAGGGATCTTTGTGTAAGTGAGTGTCCTGCCCCCATCCTTGAAGTGGGAATGGGAGGCTATTGAGATGACAGAGGACGTAGATCCACAGAGGGTACAGAATGTGGGTGGGGTTGAGGTGGATGTAGGAGGAGACTTAGTAACCATGTCTGTGTCAAGAAAATGTTCTGCTGAGTTCATTGTGCTTGGTGTTACTTGTCTTCGCATCCACCTCTCATTCCTGGTGCATATGTGCTTGAGGTAGGATTTAATGTCCAAGATGCACTCAAGGCAGCCAATGAGAGACAGCCTGCAGTCTGCAAGCGTGCTGATCTCATTTTCTGCTCCACCTCTGATAGTGCTCTTCTGTGGTGGCACACCTGTTTTTTGGCAGTAGAGTATGTCGCTCACACATTGCTGTGTTTTTGTTATCAGAGCAGAGAGTTCTTCATATTCCTTGGCTAGTTGTGGTATGATATTTCCTGTGGAAAAAATGTTGTTAGTGATGCTACTTATATTACTTCTCTCCACACAACTGTTGAAGTCTATTGCACAAGTTACCAGAAATAATTTCATCTTGGTTATCATGGCTTATTGTGTCTTCCTCTCCAGTATGCTTTTTTGAACTGGATTCATATGGAAGTAAAACTCTGTTATCTGGATTGTAGTTGCACTCTTGATTCATTTTCCCCGAGTTGGCTCCTACATTGTTGTTCATTGTATTTCTCATTCTGCCAGTCGCAGTTCTGCAAACACCACACTTAGCTTCAAAGCTCTTTTCATTTCTATTTTTTATTTATGCTGCCAGTGGCATTAATTTTTTTAAGGTTTATTTTCTCGAATTTTTTAAAGGTTTATTATTGTATATTTATGTAGAGATAAGAGAATGGAGGACAAAGAGCTGCTTGCTTTAAGCCAGCTAATAGATGTTTCTTATTAGTAAAATTCAATATTAGTGAGCTCCTACTAAATAAGCTCTTAAAAAGTTATATATCTTATGTGAAAAATAGGCATAATGGTGAATTGATAAAGATAATTGGGATTAGTCAATGCTTTTCTTATGCATTCAATTTATGTTGCTGTTTGAGTTAGGGTTTGATTTCCTCATTCTTATGATCCATGCCTCTATTGTAGGTAGTAATACAAATTGAGAATTGTGCTTCCTAGTTATTCCTCCTAGCTACTTGATTGTCACTGGTTTTATAATTAAGTTTTAAATGGTGTTTATGATCACCTCATTTACCTTTTCCTCAAGCTCTTTCAAGGTTGCAATAATATTGATGACTTTTTCCTGATTTTTAGCTACATCTAGAATTTTGCTACCTTCTTTTTGATAACAAATCCTGTTTCTCCATTTCCCTCGCCTAGTTGCAATTTCCATCCTCTTCATCAGATTGT
The DNA here is from genome assembly GCA_963169105.1 of Ceriagrion tenellum. Taxonomy (NCBI): domain Eukaryota; kingdom Metazoa; phylum Arthropoda; class Insecta; order Odonata; family Coenagrionidae; genus Ceriagrion; species Ceriagrion tenellum. Next base: position 11,866,838 of record OY720632.1, on the reverse strand, counting down.
TTCAGATGTTGGAATTTCTTTTTCTGGTGGTTGACTAACCATCCATATCTAAATTCAAACTTATCAGCAGGCAGCAAAAAACTTAATCTGGTTAGCTGGCTTGAATCATGTGAACTATCAACAATTCATTTCAGTATTAATACCATGAGGAGACTTCAAAGAAATGGATGCTGCTGCTGTTGTACATCTACTGTCACAATATTTCCCAATCTTAGGCTAGCGTGAAACATCCTAACATGTTTTCCTCATGTCTATCTTATCCATCCTTTGTTCAATTCTATGTACTTGAGTGTGTTTTCCTGGCCTGAAATCATGGGAAAAGTGATATTCAGCTTTACTGCCTCTTTTTCCCTAGGTAAAAAAATAGTCTCCAATATTTCTATAATGATCTTAACCCTTGTGATGGGAGGATCAAAGATATTCTTGGAGTCCCAGTAGATAGCCTTCTGTTAGAACATGCCCAGTCATTCAAAAAGACCAGTAATTTCAGTCTCCCAGCTACTCTTTCATTAGAACTCATAATTTCCATGAACATCACCTTCAATAAATTACTTAACCAGGAACCATTGTTCTCCCTTTTCTGTCACCTTGCCCTCCAGCCCCCCCTCCATCCCTACCCCTACCTAATTCTACCCCTATTGTCTAAATCTGCAAGTTTGCATCAGTAGTACATTATTTTCTTGATTTCATCTATCTTTTCTCGAGAAACTGAAACACTCAAACTCACCCAGGCATATTAAGACTTCTCTTTCTGAATCTAAGACACCATCCTTATTATCCTAATCTATCATCTTTCCCTTCCTTCCTGCCCTTTTTATCTCCTCCCCAGTCTTATATCCAAAGGCCACATTACCTAATTTTGCTCTCTGCATATGGAGAAGGGGACATTCTAGACCTGAGAAAATTCTCACTAATACCAGTTTATCTTCCATGCCACAAATTTGTTATGCATTAAATCCAATGCGAATTATTCAAACAGTAATAAGAGGGCAGAGTAAATGTAGGCATGAATTCTTGAAAAACCAGTGCATTGCTCAATGCACTTCAGAGGTTCTGTTATTCCATGCCGTCCGTCAAAATCTAATGGAATCAGTGGAAAATGCTTATGGAGGATGGCTTACCCCTTGTTCACCATCGAAATGTGAACACTACTGAACTGATATATAAATTGCAAACAAAAGACTACACATACAGAACGTGGTAATTGTAAGGTATCTTACAGAAAGGCATTCTTGCCATCAACTCTCAGTTAATACCTTAATGCCCTGTCGTAATGTGAATATTCTCTGCGTAAATGACTCTAGACAAAGTTTCTGAGGTACTTCTTCGTATGTTATGCATGATCGCTGCAACAATGTAATGACCAAAGATTGTAATACACAGGGTAATGACTGCCTTAAAATAACTTCGTAAAATAGTGGGGGTTGGCTTTTAAAATAATGGTCTGCTGGGATATGGAATTAATGTTAAAAGGTTGGAAGTACTGGGGCTCTGTAGTATTTGATTCAGCAAGTCAAAAAGAAAGGCTCCAAAGCAAGTGTCAGACTAGCATTTCAGCTGGGAATAAGGTGATTCATTGTCAAAAATGCCTATCAATTAAGGGGCTTAATTAAAGAGTTGAAAAAAATGGTAAACCTGAAATTTGAGATGGCATCCGTAGAATGAAATCCTAAGCCGATGGTACGAAAAGTCAGAGCATTAGTGTGTCACGAAGAGATGGGCATATCAAATGTTTCCATATTCCAGTAAAAAACCATATCTAACCAAGTATCTATCGTATAGCACGGAAGATTATCTTCTTTACATGAAGATGAAAACTTGTGAAAAGATTTGAGTAATTTCCTGTTCTCATTACACAGATTTCACGTCAGAACGTTTTCTTGAATTGCCCTTGCCGCCTCATTTATAATGGTGGTGACAAATGAATATCGCAAAACCTCATTTGTCTATTCGACTCGTTGCCTCGTTTGTTTGATTTGAAAGTCTCAACCAGCCTCAAATAGGCAATAGACCTGTCGTGTGTAGAATCTTTGCAATAAACTTTTTTCTGCGGTATGAAGGAAGGGATGCATTAGCGGTGGTTTCTGCTGCATTTAATATGTTTAATATAGCATAAATTCAATCGATATTGTTTATGGGTATGTTTTTGTTTTCTATCACTGGCACCACTTTCAAGAACGGGCTGGGGTAGTGAATAACTGGTGTGAAGTTTGCTGAGGGCCTCATGGAATGTCATAATCGACGCACGAGCATACGCATTCATAGTGGCTTAATCCTGTTCTTTTGAAACTTAAGGAGGGAAAGGATTTTTTAAGGTGAGCAAGACATTGCTCTACAAATCATAATATTTATGCCACCTATGTGATGTATTTGCATTAAAAAATAACATTTTTATTGATAACATGTGATATCCTTGTGATGCATTACGCATTCTTTTTATGTTAATAGATATAATTGAAATATTTATATATCATGAAAAAGTGACAAATACTGATACAGTTGCACTAGGAGCAGACCAGATTGATAAAATGGTTAATTTGCTCTTTACGGGCCTCCTTACGATCTCCTATTGCCGGGTTCCACCACTACTTTATACATCATATTGAAATACATTCATTGCTAGGGGTCGAAAAAATTTTTTTTGCTTGGGGCCTGTTATGATCTATTTTGTACCAATGCACTATACCTTCATGATAAAAACAAGTCAGTCAGGCGAGTTATGGTAGATTAATTATAATGCTTTCTTTAATTGACATATTATAATTTTTGTTGTTTCTGTGAAAGTCAGCTTATTTAATTGAGCCATCAATATTTTCCATATGCCAGTGGTGATAAAAATTCCTACCATTCCACTACAAGTAGTATTTAATGTACTCATAGAGATGTCCATGTATGGTGGACATTTTGACCTTCATGTCATTATCATTTGATTCACATATTTTAAATAGCGGAGATGGAAAAATTCGTCAAACTGCATCAAAACTGCATGAAGTACCATCAAAAAGTGTGTGTATAATTACCAAAGTCAAGAACATTGGTGGGTGGCAACTGCATAGCATATCAGATTGGTTTGTTACAACTATAACGACCGCTTTACACGGTACATTTTATTGTGCAAACGAATGTATCATAGAATGTACAAGAAACCGAATGGAATAAGAGCAGGTTCTATTTCCTGTTAAGTCATTCAGACAATCATACAATTTACAGCTTTACACGGTACAATTTCCTTCACGAAGGAATTCGCGCATTCGTTTGTACAATAAAATGTACCCTGTATAGCGGCCTTAAGTAAAGCAAAAATATGTTTTGATTTCGGGCAAGGAATGTTTCAGGCATTGTGTTCATTATATTTGATTGAAAACAGTTTTGTAAAAATACTAGACCTGAGAATCAGCATGTGATTATGCAACATTAATGGCCTTATGTGTGGTTTGTTTTATCCATATTTGTTCACATTTTCTCCCATTTTCTGTGGCAGACCAGTGTTACAACTAAAGGTGGATTTTCTTTGTAAAAATAGAAATAAAATAAATTTGGGGTTTTATTGTGGTTATTTGGTGTCTTCCATCCATATTTCGCATTCAGCCTGAGGCATCTGAACATTTCTTGCTGGAACCCAAGGTATTTGATTTTCTTGCACGGTGGGATTAAGGAGGGCAGGTGGCTGGCCTGTAGCTCCTGGTGAAAGAGGAAAAATGGTGATCATTAGTTATTCCAGACCACAGGAAAGTAGCAATTGGCTCTCCCCAGTACAACGGCATCAATCTGCCTATATTTCCTGGGCATGTGTATTTCTTAGTACCAAGCTCTAGGCAGCACAAATGAAGGAACCACCTCACCCTGATATTTGAATTTCATGTCTTTTGGCTTAGTGCATGAGCTCTTTCCTAACTAAAACTACCAACCTTTTGGTTGAATGCCATGGTAGATTTTACATCTGCTTTGGAGTCTCCTAATGATTCCTGATCCCCATAATGTGCTTCTGAATTAATGGAGTAGTGAAGCAAAGGTTAGAAGTGAGTTGTCTAATGGCATGAATTTTGGTCAATGTCTAACTGAAATTACTCCTTTAATTCCAGACAATGGAAGAATGGAGAGGTTATATACATAATAGGGATGAGAGAAACCATGAATCAGAAGTTTTCCAGCGGATGGAGTTTGTGGAAATGAAGTTGAGGTTTGTTAGAAGTTCTCTCTTTTTCATGGTACATCATCACTTTTGCTTCAAAGCACTAGATCTAGATTTTAAATTGTATTCCCATGCATTTCTTTGTGGCTGGGGTGTAGATAATTTTTTTCTCTGGGGGGGCAGTGTTGGGGGGGGGGGGGGATCAGTCCTCAATGAAGAATAAGAATATCTTTTGGTAAAATTGAATGCAGTTGGATTGTTAAGATTATTATTGTCCATGTAACCATTCTTGATTTTGAAACTATTGATCCTTAATCCCAATATGCCAATTTCTAGTAGATACAGGTTTGAATTAAAAGTTGCTGTTTATTAAAATAGGCAGCCAGAACAAAGAGACAATGCCATTCATGGAACTAACACTTATTAATAATAACAGAGAATTTGAAATACAATCATTATAAATCTTCTTTTATAATGCCATGTCCAGTTATTTTTTTTTCTAGCGAGGTCATGTAAAACTGCTATATGTGTCACTGGTTCAAAACGGTGAATTGAAAGGAATGCTAAACCATTTAGTATTGTCTGGAACAATAGAAAATACATTTATCAATAAATTGAAAAAAGTCTTAATATTTTTCTACTTTTGTAACTATGAATAATTGAAATATTAAAGGAAAAATCACCATAGTTTTATTGAACTTTAATATGGAGCTATTCCTCCATGTCTTGCCTGTCAATATTAATTTTATGAACAACTTAGATTCTATTTACAAAGTGATACTTTTACTTTCCTGCCCTGTTGTATTGCGCAAATATGTCAACCCTTTTCAGAGTGGAAAATGACCTTTCAGGTGTGGCAGTTGACACTGGAAGTGTAGCCAATATGTGCAGAAGAGTCTTAATGTCATTGTTGCACACATGGAGTCCACTCATGGCACATGTGGGTCTTGGATTTTGTTTGATACATTTCCTTCACCATAAATGGAGTTCTGAAACAACAACTTCTACAGAACCCTCTATATCTCGTACATAAAATGTAATCAAGGTCTTAAACTCATCAAGTTCATCACCTTTCTAAATCACATCACATCTATTCGATTGTATGAAAAGTGATGAAAATCCTGATAGCATTCTCTTATTCTCAGCAAACTTATATTTCAACTCTGTTATGAAACAGTCCATAAATGGAATGTATACTGCCACTTTTAAGTACTCTTCAGGACCATGGGTAATATAGTTTGGTCTGTTTCTTTTCGCTCCTACCATTCATGGAACTGAGATGATGATACATATCCAGCTTTTGACTAATATCTTTTGCACTTTCAAAAAGAATTCCAAAGGTTTCCTTAGCACCAGCCCTCATAACTTCCATTTATTTTTTTGGTATCCTCAGCTTACCTCAAAGCCTCTCTCAAGCATAGGGTAGGTTTTTGAAGGATTTTGCTTAGTCCTTGACCTATTCCAAAAATCTTGGCTGTCACTGAGAGAGAGATGGCAAATTTACATTGTTGGATGGAGCAAATTAATGAGTTTGCCTCTTCTGATGTGTCTGATGAAACTTTTGGCCATTCTGATATAGTTGTCAGTGCTTCCATCAATGGATCAAGTACTTCTAAAAAGCCAGACACTGTGTCCAAACTCTCAACCCATCTAGTTGCACAAAGTCTTTTCAAAGTTTTTGCAGCTGGTGGTGCATCACATCTGTCAATACAATCTAAAAGCCCAAAAAGTGTTTGGGTGCACAAAAAAGGTATGGGCAGTCCCTATGATTCCCGAGCAGTTCCTCATAGCTTGCACTTCACAAGATTTTGACTTGGCTAAATTGAGTGTGTGAGCTGAGCAGTGAAGGTAGAGCGCCGTAGGGTATCTCTCTCTGACTACAGTTGGAGCTCCTTTGATTTTTCCTGACATAGTTGAGGCCCATCATACCCTTGTCCCCTTAAGTATTGCATTTCCATTCCAAATTTAGCCAAATTTTCTAGCATTAAGAAAACTAGCCCTCTTCCAGTTAAATCAGCAACTGGAATGATTTGCAGAAAGTCCTCTCTAAGAATGTGCACATCCAAGTCTACATAACGAACACTAAGAGAAGCCTGCTCTTTCCCACTGATGTGTGTAGTTCCATCAAGTAGAACAGAGAAACGCTTTGATCTGTTTACTATTTGAACAAGTTTGTCGAGAACTATTGTATTGTACAATTCAATGGTTTCATTCTGTATGGCTATGTAAGGCTTGTGTACTTATCCCTTCTTCCAGGACCTTCTAGAGCTGCTTTTAACTTGATGTCTACATTGGCACGATACCTTATTGTTAGTATAGCACGATAAAGTTTCCTTCATTATGATTTGGCTGTTCTGCACAACCTATCTTACTATAATCCCTCCTTTCCCTTAGAGCAAGTTCTGGTCTTCCACACAAAATAATAGTCTCAATTGTAGGTGGGTATCAATTTATTTCTGTTTTCAACTACTTTCCTTAGTTTTACACTGTCCAACTGGTTTTCAATAGACTATGCAGGATTCTTTTTCACAACCAAAAAGCAATCTGCATTATGAACACAATTTCGATGATAATTGTGAGTTGCGTATTAGTCAAAACATTCCTCTGCTTTCCTCCAGTTATAAAATTTTTTCTTACATAAAGAACCAAGAGGTTGAGAGTTTACTCCTGACTTTCAAAAACCTACACAGTATTAACAATAGGAACCATCCTTGACAGCAGAATAAGTTAACCACTTCCATCTGAAGAGCCACTTACGTTGAAATCTGAAGTTTCGCACCTTTCCTGGTAACTTTTTGAAAGTGGAAATGTTTCATCTAGCGCCCACAAATTATTTAATATGTCAAACCCATCAACATCACTGATGTTGCCTTTGCTTAAATAATGATATATGTCATTATTTACTGGTGGAGGTCCATGTGAAGAAATAACAGCAGAGGATTTCCACTGCGTCATTCCATTTTTTTGCAATTTTCGCCCCGTCCTTCCATTTTTTCGTGGCAAAAATCGGAAGAATCAACCTCCATCCATGCCCTGTAGAAATCCACCTCTGAAAAACTAATTTTCTTTTTTTTTAATGAGTAAGAGATTAGGCCAGGGGTGGCCAACCAAAATGATCTTGCGGGCCACTTTGGAAATTCATCATAACTCCGCGGGCCGCATATAAAATTATATATATCCCCATAATAGATCTAGACCCACTATAGACATTATTTTGGAGTGAAAAATTGAAACGAATAGTTATTATTATTGTGTTAAAGTTACTGTGTTAAAGTTACTGTGTGATGAATCTCGCAGGCATGTGGGCCGTGGGTTGGCCACCCCTGGATTCAGCAATCAAGCATCTTTGCAAAATTTTCGTGCAGTTTGGACTAAGCCTATGAAGCTTCATAACACATTTTTCTATGTCATTTCTTAACTTGAGAACTCATAATTCTGGCGTGAGCGATGTATTGCGACACCAGTGATTTTGATTTATGCATACACCACGGAAGTGTGAGACTGGTGCGATCAGTTGCACTGGATATAGAAATTAGAGGAATATATTTTTGTTAGAAGAATATCATATGCTCCCTGTTGCAGGCATAATATATGTACCAATATTAAGCTAAGACAGTGAAGAGAAATTCTCTTGCGGATGCTATGTCATGGATGCTTGTTAAGTATTTTGTACAAAAAAAGATATGCCCGTTAATTTCACGAAATAACATTCATTATTCTCCCTTGGATTCCACTTATTAGTACGTAGTTATTTCCGAGATGATGTAGCTGAAAGAAGTGCTTCCTTATAGTTCCTTTTTCACTGCATCAGCTACTAACGATGGTAACATTACAAATCAATAATTTTCATTGTTCACTCTACTATGCGAAGGCTTGAGTTGTGGTTGTATTCAGATTAGGTCGCCTGCTTTTCAATCTATTAATCTCAGACTTCATTTAAAGTTTCAATATTGAATTAAAATGTGGGATATTTTTGCTTAACGTTTTTCCTCTGCTTACGATCAAGCAAGGAGACTTTTGTCCGAGCATTGCAGCTTTGGGTCAGGCCACGAACCAAGCCAGAATCTGCTGTCTTTCCCTCCTTTCCCATGTGGAGGTTACTCCATTCACCCTCTCACAAAAACAGCTGCGCGACCCATGGTCTTGGAGTATCTTACGTCACCAGGGAGATTGATCTAGCTGGGAGTCAAGGCCAAGGAATGCATACGAAGGATAAACATCAAATGAATCATTGGCTTAATGCCGAATTGTCACATCTTATCTCCCTCTTCCCTTACCTCAACTGGCTGTGTCGGCAGAGAGGGAGAATATGTCTCTGGAGAGTGGGGGCTTTATCATGAATCAAGATATGGCCACAAAACAATATATTGGATGTGTTGGACCCATTTGCGTGCACAGATCCCTAGAGACTGGGGGGATGGGACTTGTTAAAGGTCCCAAGAGTTGATAAGGAATGGCCAGCAGAGTCAGCTGGGCACATCACATCCTGACCTAGTATTGAGAGGGGGCTGGGGGGAGCACGAAGGGGCCTGAAGTTCTGGAGGGCCGGCATGGGGAGGCTTCGGTGTGAGGGGGATAACTCATGCCCACCCGTAGAGTGGGTGGGCTCAAGCAGGGAAGGGGGACACAGTGGGTCACGTGAGGGTCAGTGTGAGAGGGAAGGGAAGCATTTGATAGATTCGCCCCAAGTGAGAAAGAAAGGTGATGGGGGAGAGAAAGTTGAGGTTTTGAAGCCACGGAGAAAGCTGGGTGAATTTTCCTGGTGGGGATTGCCGGGTGGGAAAATAGAATATGGGAATGGGTGGGCATTTCCATTTTGCAATTCCTTAGTTTCCAATCCACTCTGGCAATCTCAGAAAAGGGAATTAGCGAATGAAAAGTCAAGGGAAAATACGAACGAATGTTTATAATAAATACACTTAAGTTCTTCTGTCGACAGAATCACTTATTTAACAAAAAAATCAGTTATTTGCTTTTGCACTTTGCTACGCTTAATAGTCGCTTCCATTATGGCCTCTAATTTGGATGAACGGAAACTGAACTGGGAGTCATCATTAATAATTTGGAATCAATGTAATGTATCGAGAGCGAGCAAAATTTCATTCTTTTTGGGAGAGATCAGGACTTGGTCATTTTCATCTTTGTCGCTGCTTTCCTTACTGGGCCCTGCCACTGGCTCTTCCATCGCTGGCTGTAATGTTCAATCTTCACAAACTTGGAGATCATCATCAATCAACATATATCGCTGGGTATTGCTGCTAATCAACTGCCAACACTTGACAGGTCATTTTGGAAATCACTTGCCAAATCTCTTATCTCGATAGTCATTTCATGTTGTACCTACCTCTTCCTAAACATTAAAATTGACAAATAAATATTAGTTTCTGGCACTAACAGGAATTCATTCACATTTAAGGTAATTTTATCGAAGACACGTCAAGGACAGGTTTACCAGGAGCTGGTAAAGGGAATCCAGCTGCTCCCCAGCAAATAATAATTGTTTTTGAGGATACCTCACTCCATGACTCCCCTACCATTAATGTCAGAAACACATTAAACATTTGTTACCAAGTAATGTCAGAAAACATCTGATTGAAAGTCTCATCTTTCCTATTATTGATTATGGGTCTTTGGTCTGTGATGGAATGTTAGTTGTATGTGTAAATCGTATCCAGCGTCTCCAAAATGCCTTCGCTCGATTTGTCCTTGACCTGCCTCGTGATTGCCACATTTCTGGACACCTTGCTTACTTAAACTGGATGAAAATAAACCCCAGACATGATTATCAGGCTGTATTACTCTTAAAAAAGATTATGTATGCTAAGACACCTTCCTATCTGTAGAATAAGCTTTCTTTTGTTCACACCATCCACAGTCGCCCTCTCAGGAATCCAGATATGCTAAGAGTCCCTAAACACCGAACGGACAAAGAAAGAGGTGCTTTCTGGATATTTTCTGTCATTTTGTGGAACAGTTTACCATCCACAGTCACTAACTGCATCTCTGTCAAAACCTTCCAACACCATGCTCGAATATATTTTATGCCTCTCGATTCCTGTTGATTATGTTGTTATTATTTTTTTTCATTATTTTTGTTTTCATGATGGTGCAATTAATTTTTGACTAATTTTTCTTATTTGCTGATGGAGCTGAACTTACATTACTTATTTACATCTTCTGATGTTTGTATTGTGCACTCGTAGGACTGGGAGTCCTTTTGCACATTGATCAAATAAATATCTATCTATCTATCGCTCAGATAGAGTGCAAAAGAATCCATTTGGGTATATCCTTCATCTCCATCCCCATTTCTGAATTTGACGAATGGAGTTGGATGGTTGTAATGTAACTTTAGAAACAAAACATGAGTAAGCTTATTTTTGGAAAAAAAAATGATAACCAGAAACGAGAGGCGTACACATACCAATCCAGCGCAAGTAGTATTGCACCAGTTTCCCATGGTACAAGACTTTGAAATTTTGGATAATTCCTTTATCCAGTGGCTGGGACTTGCTGGTTGAATTCGGAGGAAGATAAACAATACGTACATTGGCCAAATTTGGGTCATCAAGGAACTTGTGCAAACTCGCACTGTCCACCAGCAGACATATCTTTCTATTTTTGCTGGCCATTTTCCAATGCAGTCGAACGATAGTTTTTTGGAAAATGCCTTGGTTCATCCAACCATTTTTTTTGAAATTGTAGACCACCGGAAAGTTTTCCATCTTCACACTTTTCAAACTGCTATGTTTTTCACTCTTCCCAATTAAGACAGGCTTTATTTAATCCATCCCTGTCTGATTCACGCATAGCCCTACAGTCACTCTCATTTTTCTTTTTCTTCCACTGTGACACCTCTGTCCTTTCAAACCTATTGTTGTGTCTGGGAGAGCATAAAAAAATATCACATTTTCGTAGAAATTATAGTGGTTTCAGGATTCTATTAATTAATCTGGCCATCATTGTCAAAATACAATTTATTTAACAAGTTGGTGTCCACCATGTCTTCTTCTCCAAATATCTTCAGCGACACAATGTTGAATTAGGATTTTAAACTGCTCAGCCAGCCAATGGAACACTTAAAATCTTCGATTTTCTGACATGAAGCAATTTGTTCTGCCTTCCGTTGAATGATCGAGCAAAAATATTGATGGAGTTTGTGAAAGAAGTAGGGACTGATTGAGGGTGTTGAAAGCTTTTGAAAAATAAAGGAAAACAGTATCCAGCTGAGCTGACTTTTCAATGGCATTGACGGCGTGATCTGAAAAATGGCAAGGTGGTCAAGCAAGATCTGCCTGGAAGGAAACCATGCTGATAGGGAGATGGTGAAGGAGATGTGAAGTAGTTATCCAGCTGAGAGTAATTCTCTCACCAATAGACGAAAAGAGAGGATGTATAGAGATGGGATGATAATTGGAGATCGCAGTTTAGGACCAGCTTAATGCATTGGAATGATGTTAGTAGTTTTCCATTTGGATGGAAAGGTTCAATGTGAAAAGCGGTGATTTAGTGAGAGGGCTAGAGGTAATGAGAGAGGAGGCACAGCCATCAATTAGTTTATGGCTGAGAACATTGGAACCGGGAGAGCGATGGAGAGAGATTCTGATAAGAAATTCATAAACTTCATGTGAATGAGTCTGGGTGGAGGCTGGAGTGTTAGCTGAGGGATAATGGTTGGTGGGAATGAGATAGTTTGTCGATGGCTGCAGGGTATCTGAAGAATATGTGAAAGAGATCAGGTCTGTCTGATCCATGGCCATCACTATTTCCACATGAAATTTTATCTGGGGTATACAGATGATATTGTCGTTGGTTTACAAAGGATGAGAATTTTTTTGGGCTGGAGGTAATGGAGTGAGAAAGGTTCAACATATACTCTTCATAATTAGGTAGAGTGAGCATTTTTGAGAGACAGCCTCAGAAAAGGAGGGAAAAGTATTCAAAGTGGTCAGTCAGATTGACACTATTTCAACTGAGCTTTCCAAAAACCTTTTTGAAGGTTTTTAATTCCCTCATCTTTATTTTTTCAAAGTGACAGTCTTACAATTTTCAGTACTTTTTATATTTGCTAAATAATCACTTCTGATGTTTGTTTGTATTCTTCTAGTTTATATTCTTGTATGTTTTACCTTGAAAAAAGATTGGTGTTATTGAATGACTCAGCCAGGTTTTATGATGTTTATTTGATGTTTACGCGTTTTCTTATGGAGTAATATCCTACTTCTTGTCTACTTATTTATTTATTTTTGATGTCGGTACATATTATCATTCATATTCATTGGAAGATTTGGGTGATAAATAAGTGGAAGGCTGAAGTGAATGTAGGCTCCTTTACCCTTATACAGGCAACTTATAGGAATGAAGTATCCGGGCAAGCCAGGCCCATTGGACCCATATTGTTAACTTTTGTTAATTCTCGATAATGCGGTACTTTTCTCACTCGAAAATATTTGGTAATTATATTTATTAGTAATAAAAATTACAACTTTGTTAATTTAAACAGTTTTATTACAAGTACATATTAATGAGAGAATACTCCTATTGTTCTATTATGTACTGTTTGGAGGGGCATTTACCCCGATAAGGAATGAGCTTCTCATCTACAGTGATATTAGGTCCTGGTATGTAATACTTTCTAAAATTGGAATTAAGCTTTTCCCAAACATCCTGAATTGAAGCAAATTTGTCTTTCTGATGACGAACAGTTGGCGTAGTTTTATCGTCTAATTGAATTAACGCAAGTAAACATTTGAACCACTTAAGTCCCATGGTGGCTCTAAATATTGGAGGACCATAAAATGCACTCCAGAGAACATCATAACTTGAATGGTTTGATTGGAGATGACCAGCTGTTAGTAATAAACCAAAAATGTTGTAATTTCAATAGAATCGCAGGGTTTCCAACTATTCGTTACTTTTTTGCTTGCATTCACCCTTTCAGCTTCCTGAATCTTGAACTGCACTACTTCATCCACTATTGAATCATCAACGAAGAGTGTAAATGCATCAATCGGGTTTTTAAAATGTTTCCCAGGTGGTAAGACATCTCTATTTATAGGTCCCTTTATAATGGTATGTACCCTAGCTTGACCTACTGGAAATGGCTTAGAATTCCAAATGGTGCCATCCTTACTGAGAAATGAAATGGGGCATTCTATTTCAGTTGCAGTCTTGATGTCAGAAGCATGCTCTGAATTATCATCACTCACTTCAGATGCCTCACTTTCATTGTCATCCTAACTGGAGCTCTCCTTGTCATCGTCTGGCTGGTAGTCTATATCATCGTCGCTTGCTTCATCGTTGTCCAACAAATTTTTTTAATGTCATCTTGAGACAAATGCTTTTGTCGAGACATGGTCTAAGAAAAAAGTATCTTTTAGTGCACACCCATGCCCAAAAATAATGCAATATTTTCATAGAGCTATAAAGCAACTGAACTTACAAAAATTCCTGGTGTCGTCAATATTTCGTTTCGAAAAAGAAACTTTTCAAACTCCGCGACTGCCGTGTAGATTGTGTGCTGCAGATATACACCTTTGGGAAGTTTTATGGTATAAATTTCGATGTAATCATGTAGACCTAGCTATAATCCATGAGTGAATGTCTTCATGTACAGTCTGGTAATCGAGCAGGAGAGCTCAGAGATAACTAACCATCAAACTAGGAGAATAGCCTATTTATACCCGCTATTTTTTTTCAACTACATTGTTTCAGAAGTCCTATTCATAACAGCAGTGGCGTTTGAGACAAAGCAGATCCAAAACCCAATATTGCAACATAATGAAACCCATCATCATGAGAATTACTCACTATTACTTCGTTAACATTTCTTGAATTCTGTGGATAGATTGTAAGAACTCATCAGTTGAGTCTATTATTCTCTCGCTTTGGGGTGCACCTTACTATACACACTGAAAAATGAAGAGAGCGACCTTAATGTCATTATACACATTCACTTGGAATGACACTCAGTCTACAATGTGTTGCTACTAACATTCAAAGGACACATGTCATGTCTATATTGGCTACAATTAAACGTTGCAATGATGAAAAACTTCATAAGTGATGGAGGAAAACATAACGGACTAAGTTCCGAGCGAATGGGGTCCAACAGACTCGGCTTGCCCAGTTAAGTTTGAAAAAGTTTCAATTATTATAGAGCACCTACTAAGATTTATTTTCCAAAATCTTTGAATTTTTCTGGTAAAATATTGAACTGTTAACAAAGTCATAGAAATTCAAAGATACTGAATTGTTAGTTCTCATCATATATGACAATTGGTCCGTTGGACCCACCTTGCCCGGATAAGGGTTAAATTATTATCATACATTTCATCAATTCCCAGGCAAAAACTGCGGGAGGAGAGTGTGGAGCTGAGGGAATTAGAAAGAAAGCTGAAGACTGCATATGTGAACAAGGAATTGCACGCCCAGGTTGCCGAGAAGGAAGCAGAAAAACTGGCTTTGCAGGTGGGCCGATTGTTTCTCCCTCATTTCCCTTAACGTTTACTGTTATTTTAGGATTGGAGGTTATTTGAAGAGATTGCACTGATAAAAATAAATTTTCTGAAATGCAGGAAATAATGAGACCCATCTTTCTCATGTGAAATTGTATTGTAGTTGCTTGGTGGTTTATTTGTACCATTTGTAAACATGATGTTTGGATGGTGTGGGAAGTGAGGGGAATGGAGACAAATAGTGAGGAGCTCAGCGTTGGCCTCGGCCGTTAGACCCCCCCCCATGGGGTTGGCCAAGTTCAATGTCGCATCCAATTGTTGTAACTCTACCTAGCTCTATGTGGTCTCTACAAACTGTCTGAGTGAGGATTGGGATTCCTCTGAAAATTCTCTAGCGCTGCAATCGGGAATCAAACCCAAATCCTTTTTTGCCATGAGTGTGGAATGTAAGGAAGTGAACACTGCTTTGATTGTTTGTATTTGATTTGTTATTGCAATGGGATTGGGAGGGCCTGATATTTGTCAACCTTAGCACTTGGAGTATTGGCATTTAAGACTACTGATGGCAAAAAGGTATCATTGATATACAGGCACATTTTTAGTAGCTGCTTGTGTTCCAAATGCACACAGTCAGTTTTAGCCTTAGAAGAAGAATTTCAAGGATGGATGAAAATTATGAAGCTTTTGGATAAAGACTCATTGCTTAGTCATTGCCTTATAGTAAAGACATGCGATTCCTAAAGCCTTTATTACACTTGAAGACTTGTTTGATGTAAGTGAATATATTGTCACATGTGGGGAGTAGTTTTGAGAAAAACGTTGGGGTTAGTGTGGTTGCTTGAGTGCCGTCTTCCCATCTTGAGGATCAGGCATGGTGGATATCCTGCAGGGTATCCAAAATGCATCCCATTTCTTAGGTGGGTGTCATGGGAAGGGTAAAAGTATGTGGAGTAGTACCGTGTCCTTTGGACCGTGTTCCTGTGGCATCTTTTGTAAGGAGTGGGATAGTGCCCATACTGGGTTTATCTTCACCATTTTTTAATTTCCCAAGTAATATTTACCTTACCAAACTACCCAACTGTGGCACAAATGGTCTCAGTGTTTGGTCACCTCCCCGATTAACTAACCCTTGTGACAAGTGAGTGAAGGGTAAAAGTTGCTCAAGTCAGATCTAATGAAGGGGATCGGGTTGGTGTGGTGGCTAGAGTACTCTCCTACCACACTGGCGGCCAGGGTTCAAATTCCTGCAGTGGCGGATGTTTTTCAGAGGAACCCAATCCCTACCTGAGTGTCTTGTGGAGGGCACTTCGAGTACAGTACTCCATCTGTCGGATGAGACGGAGTACTGTGGTCCCCTTGGCGCCTTTCGTTAGGAGGAGGCTAATGCCAATGCCAGGTTTCTTTCCACCCTTCCTCCCCTACCTATCCGCTATGGCGCAAATGACCTTAGCTGTCGGTCGCCTCCCCAAATATCCAATCCAGATCCAATGAACCTAGTTGTAATCCAAGTTTACATTCCCACCTTGAATCAGAAAGGAAGAGGTATATGATCAGGTGGAGGGAATAATGAATAGAATACCTGGGATTAAGCAGTTAGTAGTAATGGGGGATAGGAGCATGGTGGTGGGTGAAGGAACAGATGGCCAGGACTCTGCAAGTGTGGGCTTCCCCACAAGTGGAATGGAGTGGTGTGGAATGGAAGTAAATAATTATGTTTTTCACAAAATAAATGTTACATTTGAGTTACTTACATGTTGAAAAATGAAATTATCCCCAAATATGGATGAGACCAAAGGCGAAGTGACATCATCCAATATTTGGACGTATTTCATGCTGTATCTCCATTGACTCTGAAATAAATCGCTCTTTACGCAGTCCTCTCTGTTTGTCCGTCTATCGACGTGTATCACAATGAAGTGGTAGTCACGAGTAAAGCTGAGCAAAGCTGAGCAAAGCTGCTTGTGGGTGGGTTACAGTTGTGAATGATGTAGTATTCGACATTTTGACGATTGACAAAATTTTCTCCGCAAGAACATGAAGTTTTTCTGCAAAATTAACAAATATTCTATAACAAATAAAGTCAGAACATCGAAACTGTCTGAAATCACTTTTTAAATTAGTTATGCAGTAATTCGGCAAATTTTGGATTTATTGCTAGAGGCTCAAATAATGGGCTCATTTTTCATTGTCACGCCAGTGGCAGAATTTTGACTGCAAGGGAAACTTTTTAATTGCGACTATGAAACAGCAAATAAAGCAGGCTACATGTAGACGTTTGTTTCTTTACAATCGGCATAGGTATTCTCTTTATATTCGGCTTCAAACTTGGGGTTTGTTATCAATCGCTATGCATTCAGTGCGCCACACCGGCTGCCATCTTGCTCCTGCCCAGATGCCATAAATTGTGGGATATTTCAATATTTGAAAGTGCAGATTGCAGGATGCGATTGCATTACACGGGTACAAAAATTGTTGTGACGTCAAGAAAATGTTGTAAATCACGGTAAAATTTAAAAGTGAGGTTTCACAGTAATGAGGGCATGAACTGTATCTGAAATTAGGTAGTTTGACTTGCAACAACCCATATGCAATTTTGTCATTAAGAAACAAGTTCTTTCCCAATGGAAAGCCAAATCGACACTACCGGAAGTCAATTGCATTTCTCTGGTAGTGGATGGTAAGTCTGTTCATCTTGCCAGGCTGTTTGCCCCCTGCTGCCAGTTGCATGTTCCATGGAGCGAGTAGAGAGAAGGTTATGATTACCAGTACAAATTGGTGGTAGTAGGCTCAGAACATTTGTTTTACCTCTTGTGCTTTGCACTTCCACAGTACCGGCAAGAGGTGGCCATGGCGTTGATGCGTAAGAAGTGGTCAGAAGATGAGGAGGCAGCCAAGGACTGGAAGAAGAGTCAAGTGAAGGCCAAGCAGCTGTATCGCATGGAATTATGGGAGCAGGAGAAGAGGGAGGAAGAGAGGAGGCGTGCTGCTTACCAGGACTTCCTGCGAGAGAAGATGCTCATAGATGAGATTGTGCAGCGCATCCACGAGGAGGACCAGAGGTTTTCCTTTGTCACTCATTTCACATTTGGAATCACTATGATGTTCATGGTGCAGTGGTCCCGGGACTTCTCTCAAATATGCTACTGGCAGAATTTGAAGAAATTTCTGCATTTTGAAAACTCTTTTTATCTTTGATGAAACTGAGACAGTGTGGATGGTATGCTTAATGATTTCATGCTCAGCCATTAGCTGTCATAATTTCATGGGGAAGATCATTGTGGGTAAACGTATGTTACCACTTCTTTGGAGTAATCTGGGTTCTAATTCCTGTGTTGGCCCTGGTCAATTCAAGCTAAAACTAAGCTATATTATCTTCTCGGGTAGATTTTAATAGTACATGCTTAGATGTTTTTTTACTTTCATTCTTATTTGTAAGTCACTTTTTAAGTCTTTTATTTATATTTTTGCAACAGTTACAGGCTGTTATCCTTCAGGCTTTGGCGGATTGAATGGCTGGTGGTCCTAGATTACTATGATTGTATATTGACTGGTTTGAACATTTATTTATGAAAGTGTCATCATATTTATGCGCACATACAATCGACCCTTCTTGATAAACTGTTCAAGTTACAAAAAATTCTTAATACAAACAGTCAGGTGAAAACAATCAGTCACCTTCATTATAATCACAAACTCATCTTGTCCCTGCATGTGTGGACTCCTCAAATTAATTGTCAATACATTCTAGTGAAATAGTCAAACATAGAAATCAATTGTTTGTTATTTATATTGGCTTTCAACCATCTGCGTTCCTTGGCTCAGGTTCATGACAAACTCTTGCTGGAATGCCATTAGTAATATCTCCTGCTATTTTTTGTGGCATTGCCAGTTGTCTTCACTTACCTTCTGTGCCAAGTTATGACCTTCAGTCAGCTCCCTGAAATTTGGTATTTTGGTGGGAATTACGTGATGTTGCAATTAACTCATTCATGTGTGAAAAAGGGAAGCCGGTGTTTTAATGATTAGAAATATAGAATGGCTTTAACCCTTTCAATGCTAAGGCATAAATTGTGATTCCTTCCCAGTGACAAAGTTCAGTTTTTTGCATATTCACTTTCAGCACGATGAAATAAGACACATATTTCGCAAAATTTTAATTTTTGAAGCCTATTTGTTGTAGTTATAACTGTTTAAATTTTGGAAATTCTAGAATGTCCTGCACCATCGGCAAGACTGGTGTGCGGGTTGCATGCATTCTCGGTAGTTCCCTGTTGTCGATATTACAAGGTTGAATGAATATCAAGCCTTCCTTGTTGTTAAGCTCATAATTTCACGATTTTATCCAGTTTATTAGCTCTTCTTACACTTTGCACTTATTTAATAATCTCAGTTAGAAAATATTACGCTGATATCAATAAAATTGTATAGAATGCAATTTATTTTGAAAACTTCAAATGAAAATCCATCATTTGGAACTACAACTGCCTTTTCGCTCAGTATTTAGATTGTTAAAATAACGGAATACATAAGTTTAGTTCAGGAAATTGATTGTTAGCATCTTCAATTGAGAATTACCATAGTAAGTCATTGGCTGTGTTCATAAAAGTATGAAATACCTGCAGTTATTTATAAAACTTCAAATCACTTACGATAATTATAGCCTTAAAAATACATCTGCAGTGAATTTTTTAAAACTACAATCAATATCTACATAATTTCAGCATTTGTTGTTCCTGGATAATTTATGAAGCAAAGGAAAATGCATACCTAATGACAGGTTACCCTCACAAGCCATGCAGTTTGTGGGATTGTCCATCCTAATCCCTCGCTTGGCACTTTTGATGCTTCTTTTTCGATCTTTCATTGTCTATTTCATATTGATCTCGATAATGTCTCCAAATTTGCTGTGTTCTACAATTGACAAAGATATTCCAATGTATCTACACTGCAGGAAAATTGTCTTCAAGGAAATAAATCTTCAGAGCCATGGACATATCGGTTTTGGGGAGGTTGGCAATGTAATTTTGGGTAGAAAGGAAAAGTGGACAGAAAGGAGAGAGAAGTTGGGTTCGAAAGGCATAAGGATGCCGGCGGTAGTGTGAGACTCCCCATGATACAAGGGATGGGGAGGGGGGAGGGGCTCAGAACATTGACCACGCACTGGTCACAGAGAGAGTTGGCTGTCAAGAGCGGAGTGAGAGGAGGGATTAGCTCAGGAGAGGCCTATGGGCAGGTTTTACAATGACTGAATCACTAGGGCTGGCCTGAAGAAAGGCTGGGTGTGGATGAACGGCAAGCATCGGCGAACAGCTAGCACAGGTTACAAGGAGGAAAGTGCATGGCAGAACAATGTCACGGTCGGGGGTGGAAGGCGTCTAACTGGAAAGACAGCTGAGACAACAGAGTGGTGAATGGTTTTGAAGAAAATCATCATGGCGTAGGTTAATCATTCTTAGATTTGCATTCAGACTGATTGATGAATTGTCCTTATCAACTGTTGTAGGGTTTCAACTTTACGGAGAGAAATTAATTATTATTAAGGAGAGAAATGTCGAACGCAGAAATGCGTTCATGAGTTAAAAGGGAGGTTGATGTTTCCCATCAAAGTGTGCCCCAATTTTTTGATAAACAAATGACAATGAACTTTCTGGAACTAGCTGAGGGATGACACGTTGTTCAAATTACTTACAATGTCAGTTCTGTAATAAAATTAAAATTAAAAAATACAATAAACAGAAAAAATGGAGTTGACTATATTCACTCTCTCAGAGAAGGGTTTGCCCTATTTTTGATATTTGGGTCCCTTGTACATTAGTTTTTTGTTTCACAAAGTCTTTATCTCTTCACCATTACGGTTAATTCTTTTTCTTTTTAATTCCAATACACAGCAAGTAATTTAGCATATACAGCATTTATCCTTTCCAGCACCAAATTCAGTTGGTGTGCAGTGTACATGGTAGGCCCTTGGAAAATGTTCTCTTACTTTTGCCTGGACTCTATTATTGCTCAACTCATAACTGCTGTGCCATCATAGCTGTGCACTATCCATTTCTCAGATTTTTCATCTACGTGGACACTCAGTTCTTTCACGAGCTCTGTGGTAAGTGATTCTGCATCATAATTCGGGGGGTTCAAGAATCCTCAAAATAGCTCAACTGGTGCACCATTTAGGATGTAACAATACACAATTACCAACTGGAAACGAGCAGAAACATTTGTGGTTTCATCTGCTTGAACTGCTAAAAATTTTATTCCTTACTTTCTTCTTGGATCTGGTGTTTGCAAACATCCAGCATGCACTGGAGCAACTCATTTTGTACTGTTGCAGATGTTCCTTTAAAAACAGTTACATTATGAAGATGTTCTTTCATGCTGCTATCCATATCCTGCACAAAATCCACTTAACCATGGAACACTCCTGGGTTATCAGAATCTTGTGATTCATCATGGCCTTTCAATGCGAGTTCAAAAGCACCACAAAACTTGATGCAATCAAACAGTCTTTACAATATGTATCTGTTCTTCTCATCCACCTCATTTCGGCACTGAATTTTCAGTGTATGTCCTTCGATAAGCTGAATCATAAGAGTATCCTTTCCTATCATGGTCAAGTTCATTTTATTATTTACATGTTTCAGAGAAATTTCATTCCTTTTCACTTTATCGCTCAAGTGTCCAGGGTCAGTCACTCCCGTATCACCTCCGAATAGTAGGTAGGGAAAACAGAAAAGTGCATTAATGCTATCACACCCACAGAGCCACTTCTATTTAGTGTACCAATAAATGTTCTTCTGTACTCTCGTGTTGATCCTTTAACTTGAGACACAACTTTTAAATCAGGCTGATGCTGTCTCAACCTGCAATCTTTGTTCTTCTCCCATTATAGAAAAAGGGACTTTAAGAAGACACTGCACCGCATTCATTCTGACATCTGTAATAGGACTACTGTACATTCAATACATATTAGGAGCACCGGTAATTTTTTTACAATAACACAAGGGTGGACAGAAATGTGAATATAACTTTCTTCATCCACAAATACTGTCTTATGTTGAACAACCCATTCTAATACAATTTTGTGCTTTTTAAGTGGTACTGGGAATAGGGCACGCACTTATGTATACTCCTGTCCAAATAAAATCTTACCCCCTCGGAGTTGAAAAATTTCCAAGTCCCGAGTAGACATCAATGTGACAGCATGATTGAAACACGCCCCCAGAGCGGGAGAGCAATAAACAAACGGAATGGAACAAAGGCCTTCCTCCCCACAGTTGGTAAGGGGGGGTGGGGGTGGGGGAAGGTTGCAGTGGCTAAAGGTAGGCGCCACATTCTCACCAGACACATGCTGAGACACACAGCATGTGTTTGCTGTTCTAGTATCCAAGAGTTTCATTTGTGCATTGTTTTCAAGATTAATCTGCAGGTATGCTATAAGGATTCCCATTGTTTACGATGTTGCTGTACAAGTACACAAACGGACGTTCATCAATGATTCCTTGAGAGCAACCCCAAGCGGGCTGTTGCACATCCCCTCCTTACCGGTTGAGACATTGTATTATTCTGCGCAGAGTATGATTTAATCCACAATTTCTCCTTGGGCTAATATTTTTTGCCATTAATTGGATTCAAAATGTTGGTTTCTTTCCATTTCTTCCATCGTTACCAAAAATGATGAAACTAATTGTGTGAAATTCACAGTGGAAAAAAGCATTAGCCTGAACTGGGAATTGAACCCATATCCCTCGATTATGCACCGAGTGCTCTAACCAATTAAACTACCAAGGTGTCCTCTTTCATTGTGAATCTCATGGGGGCTTTAAGGAGCAATTTATTCTCACAGGTACCGTGCATATGATCCCAGAGGTCCCCGTATGGAAGTGCTAAGCACCTCAGTCCAATGCCCAACTTTTGTTTACCTCTGACATTTTCAAAGAACCACGGAACTAGCCATGCAGTTACTTCAATTGGGTCACCCGCTAGTGATCACACAATTGTGTGAAATTCATGGCGCTTAGCACTCGCATACCTCTGGCATCATATGTACGGTACCTGTGAGGACAACTTGCTCCTTAAAGCCCCTTTATGAGATTCACAGTGGCAGAGGATGCCTTGATAGCTTATTTGGTTAGAGCACATGGCATGAAATCGAGGGATCTGGGTTCGATTCCTGGTCCATGCGAACAATTTTTCCTCTGTGAATTTCACACAATTGTGTGATCACTAGCGGGCAACTCTGTTGAAATAACTGTACTGGTTCTTTGAAAATGATGAAACTACTTCACTAGGGCCCCAAACTATACCCCAAGTGGCAGATCATTTGAAAAATCAATGTACACTTATGAAACTCCTCAGAATGAAAGTCCTCCATAGGGAGGAAGATGGGAACAAAACTTCTCCTAGCCCGAAAAGAAATCAGAACAGTTCCTTTTTCGTTCCTTTGGGGTTTCGTTCATAATACTTTTGTTCCAGAACCACTTTTGTTCCGGAACCATTTTTGTTCCTGGACTCTCATTCCTACTTTTGGTTTGGTTCTGTGAGCTGAAACTTTATGTGAACCCACTCTGAACCATTGTGAAACCGTGACTACTTTCATTCAACATCCCTGGTTTAAACTCGAGGCTACAGGATTTTACACCAGGGTTGAAATTCGATATGAAAAAATCATTTGACTTGACTGGGATTCGAACCCGGATCTCCCAATTACTGGTCAGGTGTGTTAGCCAGTTACGCAACCAAGCTATCTTCCTTCAAGGTGAATTTCGAGGGGGGTTTATGCGAAATAGATGTTCAGGCCTCAAGTCTACATCGTAGCACATGAGACAAAGTCGTGCTTACAAAGCCACTGTCGTGGTGGATAAACCCAACATTGTCGTTATTAAAACAATGAAATTGACAAATTTCCAAACATTGCATTTAACAAATGATGTGGCACGAAGTCACTCGCATGGGTGCATATACACCAGGGTTGAAATTCACTATGAAAAAATCATTTGAGTTGATCGGGATTCGAACCCGGATCTCCCAATTGCCGGTCAGGTGTGTTAGCCAGTTACACATGTGAATTTCAACCCTGGTGTATATGCACCCATGCGAGTGACTTCGTGCCACATCATTTGTTAAATGCAATGTTTGGAAATCTACAGGATTTTGTTGTGGACAGTAGTGGCTTGCAGTGATAGATGGATGAAATTACATCGCTCCCATCAGACAGCATTTTGCAGAAGCAGACAAATATTCATTATTTAAATTTAATTTACTCAACAGTTGGACTAAATTGTTGCAAAATAACTGCATAAATAAAAATCAAGTAATTCCTCGATTTCATCAAAAAACTGCATAAAATTTGTTTTTGATAAACCCCCATTATTTATATGCTTGCCTCATTCAACCGGCAATGTCTCTCAGTCATAAAAATTGAACCAGTGACCAAAGATCAGTGTGAGTAAATACTTCATTCAACTCAATATAAGCAATTATGTTTATTATATATGTTAATAATTTTCCCCCTGGGCAGTTGTCAAGGCCTTGTTTTGTTTAAGTGAAATGTGTTGTTGATTTGTACAGGGAGCTGGAGGAGGCGATGCTGAAGAAAAAGAAGACGAAGCACGACATGGACGAATTTCGCCGGTGCCAAATGATTTGGAAGGAGAAAGAGCATCTTGCATTGGAACAGGAAAACATGTAAGTGTTATCGTTGCTCTTGCCACGTCCCTCTGTGACTTCTTAAACTGATGGAGCAGGGGCCTGTCTGACAACTCAAGAGAGGAACGAGAGACTCAGCGCAAATGCACAGTTCGGCGAAACAATGACGTTCGTGATGTCACGAGTATGTTGAAGTAAAATATTCAATGAACTGAAAGCATACATTTTCTAATGGTTTATTTTTCTAAAAAACTAAGTTAATTTAATATAAAGGAAAATATCACAAATAAGAGCGAACATTGTTTTAAATATGTAGTGCTCATTCCTCTCCAAATTCTTGGTTGACTCAGTTTGCCAAATTCCCCCAAATGTGAGAAGACTGTTTGTTTGCATTGTTCATGCTCGCTACTGAGTGCATGAATTGGCGGCAGTTCAAAATCTGACATGCATGCAGGGATGGAAAAATGACGTAATGACATTATGGAAAATAGGACAGGAGTACGTGTCGTAATCACTAACTCAAAGAAAGTCGTGACCCTTAAGACGTGGTTTATCATCCATGAACCGGCGCTAAATAAGAGAATGAGCCATCAACTCTAAATACGAACTTTCCTCCGACCATCTATTCACCGCCCCGTATCCCATCCTGGGAGATCTCTCATTGTAGAACTTGTGTTGTCCATATTCTGCCACCTTTCCTCATTCATTCGATGCCCAAGTTACATATCCTCTCCTTCTGAGTATTGCTTGTTGTCCCTCTTCTGGCTAAGGCCCTTAGAAGAGTCGTAGCAAACACAGTCACACCGACTCAGCTGCAGGCTAGACTGCCCAGCCCCAACCCCTCATCTCTTTCTCCAACCATTTCATGAGTCAACTCTACAGCCCAGGCAATGGTGTATAATGTCTATGTTCTGCATTGCCAAGTATTCAAGGCCACATTGCGATTGAGAGAGAAGATTTTCATTTCTTAAGTACAAAGTTGTGCCATCATCGGAAAATTTGCAGCTAGTCAGAGCCGGAAAGAAAGTGTGTATTAATGGAATGGAGAATACTGTTTCAGCATAATCTCGGCAATGTCCATTTGAGATTAAGTGTCTATGTGGCACTTCTTGGAGTGGATAAAAAGTTCCTGAAATCATGGAGTGATTCGTTAATTGAATTTTAATATGAGGTCATCACAGGAGCTCTATATTTCGCTAATCAAAGTAGATAAGTGAGGAATCCAATTAATGGAATGGTGTTCCACTTCTATCCCTACACCCACGCAGTGAAATGAAGGCAAAAAGATTAAGCACGTAATGAAAAAAGTATTAATTTTATTTCATTATCAAGCTTTTTTTTAATTATACAGTATTCAAAGCCAAAATCATCGAAGTGAAAAGAGACTTGGGAACGTGTTTATGATTCGTTCAAAAAACTAAAGCCACCGTCTTCGCAAACTAACGGTTTTACGTATTTGACATTGTTTATGTCCACAAACAGTCAACAGTATGTTCTTTGGTGTCATTCTCCATGACTTCCAAATTATAGTGCTCCCCAGCGTCAGTGACGGTGATGTGGAAAATATGCTGAATCACGCCCCATTTGATGCCTAGATATTAGTGAGTGGAACAAAATTATATTTCTTCCCAAGTTTGCATATTTAGCAGATAGTATGGAAGACACTCCAGATATATAGATCTTTTGGAAATGGGCAGAGTCCCTCACTTACTCTACATATTATTCCCCAATGAAGAGATTGTGACTTGAAGCGTGGTTGAGACAGCCACCGTCTAAACCATGTAGATATCTGAAACGATTGCCTATCTTAAGCTTTCATAGTAGTTGCTTTTCTCTACCAATCGCAGGTTCAGAATCTGTGTACAATTTATGAAATACACGCTTGAGTTTTTTTTTGTAGCCTTAATTTTATGTGCATTTTATAAACTGGGAGAAAATTGTGCCGGCAACATGATCACAAAATTTAGGATATTCGCAAAGGAAACTACAAAGTTGAAGTTATTATAGGATTCTTTATTGTATAAATGTTTTTTTTTTTTGTAAATGGTAAATGAGGCAAAGGAGGTTTGCGAGAATAGGTCTGGAGGAAATTATTGAAGCAGAGTTAGGTGTACAATTATGTATTAATGAGTGAAACATTTTGACTGTGCGTACCTCCAAAGTGAACGGCGTGATGGGTAGGTATGTATGTATAAATTTTTTTAAAGAATTCTTTCACCAATAAGGACTACGACTTGTTTAAACACACTGCCAAAGTCTGCAATATTAAGGGAAACAGGAAGAAATACTTTTCATAGTTTATTTAAAATGTTCAAAAATACAAATTGCCAATTTTTCGGTCCCACTGACTTTGCAATATCAAATTTCTACTGTTTGGAGAAGTAATTAGCAATTTGGAAATACTTTGAAATACAAAATACAAGTTATGTTTCATAAATGTTATAATTAGGTACATTGTATTTTCACACTGAGTGAGTGCAGCTGGTGAGAGGGATAAATGTAGTGAATGAATTGTCCCGTACTCCACTACAATAAACCCTGTTCTCACTGCAAGCAACTCCTAGGGAACGTAGCACCTCCAATTCTCTCTTAGTAACCTTAGAAAGTACACTGTGGGGTTTTTAACCAGTTCTAGTGGATGGGTGTCTAGGTGTGGTTGGTGACGTCATTTGCTTGTCTTTGTGGTGGCAAGCGCTGTAGACATGACCATAAGCAGTGGCAGTGGTATTGGTGATGATAGAGGCCTTGTCAGAACCTGCCCTCTATTCCAACCACTCTACTGCAGGATATATAATGTGATCGGTTAATTATGTGACAAGACTCAGAGTGAGTCACTCATTGTCTGAGTTTCTAAGTATGTCATGTTTTTCATATCAGTTGTCAGTGGCACATTCAGAAACTTTTTTGTTTTACAGTTCCATTGAATGGAAATGTTTTATTTCATGAATGAAGGAAGTGCAGCCAAAGCTTTACATAACTCAATGTTTATCTTTGGCAAAAAATCCATGTTAACTTAAATGGGAAAGGCATAGGTTAGTTATAAATTTGGAAATTCATGTCAGAGGACTGTTGAGTCAGGAAAATTTGGGAAACTGCCAAATATTTGGAAATTTGTGGAAAACTCTGTAAAAGCTGGAAACGTGCTTCTCACAAGCTTGGAATGTTTCATCAATATTCATTCATTCAGTCAACTAGTGTAAAAAAATTCCAATTTTTTTATTACTGCAAAGTAATGGTACCCATGGTAAAGTACCATTTGAATCGCACTTGGGTAAAACATCTTTTAGCAATTTAGTGGTTAAATTGATTAAATGTTTGAATTGATCAATTGAAAAATTGATAAAGTGGTTAAAAATCACCTGGAATTTGTTGGTATTCCTGGTTGATATTTTGAGTTCTTTCATTTATTGCACACAAAGTACCAGCATAATTAGATTTCCTCATTCAAATCATTCTGAATTCATCACTGAATGGTCTCGCTTAGGGATGGCGGATAGGATAGCCTCAACTGAAAAACATTGTATTGCATGCCAATATATTCCTCCTTCCAATTTGTTTATTGATGTCAGGAACTAAGTGAATCGTCATGATAATGCAATCTTAAGCATGGGGTAACTTGAAGGTTAGCAAAAGAGTGTCACTCACCCAGTGGC
Organism: Ceriagrion tenellum; assembly: GCA_963169105.1. Lineage (NCBI taxonomy): Eukaryota > Metazoa > Arthropoda > Insecta > Odonata > Coenagrionidae > Ceriagrion > Ceriagrion tenellum. The sequence continues at coordinate 11,838,954 of OY720632.1, read as the reverse complement.
CTGAACCGTTGGCCTGCCGGCTTTACTTTTCTAAGCACAGAATCTCAAGTGCAACAGATGTCAATGCTCTTGGGATGCCTGCTCCTTTTAAATGTGGTGAACACATTGATAATAATTCATGGCCAACAAAAGTAGGATGCTGGTGACTTGGGATCAATATTTTAAGATGTGTAATTTTACTTCATGATCCAAGGGAGTGGGTGGGAAAACTGATCTCCCCGATGATTCTAAATATGAGCAGATACTCAATAAAAAGTTAACTTCCATGTGGAGTATTAGTAACACCTAGTTGAACAGGTCCTTGCAAAGAGTGAACGCAGTTGACCACTTGTGGAGATTTGCCTTTTTTAATGTATAGATTGGAGTCGAGTTAACTCTAGGAAGCCAGTCACCCGTCATTTAGTGGTTCTAGATTTTTAGTGATCAATAAAACTCACATTTAATCTAATTTTAGCATGAATTATTTTCTACTTTTTTCTTAATTCGTCTAAGGATTGTATTTTTTCATTTTTCTCACTTATTACTCAAGTAGTTTTTCTTTTTTAGCGTAATTTTCCTTCTAAGACGGTGACCCATCAATTGACATGTATTTGCTTCAAGTACGTTATCTCGCAAATACGGAGTGCTTTATAGCTGGCAACGAAGAAATGAGGGTGATATCCACTTACAAAGGAATTCTTTCTGTCACAATGATTTTGGTACAATGTGCCTTCCTCAGTCGGTGAAGAGACTAGAAACGCATCATTAGGCACAAAAACACTGGAGGAAAAAGTCAGGGTAGAATTACATTGAAGCCAGCACACTCAGCATAAGCATATGTCTAGAACGTAACATTGTGTGCACTTTGAATATAATAGAGAGAGGAGGCAAAATTTTCCTCCTTACCTTTCCTTCCCTCGCCAAGCCACAGATTGTACTCTGGGTGGTATTTCAATTCTCGAATGCTTTCGCTGAGCTTGGAGTAGCAAGCTCGGTGGCATAGCCATTGTGAGATCACTCTTACTCTGTGAGATGTCTCATAAGCGAAGACAATCTGATGATGAAATCCTGCATATACTTAGGGACTTTTCTCCAACGCGGTCAGAAAGCAAAGATGAATCTGAAAATGCTTCTAGCAGCAACCAGAAGTCTAGCCCAGGTGAAAATTATACTCTGCTGCCTTCTAGTGAAGAGAGCGAATATCCAAGTAGCTCACGTAAGTTATTCTTTGTTCTCTCAATCCTGTGAATACATACCAGCGTAACATGAAAAAAATTATATGATTTTCATTTTATGTAGGTGGTGCAGTGGCAGCGAGAGATCGATCTGTACAGAGAGGTTTTGGTGGTACTTGTGGACGTGAGAGAGCAGCGATTGCAAATAACCAAGGTTTGGAACTTGAAACCTGCACTAGCATATTTCAACAATGCAGGGCTACCAGCATTTTCTCTTAATTTTGTTGCATGCTTTGTAGATCAAGCACCAGGCATTGTTCAAATTGCCGCACGTGAAAGAGAAGATAGCGAAGATGAGGAGCAAATCAAAGATGTGGAATAACTTTATCACAAATTACATTATGCGTTACATACCCTCTCAAAACATCACAGTTTACAAACTATTATATCCTTCAAAATGCAGATGTCCTTTCACTCAATTTATGCATAATAAGCCTGACAAGTATGGGGTAAAGTATTGGATGGCTACTGATGCAAAAGAGAGGTATGTGATCAATGCTTACTCCTACCTAGGATTAGATGAATCAATTCCGTCAGGAAAAAGTGTAGGAGAGTCTGTGGTGCTGTGCCTTCTGATGCTGTACTCAGGGAAGGGAAAGAAGGTAATGATGGATAGATTTTTCACATCCCTGTCTTTGGCTAGAAAGCTCAAAACTAGGAGTACCAGCATTGTGGGAACTCTAAATAGAGTGAGAAAAGAGGTATCTTCTTCAGTTCATAAAGCCAAGGACCATTTGCACAACTCTGTCATCAGCAAAACTGTCGGTATCACTCTCACCTCATATCAAGGAAAGGTATCTTAGAATGTTCTTATTCTGAGTAGTTTGTATGCTGGTGTATCTGTGGACCAGAGCACTGAAAAGAAGAAGCCGGAGACAGTTATATTTTACAATGAAACTAAGTGTGGTGTGGACAGTATACACCAAATGTGTCTCCAATTCAGCATCCAATCGGTGACTCGACAATGGCCTGTGCATGTGTTTTTCAACATGTTAGACTTGGCCATGATAATTGCACACACTCTATAGAATTCAGTATCAGACCAAACTATCCAGACATTTGTGTATTCTTCAAGTTGTCGAACAATTAGCACTTCCATACACTTCAAGAAGGACAGTTGCCAAGGTATCGAGCAAAAACAAAAGGCAAAAGCCAGAATCTCACAGAACTAAAACATTGCACAAGCAGTGTCAGGTGGGTCTATGTAATAAAAACAGAACAAGAAAATATGTGCAAAATGCAGCTATTGCAGGTGTGGACAGTGTGAAAGTGACATGAAGGTTTGTGAAAAATGCGAACATGAGTGAATGTCATTAACTGCAAGGAACACTTGCACTCTAGAGTTTGCTACAGCTACTAGTATGCCCTCAGCCAGTATCTTTCATTCTGTATCTTAATCAAGACATGGAATCTGTTAGAGTGTGCATGTTCTGGGTGTGACAATGTTTGAGCTGATGATACATATGAGGAAAAATTCACAACACAAGTGTCCCCACTCACACAAGTGTCCCCACAATTAGCTATACCATGTACATGTAAATATGTGTTAATTATACTTCACTGATAAAAAGAATTGAATTAAAAGTATTTTCATTCGGTAAGAATGAAAAATTTAAAATTTGTAAATAATTCAAGGAATGTATTTTTTATTTCACAAATGTAACTTGAAATTAATTTTGTATCTGTAGTACATTTTTCCTAGCATTTTGATATTTGTATTTGAAATACAGTATTTTTTTGTAGTTTGGTTTTTTATTTATTGTATGATTGGCATCTGTTTTGCCCATCTCTGACTGGTTGAAAATAATCAGCATTGATCATGGTTGTATCACTTTATGAGTGAATCTGATTTCTTCATGGGAAGTTTCAAATTATGAAGTGTGACAGTTTACTGGGTTTTATGGCAAGTACTATACCACTTATAGGGCCTAAAATGCAATCAAAGTGGTATTTGCATTGTGTATTTCAGTTCCAATACATTGCTTGATTTCAGCTCAGGTCAATTAGCTTAGGAATCAAGAACTGAATAGACTCATCCAAAGCTTCAATGTATTCACTTACTATAAATTTATTTTGCACAACTGTTCTCTGTGATGCATTTCTTGTTCTATGAATGATATATCTATATCTGCCATGGTTTAAAAGTAAATGAAGGAACATTAGATGATTATGTGGAGGCTTCTTCAGATAATAGTTGAGCAGCTTAGATGTTTGGTTAATATTTTCTTGACTGGTAAGAAGGGTGAAATGGCCACGTTCCTCAAAAGGATAAGCAATACATTTTCAACTTGATAGGTGCAGAAAAAGTATTGCTAAATCATGTTGTCAAGCCTCTATGTTTCCTGAAATTTAATAAGTTGGAAATTCTCTGTGTGTTGTAATGGCCATAGCTCTGTTCTCTTTCCGTTTGCAGGCGCATAATCCAATATTTAAGAGACAAGGAGGACTTTGATTGTCAGGTGCAAGATGCTGCCAAGCGTAGAGAGGAAGCTAGGGCTGCAATCACAAAGGCCCTCATGGATGTCATCCAGGAGGAGGAAGTGAGCGCTAAGTTGAAACGTCTCTGCATGTACCAAGGAAACTTGTTGGCTTCTTTTATCTGTCTAAGATTGAATAGCTTTTTTTTTACCAGCAGTGTCCTTTTCTGAGTCCTGACCTTGTTTTGCACTCTCCAAATATCTGAAGTACCCAGAGAGTGGCACATATAACCATGCCATCTGTTTGAAGATGGTCTTTTAATCATGAATTAAAATACTTTAGGATCCCTATTGAATCCATGGAAATCTTTAGTCGCAGCATAATCTCTAATCCTCTGCACTTGCCAGACCTTGAAATCCCCTTAACCTTAATATAATAATAATTTAATTTAATGAAGTTGGTTGACTCTTGATGGTGCATCATTTTGTCTGCTGGGCAGTATCTTTTGATTTCTTTGCGAGTGCTTACATTTTGTGGCCAGCTCTTCCCCTGCAGTGCAGTGCTCTGGATTCTTGTTGACAGGTCAAGAGGCGCGAGCATGAAGAAGCTCGCCAGTCACTGTTGGAGGAGGAGGCACGGGTGAGGTCCGAAGGTGAGGTGCAGCTGAGGGTGCGTGAGGCAGTGTTGAGGCAGCAGGAGGAGAAGATGGCTCGGGAGTGGCAGAGGCAGCATCAGATGGAGAGGCTTGCCAAGGAGGCACGGGAGGAGGCTGATGAGAGGCGCAAGGTTGGTGGGCGCTCTCACATTGCCTTTATCATTGCTTTCACTTGCCTCTCGTGGGTGCTGCTGCCTTGTTGGAGGTTTGGTGGCGTGATGCCGAGCAAGAATCCCAGAGTGGAACATATTGCCTTTGGTCTTACGTCAATGCAGTTATTTTTTAATACTAAGTGTTTTCATCCTTTCCAATGGATGGTAAAAGCAAACGTTATGACTTTTTTATACCAGTTTGAATTTCAAACGCATGCATTTAAATGCCTTCCATGTCACTCCTTCCCGTCACAATCATAATTAACTTCTGTGCACGACTGCCCTTTCCTTCAGCTGCTGGAGCAGATGGCTGAGTTGGAGCGACTTGAGCAGCTGAGTGTGGAGCGCAGGCGGAGGAAGGAGGCGGAGCACCGCAGGGCTGTGGGGGCGCTGCTGGAGGAGAGGCGCCGGCTGAGGGAAGCTCAAATGGAGGCACTCGAGGAGGAGCAGAGGAAGGCAGAGGGGGAGTGGGAAATGCGGTATGGCACTGATGCACTGCTTTGTCTTTGTGGGGTGCAGGGGAAGGAGGAGTTTGCATGCCCAATTTTAAACTGTTTTGGTAAATTTTCTTGTAGAAAAGTTGTACTGTTGAATCTCAACACTATAAATTCAATGGGGTTGAAACAATTGGCTGTTCTGAAATATCAAATTTGGTGTGAATAGCTATTTTTTATGAATAAGATAAGATTTTTGTGTATTCTAACTTTTATGCATGTTATTAATGTTTTTGTGAGGTCTCTGAATAGCCATGGCTCAATGGCCTTCATAGGATATGTGGTAATAATGTGTTAATAGGTTACGGCATAGGCCCATTACTACCGCTTTCTCATATAGAAGAACACAAACTACCATGCCCTTGGAAATGAAAATCCTACCCTTGCAGGATTCGAACCCATGGCTCTTTTGCTTTTTTTGTTTTTTTTTTTTGTTTTGGCAGGCAAGGCATTGACAGTGCTAACCTTTCACCGAGAGTAGTGAACATTAATAAGGTAACACGTAATTGCAAGTACACATTAATAAAATGCATACTTCCTTCTTAATTAACGAAAATGTTTTAACATCATCTTGTCCAACAATTTGCCCCAAATCAAAAAATCAAAGTAATAGCTTTACTTATTGATTTATTTTTTAATTTTTCTATTACCTATAAACTGCAAAAATTAATTATTTGTGAATGTTAATAATTTCCATTTATGCCACCTTGCCACACTGGGCAGTACCTGGGGTCCACCAGCCCCCTGAGGCAAGAGTGTGAGGAAGGCGACTGCAAGCCTGTTGACCCCTCTTTTCATACTGCAGCGCAAGCAAATATGTATAATGGACATTATCTCCTGCTCCTTTTGTATTTCTGCCACTCATGCTCATTTGTACCATGTAAAATCATGGTACACTCAGTTTAAGTTTTTCTTCTTATATTTGAGGTAATGCATGAAAAGCTTTGCCTTTAATTAGCTTCTTGTGTTATCTCATCGAACGGAATCTGTTTAACTCTTCAAATTAAATACCCCACTAACTTGCACCACTGGAAAAGTGACTTCACCTTCAAAAGCAGACTCTTTAAGAACATGACTTTTGAATATGAGATATAAAATGTACATTTTGTAGAATCTTAGAGACTCTTGATTGTGACTCACATATAAAGGTCGTGAAAGTATATGGTGCATGAGATTTTCTTAACGTAAAATATTTTAAATACAAAATTTATCATCATCACTGCTACTGGAACTACTCCTGCTTTTCCCCCCCCCAAGTTAATGACAAAAGGCTCCGCGAATTCCTCCACCAAACTTTCCTTATTATGAAATTATTTTCATCTCCTTAACTGCGTACTCCACACCATTCCTCCACCTGATACTGATACCACAGGTAGAGCAGAAACACATGGCTGAAGAACAACTTGTATGTTGTGTTGTATTGCTTTTGGCTACCCAGTTCTTGACTCATGCCCAAACCTAGTCAATGTATTAAATTCAGAGTGCGCAATGGGAGTTCTCAGGAGATTGACCTTCTTCCCTCTTTCGTGAATAATCAGCCATTTGCGGGTTTCCTAAAAGAACATTTAATTATCAATTTACAGAATTAAAACCCCAGCCTTATTTGCCACTGTAGCATTGTAGAGGTGCTAACAATGGGAAAATCCTCCAAATCCAACTTAAATTCACGTAGCATTTTGATAATTGTTGGAAACTCTTTTCTGTGATAAAATGCCTGCTCTTTATGGTGAATAACTCATACTTTATATGATGATACTTTAATGGGAGGCAACTTGGTCACACTGAATTTTGAGCTTAGCTTAAAGAGTATGTGACTGATAGAAGCATCTTTTCCACGGCATCAATGGGGAGAGTACAACGGGATATTTTGAGAGAGTAGGGAAAGAGATGACAGCGTAGAGGGTTGAAAATGTCAAGATTAAAGTTCTCAGCTGAGTACGGGTGGCTTGAAAACATGGGGACACTGCAGATAGGAAGGTGTGAAAGGAAAGGACAAGTGAGAAGGTGTGTGTGGGGTGTGAGGCAAAAGAGGCTCAGAATGAGTTGGAATCATCAAAGCCGTATTGTTTAGGGGTTCAAAAGGAGGTAAGAGATGGAATTTATTACCTTTCCAAAGTCTTTCCAGGGATATTATCCTCTCGCCATCCACTTGCGTTGTGTGTTTTTGGGATCATGCTACACTTTTTTTCCTTACCGTACTCACCACGGGAGGTGTGGGACACGAGGTGAGTGGCATAGCGAAGGGTTTACCGCTCCGAATCTTCAAAGTCGTGCACATGGGCTCAAAGGGAGGCAAGAAATAGCATTTATAGCCTGTGGACAGGGTGCAACTGTGAATATATCTATCTTTATTAATTTTCACTATTCTTGGTGAAAGGTTAGCCCTGTATATTTCATAGTTTTATCCTTGGATTAGTTCCAAAGTTCATGAAGTTGGCAAAACTGCTAATTTTAGGGTGTGCCGAGTTAATTATTGCCGCAGCATGCTCATGTTTTTGGCTTTGTTATAAAACAAGAAAATATAACTCTAATAGCAATAAAATTGCCTTTAAAATGACGTTTAGTGCTAGATTTTAATACACTTGTAGACCCAGATATAAATTTTCAAAATACAACAGCTCATCGTTTGACACCAACAGTTGTGCAGGCTTTCCCGTGGACCATTTATTGGGGAAGGCATTTAAGGATGAGAGGTAATACACGGAGAGATCAGAAGTGAGGGAAGAATAAGGAAGGGTCACCATCTAAATTCGATTCCCTTCAAATGTCACTAGCTAAGCCAAAGCCCTCGAGCCCCCACTCTCTCCTTATCCCTCTCACAGATTCCCAACTATAAGTCCATCAAGCAGACTAAACTATGATCCCACTATGAAAGAGTCAAATATCTCTTCATATGTACAACTCAATCATTTAAACATATTACAACTAGAATGTAATGACCAAGACTGAAACAAATGTGCAAAATATTGTACTCCACACGTCTCCTATCAATGGCATTCTTTGGAACTATTACTTTCAGGAGGTTGTCTTTCAAAAAGGTGAGAGTGGCCTTCACCATTGCCTTCCTGGTTTGAGTTTTGCATTTGGCTTATGCTTGTCCTGTCCACAAGGCATTAATTTGGCTTCTGTGGCTGGTGCAACTCGACTCTTTTGTCAGATTTGTCAGGTTAATTGATCAAGTGGTCAGTTCCTCCTTCAGTCCCAAGGACTTGATGGGCCTAAAACAGTTTTGCCCCTAAACCCCTTTTGCTTAAGATATTAAAGTTCATCCCCACATTTTCCTGAGAAAGACAAAATTCATCTGAGCGGTGCTCTGTCGGCGAGAAGAAGATGGGTGTAATTGGAGAAGATCACTTCTTTTGCCTCATCTGTGTTTATGTATACTCAGCACCCAGCTTTACTTCCAACCCTGGGGGCTTCCTCTATCAGAGAGATCCCTCTTTTTGGGAGCCTTCGCAGCCAACACTGAGTCGATCTGCTCCAACAAACCAAAATGAACTGTTACTTTGGTTGATTCAATCCGTAACCTGTTCCCTTTAGCAGCAGTTTAGAAAAAGACAGTGCATTATACACATTCAGCCCTCTTTGCCTACTCATGTACGCCAAGTTTTCAGTTTTCTTATGTAGCCTCCTCCCTTGTCATCTCCAATTTGTAGAGATTCGATTGCACCTATATCAGGACATCTGACTTGCTCTGCTTGTCGTGGGGAAATAGAAAATTGAAGATTTGGTTGAGGTGGTCTTGAGCGTCTCGGATTCTAACGAGTTTCCCCTTTTTGTTTTTTGGCAGCCGCCTTGCCATTGAGCGTGAAAGGTTGAAGATGCTCCAGGATCACGCTCAGAAGTTGATTGGCTTCCTGCCTAAGGGTGTCCTGCGTGAAGATGACCTGCCCTTATTGGGATTGAGCCTGCAGCGAGGGGTGGGGGGGATGATGTGGAGACGGGCAAGAGGGTTCTGGGGTGACTGAGGGAGCGCCAAGATTTCCAACCACCCATGGGAGGGAACGCCTTCTGCTTAGCCTAAGACACCTCTGGCAAGAGAGGTGGAATTGCTGCACGTCTCGAGTTTGAAAGATGAGGTATTAATTGGGGCCAACATGATGAACAATTACAGTTTTTGATAACATTTTGCCACTAAACACTGATTATATCATGTAACTCATGAGAGTTGGACTGATAATTGATGTATGGTTTAAAGTTCTGCGTTACTGTGAACCCTAATCTTTTTTAATCATGGGGTGCTGACATTGTTGGCTCTGTAGATATTTGTGCGGGCACGATTGAATGTGAGTGAAGGGAATGGCCCAGACAAGAATTTGATAGTAATTGATGGCAATTTAAGGATTTGCCGAGTACCCCTTACTCAAATATGTATGTTTATTCATTTTTCCCATTATTTATGTTTAAATAAGTTAATTATGTAGAATGTTGTAGCTATCAGCTAATGCTGTTCGCAATAGTAATTCGGTGTCTAAAATCTTTTATCATAAAAATTTTTTATGCGTAAAATTGTTAATCATTGGGTAAGATTTCGTTAAGGAAGAGTTAATCTTTCCTAAAACAAATTCTCTGCTTGTAAATGTTCTGTGGTTAAAAAACATTGAATAATGGTAATTGATGTTGGAATGTATGGCAATATAGAAATGTATGAATATAATGCAATTATGCACAAATGTGTATGGAAATAAGCACGTGAATATTAAGGTGTACTCGGAAAAATGTGTGCACATTTTTGGAACTCTGTTGCTGCATGCTTTCTCTAATATGTACTTATTCTTGTTTTTGCACCATGTGCTAAAATGTGTGGCATTATTCATATTCAATGAGCCGCCCTTGAAATAGTTACAGGATTACGTTGAAAACCATTAAAACACAAATAATTTAATTTTGAGTTTCAGTTCACTATTTTTTGACAATTTCTTGCATTAACATTAACCATTACTTGCACACACTACCTCCTTAATGTTTCTATCATTTTAAAAAAATCTGCATTATGGAATCACCTTCTATGTTTTTGGTCTTCTGTCTCCTCTTGAGGGCCTAATACTCAGTTTATCTTTTGTTTCCAATGTTGTGTTGATCGTCTATGGCGTTCCTTTGAACTAAGAAAAGAGGTAGAGTGTTTCTATAGTGGTTCCTGATGGTAAATTGTCTCACAAATTACTGAAAAAATATTCATTGTATGTCAGTCATTGTTGTGGTAATTGCATGTCTCATATCATGGCGGATATTTAATTGGAACGGATGCAGACTCTCTGCCGCTGCCATCTCCTATTCTGACCTCAAAGTGCAAAGTGGTCTTTTGGTAAACTTTCCATTTCATCACATTATCCTTCCGACAAGATTTTCTTCGTCTGATTGGTTACTCAATGAAGTTTTTAAAAATGTAATTTATCATGCCTTCTTGCTTTGCTTGGTTTTGATATTTTTTCCTCTTCCTTCTTTCCTATTCATATTTTCCATGACCGTTCATTCTTCATCCTCCTCGTTTCTGTAGATCCTATCCTGACTTAAATCCTGGCTATCCCCATGCCATGATATAATAAATTTGATAATCTCCTGTATGCCCAGGAATTTTCATGACTACCTCTACCCATGAGGTGATGTTTAAACTAAGATTTTTTATGACTAATATCATCTTCATCACATTTCAAATCTCTCCTTGCAGTGGTCATTTCTTGTTTCTGGCTGATACCTTCGCAACTTCATATCAATCCCTTCCTTACTCCACCACTGCATTCCAGTCATCCATCTGTCACAGATCCCTCCCCCTTCTTCTTCTCTCCCTCCCTGAGATGTCCGTAATCGTGTCTTCAAGTCGCTCCTATTCTTCATTCACCTCTTTTTACCAATTGTTATTTTTCACGTGAAGCATTCACGACACCTTCATCAAGTATGTAGACCTTCCATGTTCCATTTCAGGGATTTGATCAAGTGGGGCAGGGTTGAGAAAATTTTAACGGTTGGCACCATTGAGGTGGTATGGCACTGTGTCATCAAAGAGAAGCCTGACAACCAAAATAACCATATTATTTAACACTCTCCCGGCGAATAACATTTGTGTAATTCTCTTGGGCTTGCCACGGGGTAAGAAATTTATAGGCAGCCGACGTTTCGGGTTCCGACTTGTTACCCATTCTCAAGGCTACACTATAAATTTCTTACCTGGTGGCGAGCCTGAGAGAATTACTCAAACAACCATAATGTTCAACCCTGCTCTTTACTTACTCAGGCTTGGCTATCTCTCATGAGAGTAAGGCGTGAAGTTCTTCTATGTGGTTCGAATCCATTTCCTTTGAGGTGCCAGAGTCGTTACATGATACATTCTTTAGTCTATAGCTTACTTGACACAATGTCATTGTGTTGTTGTGACTATCAGTAAAAACAATGCGACAAATTTACCATAATTATAATTACAATGCTTTACAGTTGGGTAATTTGGAATCGGCTTTGATTGGAAAAGAGCTTTGATTAGGTAAACAAGGTAGAATGTTAGGCGCCTAGAGGATTCATATTTTTCTAAAAAATTGGTGTTTGAAAAGTATTCAAATATGTGGGAATCATCTTTCAAATTTGTTACACATGTCTTAAGAAAAGCTTGTCAAGCCATCTTAAAAATGCAGAAAATTTATCAATGGTAAGTAAGGATATAATTTTATATTTTTGTGCTTCACAGTTAGCTCTTTATGGTAATGCAAGAGAGTGTGTTACCTTTATCGTAGAAGTTAAAATTGTTGAGATCTAATTAAGGAGAGGGCATGACTAACATATTGAAGTTAATAAACTATTAAATTACTATTAACTAATAAGATGACCACAATATCCCAATAAATTATCGCTTAATAACATGGATTAAACATGCTATTTTATCCAATCGTGGAAATCTATTTGCCATAGCTTGTATTTGCAATTGCTTAAATATGTTGTTATCTCCATGTATTGATATTAATTACAAAAATTCCCTGTAAGTTGTAATTCTTACTGTGGAGTATGTATGTACAGTTATTATCCTAATTTCCGGCTCAACCTGTCGTATTCCTTCCTACGGTTGATCTGCTGTTGTATCCCTCTTCATTTCCTCATCTTACATCACTCTGCTTATTTCCCCCAGAATTCCCTTCGTTCCTCTTCCACACTTCCTCACTCATCTCTCCTCTTTAACATTCCTCATTTTCCATTACGTCCTGCAACCGTCTCTCCCGCCTCCTCTGAATCAACAGCACTACTTTCCACTCTTCTCCAACCGCATTCAATACCCATTGTCACCAAAAACAACAACGCAGTGAAAACCCAAAATGGCAAGCCTTCACTCCAGCCATGTCCGATTGCTTCATCGTTCTTTCTTCTCGCCACCCAGCTCACCCTCTCTCTATCCTTCTCCAATCCCACATCTCAAATGCCTCAAGTCTACTTACATCCTCCCTTTGCAATGACTAAGTCTCCGACCCATACAGCACCACATTCCATTTCAGAGTTTTCACCAGCCTTTTCATAACGTCTCTTCTCAGACCCCCCTCGTCAATTCCATCCTCTTCGAAAATGCTTATTTGACCAAAGGTATTGGTACACCTTTTGCCCCTACCTGCCACTAAACCCCTTCTCCTCCAAAATACCACACAGATATCTACGTAATCTGCTCGATTTGTTCTATTTTATGCTCTCCCACCCTTATGTTCAGCCCTGCTTTCTCACTTCCAAAAGAGAATCTCACCACTTTCGTCTTTGTATAATTATTGTATCGAAACATATTTCTTCCAAATCAAAGTTTACTCTCTTTCTCCTTTCTCACCCTATTCCTTTCTATCTTTTTTTGTTATCCATATTTAATGGCATGTTACTCTCCTAAAGTGGTAATGTTACTGCAGAAGAGTATGTGGCGATACGTCAATACACCTGCCACGTTGGCCCAGCGGATCCACGCTCGCCTCGCAAGCCGTCGGCCTGTGTTCGAGCATCAGTGTTGGTGAATATTTTAATGTTGATTAATTTCATGTTATTTTTCTGGTTTTCTCTGTAACTTCTAGAGTATTCTCTTCTGTTCTGGGATGGCAATCTAGACGCTTCCTCACCTATATAAAAGCCGCATCTCCTGCCACTTGAATTCAGTCTGTATGAGGAATGCATTAAACGTCTATACACTTAAGCAGGAACTACTTCTCTTCATTCCGCGCTGCCTATGCTACAAGTACATAAAGTATAAGCTGGATGCGATGTGATCATACATATGCTACTTCTATTATATACATCTGTTGACAAAATTTTTTTAAGTTGAGTAATGTAGTACCATTTAAAATCAAACTTAATTTTGTTAATATTAGAATTACTTTTCTTTTGATGCAAGTGCAGATATAAACTTTCATTCGTGTTTATTCATTGACTGGTTATCATTTAATCAAACAGTGTTCCCTGAAAATCTCTCTAAATAATTTTTTTGCCTTTAATTAATTTAAATTATTTTTTCCTATTTCAAAATATACCTAAAATGTTATCTATTTTGCTTATGTGTTATAATATTGAGTATTTAATGTATTTGGAAGTATACGGTACTCCTTTGCCCTAGGACAAGTCAATTTCATAATCTTTGATATATCTATTCACCATTGAAGCAAAAAGCTTTTGCCGTGCCAGCAATAGTAATGCCCACCCGGAAAATGAATAAAAATATGTAAGGAGAGCCGGAATCACAGTCGTAGTGAGGGAAATACTAAAAATTATTATCGCAGACTATGGTTATACTTCAGGATAAATATAATTAGGATACCACGAGGAAGCTCCTCATGGTCAGAAGGAAATCCCTATGAAATTATGTCCATATTTTGTATCCACATGCCGACCGCACTCTTTACTTCATGAGCCAAATTTTCTACTCTGATTGCCACAACGATGCATCATTGTGTGTGCATACAGTGTCGGAAGAAATAAACACATAATTTTTCGTGCGCCAGAATGCGGCATTTTTGGGAACTTCTAGGAGCAGCATACACTTCGAAAGACTGGCAACACTGAGGAAGACATCGTCTACCGAAAAATATTTGAAATCTGCAATGAAACTCACATTTGCCAGAGCCTAGAACTTACTCATCAATCGCCTCTTTTTCGAGCTTTCTTCTTATATCATTAGTGCATTCAGTTGTGGTGTATCGCTGTGTATATTTCAGCTTGCTCCTTAAGTCAAATAATATCATTGTTAGTGAAAGACTTTATAACAAATATTCACTATCCCACCCAACTTGGAATATATGCTGAAATCTTCATCTGCTATCACCAAGGGATATTCATTATGAACAAATTTTCGAGGATCTTTTTGAATGATGCGTCCTATGTCTTTTGATATGATGAGTCTTTTGAATATGATTATTCTGGCGCCATCTTCGCATCAAATCCGTTCCGATTTCCGCACACGCTTCAAGAGATTCAAAGCATGTCAGCAATTCGGAACGATAGCTCCAACGCTCCAGCTTGATGCGCATCATGCGTGATTCGGAACGCACCCCTGATCTTTCTTGATGACGTTCACGTTTTCGAAATCATGAGCGCAATTGAAGAATAGCATTATGAAGAACCATGATTACAATCCAGGTTTGTTACCCAGTTACAACTACCGAGCTTTCTTATTTCAAAGCGAACTTCAGATGGAGTTTCGTATTCTTTCGGTGTATTTATTTGCGGCCGTATGAGTTATTGTGAACTTAGTCACTTTTACAATGCGTGGTGATATTGTCTGCGAACGTTTAATGGAACGATAAGGAAAGGAAAAAGCATACTACTCTCACTGGTACACAAACAGAAAGCAGTAGTTCTCGGATTTCACCTCATCAGCCTAAACCATTCCAATCAAACGCCATTAGTTCCCATCGTGCAAGGGTTTTGAGGCCAGCTGACTGTCTCTGTTAAAGCAACAAGTAATCTTGTGAGAATCGAAACAAAGCTTCGCCAATACTAATCTAGTCAAACTCGGAATGTATGAAGGGCGAATGATATTGATTGGGGACGTAGTATGCCTTTAATAAGAGGTTATTTTCCCCTTATGTTGCGGGCGATACCTCTTCTGCCAAAGATCATGTTTCGGACGCCCTTCGTTTAACCCACAAGAAAGAAGTGGTATTTGACTTCTTTCAGCCCTCAAAAGAATTCGACGGGTGCCTCGGAAATTTTCGAAGCGCGATGAGCCTTTTCTCTCTGGCGTAGCAAAATCCTCTGTGTCATTCACAACAACAACTTACCCCGACCACTACCACCCAGAACTTAGCAAAGGTTTACTGATGACAACTTCATTGAGACGAGCGTCGATAGACGGACAAGCGCAGTAGACAGCGCAAGCAGGGATATTTTTCAAAGTTTTAGCGGCCTCTCCCTAAATTCTTGGAGGAAAAAAGATCTTGTAGGTATGCCTTATCTTTCTCCCAGGTGGAGGAATCGGGTAGTAGATTTGTTAAAGGCAAATATGTCTGTCGAAAAATTACCCGATTTGATGCTGCCCTTTCGACTTTCACCCACTGAACTCTTATTTGGTGTTTAAATGTAAAAAATGCTATTTCACACTACCATTAAACGGAAGTCATCAAATTGTCCGCTGTAATGAGAACTATGTTTACTCAAATGTTAATAGATATTCATTTTCCGTTCGTATTTAGGAATATTTGCGAGTTCACAAACGTCATAATTCTAGCTGGTTCAAAACAATCCATTTAACACAAATTGAGCAGCCCGCTGCCCAGATCTCAAATCCACAGGAAATATTTGGGCATTCATTATCAGGAAACAAACGTTTTTTACTCCCCCAAACAATGCGACCCCAAAATTAGACGCAATATGGGAAATGGCGGAGGAAGAATGGAAGATGGACCCGGTAAGATGATGTCAAAATGTGGGCAACTCCATGCCTTCATTTAAATACCAGCTCAATTCTCAAAGATAAACTACTGTTGTCATGTGCACACATGACTCAGGTTGAGATACTTACTAATCTTAACCTTTTCCACTTGTCCTATATTGTGATGGCTCGAACAGGGGTTGATCGAGTGTTGGTTCAAGGTGTTTTGAAATAGAGTGCATTTGCCTGGTTGTATGATGTTATCGTGTGAGTGTGTCAGGGTGAATGGTGACCGGTGTGGCGTCCTCAAGTTAACTAGGGCTACCTAGGGACCCACTTTATCCCCGGTATGTGAAAAGTAACCCCCTCTCACCGAAAACCCCATCCTTCGACGAGTGACTACCCCTCCCGAGGGATATAAAAACGCCCGGAGTGTGTGTTTCTCGAGGAGAAACATTAGGGGAAGTCCTACGATGAGCATAATAGCCATCACCCTCTTGAGCCAACCAGATTTATGCTGGTGGAGGACGGGATAAGCAAGGAAAATTCTGGAGAAGCAGAGAGTGAAACGGACGAGTGACGGCCGTGTTCTTCGCCGGTGCGGGAGAAGATTGTTTCCCGGTGCCGCAATTATGGGGATCCGAGCAGCGACTCCATTGACGGCTTCAACAATTCCTGCATCGACAGAAATCAGTAAGAACGTCGCTGTTTGCGACCCGTCCACCGTTCTGGTTATCCAGATAAACTCTCATTTCCCCAGTCACGAAATCAGAATCTCTTTTCCCTTTGCCCCCGTGTATCTTCCCCTCACCAAACTTTCGACTCAGTGTTGAAAAGTATCAGACAGTGACCTATTTTAGTGATCAAGAAACTTATTTAAGGGCACATGTGAACGTTAGCCCAAAGTCATTTTTCTTTGTAAAATGTACCATTTTTGGAAGGGGGAAAAGTCATTGTATTCGCCTTTTTTTGTTTTATGTAAGTATGTATTTCACGCTGTCCATCTTAATCTGAATCCTCAAGTGTTGGAGGTTTCATTATCGTATATTCATCCTCATCAGGGTATTTTTTTGTTAATTTTGTACGTCATCAGGCATTGTGAAATATATTTTGGTGGATTCAAATGGACCAATTTACTCGATCATTCCCTCACTCGGGACTGCTGGTGTTCCCCTCTTCCTACTACGTATGTGACGAACGTGTTCCGTCACAATATAAAGCTGCATAGTGCCCTTTACAAAATTCATTAGCCCTGAGAGCTGAAATTTATGATCCTGTGAAAAGTCTTTTAATATCTTCATGAAGAGCACACATAACTTTAACCTCCGTAGAAGCAATAATATTACGACATTTTCGAAGAAGAATAGATTCTTTACGGACGTAGCAATTGTATAATCATTGATGGTGCACATTCCTAATTTTTACTCCATTGACATCTCAGCGGATTTATGAGGAGTATGCAAATGAGCATACGGAAAATATCTAATTACTGCTTAGTCGCTAGATGGAAGAGGTGATTTTTAGTATTTTATCACTTTCTAAGGGGAAGATACGCGATGCTTTGTTGTCGGGGTGTTGCTTACGGGTGAGTCTAAGAATGCTGAATGAATTTTAACTAAATTTTGGCGAAAAATTGTTCACTGCAAATACGTCAAAAGGTATTTAAATGATTCAGTAATTTACCTTATCCTCTATATATTATCCTCCATCCTCTAAGTTGAACTGTTAAACTACACGGCTAATGAATTGCTTATTGCAAACTTAGAAAATAATGCTGGGAAAGCTTCAAAAACCGTTTTAATGATGATTTCAAAATAGTTACTCACTTATTTGATCTCTCACTCAGATGAGTAATTTTTCAAAATCGCCGGATGGGACCAAATTCTAATTCATAGTAAAAATATTTGTCATCTTTACGAAACAATTTCAAAGTAATTTAAAAGTGAAAGTAGCCTCAGGTAAGTTCACTAAATTGAGTAATTGACACTATCAGAGATCCGGTCTATCTTCTCGTTCATGAATAGTTTCTCATTGATTGATAAATTGGCGCGTGAGTAGACATAAACGGCAGACGACAGGCAGGACGTAGAAATCAAGTGGTGCAGAGAACCCGAGAATGGGAAGTAAACATTTCATTTGACGATTAAGGAGACCTCTCTGAATCCTTTACAATGCCCGAATTATGTAAAACTCACACTCATGGTTGAGGTCAATATCCCATTCGCTAAGCCTTCCGCGAATCCCTGCGAAGTTTTGGCAACGGTAAAATCACATCGCATAGAAAAATTATAAGGACCCTCGAAGAGGCCACGCCAAGATTTGGCTGCAGATGAACGCACTACCTCTAGGCTACCGAATCAATCAAGACAAGTCTGCGTCGTTGTTCTTACAATACATCGATAAAAGGGAATGCCTACGTTTTCTTTAAAAACTGCGCTAAGGAAGATGTCCTGAACTTTTGAAAGTTGTGTTCAGAAAGTAAATAATATTATGTTAGGAGGAATTGAGAACTTTAAGGGTTTGAGACGACCTGAATGCACGAGGGCGGAATTTTACGTAGGGTATTAAGATATCGGAAAAAAGAAAATTTTCTCCTCACCATTCTATTCTACCAGATATCCCATATTTTAACTTAAAATTCACAGGATAATATGCCAAAAAATTAATTGTAATGTATGATATTTTTCGGAAGTATTTTGAGGCCTATTAAAACAACGGTCATAGACAGGTACTTCCTACACGCGGAAAAACTTTTTATTGTGAGTGGATTTGATCTGGAGAATAAATACATTTTGTGTCCCAAGTAATAATTCTTTCATCGTAACTTTTCCTACGTTTCAACCGAGAAAAATGTTTTTCAGAGGGTCCAAAGCTCTAAAATAAATGTGGTAAGTATCTCTGCATAATTGACTACGACTTCGTAACCACCACGTTTATAACTCCACGACGGTCTCGCGAACGTGAACCTAATTTGTGTTCCTATTTATTTGACGCGTAAAATCGTAATCCATTCATACAGAGTTTGAATATACCCGCTTTCCGTCGACTGTATCAGTGTTATCAAGTTGTTGAAGGAAAAGCGATTTCAATTTGTTCCCACGTACGCCGCATTCAGACGCCAATGCGTTTTGCGTTAATTTTTTTCCGCCACTGTGCAATGTACAACTCCTGCACCTCGTAGCATTTAGACTCGAGCTACAACTGTCCGATCGGTTCCGGTCCGAAGCTCAGCGATCTCTTTTTAATGAAGTCATTCTTTAGGGTTTTTTTATTTATTCTTTGAAGAGTGACTTCATTAATCGCTGAGCCTGACCGTGACCATCAGGACCTCCGAATAATAAGATAACTATAAATGGTAAAAATAAATGATTTATTGTCGCTCGTCCACAACGGGGAGCGTATGTCATGTTTCCATGACATTGGATAGCGCTGGTGCGGGCTAATTTTGGTAATTGAAATGTCAGTTAGCGCCAACTTTGGTTGGATTTCTAAAAATGTTTGGCTGACCCTAGTTACCAGGTAACTTGAGTTAGAAACTGTCATGAAAACACAAGTTATCAAAATATGAGGAACGTGTTTCACACTTGGGACCTCCGAGAAATTTCTTTCATGAAGACATATTGCTAAATAAGAATATATTTCCAAAATTTTACGTAGGGTATTAAGATATCGGAAAAAAGAAAATTTTTTCCTCACCATTCTATTCTACCAGATATCCCATATTTTAACTTAAAATTCACAGGATAATATGCAAAAAAATTAATTGTAATGTATGATATTTTTCGGAAGTATTTTGAGGCCTATTAAAACAACATTTCATGTGATACAAAAACTTTTCGTGATCGAAATAAATTTTTATGGATTATATTATTACATATATTGATTATATAGCGGGTTTATCTACCATTTACAAACCAGTGAAGAGATAAACAATGTTAACAGAGGAAATGAAATAGTTAATGAAGTTTTTCTATTAATCCTCTGAAGCCTTTGAAATGTTTTCTCGTTATAGTTTTCCTGCCTACGCTTAAACAACCCACGTAATCCTCTTGTACATATTTTCTATAATAATTTACTAATAATCTATTTTTTGTCATACACTACTCGTTTATTGAGTATCTAAAGTAGTGAACTCAATTCTTCGTACTGCACGAGGCAAACGATATCTGTTCAAATTAGTTTTACTTTACAACTTATATCAATGATTACTGAGGAGAGGAAGTTGGTTGGGTTTTCTCTAATGCCATGTTTCCAATGGGCTAGTTAGCGTTGGTTAAAAGCGCCAACTCTGGTTGGATTTCTAACCATGGTTGGCTGAACCTAGTTACCAGATAACTCGGATTAGAAATTTTAATGGAAACACAAGTTATTAACAAGTGAGGAACATAGGTATTTCACATTTGGGACCTCCGAGAAAATTTTCTGATGAAGACAAATTGGTAACTAGGTAGATATTTTCTAAATTCATGTAATACAGAAACTTTTTGCGATCGACAAAAATTATTTTTATATATTATTATTAAATATTATTATTAATAAATTATAACTATATGATTAATTATTAAATGTAGGAAAAAGCAAGGAATTTGTCACCCATACTCTGTCAGGCAGCTCGACCATGACTGCTCTAAATATTCGAATGAATGGCCACCGCTCCAGCTGCAACGATCCGTCCTCCCTTTTTATGTCCCTCCCAGCAGGCCATGGCCTCCTTATTAAGGAGGCCATGTCCCAGGCTGCGGTGCATAAATCGCCACGGAACGCTATACAATCACTCACGCTCCAAACGCTGCCGAAAAGCGGTCCACTGTCGCTACCATCGTTCTCAAGTTTCCCTCCGCCTATGATGCACGGGTCGTTCGATTCTCAGTGGTGCAGGAGTACCTAGCGGACCCAACAAAAATCCCAAATAACACCCAACTCCTAGGAGATGCACCTTATATGCTGCATACCCAGCTCCTGACCCCTTATACAGACAATGGCCATCTGGCATTGCGTCAGAAAAACTATAATTTCTGCCATTCGTCGGCACGAATGGGCGTCTGAGAGGACGTTTGGCCTTTTGAAGGGCTGATGGAGGTGTCTCCTCCGCAAATTAGCAATGCAAATGGCTGAAGATATTCCTATTGTTATAATGGCGTGTTGTGTACTGCACAACATTAGCATGAGGCTCAGAGACGAGCTGCTGGCATTGGCCATTGGTCAGCCACAAGAAGACAACCTAGCGTAGTGGAGAGCTGGAGAGGGTAGAGGAGCAGGCAATGCCAAGTGGAACATTATACGAGGTGTGTTCAAAAAGTAAGGTGACTTTATATTTTTATGAAAAAATATTTATTTACTCTTCAATATCCAAGTTGTCCCCTTCAAAGTAATCCCCCCCAGATATATTACACTTGTGCCAACGCTTTTTCCAATCCTCGAAGCAATTCTGATAAGCACTTTTTGGTATAGCCTTGAGCTCTTCCAGCGATGCAGTCTTTATCTCCTTAATCGTTGCAAATCTCCGTCCTTTCATAGGTCTTTTCAGTTTTAGGAACAGGGAAAAGTCGCAGAGGGCCAAATCCGGTGAATATGGTGGCTGAGGCATGATTATGGTGTTGCTTTTGGCCAAAAAATCTCTTACAAGCAACGATGAGTGAGCAGGTGCATTATCGTGATGCACAAGCCATGAATTGTTTTTCCACAATGCCGGTCGTTTTTTTCGTATTGATTCTCGCAAACGTCGCATAACTTCAAGGTAATACTCCTTATTGACCGTACGACCTTGTGGTAAGAACTCCTGATGCAATACGCCACGGTAATCGAAGAAAACAGTGAGCAAAACCTTGACATTTGTTCGAACTTGGCGTGCTTTTTTCGATCTTGGTTCTCCTGGGTACTTCCATTGGGACTATTGGGCTTTGGTTTCGACTTCATAACCATATACCCATGATTTATCACCAGTTATGATCCTTTCGAGCAAATCAGGATCATCATTGACGTCATTCAACAGCTCCTGAGCGATGCTCATGCGGCGGTTCTTCTGGTCAAAATTAAGCAGTTTCGGAACGAACTTCGCTGACACACGTCACATGCCCAAAACATAAAAATAAAATTGCATGGCACGAGCCAACCGATATGCCAACATCCTCAGCAACTTCTCTAATAGTGATTCGACGATTAATCAAAACTATATTCTTCACTGCTTCAACGTTTTCATCTGTTGTTGACGTGCTGGGGCGTCCAGTGCGAGGTTCGTCATTGGCATTTTCTCGAGCATCTTGGAAGAGCTTGTACCACTTATAAAAATTTTTTTAACTCGCAGCAGACTCACCGTATGCCACAGTCAACATTTTAAGTATTTGGAGCACTTAATTCCATTTTTACACAAAATTTGATGCAAATTCTTTGATCCATTTTTTTAATAGCAGAAAATCGCCGAGCACACCAAAACACGTCTAACATTTGTATCTGTCAATAACAAACTAAATATGTTATATTGTTGAAACTGTAAATAAATATTTGGGACATGTGTACCAACACAAAAAAACAGAAAAATCGAAAATAAAATGTATGTTGCCCGCGAAATTTGAAAAGTCACCTTTTTTTTAACACACCTCGTACATATGTGCCCAGCTCCAGATGAGGGAGATGTAAATAAAATTCATTTTAAAATTATTTAAATCTATTTGTAAATATCTGCATAGGTATTTGACATTATTTTAATGTGGTTTTAATTAGTTTGTGGATATTCATGTCATAATTTGCTTTTGTTGAAATTAAACCAAAAATTCTATACCTGGAGTGAGGACTTTTTTTGACCTAAGCCAAGCCTTTGACTTAACCCTCAAATGCTATCGTCGGGATGATATGATCCGACGTTATTTATTTTTTTAGCGCTAAAATGGCTGCTTACAAGCAATCTTGGCTCCAATGTAGTCCTGTGGGGTGGAGGGGGAGCACGAGCCAGTTAAATTCGAGACAGTGCGGGCGGCGGTTGTTGTTTAAGAGCAATTGGAAAAATCCGGTCAAAAAAGACCCGGGGATAGTGTGTACTAGGTGGCCAAAAACCACAATCGTAGTTAATGGTTAAACATTGCCTTGGCCTCGGTGTTAGGGTTAGGCAGGGAAGATACGCCTTCCCTGAACTGAAACTTCTCTTGCAAATAGATGTAACAATTGGAAGATAATGTGGAAACACTTGCAGAACAGAAAGATAACATTAGAACACAAAGAATTAATTTTTAAAGCGTTTAATGATATAATTTTAACAAAGAAGAAATTTGTTCACATGGAAAAAATTAATTCCACCATGTGAAGAACGTAAAGTAATAGGAAACCTAGAACATACAGTTTTCTACTGTAAAAAAATAAGATAAGGCGGAATGAGATTAAACAGTACTATAGTAACTCGAGTGTATTTGGGGAAAAGATAATAGACGATTTTAAATTATTTTGAATGGATATTATATTATTTCCAAGCTTCAAATGGATGATTATGCGTTCTTAATATTTTACCATACCCGAACTAGTACAAATCCGGAAAAAAACGATTAATATAAATAATGAAGGTTTAAAATATATGTATAAAGACGCACAAATAGTCATAAAAGGGCATTGCAAAAAAATGAACAGTAGAGTAGGTATGCAAACAATTGCCAATGTACATAACATAATGCAATATATTTGAAAATGAAGAAAATTATATAAAAAGAAAAAAATGGCATTTAAATAATAAATAGGCTGTGATATAAATATATATATCTTGTGTGATGTACTGCTGAAATAAATGAAGAACTGATAAACTGTATCAAAACACGTAAAAGAAATATGTATTTGTGAAATGTTAAGTTTATTTATACGGAAAAAGTCATTCAAAAGCAGTCTAAAAATGTTATTTAAAAAATTAAATACAATGTAAGATGAATGTAAACCCCGTGATGAGAAAATAAACTTGTTAAGAAAAGCAAACAGTCGCGGTGGTTAAGTCCATGGTCGCTTTGAAAGCGGAGAAAGAGGCGGAGTTCAAGTCTTCATTGGTGATTTTTTTTGCAATGAGCAATTTCATGTGGAACGGGTGTGTGAGAACTTCAAAGATGCACTCTTTGCATCAACATAATGCATAAGGTTGGCATGAGATAGAACGAATTTTGCTGTTAGTTATTGGCATTTGATTCTACGTAAATGATGTGTATCTAGCTACTCAGCCACACTAATTTCTCATCTGATTTCAGTCACTGGAAGAAATTAAGCATCCAAAATTATAGTTGTTGGTTTGTTTTGACTTTATAATGAATCACAAGAACATCTCTTTTGAATGAAATTTCCACCAATCTCTTGATAGCCGAATGGCCACCATAGCCTTTCATAGTTTCCACCTACTCTTAAATAGCACATTAGTAGTAGTCTAATTGAATTTATTGATGTAAATATTTGATCATAATATTTGTGAGAACCACGGGTTCGCCGGAGAGCGCAGAGGGAACGCGAGGAAGGAGATTAAGGAGTTAACTATCCTCCCGTTTCTATAAACTTATTTTATTCCAACTTCCTGCATTGCGTCCGAGTCTTCTCACGATCCCCTGCCCGCCCGCCCGCAGTCCCCATTGGAGCCTCACCAGGTGCAGAGGGTGGGAGGAAGGAAGGAGAAACCTTTTTATGGCGATCTCCTTATTTCCGAGTGTGGGAATTCGGGTCGCCATTAAGGCGTTGGTTGGTTATCTTAATGATCGCGCATCTTCCGAGTGTGGGAATGCAAGTCAGCATGAAGCGTTGGTCATCTGGCTAGCTTACGAGTGTGGGAATTCAAGTCAGCTTTTGTGCACCCTTACGCATTGATTATTTACCCCTCGTTATCTGACGATTATTTATAATAATATAAACCAGATGGAAAGGCACATCACCTACATCTAGTTTAAAAAGGTGCTTAAAATGCAATTCAACGTCATTTACTTTGTTAGGAAAATATTTGGGAAGTGAGCGAAAAACCTTGAGGGCTTTCCACGCAAAGGGCGAGCGAACGACAACATATTACATGAGCCAGGCAGAAGTAGGGATATTAACATTTATTCGTTCATTATCTGAGGAGTATCATAACTATAGATTTAAGAAGTGGAGCGATGTCACCCATTCCAAAACACCTTCTAGCGCGCCAAGGAAATTCACACGCCAAGTTGGCGAAGTATATATTTGCTTTATCGCGTCCCCTCCCAAGTCAATTACTTGCTGCAATTGACGAGGGATTTATGCGACAATATTTTCGCATATCTGAGGCCGCCGACGGAACGATTCCCACCACTCACGCGCCTCTACTGCCTCCACTGTTGTCACCCTCCTTGGTTCCCAATCCTGAGTCATTATACCCCACAAGTATTCTATTGGGTTGAGGTCAGGTGAATGAGCCGGCCATGGTAGAACCAAAATCTCATCGTTTCCATGGAAAAAGTCCTTAACAACAGAGGATGTTTGCAAAGGGCAGTGGTCGTAGATAAATGTCACCTCTCCCTCTGGAGCGACTTCTCTTACAAACGGCTTCAAGTGGTGTTATAAAATGCCGACATAGTCTCGTGCGGTCATTCTGGGTGTTGTCCGCACGAGAGGTCCTGGGCCTGTAGCAGTCGTGCACCCCCAAAATTCTTAGGGATACTCGACCTGATCCTCTATTCCTCAGGATGTTCGAAGCTAACTAAGCTCTAAGCTGTCCACCTAACATCCATCCTTCTTGTCACCCCAGAGATGGATGTTCCTGCGGCTACCATTCCAGCGATGACACCTCTATCGGCGACAGTGAGCTCAGAATTTGGAGCACGTTCCATGACGACGGTCAGACTTCAACTGTCTCACTGCATCTCAGTGAATGCCTTCGGTAATACTCACCGCCTTGCCAGCTCTATGTTTAATGGGTCGATTTACAGAGCGATATATTTAAATTTGGATTTATTTAAACGACAAACAGACCGCAAGGTTTATTCTTCTATTGCTCTAAAAAGGAGGAACCGAAACTGACCCAAAATAGGTGGGTAAGCATTTGCACCTGCGCGACTTACAACGAGGGGTTAAATCAGGCAACCACAACAAAATTTTCAAAAAGGAAAATTGCGGTAATTTTTAAAGAAGAATTTTTGCAATTTTATATATTGGTTACGTCGCATTCCGTCTCCATAAATAAAATTTTTAATCGCCATATGACGAGGGCCATGTAATTAATATCAATAAATTCAATTTAACTACTACTAATGAGTTCTCTATTTACGAGAAGATGGCAACTATGGAAGGCTATGGTGGCCATTCGGCTATCAAGAGAGTATAATTCAATGGGTGGATATTTCATTCAAAAGAGATATTCTTGCGATTCATTATACAGTCAAAACAATCCAACAACTATTATTTTGGATGCTTAGTGTCTTCCAGTGATTGAAATCAGATGAGAAATAAGTGTGGCTGAGTAGCTAGATATAAATCATTTATGTAGAATCAAATGCTAATAACTAACAGCAAAATTCGTTTTATCTCATGCTAACCTTATGCATTTTGTCCATGTAAAGACTGCATCTTTGGAGTTCTCTCGCACCCGTTCTACATGAAATTGCTCAATGCAAAAAAATCACTATTCGCAGCTTTATCGCCATTCCTTCATAGCTCAACAACGGTAGTTTCTAAAATGAAAATAGAGTGAACGGTAAAGTCGAGGCGAAGCCCGATTAGATAACCCAGCGATCGGCTCCGATTCGTGGACGTGAGTTTCTTGAAGGCATTTCTCCCGCTGGGGCGTTTACTCCGGAGTATATCTGACACCAGTTTCGCTAGCCCTGTTGTTCCCCACCGTTGGCACTCCCTGAAACTCCCTATGCTATCCCATAGGAGCCCATGTTCTCTTATTGATGCCGTTTCCTCAAACGCCGCTCGTTTTTCGGTGAGGCGCCACGGGTCTGAGAGCGCTAGATTCAGTGGGTATTCCCTACGACAGAAGTTGGTTTGCGTGCGTAGGGTGGGAATAAAATGTTTTTTTTTGTCATTTACGCGGATATTGAATGAATTTGTTTTCTTGTATTATTTCTGTGCATAGCTGTGTCTATTTTACCTGTACAGTGGTAATATATGTACAATGTAAGCCATACCCAGTTAACCGAAAGGATATCCTCAGGACATCCCAAATTCTGCTGTGGAGCTCCGTATGGGAAATACATCAGTGTGCCACTCAGCAAGCCCCCTCAAGTGAGTTTCCACAACTTTGATACACCAATTGTCCAACACACTGCCATACCAATATTGGCTAGAAAACTAAATCGAGTTTTACCTATGCTAGAATGAGTAGCAAAAATGGAAAGGAGTTTGCATGGACTGCTCTTCACCATAACTGTAGTCACATATTATCACATTGAACTCACACATCACAGGGATAATACCCAGACATAGTATTTTACAATTTAATAATATTAGCACCAAAGAAATACAAAATTATGCTCATTAAACGACTGACAGAATAAGGATCATAAAACAGGGCCACACAGAACATGTACTAATACCAGCTTTAATGGCCCTGGGAGAACATGGAAAATGAAATAACTACTTGAAGTGGAATTTAACGTCCAGAGCAAAATATTTCATGGGTAGTAATGTAAAATATATAAAAATGGATGCACCGCATGTTGATATACAATCAACTTTTTCTGCTACATGGGTCCCATGGAAATTCACAAAAAATATCCTTCTTAACCAAAGTATTCCATCATGCGTACTTCATGTCTCATTCATGTACGGTCGGATTCAAATGTATTGCAAAGAATAGAGCGGCGCCACTTACGCTTCTCAAGGAAATTGAGTTTCACTTTCGGCGCTGTTATTCTTTGCTACGCAACGCTATCTATTTATGTTTATTTGCACGTATTCAAATGGTAATAGTTGAGCGATTGCCTATTTTTTGCTAATTTGTTATTACACTTTCGTTTTGGTTTTGATTTACGATTTGAGTATGGATAACTGTTATTTATAAATCACAACTGTCACTCTAAATGATACATTTGTATTATTTGCCGTAGGTAGGTATATTGTACGCCAGGAACGGTCTGTGTTTAATATTAAAGTTTAGTATTTCAATTAATCAATACGTCGCAGCATATCATTGCCATTCAAGCTGATCATATTATGTAATAACAAGTTAGCACAAAACAAGCCATTGCTCAACTGTTACGATTTTAATACGTGCATATTAACAGCTGAATAGCTAGCGTTGCATAGCAGAGAATAACAGTGCCGCAAGTGAAACTCGATTTCCTTGAGAAGCGTAAGTGGCGCCGCTCGATTCTTTGCAATACATTTGAATCCGACTGTACATGGAGCTCATGTCACGGAGAACTTAGCCACTTTCTTTTTTTCTCTATTTTCTTTTTGCCTCTCGCGATTGATCTGGGCGGAGAGCTGCCTTATCCTCAAAAAGTAATTTATCACATATGCTAGAACTTCTTTGCCATGTGAAAAACATGGAAACGTAAAATGATATGTTTCAGCAATATCATTTGTAACTTTTTCAAGCACATCAGCTGCCTTGCAGTACTCCTGAAATCGGCTCTCAAGAGCGCACAGCAAATTGAAGAGGTTCCTATTTGGATGAATCCTACTAATATTATAAATGTGAAAGTTTGGATGTTTGTTACTCAATCACGCAAAAACTACCGGACCGATTGAGCTGAAATTTGGCATGTAGATAGAAAATATATCTGTGGGTAATATAGGCTATATTAAAAATCTCTCATGCTCCCCTAAGGATCCCCAAAGGCCCCAATGGTGGTCCATGCTAATCATTGGGTTCGGTGCAGTGGTTTTATTTTTTGCTCTTTAAAAGTGCTTTCACTCAAGATAGAGGACTGGAATTTTTTTATCGGATGGCTGAATAAATGAAAATTATAATTTTTTCAATCGATTTTCTATTACGTGTCGTATTCATGAGAAAGTTATGCTTTTACCTGAAAAATCTCACATTTTCTCTGAAATCAACAATATCGTATTTCCTTGGCAACCAAAGATTTGATCTTCAAAAAATATTAACGCCACTCGTATGTAAATAACATGTTTTCCTGCAGGCCCATGATATCGCGATGAAAGTAAATCTGTAATAGAAGGGCCCAGAGTCCCAAGGGCCCTTCTGATACATGAATGGCTGCTGCTGCAAATGTCCCGTATGACATTTTCAACCGCCGGATTGTACCCCTACTCTCCAATCCTATTTGAAGATACTCAAAGCCCATATCAAAAATGAATATTGCAACTGAAAGAACTCATTGAATGCAAATATATGTACGAGGTGTGTTCAAAAAATACCCGGAATGTTTAAATTTCGCGCGTTTGGAGAGTCCGATTGTCAAAAAAAAAAATGTATTGTGTTGGTATACATGCCCCTGAAGTATGACACAATTTTCAGCTGTATTCATTGTTTACTTTATCTGTGGCAACCGCTAAGGTTAGACGTGTTTTCATGAGCTCGGCGATTTTCGATTGTTAAAAAAAATGGACCAAAGAATTTGTATTAAGTTTTGCGTAAAAAATGATATAAAGTGTAACAAAGTGTGCGAAATGTTAACAAAGGCCTATGGTGAGTCTGCTATGAAAAAAACAAGTGTTTACGAGTGGTATAAGCGTTTCCAAGATGGCCGTGAAGGCGTTGAAGATGACGAACGCCCCGGACGCCCCAGCACATCAACAACCGATGAAAACGTGGAAAAAGTGAAAGCAGTGGTTATGAATGATCGCCGAATCACAATCAGAGAAGTTGCTGATGATGTTGGCATATCGATTGGCTCATGCCATGACATTTTTGCGAACATTTTGGGTATGAAACGCGTGGCAGCAAAATTTGTCCCAAAATTGTTGAATTTTGAACAAAAACAGCGGCGAATGGAAGTTGCTCAGGAATCACTAAATGAAGTCAACGTCAACTCAGATTTGCTCAAAAGAGTTATAACAGGTGACGAAACTTTGTTACACTTTATTTCATTTTTTACGCAAAACTTAATACAAATTCTTTGATCCATTTTTTTTAACAATCGAAAATCGCCGAGCTCGTGAAAACACGTCTAACCTTAGCGGTTGCCACAGATAAAGTAAACAATGAATACAGCTGAAAATTGTGTCATACTTCAGGGGCATGTATACCAACACAATAAAATTTTTTTTTTGACAATCGGACTCTCCAAACGCGCGAAATTTAAACATTCCGGGTATTTTTTGAACACACCTCGTATGTACACAAGGGAAGCGATTTAGTTCATTCACTCGGAAGACGACTCAAAGAAGACCGCTCAGTATTCTTCAGGTTTTGTGGCTTTCGTATATATAATAAATTCAGTGTTTTTCACACCCGTTGAGTCTCAACAGGTACCTTTCGCTAGTGAGTAATATAAACCTTTGGTTTTCATATTATATAATTCTGCTTCCAGAGCCTGTGAATAAACTCTAGATATGGCAAGAGCTTTGCATCTCTCGCACTTTGTCCAACTGATCACCTGCCTAGCTAGGTAGCCTGTTAAATAGTACACACCAAGCAGTCGATCACAGGAGCTTGTGCATAATCATGCTCAACCATGTCATCGAATTCCTACTCATCATGCTCAACCAACATGTCAAACTTTTGCTTGAGAGCAGTGAGCCGTGATGTCTTTCCAGAGTCTTCAGCATAAATTTCTTCCAAAGAAGAAATTCTAATGATGTGTTTCGGAGGTCCACTGCCCATAACTGTGCAATTTCCTGACTTTGGTGGCTTAATTATGGAGTACATTGATAACAGTTTGTAAAACTGCAGAAAATTTGGTACACCTGGATGATCATTGGATCCGCTCGCTTGTCGAACACTGCCGAAAAAGTGCTAAAAATCAAAATAAGAAAGATAGTTGGAAGAATTGGAATAGAGGAAAACATTTGAGTAGGTAAGGGCAATCATCATACTACCTTTAAGAGGATCCTGATTAATATTCCCGGATGGTACGTATTTAAAGTCCCAGACTTTAAATAAATAATTGCAAATGTCAATAGATGATTGATATGCGTCTGACATTAAGGCAATTGATCCTTGATTATTTGACCCATAAGTCAGACCACTCATCCAACCAAAGTAAAGATGATTCCATGGACTGCAAAATAGCATGAAAGGCAATTAGATTTTTTCATTAGCTTGTCTCCTAGGTGTAAAGTGATAAGGGCAGGGGAAACAAATAAAACACTTTTCCTTTGCAATGTTCAGCTTGTTTAGGAAAAAACACTTTTAGGTCATTAAAACCAGATCGTATTCCATCCTTTTTTGTTTTTCTATTTAATGAACGAAAAATGGCATTGAATTTGAGGCAGAGTTCTGCAGTGGCATCACAATCCTTAAGTCCTCCGATGTTCTGTTTCTGATAAAAGAGAAATGCATTTCCAGCTGATCCACGAAGAACCAGGGAGTAGGGAAGGTAAAACTGCTATTCAGATTATTGCACATTTAAAGCCAATTTAAAAATAGTGTAAAGAACATTGCCTTAGCCCAAGAATACAAAATTTCAGAACTCTGAGTAAGGAGCGTAGATATTTATTTTCCATGCATTATTCATTATGGATGACAAGATGATAGCTCAATCAAGATAATGAATTCTAAAACCCAACATTCCAAGGCTAACAATATTATCCTATCGTCTAATATTGTGACATCCTCAATGTAAACCAATTTGAACACAATCTTAGCCAATAGTACACTGCATACAATTGGATAGTCATTTCATCCAAGAAAACATTGTCCCATCTTCAAACAAATTACACTTTGTTAATGATAAATATAATAATCAAAACATGTTTTGCTTGTCGATCTCTCGTCTTGGCTGAATTACTCAGAGCTATATGGTTCTTGGTATGTCTGGAGCACAAACGCATTTATGGGGCCCAAGTCTTTAACTTTGAGCGTTTCTGATGGGAGAAAGAGTTCTCTCCCGTAATAATCTCCTATCATTCCAAGTCTCTAACCGGGTGGAGAGTACTCAGCCGCCTGAACCGGATGGAGAAAAGTCGGGGTATGAAAAATTCTGAAGCCAACACTGATTATGGGCCGAATTTCTGTGACCTACTTCTGAGAGCCAATGAAATAGCTCGTACCTTTTCACGCTGGCGGGAGAACTGTGGCCGTTCTGCTTTGTTTACAAATAGTCTGAAGGCGAATATTTGCGATGTGGTTTCATTTCTGCGACTGAAAAGTCTGCTCAAGTCATATATATAATGGCAATGTTAATCTTGGGTTTCCGTTATGCTTTACGATGATTTATATCTCACCAATCGCGCATATAATTAGATCATATCGGCAGAAAGACGTATGCTTCACACTGGTTGGGAAAATTTCATTGGAATTACATTCGCCGAAAGAGCGGTGCATGAATATATCTATTGAATAATTGTCTAAAATATAATGCGACTAGTGAGAACATTTATTCAATGAGTTATTCATGATGAGTGGATGATTGAGAAGATTGAATACAGAGTAATATCCGTCAGTTGCAAAACGTTTCGCAAACATTAATCTGCCTGACCACTCGACCACACATGTCAATTTGGTACTTCCAAACTATCATCGAACACACTGATAAGGCATATTAGTGAACTATCTCGGTAGAGGGAGTGTATCACACTAGCTGGACAACTTTCATTGGATGTGCATTTGTTGTAACAGCGATTCGTGGATATATTGCAACTGAATAACTATGCACGTAACGCGAATTAAGAGCACAATTCTTAAATATGTGACTGGTATGATAAGTGAATAACTAAGATTATTCAAAACAGAGAAATAGCCGTCAGTTGCACAGCATGTCACTAACATTAAAAACGCCTAGCCTCGTTAGATTGACGTTTGTTGAATCAGCGATACATGGAAATAATTTTACTGAATAATTATCTAAAATGCAATACGATTAATTAGCACCTTCTTCAATGTGTTACTTACATCAAAATTGGATGGCTGAGAAGATTGAATACAGGGCAACACCCTTAAGTTCACAACGTTTCACAAACATTAATCTACCCAACCACTTGACAGCATATAAATTAGGTATTTCAAAAGTATCATCCAACCCACCGATTGCACTCATAAACACCACGAATCATCACAGCAGAGAGAAAAAGCATCACACTCTGGGTTAACTTCATTAGAATAGCATTTGCCGCAACAGCAACGATGCATGGGTATAATCCTGATCAATGATTAACACTGTAATGCAATTAATGAACGCATTTATTGAATGAGTGACTTACATGAATAATGTATGAGTGAGAAGAATGAAAACAGAATATTAGCCGTCGTTTGCACGTTTCACTAGCTTAAATCAGCATCAACACTCGACAAGTACATCAAATTCACAAGGTATTTCACAAGTAGCATCCAAAGACCAAGTAAACGTTCCCATCAAACGTTGAACACCCAGCACAATTTTTATGAAATATCCTCTGCCTTACCACAGCACTGAAGCATTGTAAAACACACCGCTTTTAAAGTGAAAGTTTCCGATGATTTTCACTTAAATTTTCAGGATTACGCATCACACTA
The DNA here is from genome assembly GCA_963169105.1 of Ceriagrion tenellum. Lineage (NCBI taxonomy): Eukaryota > Metazoa > Arthropoda > Insecta > Odonata > Coenagrionidae > Ceriagrion > Ceriagrion tenellum. The sequence goes on along the minus strand of OY720632.1, from coordinate 11,805,675 downwards.
GCATCAATCTGTCAGTAAAACTACAAAAAAATATCATTTGAAACACGAAGTTCCTAAATCCCAGTCCCAAGTTCCAGCACATTCTGAATTTTCATCGAGGTGCAAACGTTATTCTAGTCCATACAATGATTAGGATTACGTCAGCATCACTCTTATGCGGCGGCGACTAACCTGAAATTAGAGTTCAGTCAACATACAGCTTGGAATATACGCGCAACAAGAATAGCCACAAAAGTTCCTTCCATTTGTCAGTGTAGCAAGTGAACTGATCACTTCACAGCCTCGTACCAGTAGTGTTATTAAGATTCGCTGTCACACATTCTGAGAATATACGAACAAATAGATGAGAGAGCACGTTAAATTTACTTGTCCTCATAACTCTTCTAATTCTAAATCAATAGAGTACGAATATTATGCTCATGTTCGGGTTCATATGCGACAAATTCAGACTTAACTCATGTGGACGGAGTATTAGTTGTTTTCCAAGCAGAACTTAACTATGGCGAATACTCTACCACCATTGGTGGAAACGTGAAAAAACTGTCGTGGTGCGCAGTTTTCTCCTTGGGAGACTATTTACCCTATTTACGTCGGCCTCGGTAGACCGACGTTAGTTTTCTCCCATTTGCGGCGCCGGAAGGCGCTTTGCCGAACATACAGACTTGGGCGGCTCGTATATTATTATTATTAAGAAATTGCTACAAGTAGACCATATGGTCCGGTGGTAACACAGATCGGCATGCACTGAGCAAATACCAATATACATACATGTAAAAATTAAAACAAAGAAATTGCCAAAATACAAAAAAAGCGAAGTTATTACCTTAGAAAAATATAGGGGGAAAACCTTCACGGTACAACTCCCCTCAATCTCGTCATCAACAACGGTGTTCTACTTGGGAAGGGCTCAAGCACTTTCTTGGGCAACTCATTCCAATCCTTTATCCCCCGATGCAGGAAGGAATATTTCAATAAATTTGAAAGCTGCCTTGGAGGCTCTATCTTATATTTATGGTCCCTTCTCTCCAGATAACTAGGCTTATTTAACCTTACATAACCTTATTATATACTCTCAAGGCGTTTCGTGTTTCTCCTTTCTCCCAGAGAAACTCGTTACAGACTACGGATGGGAGAGAACTCTCGCAAGGGCCCACGAAGCTCCTTTTTTCCCGTTTTCGGGAGGAAACCAAGTTACAGACTTGGGCCCCTGCTGCATTCTGCCGGTCAACTGCCAGCAGGTTACATATGTGGCTCCAACATGCAGCTACCTCATACCCTGGTATCTTGAAGAATCAACACTAGCCACATTAGATGCAAATAGTCAGCCAAATTAACGGTTAAGCACTGCCATGCACATGTATTGGCAATAGTAGCCACTTCAGACAGGCAAGACGACCAATGAATCATGATGGCTTTCGGGATTGCTTCCGCGTTGTGTCATTTTTGTTGACGACTGTTTCGCGAACGTTCCAGCTCGCTTCTTCAGGTCTAAATTGCTCCCTATCAGGTCATTAAAACCAGATCGTATTCCATCCTTTTTTGTTTTCTATTTAATGAATCAAAAATGGCATTGAGTTATAACCGGACAGAACTTGGCTCACTAAATTTTTCCATACTAATTCGCGCCTGCAGGGCTACCTACGGCATTAGTTATCTCACGATGAAAAGTTAAATAACGACATAATCTCTATTAATCGACTCAAAAAACAATTGTATGAATTAAATATGATCTTATGCCATGAAAAAAGACCTTCAAAAGTTATATGCATACCGTAGTATAGCCACTATACTATAAAAAACGTAACTGAAACTCCGATGGCAAGACTAAAGTTAAATCGTATATTTCTCCTAACCCTTGATGGTAATGACCATTAAACTTAAGCATTTTGTTAAACATATCATAAATTATCATTAATTATCAAAATCACCTCAAAGAACGAAACCGTTTAGGAACTGCACTATTAGAAAAATTGGGTGATCCCAAGTATAATGTTTAAAATTATATATTTCTAAAACCCTGAAAATGATTTTAATAAAATTTCGCATTTTGTTAGCAATTCTATATATCATTCGTTTCGCAGGGCTGTTGAATTTTGGAAGTCGCAAAATGCCGCAAAATCGTCAACACGGCAACTTCGAAGTGGAAAAGGATGAAACGAGAAGAGGAATCATTCGAGGGAATGCAACCTTCAGCTGTGAACTGGGAATTCCACTAGTGAAGTTAAGCAACCACTGATAAGCAGCCTAATCGATCATATCAAAGAAAAGGGCAATAAATGTTCAATGCGCATCGATTTGTGGAGTAAATTACATGAGCATTTTCGTGAGTGTAGAGGGGTTTGAAATGTGGCGAAGGCGAAGAATGGACGAGATAAAATGGAGTGATAAGAATGAGAAATGAGGAGGTGCTGGAAAGAATAAATTAGAAAATAAACAAGAGAACAGAGAGAGAGAAAGAGAGGGAGAGAGAGAGAGGAAATCGAACTGGATTGGACACGTCCTGTGTAAAACCAGGCTTCTACAAAGAATATTGAGAGGAAGAAGATGTAGGGAAATAGGAGGGAGAGGAGGAAGGGAAGAGAGGCCATGATGACGGATAAAATGATGGGCAAGAGTTGAAGGGCTGAGGGCAGGTCGCACACGAAGAAGCAGCATGGAGGCATCAGTTGAAATGAAACTGCTTTTTTTTAGTAATTTGAGGACGGATTCATCAAGGAAGAGGAAGAGACGAAGAACTACAACTCTTAATCCTCAATGGGTAGGTACACTGCAGGAGGTTAATATGGATTAGGGATTGTAAATTTAAATCCAGAATCGATTTTCGATTAATCGAATTTCGATTTCGGTTTTAAAAATCGATTGTCTAAAAATTCGATTTTTTGTCCAAAATAATCGAATAATTGAAATCGAAATTTTTCAATAGTAAAGTAATTGTCAGCTGAGATACGGATGTGCTGTTCCAACAAAAGTCGTAATATGGGTTAATGGAAGCACTAGGGATAAGAACCGAATACGGTTAAATTTATTAATACTATTTATTATTTTAAAGATATTAATAAGGTATGCAGGAAAGTAATAATCCATACCAGATACTTATATACATATAGGTAATATAACAAGCAAATTATATATAATTTAGTAGCCCATGCGCAGAAGACGATATTCGGACAGGGCGAATCTATTTTAAAGACGAGTGCTGTGAAGCGATTTATTGAGAAAACGTTTACAAAAAAGGCACAATGTCAACACGTATTATCATTTCAAATCTTCGTCTCGCGGTCTACAATGTATTACTTCCGAGCGTGAGTCCCCGCCTAGACTAGAATTATTGTAATAAAAATCCGCAGCCCTACAGTAGGCAACTCCAACCTGCCAGTGTCCGAAGCACTTTGCCTCCCCACCGAGGTTCCCCCACCAAGCGATGCAGAGTGAAATAGCGCGCAGCGGAGTAAAGCGAGGCGGCAAAATTCAAATGCTGTAGCAAGCTAAAAATCGAAAATCGATCGGCTAGAATCGATTTTGAACGATTTTTCAAAACAAAAAGTCGACTACGATTAAATCGAAAATCGGAGTGTGATTATCGATTTTCGATTAAAATCGAAATCGATTTTCCAATCCCAAATATGGATGGTGGGGGATTCCCACGGGCTCTACTTTCTATTCATCCTCGAAATGAATGATGTAATGAGAACTTTATTTTGAATTATTCACATGGGATAGTTGTTTCCAATAAAAATTCGGGTACAGTCTCCATCGTGTTTGGAAAAATTATCTCGCTAAAAATCATGAAATATAACAGAAAGAATAATAGTATAAGAAATGAAAGAAGAGAAAAAGAAAGAAAGAATAAGAATATAAGAAATGTGAGACAAAATATGCTTCAAGTTCATGGCGATCTTTCACACGCCCCCTCGAAACTGGAACAAGATCTTACTTTTAATGTGAAAACAAACATATTTTCCAGAAATTAACAAATTATATTCATCATTTAACGACAAAACTGGCCTATTGCCCTGAGTAAAAACGCAAAGATTAGAAATGAGATTTCTCACTGTTTTCTCCCTGGGCGTAGAGGGGGGTAGCTACCTACCCCCCTCTAGATGAGACATGTCGTAACAAATCTCCCATCAGGATCCAGACAGGATGATGTCCTGCCCCCCCTAACAGAAATCTACAGCTACGGATGGATGTTCTGACACCCCCGCCACACCCCGCCAACATAAATCATGGCTACGCCAATGCACTTCTGTGTGAATGACACAATAGTATTCTCACTGTTATCATTCCAGTTAAAAATCAGCGAGCGATTCTGCCAGCATTCATATTAACCAGAAAATCACGCGTGGCGAACTTAATTATGTGTAACATGTATGCGTTCCTAAACGAGGTCGTGCTTAGAGTATCCGAGTGTTACTTGAAATAGTTAATGGTATTATTAACAACATTTGACAGTGTCATTAAAAACATCATCCGGGATCTGGAGAAATAAACGTTTAAACTGAAGTTATTTTGAGGAGGATTTAGCCTAAGTATGTTTCTAATAGTATAGTTCCTAAACGAGGTCGTGCTTAGAGGTTCCGCGTGTTACTTGAAATAGGTAATGGTATTATTAACAACTTTTGGCAGTGTAAACATCTTCAGGAATTTGGAGAAATTACCGTATAAACTTGATTTATTTTAAGGAGGATTTAGCCTATGTTGTTAATAATACAGTTTCAAAACGAAGTCTTGTTAAGAGGCTCTGAGTGTTAATTTCTATAGTCCATCCCCCCCACCCCCCAAAGCCAACTCCTCAGTTACGCCACTGGGTGTATGTATGTCTTGGGAGGGTGGGTGGGTCCCTCCTCACCTCACCCTCTCGGCCAATCGGACGTCTCCGCCTCGTTTGCTTCCCTTCCTCCTCCTCCTTTCGGAATCGGTCGACGGGGGGGGGGGGTCTGCGAGAGCGTCGAGAGAGGGGGAGGAATGAATAAGGGGGCGGGGGGGGATGAAGGGAAAGGTGCTGGGGAGGGGGTTGGGAGGAGACGAGTGACGGGCGAGGGAGAGTTGGGCGCTCTTAGCGGTTCGCCTCTCGGCCGCCAGGGAACGCTGGCGTCAGTTTCCCCACCCGATCGGATTCCTGCGGAGAGGGGATGGTTTAAGGAGGGGGGGAGGGAGAGACGAAGGGAATGTGTGTGTATGTGTGTGAGTATTTCTCTCTCTCCCTCTCATGGAGCCCCCCCGCTCTCTCATTCGAAATCCCTACTCCCTACTCCCCTCCCCGTCTCCCAGGGGAACGAAGGGGAGGGATAGGGGGGTGTGTCCGTGGCCTCCCCGCCTTACTTTCGCCCCCACCCACCCCCATCTCTCCCCACCCTCCTCCCTCCCTCCCCGCCCCCTCCCTCCCCGACGTCAGTCGCGGCCTTCCCGCCCCGAGTGTTGAGCGCCCGTTGCCCCGGCGATGGATCAGCCGATCGCCGGCGCTCGCCCGGACCGTCGTCCCCGACAACACCGACAGCTCCTCCCTCGTCTCCAGAAGACCTTCGCGCCTTCTTCCGCCTTCGAACAAACTCGACGGCGAGCACGGGCGTGACAACTGCCGCAATTCGTCGCTCCCTCCCCAATGGATCCCTCGATCGTGTTGCTTCGCGCCACCGGTGGTGTTGTCATTATTCTCGTCGCCCCACCGATGCATTGACTGCCTTCGCGAGTGTCAGTGCGGCAGAGTGTGTGTCCCCGAGTGGGTGGCGCGCCACTTCATGGATGTCGTCGCCCCGATGAGCTCTTTCGAGGCGACGTCGAACGTCTCGCTCCGAAGCCCCGCGGCCCTCTGACGGCGGTCCCCCATCGGTTCAAAAAGTCATATCGCACTCGCGTGCGAGTTCTGTCGCGCGTGCGTGAGTGTTTCTGTGCGTGCGACGCCGATTTGTGATGTGTCACTGTCTCGTCCACCCTCTACCCCCCAGACTCTCAACGCGAGTCGAAGATGGTGAAGTGAAGTCCCTTTTGACGCCTCTTTAAGGTTGCGATGGCTTCTGCGCAGTGACGCCAGCGCAATTAAATTCCCAACGGCTTCCTATTTCCTGCTGACGGTTTACGGGTCATCCGGTGTGGTGGACCGATCGTTTGCCATCAGTGTTCTCTCGATATCCCGGTGGATTCCGCAGTGAACGACTTTATCCCCTGACATTACAATTCGTCCCAATTGTCTGTCGCCATTCCGCGCTGGCGTCGAGCGAGAAAAAAAGCGAACCCCGAAAAGCGCCGTGACAATCCCTCCCCCCCCCTCTTCTCCAATTCGAACTCCCTCCGGTTAAACCTTCCGGACCAACCCTTTTAAGTTTCGACCACCCCAACCAACACGAGACACCAAACGCACCCCCAATTGAACGTTTGTCAAAGGGGCCCATCCATCCGTCGGGAGCGGTAAGCAATTCGGCGACCGGCGGGCGGTGAGTTCCTCTCCCCTATCGCAAGACTGGTGCGGTGGTGCAGAGCATTTGGTTCCTTCCCGGTTTCACTCGTTCGACTCTCCGTTCGCTCCCCCCAAGTCGGCCGTCGGCGCGCTTCTCATGGTGTCCGCGGAGGGCGCCTCCTCCTCCTCTCTTTCTCCTTCCTCTCTTCTTCTTCCCCTCCTCTTCCGTTTCTCTTCTCTCCTCTCGTTCTTCGCATCTCCTCCTCCTCACCCCCCGACCACCGCCAGCACCGCCGCTCCTCCGTCGACGCCGCTCCGTCCCCGACGTCCGCCGTCTCCGCTCCCCGGCCACCCACGGGGTCTTGCAGACGCGGCCCTCGGCGTCGTCGTCGCCCTCCGCCGCAGCCAACCACCGGCCACACGCCACCCACTCCTCCGTTGCTGCTCGGCCTCCTTCCTCCTTCGGCCGCATCTCCCGCGGGGATCTCGTCCCGCCGTGCCTCGGCAGAGCGGCAACGGGACCTCCTCGATTCTCTCGTTCCCTTGCGTCGCCTACCCTCTCGGGCGTCGAACCCGGTACGCGCCACGGAGGAAACCCCTTCGGAATAACACGCCGGCTCCGGCACTCCTCCCATTCGGGTGTCGGACGCTGATGACTCGGAAGGGAGCGCTCTCCTGATCGTTCGCACGCTGCTGCCGCTGCTCCCTACGATGTGAACTCCCACTCGCCAGTTGCACTTCTTTTGTTTTTTAATTTGTTTTCGAGATTGGACGCCTCGCGAGAGAGGCCTTCTCGTTCGAAGGTGACAAGTGTTCTGAAGGATTATTAAATAAGGGCACCCATTCTTCATGTTTCCTGCGAACCGTCTCTCTTAATTCTTCGCGTGTGCTTCCACGATTGAGCGATACGTGAGTACGAGTGGACGTTTTGTTTCGATCGTCGTCGCTGTGAAGCGCTGAAGAGGAACATTCGATTGGGAGCGGAATTTATTTACTTCCGCAGCACCGCCCTTCTTGGTCGCTTTGGATCGCTTTCGTTTCGTGCGTGTGTCTGTGTGTGTGTGTTGTGAGTACATCGTGCGTGCGTGTGGCTTCTTGGGAGAGTCGCATTTGCCGCCGCTTTGCGCGACAGCGACTTCTTTTACTGGATGGTTCGGCGTCGCCCGATGACGGCGCCCTTGGACGACGCGACGACCCCATCGCCCCATCGATGGCTTCAGCGGCTGCGTTGGCGCCGGCGGTGCACAACAGGAGTGGTGGTGGGGCGGCAAGGGGAGACCGCAGGAAGCAGCCGAGGCCGCAGCGGAAAAACGGTCAGTGCGAAACGTCTCACGCCTTTTGAACTGACCTTTAAGCCGCGTTTACACTGTGTAGCAAAATCTGCTACACAGCAAAAGTTATGTAACGATTGCTGCATATTGCAAAACTCAAAACGGAGAAATGCTGTATGTAGCGGTTTTGGATACTATTTGTAACTTTTTCTGCTAGATGTAGCAAAAATTATGCTATCTATTCGGAGTCGGTAAGATCAAAAGGAATTTTGGCTACATGTAACATTTGTGTAGTTTTTCTCAATTCTTTGGTGAATCATACATAAAAGATACTCAAAATCTTCACTTGTCATCCATAAAAAGTTTTTAAAACTACCGTCACATCTGAATTCATAACACAATGACGGTTTCTACGGCATAATCATCAGCATTCATGTCTTTTAACAAGTCACTCGCACTGTACTTTTGCCTGGCTCGTGGCGATTACCGAACCGAAAACCTTCGTTTTCTTCTGTGATCCGCCAAAATTAACCAAATGGCTGTCGCTTGTACTAGATCCTTCCTCCTTGACATCTTTTATGAAACTATTTTGCTGCATTATTTTTGCCAAATGTAACATGGGTCAATTTGGAAAAACTGTAAAATATGGCATTTGCTATATAACTTTAGTTACACTGCTACATATAGCAAAAGTGATGTAGCAGGTTTTGCTATATAGTGTAAACACTGCTTTAAGAACATTGATGTTTGTTGAGCGGTAGCCACTGGCGAGCGTTGGTCGTCCACTTTGTTGCTGTGTTGAAAATAAAAGTTTTGAAAACACCGAAGCTGCGGTTAATGGTTCGAACACAATGCTTTGATCATAATGGTAGTTGCGAGTGTAAACTTCCTATTGGCTGTGGCCCAAAAAGTGAACGAAGTTCGCCATCCCGTCATTTCAATTTTTTTATTTTTGTAGGTGACGTAAGTAACGTTGAAATTGTCATTAAATGGAACATGATAAATCTACACGACATATATGGATGTGGATTCATGCACATGGCACGACATCACGTGCTGCCGGAAACATTGCAATTGCATAATTTTATCCTTACAGGCGTGAGCTTCGATCTGCTTAAAGGTGCAGTTTACTGACGGGGATGGAGTTAGGGTGATATTTTTTAAATATTGGGCGGAGCAATAGGCTAAGCTTTGATTCCTGGGAGTCACTTTGGTGAAAATCACGAGACCCATGTAATTTGCGGACCTTTTAATGTGTTATTTGATGGAGGTGTTCTACTTTCGGCTTTTCTGGAAAGATTTGATGCAATTCAAGGAATCACCATTTATATTTATCCTTACTAGCCTATAAGTTAATGTAATCTAAAGTTTTACCAAAATCTTATTATATACCTTGTGTAGTTTTTTTGTTGCCTATGGCATTATTGAAATTCTCTTATTACTGAAAACTGGAAACTGAGAATTTTGACTTGCTTTCCCAGAACCAATGATTTCTTTCATGAAATATGGGTTGGGATTCCAGAAACTGCATTATCTGACTTTGAATGTTTTTGTCACAAATATGTCATAAAAACTGGAAACGAACTAAGTTGGGGCTAAGTATACTAATTTGAATCTAACTAAGTGTAGTAATTTGAATCAGTCCCGGGACCATTTTTATGAATGTGGTTTACGCGACGTGAAATCAAATCTGATGGGAAATAAGCTGCACTTAGGGATGCGTTCCCGATGTCAGCAAAGACGCTCACACATTTAGGATGATACGCCATCAAACCAGGAAGACTGTGCGTCAGCGAAATACTCCAGTACCTATTTTCTGGATCTCATTTGAACCGGCGTGGAAAAGAAAGGAGGAATGGGACCCGAATGGCAGATGCCTTGTTGAAGAATGAAGGAGACAATGAGGAATGGCTTGACAGGATTGTAAATTGAAATTTTTGTCAATTGTAAAAGCATAGAAAGAAGAGGTTACATTCAAATCAATTGCATTCTATGAACATCCTTCATCCTATGTCTTTTTGTAATTTTCGCTCCCTGCTTTCCGATGTCTCCCAGACATGCTTTTGCTGGTGTTCATTGGGCTGGAATCGGATGAGCGTGGTTACTTAAGTTCCCAAGTGAATTTTCTCTCTCTCTCTCTCTGGACCACAAGCCTGCCAGCGAAGAACCTATTCGTTCCTTTGGGTCGACATCTGAGATGCATCATAGGAAATGCTACGTACTTGGAATCCAAAGTTTAAATATTACATAATTGATTCTATAAATTTACCGTCAGTGTTATTTGCTGCATAGACTCCGTTGCACGTTTCATGATACTTGAGGCATTTAAAACATTGCAGTGGGTCATCTTCAAGGATCTTCTTTTAGGAAAATACTGAGGGATTTTGTGAGGAGATATTTTGATTCGCTTAGGGGACGAAAAGCGGTCGTGTAGAGAGAGAGAGACAGAGAGAGGCGAGTGGAATTATGCATTTGTGCAATTCGCGTATGCGTTCATCGGTCTTTAAGGATGTCAACGTTGAAGTCGCCACTTTAAGTGATGTTTTATACATTTTTTAAGGTTGAAAACAGGAATTCACAACTGAGACTACCGATGGATAGATTAAAAATACCATCTGGAGAGCGATACCAGCAAGTGCTAGCATAAGTGATTGAATTAAGTTTCAGCTCTGCATTACAGTATTCCAAAACCTTTTCTTAGAAATTATTCAAACCTAAAAAAGAAATGTTTATATCAGGCAGGTTTATATATTCAGTAAATAGCAACACCAACTCAAAAATGTTTGGAGCGGAGGGTATCTGTAGAAAGATAGTAGCCTAGGATGCCGTATTATTTTCATCCTTGCGGATTCTGCCTATGTTCGCAGATCATTACGACATATGGCTCTGTCGTTTTTTAGGTTAACTGGCTCAGACCACGACCGTAATTTCTAAGAGACTGAATGTAGAGAGGTAGAAGGTGTAGTTGACGATTGTTGTTTTTACTAAGGGCCTGTAGTGTCAGGTCTGATGGCACCCGAATCCGGAAATCGCGATCCTATTCTCTTAGACTCTGGTTTCGACAGATCCGGTTCTGCATCTCTTCAGGCGTCCGCTCGAGTGTCGTGTGGCGTGTGGTCAGTGGTGGCGCCGCCGAGAGGAATGAAGTGTTTTCGGATCCGTCGCGTTTAGCGTGAGTTGGGGAGGGTCCGGGTTGGAGAAACGACGGTGATGGGGGATGGGGGGTAAGAGAGGGTGGGGAGGAGGAGGGAGGGGGAAGTTCAATAAATGTATCTAGATGTTTCTTTTTCGCGACCTCTTTTTTTTATAATATAAAGTTATTTTCCTGGAGCTTTCAGGTCATTAATTCATGTTTAGTCTGTTCCTCTTTTGCTAATGTTTCGCATATTTATTATGCTTCATCAGGGCTACAATGAAAATTAATGTTTGTATTGTACATAAAATGAATACAGTTTACACTTTAGGTATTTAAATTTTAAAAAAATTCTAACAATTGATTTTTATTATTACCTCAGAGAGAGTTCCTTTTGAATGACTTTTTGTTGATACCTTCGTTGCTATTTATTATTTGTTGGTCAATTGTTATAAACGTTGGCAAAAGAAGAACAGACTAAAAATGAATTAATGATCCAAAAGCTCCAGGAAAATAACTTTATATTATAATAAATACATCAAGGGGAGGATTGTGTGTCCACTCACACACAGGATGTAGAAATTTTTTGGACATGAATTTGCCCTTTTGGATTGGGGTTCGTCATTTGAAATGTCATTTCCGGGCGAGAAAGTACCGGAGCAAGATAGATGATGCACTCTCACTGACTGCCCATAGCACTCTCAGTACTTATGTACGAGTTCCAGCCGATGGTTTTATTAATTTCATTTGAGTATTCTACCATCTGATTGGTCGGTTTTTGGACGGGTTTTATTCCACTGGCTCATCCTCCCGTTTCGGCTCTGATAGGTGATCCGCCATGAGATCCATCTTGAATTCCTCATATCGTCACCCTATTTGTTATTTCGTCCAGAAATCCTATCCTGTTATCTTCCTCCACCACCCAGTGTTCTCTTCCCTCCATTTCAACATTCCCTCCTCTCTTTTCAATGCGTCCTTCATCCGTCTATCTCCTCTCCTCTTCTGCCTCCACCGAACCCCAGCCACCACTACTACTAGTCTACTACTAGGATGGGAATTACTATCAGAACGCAGGTTAAAATTTAGGGTAAACCTTTTAAGTAAGTTTGAAACAGAGTTGTTCACAGACGACGTTAGATATATATTGAGAACCCCTGCGTATTATGCTAGGTTTGATCATATTAACAAAATTAGAGAGATAGATTGTCGTACCGATAGATTTAAAATGTCATTTTTCCCTCGTACTATAAGAGAGAACAATAGGCAGCGTAGCAAAGGGATAGGTAGGTGAAATATAGTTAGAGTAGTCTGTAGTGCATGATGCATGTAATAACAACCAATAATCCATTTCATATTATGTAGATACCTACCATCTAGCTGCATGTGACCATATTATCTAGCATGTCTCCATTAAATATCCTCGTTGCATGTCAATAGTGCATGTTTGGTGATCTTCACCCCCTGCCACACACCCTCGTGGTGGCTCGCAGGGTATCACGTAGATGCAGATGTAGTCACCGCTCCTCTTCGCCCATGTCCAAATGCCTTCTCGTTCGTCTTTCTCGCAACCTAGCTCACCCTCTCAATCCTTCTCCAAAATTACATCTCAAACGCCTCGAGACTACGTGTAGGTACACTTCCTTCTCAATGAACAGGCCTCCGCCCCGCCACGCACACTCCGAAGTCCAGAGTTTTCACCAACCTCTTCTCTACGACTCTGTTCATCCTCTCTCCCCCTCTCCTCCCTCCTCATCTCTCCCCTCTCTCTCCTCCCACCCATCTCTCCTCATCCATTCTAAATATTCTCTTCATCTACGAAATACTATGCAAGCCACCACTAGGGTGTGTGGCACGGGGTGATTCTACACCAGGCATGCAGCACTCATCCCAGTCCAATCAGAACCGCGCTCCCCGGAATGGTACAGGCCAAATCAGTCAGGTCAATGGTACGCAGACTACAAGTTAGGAGAGTGATACGAAGAAGTACATGCTACCATGCAGCATACTACTCAAGATATAACTGCTGGTTAGTATTATTAATGCGACAAATAAGTAGCACTACAAGGTACAAAGACATGCAGGAGTATATCATGCCGGAGATTGCATGCGAGGTTAGTATCTGCATTCCTTCCTTCGCCATCGATCGCCATTCCTTCCCCTTTGAAAATTCTTCCTCAGCCAGGGCAATTCTACATCTTTCGTCCCCCCCCCTTGCCACCAAACCCCTTCCCTCCCTCCCTCCTCCGAAAGACAACCCAATTAAGTAAACTAGTCGACTTGTTCTCTTTTGTGCCCTCTAACCGTTATATTCCACCCAGCCTTCTAACTCCCAGAGAATCTCACCACTCTCGTCCTCTTGTGGTTAAATCTTCAAGTCATGCCTCTCGTACTTCACCTCGAATGCATTGACCATTGATTGTAGATCTCTTTCTTTATATTTTTTACGTTCTTCATGATGTAAATACTGATGATCCTATTTATGTATGAGATTTTGAATCTGTAGTAGTAGTCCTTGTACCCCTTGCATGTTGGAACGATTGACGATAGAAGGTTTCTTGGTTAGTAGATTTTAATGGGCACGTTGCATGTGTGGTACGCTGGTTTCAATGTAGTTTCGGCGTTCTGCCGTAAAATCAATGCATGCCTGGCGTGGAAGCACCCCCTGCCGCACACTCTTTGGGTGGCTTGCAGGGTATGACGTAGATGTAGATGTAACCCATTTGGCAGATTGACGCACCACACTACGGTACGGATTATCTTCAAATCGCACAGTCTTGATCGGATGCATTTCTCCCTTTCTATTCGAGATCCGCCATACCTCCAAATGCCTCCCTTATCATTTATTCCATTTGAATACTACTCGTTAAAAAGCAAAGGCAGCAGCGGACATTCCCCGCGCCACACAGATATCACGTATGAGACGTCTGTCCCTTCAAATCGGGCCCTCATTCCTTCAGCACCTCCATTAAATTCTCCCAGTCCACCCTATCCAACGCCCTCACGAAATATACAAAGCGAGCGAAAACATCCTGTCCATATTCTAAGGATTACTTTGGCCGCTTGGGATATTAAACTTATAGCCCAATAATCCTCGCAAGTTCTGGCGTTGCTCTTCTGTGATATCGGAATAAGTGTTGTCCTTGTGAAGTTATGCTGTCGAGGAGTTCAAAATTACGTACTTTTTTCATCCTAGGGCTGACTGTCTTCATTTCTAATTCCTCCGCAGAGGACATGTCGATTCCTACTTAAATGGCACAGTAACTTTCATTTTGAGAAACTATCTTACTCGTTACGTCCTTACATTTGAATTTGCGAGTGGAATACGATAAGATCTCTCGGGTCAGTAGCGATCGCTAAACGATTGACGCACTTCCAAGTTTGGCTTGGAACACGAGTGCATTTGTCGGAGAAATTTTGGTGCGAGATAATCTGACTCATTTTGAATCGCTATATTCAGACTTCTCGGGATATATCACAGTTACAGATGCAGTACATGAAATGGAAGCGGTTCAATGTCAACGCAGAGTGGTCAATTAATCATTGATTATTTTAAATGGTGTCGTTTATATATTTTACTGAGCGAGTGCATTTTATTCGCTTTGCGGTTAATTTTCTTTATTTCATAATTAAAATAGGAATTGTTGTGACGAACGCCGAATGAAAGGAAATCGTTTGATAAAGATTCTTTTCTCTCTTTCATATATTCTTTTCACATGCGAGACATTTTACATCTACATCTACATGCTACCCCGCGAGCCGCCGCATGGGCGTGTGGCAGGGGGTGTTAGGTCTCCAGCCGTGCCAAAGAGTAAGTTTTTTGGAGATGAAATGGTGACATGAATTATAGGAGTGTATTTAGTGAGCATAATTTTTATTTTGATCGCTTATTGTTCGCGGAAAGAAAGAGTTATAGTACCTATCTGTTCGGCAGTGTATTTCTCTTATTTTATCGCGTCTGTCAGACCTAGAGATGTAGTGAGGAGTCATGATAATATTCTCTGTGTCGCTCTGAAAAATATCAGTTCTGAATTTATCGAGCAACCTAAGCCTATCGTGTAGCCTCCAAGTCTCTAGGGGCTTCCACCTTAATTCCTCTTAAAGTTGTGAGACACTATGTGTACGCTCGTGGCAGTTTTTAACGAAGCGCGCTGCTTTCCTTTGTACTTTATTTATTTTTTTGGTTACTTCTATTTGACCAGGGTCCCAAATGCTCGCGGAGTATGCGAGGTTTGGCCTAACCAGAGCGAAGTAACATCTATCGTTTACTTATTCATCCGAGAACCTTCCTCTTATACGCTTAACAAAACCTAGTTTCTTTATTGCTGTGTCGCATATGTTTTGTATGTGTGTTCCCCATGATATATCTGAAGTTAAGGTAATTCCAAAATATTTGACTGAATTTGAAGGTTTTATGTTTCCTCCACCCACGGTGTATGTATGGCTTTTCTGTGATGACTTTCGCAGGAACAGAACTGTGGTGCATTTACTAATATTTAGTTCTAAACCCCACTCCTGGCATCACGAATGGACGTTATTCAGGTCAGATGACAGAACTTCAAAGTCCGCATCTTCGCTTATTTCACGGTAGATTACTGTATCGTCTGCAAATTATCTTAATTTACTGCTAATTCGAGAACTTAGGTCATTAATATAAACAATAAATAAAAGAGGGCCAATCACGCTTCCTTGAGGAACACAGGATGTGACTTCGACCATATCAGAGTTAAAACCATCAATAACTACTACTTGTTTTCGATCACTGAGGAAGTCCCTATGCAGTTCACTATTTTTTTATTAACTCTGCATGAATACAATTTATATACGAGTTTTTTGTGAGGAACTTTGTCGAATGTCTTCTTGAAATCAAGAATATCTTATCGATTTGCTTATTCGATTCACCTGATTTTAGGATATCATGAAGGAAGAGTGTAAGCTGTGTTTCACAGGACCTGCCCTTACGGAAGCCATGCTGACTACTATGTAAGAGGCTATGATTATCCAGGAATGCCATAATATTGCTAACGACAATTTGTTCGAGGATCTTGCATAAAAAAGTTGTTAACGAGATGGGCCTATAATTTCCAGGGTCACTTCTATTTCCTTTTTTAAATATGGGTTGACATTTTAGTACAAAAAATATGCTCATTGGAGACCTGGAATTTAGTTGAAATAAATTTGATCGGACATGCGATGAGAGTACGAGAAAGAATCTATTTCACACTTGTCAGGCCTCATTTGGAATATGCCGCTAGTATATGGGATCCCTACGAGGAAGGTATGATAAAAGAATTAGAGCGCGTGTAAAGGAGATCTGCTAGGTTTGTTATATTCCGTTATGATAATTGTATTAGTGTTAAGAGGTTAATAGAAGAACGAGGATGGGAATTACTATCAGAACGCAGGTTAAAATTTAGGTTAAACCTTTTAAGTAAATTCGAAACCGATTTGTTCACAGATGACGTTAGATATATATTAAGAACCCCTGCGTATTATGCTAGGTTTGATCAGATTAACAAAATTAGAGAGATAGATTGTCGTACCGATAGATTTAAAATGTCATTTTTCCCTCGTACTATAAGAGAGAACAATAGGCAGCGTAGCAAAGGGATAGGTAGGTGAAATATAGTTAGAGTAGTCTGTAGTGCATGATGCATGTAATAACAACCAATAATCCATTTCATATTATGTAGATACTAACCATCTAGCTGCATGTGACCATATTATCTAGCATGTCTCCATTAAATATCCTAGTTGCATGTCAATAGTGCATATTTGGTGATCTTCACCCCCTGCCACACACCGTGGTGGCTCGCAGGGTATCACGTAGATGTAGATGTAGTCCTCGTTGGATAACTGACTGTGTCATAAGTTTGACTTGATATGATGAATTATTCCACTTAACGGAATCATAGGAAATTCGTGTCGTCAGGTTTTAGAAGAAAGTGCGAGTAGTGACGAATTCGATTCATGGGCATGAGTACAAACGTGAGATACCTACGAATATCATCAAAATTGTCTCTACTCAAGGGAACACTATGTTTTGCCATTATAAAAACATAACCTCCATAACTTAACCATAATCTCCAAGAATCACAAATTACGAAACTTATAAATCATACTCTATAAAAAAATAAGTGCATAATACATTGTTTAAAAATCCGTCGTAGAGAGATGGGGATGGGGATCAATGGCTCAATATTGAATAAATAGAATGCTGTCAAGACACCCTTGAGAATCAAGTCAAACTATATCAAGCCTGTTTTGATGAAGGCTGCGAGTAATCAATAATATATATTAATCTCAATTGTCAGTGTCATTTAGTGTTTTTAGTAATGTTAGCCGTGAACGGCAAAGATGGAACGATTTATGTTTAGTGCGAAATTTTGGCGTTTCAGAGGAATAATATTTTGAAAAACTTCATTGTTATTGGAGTTGATCGTAATTTTTGTTCGGAAACCAGTCTGTAACTCATTATCTGGATCAACTAAGGTTGCTGAATTTTGAGGCTATTGTAGAAAAGCTTTGTACTATTTATACATACGTTTTCATAGTTTTATAGACACGTTCTGAATTGTGTAGTAGTTGTGCTAAATTTTGTAGTTTACGCGACGCGTCAGCGTGAACTCATGAGGTTTCGAGGAAAGTTAAGGTGATGCGTGCCAATTCGTGGCTAAGCCTTCGAGCGCTTTAAAAGGACAAGCCGAGGATTCGAATTTTGAGCTTATCCTTATCCTCACAGTTTTAATTACTTAATTCATTTGTGTTTCTCGAGTTCTTCATATATTGTTTATAACTTTTTATTGGATGCAAGGTGCTTTTCAAAAAACAATAAGGGAGATTGTGTCGAGAATGGAGATGCAAAAGGTGCTGACGGGACTGCTCCCGCAAAAATGAATTTACAAAATTAATTAATTGATATTTATTGAGTAATATTAGGTACTTCATTAGAAGTTGGGGCTTGATTACCGCAATGAGAAACCCCTAGGTCACCCCTTAGATGTCAGCTGCGAAATGAGCAAGCTTACTCGAGGAATAAGCTGTCGTGGACAGCCGACAGGCGAACGGCTGCCTCCAGCTCCATACTGGCAGATTACAGCCGCGGACCTCCTTCAAACGAAGGAGACCGTGCTGGTCGTCACAGCGACACTCATTACAGTATAGACGCAGTAAGCTGTTTACTCAAAGGACTGTAGACCTGCGAGGTAGAAGGCTATTGGAAACCAACAGCTATTAATCATATAGAGAATCAGCTCTTCAACTGTTTTTTTATTC
This sequence comes from Ceriagrion tenellum, assembly GCA_963169105.1. Taxonomy (NCBI): domain Eukaryota; kingdom Metazoa; phylum Arthropoda; class Insecta; order Odonata; family Coenagrionidae; genus Ceriagrion; species Ceriagrion tenellum. Next base: position 11,787,605 of record OY720632.1, on the reverse strand, counting down.
TGTGCTTTTTATTGAAATAGGAAATTGAATATTCTCGGGTAAAAAATTTCGAAGGTAAACGACTCCACGGATTGATGACCCCTGATAATGATGATTGTGTTGATGAGTTGTTTGGCGCTGTGCTGTGATGAGTTCATTTTCATCCTGCATAATCCTAAAACTCGCATTTTTTCTCGATCTGCGATGATATTGTCTCAATTTTGGCAGTAGTCTATCATGCCAAATTTTGGATGTCTTTCGAGACCATCGTCTTAAGCTAGTAGGTCCTAAGATTGGTCGACTGCCGCTCTCATCTTGCTAAATCGTCCCCACCCCAATCTCTCTCTTCCATATAGTCCTCATCCATCAGGCCGTCCCTCCCATCGTCTTCCCGGTTATTGGCTGTATCACTGTCGTTGCTTCGATCACGCTCGTTATGGGCGACGCATCTCACCTTCTCGACCGGTCGAATTAATCATGATTTCCGATCCCAGACGTTATTTTAAGGACTAATGTCATCCAATTGAAATTTTCAGTATTTAAACAATAGACCTTTGCCAAGTGAGACCTCTATCTCGAATAAGAAAATGTTATCTCGGTACATAAATGAACCACAGGAAAAATGCCAAGATATAGAGTATGTTTATGCAGAAACTAATGACCGCATTGAAAAATCGTAAGCATAGGGAGGTTTATCAAACCTTCTTGTATCAGAATGATAAGTAACAGCCGTCATGGTTGAATGATCATAATAATTATAATTTCTTTAACACTTACAGGTTTCCCCAATTACTAGTGTTTTAATATGTCATGAGACGAACACAAACACCCATGTCCTGGGCAGTGAATAATCTTACCCAGGCGGGACTCAAAATCTGTGATTTGGTCCTTTTTTTTGGACGAACTGCCAGAGTGGTTTTCAGCGATGACATGTTCGAATGGCGACGCAAATAGTGCAGTCTTTCCTCACAGGCCTTCGGTCAGCGCTGCCTGAACCCACGCGCTGGAGACTTGGCAACATATTGCAATCGGGCTGTTCCCTTGAGCGAGCGTCACCCCAAAAGCGTAAGAGAGAGGCTCCTGACGTCAAAACTCCTCGATCTAATTACAAGTCCGTATTCCAGGTGAGTGCCGGGTGTAAGCACCTTGACCTCGTTTGGATGCGAGTGTCGCCATTTGGAGGATTTTCTACGGAACTTTTCCTTACCGAAGGGCAAGAGATGCATCCACTTTAATATTTCGCATTGACTCTGAGAGTGCTCAACCGGTCACCTCTATGTGAGCGCCACGTGGTTCTCTCCTCTCAACACTCAACAACAGTGAGACGATGAAGTCGGTGGTCGGGGGCGCGAACTACCACGTACATAACTACGGATGTAATTGCGAAAAAACATAGAGCCTAGATACATCCTTCAGGCGTCGAATGGCAAAAACAGAACTTTGTTATATGCTATCATTCCACCATAGCGATGTAAATGGCAACGTCCTGAAAAGGCATTTTCTGGCGTGGTATCCACCCACCTTAAGTCGCACGCAGTAGCCCATATTGGGACCAGTGACGTTGTGGGTCGGGGATCAGAGGAGATTTTTGCCCTTTTCCCAGCGATAGTCGACAACAGTCGATCTGCAAATGTTTGTGCTTCGCCCCGATGATCGACTTTTGTCCACGACCCTGAATAAACGTTATCTTTGTCCGCGACAGACGTCCGAAGTCTCTCATGCTACGTTCCAGAATTTGAACGCAGCAGTGGCGATCTCTGGTGCGGTATAATTGAACCAAGTGAACGCATGAAGAGAAGCGCGAGTGCTGTGAACGCCGTCAGCCAGTCAGCGCCGTGACAGTAGATGCACGAAAGAAACCAAGACAGTGCTGTGTTTACTGAGACGTTTACTGTTTTCTTTATGTTCGATCACTTTGATAAGTTTTATTTATTGGAATTATTAATACTGGAGTTATGACTACTTGGCCGTAGATAATTATGTGTCAAATGGCGATATATTTAATGCATTCAATTTCTGAGCCAATGATTATACTTTCTTCGTTTATATCTTCTTATCAATATCTCCTTCTTCTAAACGCTTCTTTAGCTCACTTCTTTCGATGTCTGTCAAAAGAAAGAGGTCATTGACAGAAGTGGAAATAGGTGATGTCATTACAGCATCAGACTCTTTGAGTATGATATAGGGTAAGAAATGGGTAAGCTGATCAAATATTGATCAAGTTTCAATATCCTCGAAAATGATTCTCTATTTGCATATGCAGAGATATCCCTTACAGCTGTCTTTATTAAATATGATCGATAAACTGGAAAATGATTAAATCTAGGACAATGCTTGAAATAGTCATTGAAGATTTACATACTTCTTTGTTTTAGCTTTTTCAGCCAATTCGAAAAATAACTGTCAAACTTTTGTCAACACATAACGTGGTGTAGTTGTTGCAAGTGCTTTGTTTGGATGTTGATTTACTCTGTCGCTCCAATTGAAACTCTGTGATGCTCTATTCCACTGAAAGTACTATCTGTTTACCTTAGAAAGCAACAGTGGAGGTGAAGAATACTCTGATGTATCCACAGAGGAAGTAATGAGTGAAGATGAGTCACAAGAGCCCAATAAATTTTACGAGCAAAGGAGGGTGCCAGCCAGTATGGTTTACGGTGGGAGACGTTCAAGCAGAAACTCCTATGAAGGTGAAAGGTTTGAGTCAATTCAGAGGTACACCTGGAGTTAAAGCCATATAAAACTGTGTGCCTTATCAGTGCTTTGAAAAGCTCTTACCTGAAGTTGTTTTTGAACACATTTGCCGAGAAACTATCAACTACTCCGAGAAAATGTTAGAAAAGAGGGGAGTATTATCGCCAAGGTCAAAACTTCATCGATGGAAAGTTGTTACTATTTATGACATCAAGGCATTTATGGCAGTGAAATTATATGGGCTTACTTCACAAAGGAAATCTGGAGGACTATTTCAGTGATAACTTTTGGCTGACTCACACTCAAGGGTTTTCATCCCTTTTTAGCAGGGATCAGTATGCATTGATTTGCTCATTCATACACTTTGCAAACAACTCTGATAAAGATTTAAATGATTAGTTGTGTAAGATCTGGCCTCTCATATTCGGTAAAATATTTGTACACCAAATATATGAGCCTCATAGAGAAATTACTGTCGATGAAATTATGCTGAAATTCAAATGTAGGCTTTATCTCAAACAGTACCCACCATCTAAGCCCTCTGCAAAATACGGTATAAAGTTGTGGTCTCTATGTGTTTCCCAAAAGTCCTACTTACTAAAATTCAGCGTTGATACTGGTAAGGAGGCCTCGAAGGTAAAAGAAGGGGGTTTAGGCGCTAGAGTGGTTAAATCACTAGTGGAGGGATATGAAAATAAAGGGCCTATTATTTACGTGGACAATTTTTTTCCAGTGTTGCCTTTTTTGAATCTCTTAGACTAAGAGATATTGGTGCATGTGGAACAATTCCTTCCAACAGGGTAGAGTTACCACTTGGTATAAAATCGGGTAATCAGAATCGAGGTGAACTTCCAACTGTTAGGAAAAATGCAGAGTACTATGATTGCATGTACCTGGCAAGACACAGGGAAAGTGAACATGCCATCTCTGCATGCTATGTGATTGCTGTACTACGGAAGTAAAAATTAGGTCGAAGGAAGGTGATAGGTTGGTTGACAAACCAAATATTCAGGTTATTTACAATAAGCATATGGGGGAGATGATAATTTTGATCGGCTGTGCTCCATATATCCGTTCAATCAGAAATGTCAAAAATAGTATCACCCAATTTGGCATTTTTTCATTGAGGCTGCATTGATGAATTCCAGGATATGGTACAACATTCAAAATTTGACAATTCTGTACCAGAGGCAGTGTAGGGAGCAAGTCATCGCTGTATTATTGGAAGGTGTTATTAAGAGAAATATTCTGAAAAATGACCACCGAACTATTTCACCCACCACTGGAAATAGGTTGACTCAACGGCACTTCCCATCACAGTACGAAGACAAAAGTCACAAGTCAAACGGTACCGTTTGTTCAGTATTGCCCTTCAAGAGCGGAAAAAAAGTTTGAGGTGAATGCAAAAGGAAGCTGACCACATATTATTGTAATTCATGTGAGACTAAGCCTCTCTTGTGTGTAACACCATGCTTCGAAATATATCACACACACATACATATATACATAAGTATATATGCTAAAATTTATGATGTTAATATTCTTTATTGCTAAAGGTATTAATAATTCAAAAATATTGGCACATGAATTTGCACCTTTTTCTGTATGCTCTGGAAAAATAAATCGTTCAGATGTGAAAATCTGTGTCTTCATTTCTGTACGTAATGCGTGTAATGTACTATATTGTCGTTTAGTGAATCGAAATTCAGTAAAATATTGTGATGCAGTCAAGAATATGTTAATTTATCGAACAAAAAATGGAGTGTATGCACGAATTCCAAAATCGTCACCTTTCAATTTAGCTATATTTCAAAAACATCTTTTAAAATACGTAACAAATTTTAAATTATTTTTATAAAATTTAATATTTATCAGCAAGAAAGGCATAATTTTAATCATAATAGTCTGTTACAGTTACCTCAAAATAATATATTGGATTAATAGTGTTGGTAAAATAATGGGAATACGACTTTCGTTTTTTCATTGTAAAATGGCATTTTCTAAGAACGCTTGTTGAGAACCAGATACGCTGTGAAAGGGTTAGACTCTGTGAGAGATCTATGCTCTGTATTCCGCCGTATTCGCAGCGACTCTGGAACTAATATGAGGCTCACTGTATGGAGCTTATTACATAGGACGGATCGGGGTTCGACGGTTTGGAGCCGAGTAGAAGGCATAAATCGGAGGCTCGGTGATGTCTGCGGGAGCGAGGGAGCTGGGTTCTTGGACCTTAGGTCGTTGCTGGATTCGTGTCCAGTGCCAATAAATCGCTCGGGTGTCCACTCGGGTGTACGAGGCATCGCAGAAGGTAGCGCGCAGGATATTTGAGCATACTCAGCGAGTTGAGCATACATCTACATCTACTTATTAACCTCCTAGCCACCGCAAGGGTGTTTGGCAGGGGGTGACTTATCACTGACAAGAACTACAGTGAAGAAATTTACTTTCGCCAGCATGCACCGCATAATGGGTATGCTACAAATGCTACAGAAGCCACTAAATTAATCAATAATGTAGCTACGCAAACGTAACCCAAGAGTCATGCAGGGAACCTGCAAAACATGGTGTTAGCACTACTCGGCTGATTTAGAAACATGCATTAGAGGGTATACGAATTAATCAGCTACACTACCAGTCAGCTAACCTAATTCAAAGTCTTAAAGCAGCTATTATGGTCTCTTATCGATCGCGGGTAAAACGACATTTTAAACCTGTCTGTTCTACAGTCTACTTCCCTTATTTATTCTCATGATCTGATCTACGGTAGTATGTTGGAGTTCGTAGGTTAACTTCGTCTGAAAATAAATAGTTTTAAATTTACATAAAAGATGGAGGATGATTTCAATCTGAAAGCGATTCTCATTCTAGTTGTTGCAAGAGGTCAGTAACACTAACGATACTATCACAACGGCCTTTCACATATCTTGCTGATCTTCTCTGCACGCGTTCTAACTCTGTTTTTACGCCAACCTTATGAGGATCCCAATCACTGGCAACGTGTTAAAATTAGGGTCTAACAAGGGAGAAATAACTGATTCACTAACTTTATCGTCGCACTTACCGAGTACTTATTTAATAAATCTCAATTTACGATTAGCTTGACCAGTCATTTCCCGAATATGTTTTCTCCATGAGAGATAATTAGTTAAACTCCGAGGTATGCAATTCTACAGTCTCTAACTGGGTATTTTGTACTTAACAACTGTACTGAGGGGAGGTTTTCCCTTTCCCGAAGTTCATACCATTTTTCCATTTTTTATTTTTATTTTTAACAGCTACAAATACTCCGCCGCCGGCTCGGTTAATTCTATCTTTTCTATAAATGGGGAACGATTTTGGGAAGACTTGACTATCTGAAATATCGTCCGTTAGCCAACTTTCTGCGCCAATGTGGTGCTTGTAGAGTAATGTTACACTCCAATCTGTGACAAAGTTGACTTTCTGGGAATGCACAACTTTTTACCCCATTAACTGACCTATTCTCTCGTCTCACGCCTATGCTCGTTCCAGTAGACGTGTTTTTACGTTCCAGTAGACGCAATTTTTCTTGACTTTAAGAAAGCATTTCATAATGTGTCCCACAGAAAATTAATTAAACTAAAACCTTACGGCTTAGACTACGATCTGGTTTCCTGGATCGGAGAATTCCTTACCGATCGTTTGCAGAGATAAGTGTTAGACGCTTAAAGTTGTGATAGTTTTATCCCATTCGGCAGTGGGAAATAGTTAATTCGAGTGGATTCAAGGGAGTTGAATAAAAAACTACACGTGCCCTACACGGCTGGCTTTAATGCAAGACTAAAGGCGAACATATATCATAGCTCAGACCGGATACAGAGGGTAACAACAGAAACACTAAATTCAGAAAACAAAAGAGGCACTAAACTATTGCCAACATGTGAACAACCTTATTTTCCAACAAAAGTTACTTCGGGTGTCCCACAGGGGAAGTGGCAGGGCGTGATAAGTCACCCCCTGCCAAACACCATTGTGGTGTCTTGTAGGGTAATAAATATATGTCGATGAACAAATGTCCCTCTTCTTGTCCCACCCGTCCATTTGACCTCCCTCATTCGCTACCGATGACAGGTTTCGACGGGACCTACGTTTTTCTTTTGATCCGTCATTCCAACAGTTGCATTCCTGTTGATAGCTTGGAGCGATATTTGGCGAGTGCGTTTCCTACACGCAGCGTCTTCGTTGGCAATCATATTTTTCTAAAGCACGGCTGCTTTTTGGTCATGATCGCCTCCTTAGCTCGAGCTCTGCATTGCTTGATGATTGGATCGTTATATCCATCCTCTGCTCCTCGTTTCCTCATCCTGGGATTTTCATTCCCTTACGATTTATACCATGTGTATCAATTTGTATGTGAAGTGAAAGAAGACCTGAGCTCATTAGACAGGAGCCAGCAATCATCACCACTTCACAAGAAAAAGGGGCATTTTAGTGGTGCCTCACTGTAGACTATCCAAAAGTGCCCATTGTTTTAATGTACTTAAAGTTAGATTTTTTAATATACTGCCCCGAGAGACTAGGTTTTACAGCCTGTCTAGGTTCAAATTGACCTTTAATCGTTGGCTTTTGTATAAAGCATTCTATTCATTGCAGGAATTTGAGGAGTGTGATACCTCAGACCTAAAATTTTAATTCCTGAATTTCCTTTTATCTATTTTTTCCTTCGTGTTTTTACTTTTTATACCTCTGGACGATGACTATAGCAGTGTATTTCTGAATGTCAAATAAAAATTATTATTATTTTTATTATTACCACTATAACAATCCGGTCCATTGTGTTCGAGGTCGCTTGCATGCCATTCTGATCTCTCCTCCCCGATGGCGATATCATCTGCGTACCGAGGCTCGTTCGTTTCCTTTCCATCCATTTGAACTCCTTAAGATTCCTGTTTCTTGGGCAGGGTCGATTTATTCGATATGTTGCACCATCGATATCCACTCGAGAGGCGAAGAATCGAGATATCGAACGACCTTGTTTCTTGGGCTCCTTTGACTGCCTCTCTCGGGCGTGCTATGAACAGTTATGGGGACAACTTATATTCCCCACTCCCTACTTTATTTTTCTTCGATTATCCACAACGATTCATCGCCCGACTCTCTTGTTAATCATTTTTTCAATTTTACTTAAACTCTTCGTTCTCATTCTGTGGCGAATTAGTTATCGCGTGGTTCGTTGAATATCATTCCGCCATTGTAATCGGTGATAATTATTTCGATCGGTTCTCGCTTGCTGTTCCCTCCCACGCCGTCAATGGCCTTCGCGAGACTGTCTCGTACGGTGCATTGTTGGCGTGTGTCGCATTTCCTTCGAGCATCCTTCGGGAGAACATCGCCTCTCCGGTACGATGTTTTCCCTGCATTCGATTTGATCGTTCGACAGTTTTCTTTTCCCATTATCTCCCCATCCTTCGACAGATTACTCTTACCTTTTTAGCGCCATTGACAGCAAGTTCCATAGAACCACGGCTCTCATCCACACACCTCTCGTTATTCATTTCTCTCACACTGTAACGATGAACTTTTTCTCAAAATCTTTTGCCATCTTTCCGCAGCGTATTTCTCTTTGATCAGTTCATACAGTAGTTCTTTCGCGGGTCGCCTTCAAGCGCCTTGATGATCTCTTCGTTGGTGTTTTCTGCTGCGGGTGACTTGTTTTCCTCCACCTTTTTTTGACTGTCCTGTTGAATTCGGTCCCGAAGATACTCGTGTCCCGGGTCGACTTCGTCCGCCTCGCATTCCTTCTTCCAGTCGTTTCGGGCCTTTGCACGCATTTCCTTTTTCTTTTGTTCCATTTTCTACCCACGAGTAGTTGCGATATTCGAACATTACCATTCGCATATGTCTCCAACATCTCTTTCCTTCTCGCGTAGTTCCGCGTTACGAGGTGTCGTCGGATATCGCCATTTTTCATCAAATGTGGGGTGTAGTAATTTCTTCGCAGCGGCCTATAGTTGGCTTTCTGCGATTCCCATATTGTTTGGCTTCGTGGCTTCTTTAATTGGATGCCACAAATTAATTTGTTGCATTTTCTTCTTTCCTCAGATATCCTCCGTTGTGACCCACGGCTGTCTCGTCTCTGGTTCGCGCGCTAACTACTACGAGGATGCATTTCCTCTTCTGGAACTCTTACGATGCCTTTCTTCATAATCCACATCCACCTGTCCTCTGCGCCGGCCTCTTTTCTTCCTTCCAGGTTTTTGCTCTGCAGCTGCATTGCCCTGACTGTTTATTCAATTGGATATCCACGCACAATCTTCTATGCTAGATGGTCAATGTCTCACCTTTTGTTGTCTTTTTGTGTCGTAAGCGGTTGTTCTTAGATTTTTCATGGCACAACTCTTGCATTACTCTACCTGCTCTCTTCCTGTACCTCCGTCTGACAAGGATGTAGTCACTTGTGTCCTTTCTCCAGGAATACTGGGCGTGCTTCTTCTTCGCCGATATTGCTGGATTGTGTATTTGACTTTGTTGAGCCTGCAGTTATTTCAAATGGAAGACCGGCTTACGTGTTCGGAACTTGGAATGAAATTCGTTATTTCGGAGTTTCCCTCTGCCGCCCTTCTCCGAATACCTAATGTTCCTCTCGCAGTGGTGCCCATCGCGAGATCAAATGGGGGACTATTTCTCTCTGTAGAGTATTTTACCGGAAGGAATGCCTCGATGTTGTTTAATGCAAGGCTGCATCTTCTGGAGAGACTAGTGTGGTGGTTTCCCGTTGCCTTCCACATCGTACTAGTCATCGCTCTCAGGCTGTGGGCCATGGATCCTGAGCCATTTATTGCCTCCCGCCGACACTGCTTCCTCTCAACATTGGGGTCGGGTGGATTTGGCAGCATGGAGAAAATTCTCACCATCTCGTTCCAGATTTAAAAAAAAATAGGATTTTTTTTCAATTTTAGTATCGTCCCTTGGCATCGAACCTGCGACCATCGGATTGGAAGGAGTCGAACGCGATAACACTGGGCCATACCCTCCCCTCCTGACTTCGTTAAGGCTTGAAATTTGCCTCATCCGCCATTAAGGTCGCACTCTTTTGAAAGAGAAATTTCGCACCTTGCGTAGGAGCGTTATGGTGAGGGGGAGGGGGAATATTCCCTTCTTCCCTTCCCCCCCCCCCCGCTTTCTTTCCCGATTCCCGAATCAGTCAAGCGGCAACGACGGGAACACTGGCTCGCCCCCAAACCCCCCACCCCTCCACATCTACTCCCTCTCGCTTCCGACCCTCCCTCTCCCACCCCCCAACTTCTCCTCCGTTATCGCACCCCCCACCTCTGCCCTCCCCCTTCAACGAGACCGCGAATATTCGTGTCCCCCCTCCCACCACCATCACCATCTACCCCTCTCTCCCCGGCGACTCATCCAACTCTTCCCAAAACCATTTCCGAAACTAACTTTTTAAAGAGATGCCCTCCTCTACCTCTCCCACCCATTCCTCCCCCATCGCTCGTCAACCCATCATGTTTCATCCCCCTCCCTCACCCCCTCACCCCTCCTCACCCCCTCACCCCTCCTCACCCCCTCATCACTCCCCACCCCTCGTCCACGCCCACCCCGACATATCTGCAATCTATGGATGCGACGTGAAAAACGGCGTCAGTCCGACCGGTTGTCTTAAATCATGGAACGTGCGCCCCCTTGTGGTGGTGCGGCGAGGGAGTGTGGGAGGTGCTGGGATCGTGGGTGTGAGTCTAGACGCTCGCGTCACCACTGCCCTGCCGAAAGAGAAGGAACCTTCTTCAGCTGAATTGAGCATCGAAATTTGTGGATGGATAGAAACCCGGCGTCGACATTAGCCTGCTCTTGACGAAAGGCGCCAAGGGGACCACGGTTTTACGTCTCATCCGACAGACGGAGTATTGTACTTGAAGTGCCCTCCGCAAGACACTCGAGTAGGAATCGGGTTTCCTCTGAAAAACATCCGCCTCTGCAGGGATTTGAACCCTGGCCGCCCGTATGGTAGGCAAATACTCCAGCCACCATACCAACCCGATCCTCTCTTGACCATGGGGTCCAGTGGCTGAGACAGAGAGAAGGTTCTCGAGACACCCCGCGTTCCGCCATCACCTGAATCTCTGCTCTACGGAGACCTAGTAATTCTGACTGTCATACGGTTATGGGTTGTCGAGACCTATTGAGGAGTGGGTTGTACTCACATTTTTGACAAAAATTGGTCCGTTTTGACCCTCCATGGGTCTGGTGATCCTCACTCCAATGACGTAAGTCGGCAGACCGCACGGCGGCAACCCGTAAAGTGGGCCAGAGAGACACCCCATCCCAAATATTTGGGCAACGGGCTCTCTCGGTTCGCAGAGATGTGCGGTAGGCTTTAACGAAAGCGGAGCCGACGGTTACTCGTCTCAGTTGTTTGGGGGAACCAAACTTACACGAGCACTTCGTGGAGGCGGAGGCCCCATAGAGGTCCTTTTGACCTCTATCCGCCTCATTGGTGTCGGCCTCGAAGGGGCTGCGGTTTCGCTAACCTTCCCATCCTAATCCCTTCCTTCCCCCTCTTCCAAGTCCCAAGGTAATAAGCGGAAGCTTGCAGACCTGGGGACGGAGGTTGCAACCCTGCGGCGAGGGCCGAAACGCCTGTCATACGGTTACCAGACCACCGCGATTGGCATGCAGCCGCCAAGCGCCTTAAATTCTTCATCTCCGCGGAAATTCACCGCACCTCTATTGACAACCACAATGTCCTCTCAGCGACGATCGTCCAGCAGAATTCCTTTCAATCACATTTTTACTTCGACCAACAACCGACGCCATGTAGTCAAATTTCCTTCCCTACTTAAATACCCCACCGTAACAGCCTTGTCGATTCCTACCTCTTTATCCATACCGAATTCCCACACGATGACTTCCTCAAAAATCTGAAGGATTCCTGACTCCCTTAACTCGCACAGCAATCGCATCGAACGCCTCACGACAGGGAATCCCGCCCTCAACCGCCTTCGAGCTCGGATTGCGGTTCACCCGAGTGAGCACGGAGCGTGGAAACCACGGGTGTAATAAACATTTCCTCAGCTATCCTCATTAACCGCGCGTTGAGTTGAGGAATACTCAAAGGTTTCTGATCGACTCCCTCTGCGTTGAAGAGCCTTTTCTCCCTAGAAACTCAATTTTCAATACACGGGGATTATTTGCTTAGTTAATACCTACGCAAATTTTGTGTGTGGTTTTTGTTTCAACAGTGAATTGTCATTTAAGGTAGTTTGAGCGAAATATCATTTTACTTAGAAATCAATGAATTTGGTCTCATTTGAAAGAAAAATATCTCATCTTTCTAATGACACCGAAAATTCTATCCCTTACCACATTACTTTCGAAGATATTTGCCAAAAAATACCAGACCTTTCACATGGGAAATGGTACGTGTATGCAATCCAGAGAGACCTTGTATTACAAATGAGGAATTTCTAACACTTAGATGTCGTAAAAAAACTAACACTGTGTAGTTTGTATGTTTTTCAAATATATTTGTAAATCAATCGTATTGTCACCACAGTAGGTTCTGGGATATCACAAAAGACCGTCCGTTTTGAAGGAGTTTCAAACGCACCGCGCGATAAAAATGAGTCAAGTTAAATAATTATTTAGATATTTTCATTTAATTACTTACAATTTCTGTCATACAAAACTATATTATTGCACCATTAATAGTTAAGATAGTTTAATTCGTGTGTCCTACAGCTGGTGAAATTAAAACGTATAATTCGAATATGGTCTCTATTACGACTAGGGAACTATCTCGCTCGGACTGTCTTAAAATGTATGCCTTTTAAAATTTATTCCAGATATTTTGATTTTTCGACTCTTTGGACAGCATTACCGAAGCCGAGTAGGTACTCCGCTGGGCGTGGATCGGGAGGACAAGTAGATATCTCTTCGAGCGTAGTGCGTAGCCGCGCCGTGAGCCGCACAATGGGTGGGCCGTCCGGTCCGGAAGGTCGTTCTTCAGACGCCTCTGCTCTTCTGCCCTGAGGATCGATATCGCTCGATTATTTAAATCAATGCAGAACACTCGCACGTCCAAAGTGTTTGTGCGGCACAATAAATATACTTTCGGGAACGTAGTAATGCCTCTTTCTCTCTCTCTCTTTCCCTTCACCCTCACCCCGTTCATTCGTATCTACTCATTCCCCTTCTTCTTCGGCCGTTTCCCCTCTCCCTGTGGCATCGGAGGAAATTGCTTTTGCGGGGCGCCGACAGGGGGCAGAGTGGTGGAGGAAGGTGTGGATTGCATCGGAAGTGCGACACTCTTGAAATCGAGTTGGAGGAGTCGAATGGAGCCCCCACTCCCTCCTTCCCAACCCTCCTTAAAGGGCTGACCCCCACCCCTCCCTCTTTGGCACCCCAAACCCTCCACGCACCCCCAACCCCTCCCACTCCCAAGAGCAGCTCTCCTCCTCCGCTTCACTCGGGCGGTATGTCGTAATTTTGTGAAAGTCTTTCGCTCCTCTAGAGCGGGACTCATTTCACTTCATAATTATCAATTTTATTTTTTTTAATTCATCGTAAGAAAGAATTTAACAGGTTTAACGTGAGAACGAATTTATTTATTTAGGTAATTGCTCACATACAGCATTGCTGCCAGTTTACAGTGTCGCAGTAACAATAAAAGCGTAATGTAGACGTAGACAAACAAAATAAACAGAGAGTACATGATAAAAATATGCAAACAAACCAATAAAGCATAGGTAGAAAGGGAGGTAAGAGGGAGTGGTTTAGTTATTTGCCGCGAAATGGGACATAGAAAGATTGATGAATGAGTTGAAAGAGAGTTAAAAGGGATCAATGTTATCAGGCAGAGAATTGAGAAGTGAGAGGCGGTAGTGAAGGGAACGCTTGATAAGGGATAGTCTAGGGATAGGCATATGGAGTAATGAGTGCGTACGTGTGGATCGACAAGGAACTCGGAAATTAATGGAGGAAAGCAATTCAGGACAATCAATATTTGCGTTAAGAATGTTGTAAATAAATTTTAAATCGGTTTTGATTGGAGGGATTGAGGATGGATAGAGAAGATAGGATAGAATCAGCAGGCATGTTGCGTAAGTAGGAAATTCTGTATTTTACTATTTTAGCAAAGAGACTAGTTACGCTGTTAAGAGTGGCGAGATTAGTTGGAGCAGCGATCGACCATACATCTACATCTACGTACATCTACGTAATACCCTGCGAGCCACCACGAGGGTGTGTGGCAGGGGGTGAAGATCACCAAACATGCACTATTGCCATGTAAGTAGGATATATAAGGTAGACATGCTAGAAAATAGGGTCACAGTTTATTAAATACTACAGTAGATTATTAGTTATTGCAAGTAATTGCAGTAGTAATTACAATAGAATATTAGTTACTACAGTATAGTACAGGTTAAAATCTACATAATAAGGAAGGGATTATTGGTAGTTATTACATGCATCATGCACTATAGACTACTCTAACTATATTTCACCTACCTATCCCTTTTGCTACGTTGCCTATTGTTCTCTCTTATGGTACGCGGGAAAAATGACATTTTAAATCTATCGGTACGACAATCTATCTCTCTAATCTTGTTAATATGGTCAAACCTAGCATAATACGCAGGGGTTCTCAATATATATCTAACGTCATCTGTGAACAAATCTGTTTCGAATGTACTTAAAAGGTTTAACCTAAATTTTAACCTGCGTTCTGATAGTAATTCCCATCCTAGTTCTTCTATTAAACCCGTAACACTCTTACAATTATCATAACGGCATTTAAAAAACCTAGCAGATCTCCTTTACACGCGCTCTAATTCTTTTATCATACCTTCCTCGTACGGATCCCATATACTAGCGGCATATTCTAAATGAGGCCTGACAAGTGTAAAATAGCTTCTTTCTCGGACTCTCTCATCCGAGACTCCTCATCTCGGACTCTCTCACCATATGGGTGAGCAATATGCTGTGAGTGGAAGAACAAATGCTGTAAAGTATGATTGTAGGGCTTGGGAGTGAGTGATTTCCGTGAAGCGGCAAAGGAGACCTAAGAGGGACATGGCTTTGCTTTTAATCAATTGAATATGGTCCAAGTAGGTTAGTATATTATCTGTTAAAATATCCAGATCCTTCACTGAGGACACGCAATTAAGAGGCTATTAAAAAAGAGGTAAGATATCTGATGAAGTCTTCTCGGGTTTTCCACCGGGTCAGGTCGTTATGGGCCGACGTTTCGATGGCTACCACCGCCATCGTCCTCAGGGCATGTGGTAGCCATTGAAACGTTAGCCCATGACGACCTGACCCGGTGGAAAACCCGCGAAGTCTTCATCAGTATAGTACGCCGGGAAAGAACTAAATCATATTTTAGGTAAGATATCCATGAATCACACATTTGTGGGTGAAGAAGTCTTAGCTGTTTGAAATGGAAGGGGAAGGGCGTAGTATGGGTTTGAATTAAGCGGAATAATTCGGTGACTCGACTGTTGACGAAAGTCTTCGTTTCGAGACTCCTCGTCGTAGAAATGCGCGAGGGATTTTTCATATTGTCGAAGGTTACCGAGCGTAATGGAACCCGAGAAAAAATTTGTGCAAAGATAATGAACGAATAGGCTTGTTTCATGGTCGAGAAACCTTGAATTTGAGAATAGTGAACGAGGAGAGGTTGGTTGTTTGGATAGTGAACCTCGACAAAGACGCGGAAATTTCTCGTGAGAAAGTGGTGAAGAACTATGAATAAACTCAGCCTTGGTAGTATTAAGAATTATCAGTGCTAACTCTCATTGGACCCAAATGAGTGTCCTAAGTGAGACTTTCAGGCTTTATTGAAGATATGATATATTATTCCTACTGCTTTACTCACCGAACGACATTTTAAGTCATCGTCCAGTTACACCAGTGCTGATACCTCGAGTTCAAAGTGCCGCGCGAGGCTAAAATTGAGTGGAGCTATTTGTTTATCATCTTTGTAAATGTTCGAGATTACTTAGTTGGTGACTGAATTATAACGTTGGAAGTTATGATTGCGATTTCTTTCGATAGTTCGAGACGACGAAATGTACCGGCCTCGACCATCCGATTCGTCGTCGGGTGCCATTCTTGCGACTGATTCGCGAGCAACCTTAGTTGAGCCCCGGATGCCCGAGTCCTTGAATTTAATGACGCGATATATCTTCTCAGTTTGTTGGGGTTGTAGTGTCTGCTACTTCCGCTAAGGCTTCCATCCTCTCTCCATACCTCTGTCATGATCATCGGTGTTTAATGACTGTCATCACTTTATCAAATATGTTCTATGAGGCAATATTTCCGTCTTAATCGACGCTTCAAGTAGTAAGCACGATTGGCTTCAGCTTATTTGCCTAATTATGAGCCGGGGTGCGGGACGTTGATTCTCAACGTATTTGATCTTCAATGATTAAAGACACCTATGATTTGTAAGAATTGTGAGTACAACTTTCCCTATTTGTCCATATTAGTAATAATGGCTTCCTAGGACCTGTGTCAGCTCTTGCTAAAAATTCCTTTCGTTGACAGCATATATTATGATCCAATGGCGACTTTATTGAAAGTTTGCATCACCTGAACTCTTAAGCTAATGCAGTTTAGCCCTTAAACCAAAGACATGGCCTCAAAGACATTAGAATAAAACATGAGTATTTTATTCTCGATCTTTTTTTTTTATTTTTGAAGTACCTACTATTAAAAAGCTTGAATTTAATATGGCCTGATTACTTTTACCTGAGTCGTCCATCCCAACGCCACCTTCTCCTCGCCAAGTGGACATGTCGCCATCAGTGCCAATGCGGGAATTGAGAAGTCCGCCATCTTCGGGCTGGTCTCCCCATTTAGCCTTTCGGGGATAAGGGCAGAAATTTTTATTTCCAGAATTTATGTGATAATGGCAAATATATTTAAGCTGCAAGCATACATTTATGAATTTTGGCGCACTCGGGAAGAAAAATGAATTGAATGAATCAACCATCATAAAAGCTGACATGCCAAAGGAACAAGAAACAAAATATTGCCTAATTCGGGTTAGTTTAACCGCAATCTTTTGTTAATACTGTAGCACGTGCCATGACAGCTTCTGACTACATTGACTTTATAAGATAAACTAAATGTGGAGATTATGCATAAAATGCGTAAGCCCGGGAATACTGCAAAATAAATATTGATAACTATGTGAGATCACTACTGTAAACCTAATTAGACAGAAACTATGCGTCCATAGTTAATTGCCCTAGTGTCAGCTCACTTGAGATGCCCACAGCAAATGAAAGACACTGTTTTAGGTTGAGCATCGCGATAAACGGGGTCACACGAGTTAAGTCTTGACCACGGACTTAGGTCTTGACCAATGAAATGCTATCAGTCAAGTATGGACATCAGCTCACTTGAAATGAGTCCAACGAGAAATACCTCAGTGGGAGGTGTTGAGTTTCATGATGGTTAAAAAATAATTTTCGACCATAGTTATTGTAATGTATTTAAGTATTGTGATGACCTTCAGGTATTTAGTAAGAGCAGAACTTCTGTCTGGACTCGGATAAAGAAAATTGTTTCATAAATCCATGTCGTAAACTCTTCTCTTCTTATACACATGAATGTGTATGGTTACGTAAAAATATTAACCCAGTCATTTTTTCTTTGGATAAAATTAAAGCATAATAAGTAATAGCGATCCTTCGAGAGTAGTAATGAAATGCAAATAAAGTTATGCCTAATCAGTCTAAGATGAGTGCAAGTGAAACGTCGTGGAACAGCATGTGTACACTCGGACACTAAAATATAATCCATCGCCAAGGATGAGGAAAATCCATTGCCACGACACTTCGGCAGAGAGAGAGAGAGAGCAGTAAAAATGCCAGAAGATAAATCGTGTTTGTGAGTTTCTAGTAAAGGTGCTCTGAAATGGGAATGGGTATCCTTTCTAAACTAGACCCTTGTACCAGGGTTTACCCAGGGTAAACCTTTACTAACAACATTTTTATTTCCTCAGCAAAATGAATGTTACGATATCTTTTACGAAGATCATTATTTTAAAAAAAGAATAGCAACAACTCACTAAAACGCGCACAAGATATTGCATTGATATTAAGCAGTATTTTTCAAAAAAATGTTCAAACTTCTACCGACATCATCATTAAAACTACATGAAGTGGCCAACTGAAACATCCCGTTGATATCCCATGTCATGAAGCTTTTCCACTGGATCATCATTCCGATCCTTAGAGTGCGATGCTACTCTCGAATGCTTTCACATACTGTTTCGTGGTTTGGAAACCTATCCTTTTTGAATACAGTAGTTGTCTTGTTACCACGAACGCTTTCTTAGCTTGGGCTCTCCTTGTCTTGATGTCCGTAGTACTTCTTCCGTCCCACGTGATGGTACTTCCGAGATATGTGTGAAGGAATCCACTTGCTCTAATTTCTCTCCTCTCAGAATGACTTCTGCATTCATCTTATCTCTTCCTTACACTAAGATTTTCGTCTTTGTCTTATTTATTTTAATGCTGTATTCCAGGATAACTTGTTCCGTTGCTATTAGTGACCGTTTATGATCTTCGCAATTTCCTGCTATGACCGCGATGTCGCCTTAAAAGCGGAGCATGTTAATTTCTCCGTTATTCTCCGTTCATCTGTATTCCGTTCAGTCCAGTTTCTTGTGCTTGTCTAATGGCCTCTTCCAAGTACATGTTGAACAACGCTGGTGAAAGGTTTTGTCCAGGTCTTGCTCCTTCGTTGATTTTAGCTTCTATTTGTCTTCCATCTCGCATTGTGAGGATTTCCTTCTTGTGTAGTTGGTAGATTATTCTTATTTTGCTGTCATCCACTTCCAGGTTGCCCTACGGCCCTAACGTCCAATTACGTACGAAAGTTGAATACGTACTAGAGAGAGAATTTTTTGGAAAAAGTCTCTATTGTTTGATAAAATGCACCAAAGAGCAAAAAATAATGTTTTTCAGCAAACACCTCGTTCACAGTGCAACTAAAAACAATGCCTTTTTGCGCCACAGGTAAGCTTTATTTAACTTATAATTTGTGTGATCATAAATATAAAGTACATGGTCTAATTAGTATGCTACTGTCGGGAGGCAATAGCTGGCAGGCCTTAAGTTTTGGCAAAAACACTGCGCCCTTCATAACATTCATTGAGGCGAAATAGGTAGACATTTCTTTCATTTGCATGTTTTAAAGTTTATTGATAAATTTGCTTATCTGTTTACTGTGTTATAAGAAATGCATAGGTTTTATAACTATACAAATTGGCTTTTAATGGTAACAGAAGTAATATAAATATACCTATCTGTAGATAGATTTTTATATATTCGTAAGCATGGAAATGTGTGTTTGTCCCAAGATTTCCCAGAGTGTATTTGATGTCAAACTTTTGTGCCCAAACATCGTGTTAATTATTACCATGAATACACAAATCGCGCCATTAATAGCTTTTCCCATTATCAATTTCACATATTAATTTATGCCGACATCAGTCTTCAGTTTCATCAGTTGATTAATGGGGTTCAAATAAAGCGCACAATTATTTTATTTTTAGTTGCACACAGAACCGGATATTTGGCGAAAAACTTTACTTGTTACTTTCTTAAGTCATTTATTAACTAATATAACCTTTTTTTCTCGAGGAGCATCTTTTTAATATGTATTATTTTTAACTTAGTTCACAAAAATTGCTTATGCTATTCTAACTTTATATATTACATCTGTATTTTTCAAATAATCCAGTCCTCAATGCTTATAAATTTTGTATTTGTTTTGAGAGTGTTAGTAACATTACGCCATCTATTGAACGGATCTTTGAACGGATCAGTCCGTGAACGAGAGCGACAATCGAGGAGATCTACTCCTTCGAGGAGAGAAGATGGGTGCCGTAAGTGACTGTTTATCTCTCATCGAATATAAACCCGTAGTTTATCAATAATTGTCGGTATAAATGTAAGACATAGTTTCCGGCTTCGCCTGGTGTAAATTTATTATGTCACCCATAATAAAAGACATGTACTTTGTTTTATTCCACACTCTTTAATATAACTCAACTCGACCATGGTTTCGACACCGCGCGTCATCCTCGGGTAAATCTTTTGGGTCGCGTTCCCCTTATATATAACACACTCACACACAAAGTATGGAGGGGGTAAGGAGGGTGGAGGGAGAGGGGGGGAGGGAGCGAATTGTTAACGGTCACATTTGAGGTTTAAAAGGGGGGCAAGGTCAGAGGGCTTATCTCTAAAGCCTTCGAGACGGTAGGGGGATTAGGATTGGATAGGATATTTGGGGAGGCGACCGACAGCTAAGGTCATTTGCGCCATAGGGGACAGGTGAGGGAGGAAGGGTGGATGGAAACCCGGCGTCGGCATTAGCCTGCTCTTAACGAAAGGCGCCAAGGGGACCACGGTTTAACGTCTCACCCGACAGACGGAGTACTGTACTTGAAGTGTCCTCCACCAGACACTCAAGTAGGGACCAGATTTCCTCCGAAAAACATCCGCCTCTGCAGGGATTTGAACCCTGGCCGTCCGTATGGTTAGCCAGTACTCTAGCCACCACACCAACCCGATCCCCCAGGGGGATTCGGAGGAGGGTGAGGGAGAGAGGAACATTTGGTCATTACATAAGGTATCAGGGCTATTTACGATTTCAAAATGTTCCGTTGAAATCAAGCTTCCGCTCTTCAAGCTTCAGCTGTTAATACAATGCAAAATTCTTGGGTCGAAGTTACACCAGTGTTTTTCTTCGCTTAGTAAATGTTTCACCATTCCAGTGGTTTCGTCACTATTAACAAAATCTCTTCTATGCTCCTTCATTCTAGTTTTAAATTTTCTTCCAGTCTGTCCGGTGTATTTACAGGCACAGTCTTCGCACATCAATTCATACACTCCACTTCTCTCTGAGATATCGTACACGTCTTTGGAACTGAAAAGTAATTTGCCTAACGTCAGAGGGTTATAAAAAAAAATGATTGATGCATTATCACCGGAAGTGGGTCCATGGACACAGTTACAGTGCTTTGAACCATCGAAAATTTGGTTAAATTTTGTTCACCAGATTTGACGCAGAGAAACGGCTCATTCTCAAGTGAGCCTGTTTGTAAAGGCGGAATGAGTAAACTTCACAACAGCTTAACTTGGCTTAAGCTGTTCCCGAGTGCCAATCGGGGCATGAAATTCTCAACCAATCACAGCATGCCTCCTCATACAACACAAACAGCGTAACCAAGGTATCCTATATCGATAATAGCAATCGATTACTTCCGCAGTATCGATAGTAAACTAGGCCGTGCTATTGGCTAGAATTAAGAGAAAGTTGAGAAATGCTCCACTCCAAGACTACGCCAAGTCGAGTTAAGCCACTTAAAGCTGTTGTAAACTAGTGTGTTGCTTTCTCACGGACTCAACTCCTAAGTCGCGACAAGTTAAGCCAAGTTAAGCCAAGTTAAGTCAAGTTAAGTTGTTGTGAACGGGGCTTAAGTCACCGTCCTTGTTTAGATTGATTTTTGTATTGTCGCCGGAATAGGATCCGTGAACAAAATTTCAGAGCTCTACCTCAACAGTAAAATAGGTTAGATTTCAAGTAAAAGATTTGAGACAGGCAAACTAGTGAAACTCAGTAAAACCTAATAATAATGAGGGTTGATAATTGACAGAATCCTGAAAAATTAATCATTGAAACAGTCGACTGAGATGGGTTTCGAGAGTGGGGTGAGAGATGAAGCAAATTAGTTTTTTCCAGATTGGTGATGATTGGGAAATTGGGAGAGGCGGGTTGGGACAAGGGTGGACGGAGTAGACATCTGCATGTTTCGCTCTGAAGTACCACTGCCAGAGCCTATTGATCAATTGAACGTTCCTGCATCCTCATGGTGTACGTCACTCACAGTTTTCGCTAGGATCAAGTGCAGCAAGACTTGAGTATCAAACTGGATTATGTCCCCTTGAGTTGGGTTCAATTCATTGTCCCATAATGAACGCATGAAAGTATTACAATGTGCGTTATTTGCATCACAAATATTGCTGTCATATCGCAAGTATTTCAATCTTATAAATTTCGGATTGGCTATGGAAATCAGGTAACTTACACAACCAAATGTGTGTAGATATCCAGAAATTAATACTTGTGTTTACCTGTACGAACAAAAGCGGTTCTAGAAACTTTTAATTTTAATGTGGTAAGAGTAATCAATACAAAGGAATCAGTAAAATCCTTAAAAAAACACCTAAAGTAGCAAATTTATAAAAACCTCATCATAAGCCAGTTTTTGTCGGATTTTAATTTGTTTTTTTTTTAGGGTAGATATTTTTAGAATGGAGTGTTTTTATAACGGCCCTGGAAGAGAGACACACATTAAAGTTTAGGCATCGCTACATTTAATTTCCTCAATTTCATGATTTCTGTATTTTCTCTTTCCACGTGATCAGTATTTACATTTCCATTTCAGTATAAATAACCCTCTGCCTATGTTTATAACAATTTACAATTTTACCTATGCCGCTTTGAACATGTCCCCATTGGATACATGGTGACCCGGAATTGTCGGGTGCATTCCGAATGCGGGACGATTAAAAGTTTTGAACATTTTAGGAAACCCATCAGAAATAGCTTTGTTTTTTTCTACGTAACCTATACATCTTGATGACGGAGATAAAAAAATCCTTTCTCACCGTTAAGAATATTGAAGGATCTCAGGTTTTCCCGGCGTATCTGATGGATAAAGGTTTCTCGGGTTTTCCACCGGGTGAGCAGGTCCATAGGGCCCAACGTTTCGGAGCACGACTTGTCCTCCATCATCAGGGGGGTATCAGCTTCCGAATCGGATTCTGATTAATCCTTTCCGAATCGGATTCGGAATATTCGGAAGCTGATACCCCTCTGATGGTGGAGGACAAGTCGTTCTCCGAAACGTTGGGCCCCATGGACCTGCTCACCCGGTGGAAAACCCGAGAAACCTTTATCCATTAAGAATATTGACGGAATAAAGAGCTACAGTTAGTGTTAGTGAACGTCCCAGCCAATTTTCCCCGTGCTGCCAATTTTGATTCAAAATCGCAATCCTTTCATGTTACGTTTGATTAGTGTTGAGGTTCCTGTGGAGACGCCATTTCTTTTTGATTGCTTCGTTTATGAAGTACAATGCATCAGCCGCCAGCACTAAGATGACGAAAAAACTTATCCTTTCCATGCGATGATGACTCTGATGATTATGTTAAATTTTTCCCAATCAGTCGTTTACTCATCAAACTTATACAGCAGTTTGTCATGTGATCAATTCTTGCATTGATGTCTCTAGTAATACAATCGCATGCTATATAAAAACTGGCGGTCTCATTATTCTCTCATGATTTTGCCTACCTTTACTCGAACCAGCGATCAAAAATGCCTACTTAATTTTAATGTCAAAGGGGAACGTAGAAGCTTTAAATATATTTCATCTGTTATTCTCCTCTACATCTACATCTACGTAATACCCTGCGAGCCAACTCGAGGGTGTGTGGCAGGGGGTGAAGATCACCAAACGTGCACTATTGCCATGCAAGTAGGATATTTTAGGGAGACATGCTAGAGAACAGGGTCACATGCAGCTAGATGGTTAGTATCTACATAATAAGAAAGGGATTATTGGTTGATATTACATGCATCATGTACTACAGACTACTCTAACTATATTTCACCTACCTATCCCTTTGCTACGCTGCCTATTGTTCTTTCTTATGGTACGCGGGAAAAATGACATTTCAAATCTATCGGTACGACAATCTATCTCTCTAATCTTGTTAATATGATCAAACCTAGCATAATACGCAGGGGTTCTCAATATATATCTAACGTCATCTGTGAACAAATCGGTTTAGAATTTACTTAAAAGGTTTAACCTAAATTTTAACCTGCGTTCTGATAGTAATTCCCGTCCTAGTTCTTCTATAAAACCCGTAACACTTATACAATAATCATAACGGCCTTTAACAAACCTAGCGGATCTCCTTTGCACGCGCTCTAATTTTTTTATCATACCTTCCTCGTGCGGATCCCATATACTAGCGGCATATTCTAAATGAGGCCTGACAAGTGTGAAATAAATTCTTTCTCGTACTCTCATCGCATTTGCCTAGAACCCTTTTTACGAATCCTAATCTACGGTTTGCTACACTAGTTATTTCCATGTTGTTTCCCCCATGATATGTCTTCAGTGATGGTGACGCCCAAGTATTTAATTGATTGTACGTTACATATTTTGTTTTCTTTGATTCAATAATTATTCCGGGGAAAGCCATTCTTTTTCCAAAAATTTATAATCGCGCATTTCTTCAAATTTAATTCTAGTTGCCATCTATCACATCAATCATCAATCGCATCTAAATCCTTAGCTAAAGACTGACTGTTCCCTTCATTTCTAATTTCCTTATACACTACTGCATCATCGGCAAAAAGACGGAGCTTGCTATTTTTTACTACTGCATTCAAGTCATTTACGTAGAGAAGATATAAAATTGGGCCTATCACGCTTCCCCGGGGAACACCCGATGTAACTTTTACTTCGCCTGAGCTGACACCATTTAATACCACCCTTTGAAGGCGTTCATGTAAGAAATCTCCTATCCAGCCTACTATATTACTGTCTATTCCGTATGATGCTAACTTCGCGAGTAACTTACCGTGGGGAACCTTGTCAAAAGCTTTTCTCAAGTCAAGAAACGCTGCGTCTACCTGTACGTTACCTTCTCCGGAAACTAAAATATCATGAACTCATATATCAAAATCTATATCAAATATCATGAAATCAAACCTCTAGCTTTGCATCAGTTTTTATGGAAATTCATCGCCTTCATTTCCCGCAGATTTCTCACTATTTAGTGTTTTTAAACCCCGTGTCATCTGAAATGACGTCACATTTTCGTGTAAAATTATGGGTACCATAGATTGTTACTGCATTACAATATCCTTCCCAGCGACTATATTCAACATCTGCAGTGCCATCCTAATTAAGGTTGTGTGTAAGGGAGTGCTCTGCCGACACGCTCTGCGTCCCACGACAGCCAAATCTCCTAGCATACTCTTCGGAGCCCTGTCAACCTACCTCACACTTCATTTGCGTTGAACGAGACGAAATTCTCGAAACAGAGAAGGGAGAGGACTGCGTGTCTCGAGGAGCGTCATGAGTGAGAATTCTTTCGTCCCTCGTGTTAGAAAGCTAAAAGGATTTCTCAGGCAGGAAGAAGAATTCAAAGTAGTTGAAGGTAATCTCTATATTTTCACATAAAATGCGAGAGCGCCTGATCACACGTTGTACCATACTTCTGGTCGATGTCTGCTGTGGCGACATCGCTTACAAACGGAAAAGAAAGCGTACAAAACAGCTCCTCTAGATATCGTGACGTCAAAGGTGGAGGAATACAGCAGCAGACGATCGGGTGAGTATCCATCCGCATGACGTCACACGAAGCAAGCTCCTTTCAATCCATGAAGAGCTGCATTGTACCCGAATTCCACTTCCGACACGGCCATCCTGCTTTTCGGCTCGTCCTCGAGTCAACCTCTTGCAGATTTGGGGATGGAAACAATCCATTTTACTGCTGCGAAGCACTTTCTGTAAAATAGAAAGGAAGAGTAAATATCATGGCTGACTTAACTTGATAACCACACAGGACTCTTGGAAATTCCATTCGCAAAGCATTGCAATGGCAGAAGAAAATGTCTTGTATGGTTAACTTTTGATTTCATGACATTGTACTCTTCAAGTGGCACAGCTAGCTACCACATCTACATCATGACTTGATGATAAAATTTAATTTTACTTTCCTTTTGTCCCTAATTTTACTTCGTAAACTCGAGACGAACACTATTATCATAGCATTACTTCCTCGTAATCATTAAAACAATTTTCCTCAAATTGAGAGACCCTTTCTCAGTTATTCAACAGCCAAGGTATTGACTTGCTACTTATATAATATAAATCAGATAAGTCAAGGACGAGACGAAATTCTCGAAACAGAGAAGGGAGAGGACTGCGTGTCTCGAGGAGCGTCGTGAGTGAGGATTCATTCGTCCCACGCAGAGATCCCCTTGAGCGTTGCCAGACGGAGCTGCCAATTTGACAGTGTGCACCGGAAACCCCAATTTCTCTCCTCACCGGCATCTCACTTGACCGATTAACTCTCTCTTCCCCTCTCGGTATTCTGTCCGACCCACCGCGAGCCATCGCTCAAATTCCGCCTCGACGACATTCGGATGAATGGAGGGGTCCCCCGGTGGCCATTTGGGCGCGGAAGAGAGACGTTCTGCGTGGACACGATCTCGTGTGGTCCACGCATCGGCAGCAGCAGCGGGTAGGGAGAGGCTCTCCTTAGAATCTGCGTCTCGGTAGGATTCGAGGAAACTTCGCTCCTATCCACGAGATTCCTTTACTCCTACCGACGTCGCCTTTAAGGTAGTCCGAGCGAGATAGTTCCCTAGTCATTATAGAGATCATTTTCGAATTATACGTTTTAATTTCACCAGCTGTAGGACATATCAGTTAAATATTGCATTATTAATGGTGAAATAATATAGTTTTATATGACAGAAATTGGCAGTAATTAAATGAAAATATCTAAATAAGTCTTTAACTTGACTCTTTTTTTTCGCGCGGTGCGTTTGAAACTCCTTCAAAACGGAAGGTTTATTGTGATACCCAAGAATCTACTGCGGTGACAATACGATCTATTTTAAAAAATAGTTGAGAAAACATACAAACTACTCGCTGTTAGTTTTTTTACGACATCTAAATGTTAGAAATACCTCATTTTGTAAATAATGTCTCTCTGGAGTGCATGCACATACCATTTCCCATGTAAAAAGGCTGGTATTTTTTTGGAAAATATTTCGAAAAGTAATGTGGTAAGGGGTAGAATTTTTGGTGTTATTGGATAGGTGATATATTTTTCTTCAAAATGAGACCAAATTCATTGATTTCTAAGTGAAATGATATTTCGCTCGGACTACCAAACCTACTGCAGACGTCCAAATCCAAAGAATCCGACGCACTGCCTCCCGCCCACTCTCACTGACTGACGGACACGCGTCAAGGCACGCGTGCGTTTGGTGCGAGAGAGAGAGGGAGCCACACGCTCCCCCATCCCCCCAACCCCCTGCATTAGTTCTCGAGGAAAGGCGCTGCCGTCGTCGCCCGTCCGTCCGAGATGAGTGATGATTGCCCGTGGGGTGTAGATCGCCCTCCCCCTCCTCCCACACCCCTCCCCCATCCATCCCCCCACCCATTTGCCGCTCTGATGTACCGAGAAACGAGTCGCGACGACGGAAAGGCGGAAGGCGCACGCGCGGATCTGTGCGACCGCCGCGCCGCTGTTTGGTCCGTGACGGACGTTTGAAATGGCCAATTTGGCCGTGTCCCGCGACGACAATCACGCGAGAGAGTTATTGAAAAGCCTCATCGAGGAATTCTCGCTTGTTTTTAATGGCGGAGGTACTCATGATGGGTTTGGGCCGAAGGCTTCCGTGGACTTCATTGTTCAATCTTTTCTTCGCTTTTCAAAATTCTCCTCCCCGCATTATCTAGCTGGCAACGGCTGGGGGGAAAGTCTTCGAACCGGAGATGCTGACGGGATTGTCGGAGGAACTGCTGTCGTCGACCAGC
The DNA here is from genome assembly GCA_963169105.1 of Ceriagrion tenellum. Taxonomy (NCBI): domain Eukaryota; kingdom Metazoa; phylum Arthropoda; class Insecta; order Odonata; family Coenagrionidae; genus Ceriagrion; species Ceriagrion tenellum. The sequence continues at coordinate 11,760,304 of OY720632.1, read as the reverse complement.
CAACTGACGCAGAAGAATGCGATAAAATGGGGGAAAATAACTTACCTCTTATGATATCTGCCGTGATGCATCTCGGACAGATTAACGAGGTCCGCACTCGCTTGATACTCTCGACACTCCAGGCCCTCGAATGTCTTTTAAAGATCTTATCCGGTCTGGTGATATCTTTTAAAATGCGATTCAATGATTTAAAATGGCTGTAAGAATACTCTTTCAACCATATTGAAATGCAAATGACCCCGGCAAGTCTTTAAAGTATTGAAACTGTAATTTTTTCCGAAAACGTATATTTTTTCGTCAAAATCGGCAATTTTTGTGATTTTAAAGCTCTCGGATAGTTTTGCGTCTTGAATGACAGAAATTTCGTGGGCTCATAGCAAGGCGAGGAGCACGTGAGAGGAGAGGAGGAGCAAGGGTGAAGACGTGATACTATGCCCTTTGGCAAGTGCTCGGTACGTGTTTACACGACTCCGGAATGAAAGAATGCGACCGGCAAGGAAATTCAAGTTTCGTTGAGTGAGTCGTTGGGTGGAGTGGAGCCACAGATAGATAGATAGATAAATATACTTATTTAAGTTCTGGGATATTCTGTCCCCTGGAAGATTTACAGATTATAAAACAAATAATAATCATCAGTCTCGTTTGTATTGATATTTTAACAGCAGAGGGTTGCCAATACATTGTTTTAACATTAGTAGTAAACACCACCAAGTAAAGCACCAGCTGTTAACAGTTGAGCACATTTTAGCATTTACGAAGACCAAAAAACAAACAAACAAAAATGAGGTCTTATGATTTACTGTTATTGAATACATATACGTAATATATATAAACAAAATTAACTGATTCACTCATATGCGTTAAGCCATAGATGCAATGTATTTCATATTTCATGGATTTGCATGGTGGTTTATTATTACATTATATGTGTGTACAGGCGTTTCTTGAACAAATTTATATTCGTTGATTCTCTTATTTCTTTCGGTAAGGCATTCCATAGCCTACAGGAAGTTACATAAAAAGATCTACCGTACACAGTAGTACGGAATTTTGGGATTAACAATAGTTCTGTGTTTCTCGTCAGTCTTTTCCGCGTACTAATGTTAAAAATAATTTTATTTTACAAGTAACTGGGACACTTTGTGTTGATTAGCTTGTACATAAATAAATTTATTTGATATTCCCGGCGCTTATCTATCTTCAACCACCTGAGTGTGTCATAGTATGGCGTGATGTGTTTATCAGCAGGAATATTAAATATGAACCTTATTCCACAGAGTTGCAACCTTTGTAGTTATTGATTTAGTTCAGTAGTAATATCGGAAAAGACGAGAGAAGATTAGTCAATATGAGGCATTATGAGGGATTTAACCAATTTTATCCTCAGAGAAGCTGGAATTAGATCCCTGAATTGCTTTATTGAGTATAATGTTTTATGTACTTTATTGGAAATGTATTTAGTGTGTTCGGGCCAGGTTCAGATCAGAGGAAGTACGGCACCGAACGACATTGGGGTGAGTGAGGAACAGAAGGGAAGGATGAATGGCGCCCTACGTGATCGACGGTTGAGCTGCGAAACGAAAGGGAAATTGTGCAAGGTGAGGAGGAGGGTGAGGGCGAAATGGCCTGAGGGGGGGGGGTGGGGGTGGAGATGTGGAGCCGATCACAGAGGGCGCGGGAGAGGCGGGTGCGGATGGAAGACGGAAAAGGACGGGATGGGATCCGACGCATATACAAACCAGGTGGTGTCTGTTGGCAAGGAGATTCTGGAAAGTGGAAGACGGAGGTGGTTCGGTTACTTTGGACGCAGGGAGGATGAGCTCGCCAAGAGAGAGTACTAGGTGTACCAGGTAGATGGGCCCATTATACAGTCAAACCTCACAATTTCGGACACGTTTGGGCCCGGAGAAATGGTCCATTATTGAGAGGTTTCCGCCATTCGGAGGGGACTGAAATTACGACACGTTTCTAACTGCGCCGGTATATAAAAATATAAAGGTATTAATATATTTAACTTATCTTATGCCTTAATATTGAAAGATTACACAGTTTGACGAAAAATATGGAATTAAATCGTGATACATTTGTTGTCCATAGAGAAGCTAGTAACACATCACCAACAAATCAAAAGTTGATGACGTGGCACCTGGGAAAGAGACAATGCATGCCTTTTAGAGTTTAAAATAGATTTGTTTACAGTGACATAAATAAAACCCGCAGCAAAAAGGTGCATCATGGTTAGCTACGAGGGGAAAGGGAACGGGCAGGATTGCTAACTCATTGACGGACAATAGATTGAACCCGAATTGCTAAGATAAGCTCTGGTCTGGAAAATTCCCTAGTTCCTTCAAGAAATGAGGTTAATTGTTCCGAAGAGGAGACATTTTACAGAATAGGTCGTCGCGAGTGTCCGTTAATGGAGGTAATTGAAGGAAAACTGTTTCTCTCCTGTTCTCAACGTCCATTATTGAGTGTGTCCGCTATTCGGAGGTATTATTTCCATATGTTTCCATGTTCTACTGCCGGGGACTGAAAAGCTGTCCGTTTTTAGGAGGTGCCCGCTATTTGGAGGTGCCCGTTAAGGGAGGTTTGACTGTATAAGAGGAAGCGCCTTAGTAATTTTAACGTATTGACTTCTCCAGAGCATCGAGGTAGGTCCTCATTAAACCTGTTTCTCACGCAAGGAATGTGGGTTGAAATATTTTGCCTTCAATGACCTCATGACCACATTAATCCATTGGGTCTAAAATGAAAAGTGCCACGCGTGATACCTATGCTCTGAAGCAAACACGAAAAAAGTAGAAAAGTATCTCACGCAGCAGATTGAAATTTCAAGATTCTATGAGGCTTTAATTAGAGGGGCCTTATTTATCCAAAAAAGTCAAAATTAAAAATACAGCAATACCTCCGTTTTCCTCGGTTTTCCCGCGAATTATTCGTCTCGGTTTTCGCCAATTGCCTCGGATTTCGTCGGCGTCCTCACAAGACCTCGCTGATGATTTTGCGAAAACAAAGGGAGACTCACTTGTTCTCCCGCTCTCAGTGTGCCATTGTTTGGCAGAGACGGAATGACAGTCCTCTTTGCACTGCTTCCTAGTGCGCCATGGGTCCACTTAACCCTGAATCTGGCCCCAGTGCCGAAATATCAAAGAGGGGAAGCGACCCCTGATTATATATACCTTTAATGCTTTTAAATCTTTATGTCGAATGGGAATTCCACTTCCAAACACTAACGTCTGCACCACTCTCCCCCCTTGCCGCCATCTTCCCTACGTTTGTCGGATACATACATTTTATTTCAATTTATTAATTGTGTTTTGTGTCAAACAAGGTATTGGTTCTCTATAAAATATGTTTAAGGCACGTATTTTGGAGTGCAAGTCCACAGCACTCGTTTGAAATGAGACACTCGCTTCCCATTTATAGGACTGAGTGAGAGAGATCCAGGATTTTGGTATGCGTTAAGGATATTAAGGTTTGAGAAAAACTCAAGTGGTTTAAAGCTGGAGATATAATTTCACCTTACATACAGGAGGTGCAGATACAGAGACAGGAGGTGAAGTTACCTTAACTGGAGAACATGCGCGGAGAGAGAGGAAGAGATAGGGTGAGAGACGGCAGGAGGTGTTAAGCAAATTGACCACACAGTCGAAAGAAAAATCGAACCAATATCGACCGACGCAAGCGCGTCAACACAAATACATGATTAACAAACATTCCACCAACCTCTCAGCGTGGAGGAAATCAATAGAATTTGACGAATAAATCCTATAACATATAAAAATCAAATTTTCAAGCTATCCATCCCGATTCGGACGGGGGATGGCTGACAAATGTTCGTGAGGATAATGATCGTGGATAAGAGGTCTATTCATGGCGATGTCATCGAATTTCACTTTCACTCCTGAAACTTGAACTTCACTTGAAAACGCATGAGGTCACAATATGCTTCAGTACAGACATGCGGTAAAATACGTGGTTAATTTTTCACTATCGGTGGAAAGCATGTTTCGTTTGAGACATATATCCATATAAACCTCTCAAATCTCTCCTTTTCAAAGAATTAAAAGTCACCATCACCCAACTGTGGTATGCATTAATTATTTTGCTCAGCCCGGCGTAAACTTCTTGCGGAGAAAAGGAATACATCACCCCAACGCACCACTAAACTGCATCACCAATGGCGGATTCTCATAGGGCTATTTTATTGACAAACGCTTTTATGTCGCTGAGTTACTTGCAAACATGATGAATTTATTGAATGAGTTTTCCAGCAACTTTTACGGAGAACAGTAATAAAAGTATGATTCCAGTACTGAGCCTCACGAAACACCTCTTTCTCAAGTGGCATCGATCCGATCTCCACACCAGTACTCCGAACGATCACTCTTCGCTGCCTCATCGTAAGGGAGGATAATAGCGTTAGCCACTGCAGAGGGTCACATATCATGTCATTCGACGTAAAATGTAAACTTTGACAGTTCACAAGTTGGATACAATGGTTGAGTTCAGCCAAGCAAGCGCTAATCTAGCAAAGAGGGCTACTCGGCACTGACCGCTCCGCTAACGCGTTCGCTGGATCCAGCGGACGCCATTGTTAACAGCGAAATTTTTCTATGCTCGCGGAATCAGCGGTGATCCCTGATTGGTTGTGAAGGTGTGTTTAGAGCTGAAGAGTTTGTTTTGAAATAATTTGAGGAAATATACATGGTAATTGGTACGTACTTGCATTGTAATTCTTGATATTTGAAAATGTTCAAAAAAATCTTTTGGGGGATATCTTGGAATTACGTTTTCGTAATAATTAGCATTCCTGACTGGTTCCTCTTCCATGTCCAGAATATTAGCAGCTTCCACGACTTCGTCAATTTGGCGTGTTGCCGGTAGTATGGCACGCAAAATGTTGTCATCATCATTATCATCCAACTCGTTTAATAAAATATTAGCCACGATTTCCATTTTATTAGCGTCAATTGATCAACGTGAAACTGTTTTGAAATATGCGCGGTGTTATGATGTCGTTCCCGTGGCAACAGCCAGATGGAGCGTTCACCCGAACCTAGGATGAACACATCAGCTTAAATAGCTTAGCGCTTGCTTGACTGAACGCACCCATTGTCAAACTGAGGGTGGATCAACATTTGGGTGGCTGGCTGCGTCCGGTAGTCGTCTCGTCGAAGGAGAAGGACCTTTTGCCACGAACGCCCTCGATCGTCAGCTTCACGAATCTTTAGGGATCGCGCAAATTCATCCCAACGCTTCCACATTTGTCTCGTCTCGATGGGGGCGAGGGAGGAAAGGGGAGGGCTCGCCGCCGGGACGCCCCCACCGCTTTCCGCCCCCGGGGGAAGTGCGACTTCCGGGGCGAAGACATCCGAGGGGGCATGCAAAGAGGGCACCTCTTGCCATTCCTTTATTATTCCAAGTCGCGGGAAATGCAGACGGGGAGGTCAGCGGAGAAATGGGTTGGTGGTGGGGGGGTGGTGGGGAGGGGAAGGAGGGGGCCGTCGCGATGGCGACGCCTTAACGGGAGGCTCCAGCGGAAGAAAAGAGAGAGAGAGAGAAAGAGAGAGGATGCGATGCGAGGAATTCGTTCATTTCGGAGGGAGGGCACGCGAAAGGGGACACGGCTAACCCCACCCCCCATTCCCTTCCACCACCTCCTCCCCACCGCCGCCCACCCCCTCACTCCATCACATCCAAATCGAACCCCCCAGCCAAAGGGAGGGAAAATAAAAAAGCGGGGATCGGGTTGGTGTGGTGGCTAGAGTACTCGCCTACCACACGGGCGGACAGGGTTCAAATCCCTGCAGAGGCGGATGCTTTTCAGAGGGAACCCGATCCCTACTTGAGTGTCTTGCGGAGGGCACTTCAAGTACAGTACTCCGTCTGTCGGATGAGACGTTAATCCGTGGTCCTCTTGGCGCCTTTCGTCGGCTAATGCCGACGCCGTGTTTGTATCCACTCTTCCTCCCCAACCTATCCCCTATGGCGCAAATGACCTTAGCCGTCGGTCGCCTCCCCAAATATCCAATCCAATCCAATAAAAAAGCAGGAAGTGACGCTCGCCATGGACCGCCTGCCTCCCTAATCTAACTCGCGGGTGGCGGATCAGAGCTGATCCAACTGTTGGTCAAGAAACGGAATAGTCTATAATTCTCTCTATAATTTTACTATGAAATTATTTCACTGAATAGTCTTGGAAAGGTAGAACTCTTCTGGGTTCCAGGACTCATGGGCATAACCGGAAATGAGATGGCGGATCAACTCGCTAAAGAAGGCTCAAACCACACACCGACGGGACCTGAGCCTTTCATCCCAATTGCACCCTCATCAGGGGCAACAGAGATCAAGAAGTGGGGCATTGCCCGTCATTTTGAGATATGGCAGAACACACGGGGATTCAGACAGGCCAAGCTCCTGATTGAAGGATGCAAACCGGGACTGTCAAGAAGTCTCGTTTTGCTAAACAGAAGTCAACTAAGCACGATAGTGGGACTCCTCACTGGACACTATCAGGTCATGAGGCACATCCATCTTCTGAAGCTTGTGGACTCTGCCAGATGCAGATGGTGCGAAGGTGAGGACGAGACAACATCTCACGTTCTCTGTGAATGTCCGGCCCTTATGAGGACTAGAATTAGGCACCTGGCATATCCCTTCCTGGAACCAGCTGAAGTTAGGGGCATCCCCATAGAGGACATGCTGGCCTTCAGCAAGGCCATCGGTCTCTTTGGGTGATACGAATAAGGTGGTTAGCACAAAGGACCAACAGGTCTAGGTGCCTCAGGTCCTCCTCGGGTGATCTCCACCGCAATTCAATTCAATCAAATTTTATTATGTGATTTGAATTTAATGGTAGTTTCTGTATTGGATTGCCCCGAGAAGATTCTTCAGAAGGAAATTAAGACTACAGAGTCTTCTCTCGCATTTTAGTCCGGTAGATCACTTAAACAAACAAGTCATTAAAAGAGAAGGATAGTCTCTGGCGTAACTTAAACCCTCGGCCCTAGGGTGAGCGACAGGTTGGACAATGACGTTAATTCACCGCATATTTGTCCTCTTTCGAATATTCACAAATATATCTGTACAACTTTGAACTAGACAGCAAGTTACATTGGAATACTCACATATCTTCTACCTGTGTCAAACTATCCAAGGCGATTTTCATGTTGCGCTAACTCAAGGAACTTATTCCAGAGAACTATTTAAGATGGATTTATTTCGCTTTTTTCTCAGTGCCGTCTAAATTATGGCATTGAATTATGGGGTCACGCTTCAATAGCAAATGATATTTGTGTACTGCAAGAAAGAGCAGTGAGAATTATTTCGAACTCAACCCTTCAAGAGCATCGTCAAACAACTTGGTTTTATAACACAGTGTGTATATATACGAATGCCTATGTAATCTTAGAGAAAATATTGACTTGATTAAGACAGGTGCCAGTGTCCATCACCATGACACTAGGAGAAAGGAAAATCTTGTCGCACCACAGTGTAGGTTAACTAAAAAAAAAGAAAAATTTAATGCTCTAAAGCTGGAATTGCTTAATATTTTGCCCCAGGGGGCCAGAAATGTCACCTTATCAATATTTAAATCTGTTGTTCATTGTTTTCTTGTGCAAAAAGCTTTTTATTCTATAGAAGAACATCTGATGTGTAAAAACTAAAATATTGTATTTTGATTTTGTTTAATGTTGTCCTTAATCTTGTCGAAGACTATTACAAATGTAATTTGCTTAATGTCTAATAAAATGTATTATTATTATTATGCTTTTAGAACTCTGAGGGCATTCCGTGATATTCCGTCACATTCCTTGAGTGCAGCATCGAATTCTGATCTTAATTAAAGGGTTATCGTTATTCAACTTCATTCGCAGTATCATCATCCTCTAGTTTTCAGCTAACTCGATGCTTTACAGATGTGAAGTTTCCCTGGATTCTATGCCCCTCTCTTCCCTCTGTCTTCATTTTAAATGAGGACATTATTCTCATTCTCTCGCGAATGACGTAATATTCGATTGTATATCCGTCAAAGTAATCTCTTCCTCTTCCGTAAGCAGCTTCAACTTTTCCCAGAAGAGGTTGTCTATAACCTGCATGTTCGTATGTGGCAGGGGGTGAATTTTCTCGCAACGTATATGCATGATTTGTATATTTTAAGAACTACATTGCGGTAAATATGTGCTTATAGTTGGTCACGATCGAGGTAATATTTCAATTATTTAATAGTATTTTTTTCGGTTAAGGTAGATTTTGTTGAATGTCAGAGAATCTCCTCCCTGTTTTCTACAGATTCAGGGGCCTATCAGGCTGTAGTATAATCTTTTTCGTCTCAGCATACGATCTACCCTTCTTCATCCTGTCCATGAAACCTATTCCATTGCTTCCTCCTCCCTGTTTACCCATAATCCCTCCCTCTATCACCATACCATAATCCTTCCCTCTTATCCATGAGCAACCACTCACCCCTTATTCCATCCTTCAGCCACCTCCTCGACCGATCTCGAATTTCATTTAGAAGTTTCCTTTCGCCCACCATCTCAAGCACTTCATCAATAGTCTTCCTCTCCGTCCACCTCACCTTCTCCATCCTTCTCCACACCCACATCTCAGTTGGCAGCAGCCTATTCTCGTCCTCCTTTCTGAGGGTTCACGTCTCTGCCCCATACAACGCTACGCTCCATATTAAGCACTTCACCAGCCTCTTCCTCACATCCTTACCAAATGTCCCCGTCATCAGCTCCCTTCTATTATAAACGCCTCCATAGCTATTATTATTCTCTTCCATATGTCTTAACTACTATGTCCGTTTTCTTCTAGCGTATTACCTGAGTAATTAAAATGCTCTACTTGCTCGAGTTTGTGTCCTCCAACTTTAATCACAAGCCAAGCTTCCTTTGTCCTAGAGAATCTCATTACTTTTGTTTTCTTATGATTCATCTTCATTCCGAATATCTCGCACTTAATTTCTAAAGCATCTACCAAAGCTTGCAGTCCCTTCGTCGCTGCAGATATTTCAACTAACATATGAAACAAGCTAATATTCAACATAATGAGAATATGCTTCAGCCAATCGTGATGAGGGTGTGGTGAAGGTGCGGTGGACGGAAAAGAAGACGAAAGAGGAATTTCTAAGTATGGTGGGCGGGGAAAGGAAACTAGTGGATGAAATCCGGGATAGGCAGGGTAGGTGGCTGGAGGAAGTTATGAAGGACGATGGGTTGTTCTAAGACAGTAATGGAGAGAAGGATTTTGGCGGGAAGGGAAGAAAGAGGAGACGTTTCAGGGACGGTTTGGAGAAGGGTAGATAGTATATCGAAGCGAAGAAGGAAGTGCTAGAGGCAGTTTACCCCCTGGAAGTGCAGAAACCCGGGGGAGATTCCCTGACTTTTAACAAAACCTATCCTGACCGGCAGTATACTTTTTAAAAATATGTATAATGGAATATAAATCTACCAATTACTGTCAGCATGGCGTTTAGCTTTCGAGACTAAGGTGGTTCCGAAACAAGTCCATTTGTTAACTATGTCGATGGGCCTCTATGCGCTGTGAACTGCTCTCTTTAATATTAGCTGTCTACATAAAAAAATTGTAATTTTTCATCAAATGTAAATGGCTGCGTTAAATGAGAGTGGCATTCATGCATACGCCATTACAACATGAAAAAACGTCAGCTCAGATATCAGCCGCAATTTAAAATTTAACATGACGGGTGGCATGTTAACTACTTAGGTCTTTGGACCCAGTCCCATTGTAAATTTTATCCAGAAAAAAACATTTGATTCTACGAATGAACATAACCATGTGTGAATTAAGATTTCAGGTTTGAGTCAACTAAACCTCTCGTTATACTAACATGAGACATAAATACCTCCTTGATCAAAGAAATAACTCACTATCGTAAAGTATCATTTGTGAAGATCAAATTTCCACTTTCCATTTTATTATGTTCCCTGAATAACACAGGGTAATAATAGCACAGGGTATGTTGACGTGGTGGCGTTCTCATTTTACATTGCGCATGTTGTCAGTTGATCTTACGACATTACTTACATTTCAGCTTATCACCCGACAATTACGTGAATTCATACACTTTTGAGTATTACACGGATCAATTTGATGATCTTACAATTTAGTAAACAACTTATAATACATAGCAAAAATAAATGAGTCTCCAATGGCCGTAAAAAATGGCACCACTCGTCAAACGTGCAACCACACAACACTTACTCTGTTGGTTTGCGGGAAAAGGGGATTCCACGGCAGGGACCGACCACAGCCCATCTACCAGAATACCTTCCTGTGATGGTTTACGGGAATGTTACTTCCTCGCCAGTGACCACCAACAGACACACACACACTCAACCCAGTTGGGGGCCAACGCCCACTTGCCTTCACTTGCCACCCCCCATTCTCTCTCTCCCCCCCCCCCGCCCTACACTTCCCTTCACCAACCTCCCCCTTCTCCGCTATCCACCAATGCTTTTTGCTCTCTTCTACACCCATTGGTCATTGGCTCCCCTTCTCCCTCCCCCCTTTTTGTCCCCTCAGTATTTATTCCAGGCTGTCCTCCCCTTTTGCTCACTCACAACCTCGTGTTGCAAGTGCTTTTCCCTTCAGCTCGCTGAAGAGGGCCACCTTGTGGCCGAAATGCGCGCATCCGACGCTCACCCTCGTTTGTCTTTGTGTTTATATTTTGACCACGCTCTTTTTGAGCGATTTCTCCCAGAAGTTGGGCCCGTCTGTGTGTGTGAGTGAGTGTGATTGTGGTAATGACCAGGCATCCTTAGTAGGGTCCTATTAGCCCTATGAAGGATCTCAGGTTATAACCCAGGCATCCTTAGTAGGGTCCCATTACCCCTCGAAAAGGATCCCAACTGGGTTGAGTGTGTGTGTGTCTGTTGGTGGTCACTGGTGAGGAAGTAACATTCCCGTAAACCATCACAGGAGGGTATTCTGGTAGAGAGGCTGTGGTTGGTCCCTACCGTGGAATCCCTATTCCCGCAAACCAACAGAGTAGGTGTTGTGTGGTTGCACGTTTGACGAGTGGTGCCATTTTTTACGGCAATTGGAGACTCAATTTTTCTTTCTATTTTGTGAGGCCCTAGAGCTCAATTTCCCTTGATTTAACTTATAATACACATGAAAAGAGCCGAATGTCAAGTCATCTAAATTTTCTCTTAAATTCTTGGAAGGTTTTACTACTTGACATTAAAAGGCATATTAAAATATATGTTTACTTTGGTCTCGACGACTCACAAGGAGACATCGCGTAACAGATGTCAAGAATGTAGACGAAACAATTTTTATCTGAAACTGGAGTAAAAATGTCAGAAATGAGTCACGGCTTCCAGTCCTTTAGCCCCAGGTTCGTGAAAAAATTGCCATTATACTTAATCAATACATTTAACAAATCCCAGTCAAATATTTTACATTTCGCATTTGGCGTCCGAAGGCCCAATTAAAACAATTATTTGAAGAAGGAGATGGGAAATGTAGGGAATGTGACACAATAGAGTATCACGTTCACAAATTAATGGAGTTAACAAGAATTTTAAAAAACTGATGGAGATGATCAAAAAAATATACGAATGTCTAGCGGAAAACAAGAAGCAAACAGGGAATGAAATAAAGTTGCTGCACCTCGAATTCCAGCTAAACATAAAAGAAGCTGACTCCCTGATGACATTTGTCCTGGTCGAACACTACAGGGGCGTACTAGACGGAATGAGTAGTGCGGTATGGGAGGAAACAATAAGTGATCTAGAACGCCTTACGGGGAGTGAAAAATAATAGTTTGAAAAAATTAAAAGAAATGCATTTCTGTAATTACTTTTCAAATCCGTCTTATTATATGTGGACCCCAGAAGTCAAGGGGTCTAAGTGACATTTTTGAAAAAAATAAGTTAGGTACAGGAATGGGAAGTGAAAATATTAATCTTTTAGGTGAAAAAGGGATCCAAGTGATTATCTTGACTGGTGCTGCTATCTAGGGTAATGCCTCTTAACTACTTAGTGGGTTGTACCAAACATTTTCAACTTTGACTTAAGTTTTCTCTAAACAATGGTTTTGTTGCTTAGACCCCTTGACTTCTGGGTCCTCATATGTAATATGACTGTAAAGTTCCTTGTAGATCTCATAGTGCCTATCCAAACTGTGATAATTCTGTGATTAGAATTGTTATTTGCTTCTCACATTGTCAATTTATGTTGGATATATTTAATGGAAAAGGTTTTATTGTGGAGCAATACAGGCAAAGAAATATGTTAAGCGGAGCTTGTACCCAAAGTATAACCGTTGGTAAAATAATACTTAAAAAAAATGTGTATGATAAAAGGTGATGATGATATTAAACAAATACTAATGTTGTTAAAAAGGGTGCTTCTAATTGATTAACGTGTTGTTTTTCAAAATTATTTTTTTTTGTTTTTTTAATAAATAAAAATAACATGATAATGATGTTAATTACAATAATTTGCATGGTTTGAGTATATAAAAATGATATTGATATGATTGCACTCTATTTAAATAATTGTTTGTCTTTGAGGACTCGAAAAAAAATGTGAGGTTAACAGCAATTAGTGCTGACAAGTCTAAAAAGTGTTACGTGTTTGTTGAAAAGTGCTGTGATAATAATGCGAATTAATAGAAAAAAGTGCTGTGATAAATAAGAGTGAAAGTGGGAAAAAATGGCTTGGTTAAAAATAAAAAAAAATGAAACCCACAATTTGCAATTTTAAAAAAGAGGTACAAAAATTTGAGTGTCTGAAACATTTTGCGGTATTTATATAAAAAAGTGAATTTATTAAATGTATGTGTATCCTATATCCCATCTTTTGGTGAGAGTGTGATCTGAAAAAATTCTGTCGGTTTGATGTGTGCGCTTAAAAAATTAAGTCATTATTGTAAGAAAAATGTTAGAGCATAAATTTGTTGTAATTTACTCAATAAAGAGTTTTTTTTAATGGCCGTGAGGGTTAAGGCGCTATAGTCTACTATAGTGTTGAGATTGTTGACGCGGGTTGTAGACTCGCAGATAACCCATATTTTTTCGGTTGAATATTCTTCAGAAACCATGACAGATGCCTTAATCCGAACTTGTACGTCTGTTACTATGGCTTTTTCCGTTTTTTACCTATTTCCTGGATTTTCGACTGCCCAGAGTTTTGTCGACAATTGTGGAATTCTAGCCTTTGCTTGGAAAGCTCGAATATTTTCTGTTTTTTTTTTTTTAAACTCCGAGAATACTTTTTTGGGGAAGGCATAGCTCCGTTCGGTCGTGGGACATTTTGGAGGCTGTTGACGGAAGACAAATATTTAAATGTATATCTTAAAGCGAAGCGATTGGTTTAAATTTCCTAGATTGTGCTTCTAGGCGGATGTTATTTACTCAGTTTTTCCTTCAATTGCGATTACTTTTTGGGAAAGATATATTTCCGATCAGTCGTGGGACTTTCCGGAGGCATTTAGTGGAAGACAAAGATGACAGAATATATCGTAAAGCGTTGCGATTGCTTTTAATTTCCTATAAATTGCGCTACGTAAACCGTGATACTAGTTATGCCAGCCTTGCGATGTTAATATTTATAGATAAGTAAAACAATCCATCGCAAGGCTACAAAATAGCAGTTTCATGTTGAAGGAAAGGAGAGAAATTACATGTCGAGAAGATGGTTAAAATACATTTTTTGAACCACCGTCAGCTATCTTCAGTCGTCAGTAATGACATGATAAGCTATGCATGGTTTGCAGAAAAATTAGTTGAAGTGCGAAATGTACTTATCAATGCAAGAGAAATATGTTTTCCACAAGATCTGCGCACGCGCAGATGCAAATGTTCCGGTGAGAGCTTCATTAAATGCGCTTATTGTGGGGAAATTCTTTTCTTTATATGCTTCTATGATGTGTATTATCCACAGGCATGCAAACCAACGCCATGGCTAAAATATAAAATTCCTGCTGTTCAAAAAAACCATGGTTTGGGAAAGAGTACACTGTTTATGTATTACCCTATAATTTTCCTTTACTGGAGTGGAATTCCTTTACTCTCCCCTTACCCTCGGGTCGCTTCATTTAATACGTCGTCCCATACTAGCCCTTCTCAAGACTCTTATCCATACTCTTGGCACCTGTTTTAATCTCTTTCCGGGCAGTAAACTCTTCGCGATTGAAGGAAAAATTGAGTAAATAATATCCACCTTAACGCACAATTTTTAGGAAATTTAAACCAATCACATCGCATTAAGATATTCATTTACATATTTGTCTTCCACTAACGTCATCCAAAAAGTCCCACGATCGAACGGAGCGATGCCTTCCCCAAAAAGTATCCTCGGATAGAATAAATCAGAAAATATTCGGGCTTTTCAAGACAAGGATAGAATTCCACATCTGTCTAATTCTCACGGTTTCCGAAGAATTTTCAACAAAAAAATGAGTCGTCTGCGAGTCTCCAACCCGCGTGAACAATCTCAACACTATAGTAGACTATAGCGCCTTAACCCCCACGGCCATTGTGCATTCTGACACCAAGCACGAAATGTTAAATATTTGACTGGGACGATATTGTAAAATGGAAAGTTTTTACGAACCCGGGACTTGAGGGCAAAAATCCGTGACTCATTTCCGGCATTTTTACTCCATTTCCAGATTTGGTGGCGACGGGGTAAAGTCCTCGTCTGCTAACCCGAGGGTCGCGGGTTCGAGTCCCGCCTGGGTAGAATATTCTCTGCCCAGGACATGGGTGCTTGTGTATGTACTGGGTTGGGAGAAGAGGGACGGTTCCGTCTCATTCAACCCAGGCTAAATAAACAATAATAATAACAATAATAAGGGTACGAAAGCGGACCACCAGCCTCCTCGTGGCGTACCTGGTAACGGCTCTGCCGGCCAATGGTGGACGTCTGTGTGTGAGACTAACCACCCCACACACAGAATAACTGGTTCCTCGAAAGTCGATCAGAAATGCCACCCACAGCCGACCGCTCTCGGATGGGGGCCCTAGTGGAGTTGGGTGTGGCAATAATAACACCAATAAGGAGGGAGCTCGTATGCAGTGGAGGGAAACCCTAAGGGGCGACCTCCTCACATGCTATGCAGCCAGCGAGCCAAATCGCTAGGGGTATATGGCAAGGATGCACTCTTTGTGGTGTAAGATGCATCCTGAACATTACCACCTGTCGCAGCAGAATCTGCGCGACTATTCCAACCACCAGCGAAAAAAGGAAACTCCCTAACAACCGCGTGTTCAGAGAAATACACCACCAGTCAGACCACCCTCACCGACACAAGCAGTCTCTCCAGCGGCTGTTGTGACAGCCACTGCACTGTTCGGTACCGCCGACAAGTAGGGAGGAAGTAGATCAGGTCGACTCTGAACTCCGAACGCGGCTGTTAAATGAAATCACTTAAGATGTAGGACCAGCCAGGCAGAGAGATATCCATTGGAAGATATCTCTGCAGACTAACGTCCAGACAAGGGTGAATGGCTTTATCGACAAAATCCTTACGGAGACGTCGAACCTCTGGACGGTCAACTACGTGGTCTACGCTGCTGCCAAAATAATGGCCAACTCCCAAAAGCCCACCTCCTGGGAGGAAAAGCGGCAAAACGGCTGGAACAGTTGGAGGCCAAGATCACGCTGGCGAGACGGCAGGCTTCGAGGATTCGGTGTGTGATGGAATACATCACATCTGGGATGGCTATGACACCCAAAGTCCGGCTCATTGTTCGCAGTCTCAGATTTACCCATCACACCCTGAACAAGAACGTGCTGCTTACCATTAAGAAGCACGCGGTTGATAGAGTTCGGGCGCTCACCATGGCCCGGAAAAAGCTCCTGAAGAGGAGTAAGGCCGTGAGGGAGAACTCAACCTTCCTTCTTCACCCGTCCCGTCTCTTTCGATCAGCTCAGTCTGTCGTCGAATCTTCGCCATCCGTTCAAGAGGTGGAACGTTTCTGGAAGGATATCTATGAAACGTCGAAGCCATTCAACGGAGACACTCCGGCCATAGACCTCTTTAAAGAGTTTTGCGACTGCCACTTACATGAAGTGGATAAACCTCTTTCAGTCACAGAGAGTGACGTAAAGAAGGCCTTCTCGGGCAAAAAGAATTTCTTGGCTCCAGGAATGCATGCCGTGAATAACTTCTGGTGGACGAAGTTCATTTCCACCCACCAACACCTCGCCAGAATCTTCACGTATTTTCTCTTGGGTAGAGAAGAAATTCCGCCGTGGCTGACTGAGGGACGCACGGTTCTAGTGCCTAAGAAGGGAGACTTGTCCAATCCTAAGAACTACCGCCGTATAAATTGCCTGAACACTGTATACAAGGCGTTCACCTCCATCTTGAGCGACCTTATCCTCCACCAGGTCCAGCCGGTATGGCAGGAGGTGTACGAGCAGAGGGGTTCAATGTGTGGAATCGTGGGATGTAAGGCAACCTGCTCATTGATAGATGCATGTGCCAGGATGCCATCCAGCGTTAGCGCAACCTATCAATGGCCTGGGTGGACTACAGAAAGGCGTTTGACACCACATCACATGAGCTCATTGTAGCCATGTTGAAGTTGATGAAAGTCCACGCAGAGGTAGTGTCCTGCATCCAACGCCTAATACCACTCTGGAGAACGCGCTTTATCCTGACCACAGGCAAGCGGTCGGTCTCGACAGAGCTCGTATCATAACACCAATTCCGGGTTTCCAATGCGATAGCTTGAATCCCTTGCTGTTCTGCATTTCCCTCCTACCTCTCTCACTAAGGCTGCGACAAGGGAAAGGATACATGGGCGGTGTGCCAGGTGACAGGAAGCATAAAGTCATTCATTTATTTTATATGGATGACCTGAAGCTCTACACTTCCAACGCAAAAGGCCTTCGCGTGGCCCTGGACACCGTACTGGAGTACAGTGAGGCTCTAGGGATGGAATTTGGCATTGGACAAGTGTGCATCCTTCCACCTGGCGAGAGGGAGATTCTCGGAGAACAACCTTGTTGACGGGAGCGTCATTCGCCACTTCAAGGGTGATGACATCGATGAATATCTCGGCGTCCTCCAAAGCCGAATGCAGTAGGTTGCAGCAGTGAAGGAGAGAGTCACCGCCAAGTACAGACAGACTCTCAGGAAAATCTGCAGTTCTGAGCTGTCAGGCAAGAACATGGTTCTTGACACAAACATGTTCGCGGTTCCCACACTGCTGTACACCTTCGGATGCATTAAATGGAACGTCAACGAGTTGCAGAACCTCGACAGGGGAACGAGGAAGATGATGACCATCTGCAGAAGTCTTCATCTATCTCCCTCGCTGTGTAGGTGGTAGAGATCTGTTGAGCCTGGAGTGTCTCCACAACAGAGTTGTCCTTAGAACAGCATGCCGAGTGCTCAAAAGCAGAGACCCCCTGCTAAGTCTCGCTAGAGACTACGAATGTGCCGGAGTAGGGGCGTTTCTCTTCCTGGCGGCCAAGAGGGCAGCGGACGAAACCGGTATGTACTTTGATCCAAAATCAGACGGTATCGACGACGGCAAGTCCCTCTTGTCGTTAAAGGCAGACGTCCTTAAGGTTGACATTAAAAAAAGGCCGAGCAGAACACCTTGCTCAAGGCACACACCGATAAGCCCATACGTGGATGTTTCTATCGAAACATGGAGAAGCATGGGCTACCGAAGGAGCTGACGTTTGCTTTCCTCCGCTCCGCTGGTCTAAAGTCAGCGACTGAGGGTTTCGTCCTCGCAGGCCAGGATGGTGTTATAAACACACTTGTGTACCGCCGCATTATATTCAAGACGAAGGTTGCGAGCACGAGATGCAGGGCGTGCCGAATCAGATTTCGATGGAAGTGAAATTGAAAAAAAAGATCCTATTACTTCTTGGAGAAATTTTAAAGTTATCAAAGATAAAGAGGCTAAGCATTAGCTATTGGGTGCATTGAAATTCATAGATCCTCACTATGACAGTAAAAAGAATAGTCATGATGGGAATGTGTCTCAAGCCATCATGCACTAGGCAGCTGACTTGGATGGCCTCATGAAGAAAACTAAGGATAAATTACCCAGTCTCAACCCACAGAACAAAATTTAAAGGCTGACACTAGCCTGTCCATCTTAGCCAAGGAAAATAAATATGATTTAATTTCATGTTTCTGATTACGCAGTGAGACAGGAAAAAGAACTACTGAACAAGAAAGTAACACATAATACCCCCAATGTAACGTTTCCTTTGGTTGTCAGCCAGGACATTCATTTTAACAAAAAAAGCTGTAATTATGGCAGATAAATCTCCAATTTTGGCATTGACGATCAATTTTTTGCTAAAAATGTTGTAAACAATCCTTTATCAGGAAAAACCAACTTTATGGCCTGTAAAATGTTATATGTGGGAATGTTGAATGCAGATTTTTTTATTTAGAAAGTATAAGGATTTTTTCGGGAAAGCCAGTGACCATTGTTAAAAGTGAGAAAGTGCTATATCGAGTGTACGTTATACCAGGGATATACGTTATACGGGGGTATACTGAACTACTAACTACGGGACCTCTCACTTCGTCCATTACAAATATCACTCGATTTAAATTAAACGCGCTTATAGATGTTTTAGACAATAACATATTGGAAACGTTCAAGGCATGCCAATTGCAACGAGACCAAGGACGAAATCTTACGATGCCCCAGTTTTGAAATGCAATAATTTTAAAAAATTAATAATAACTTTATTTGTATGAAATATACAAAGCTGAAACTCACACAATATATAGCAAACATATCTATCTTCCATTTAGAGAAATATAGTTGTCATTGAAGAATTTTTGTTTGAGTTACAAGGTATCAAAGTCGGAGCTTTTCCCGCGCGCCGTAAATAACCGGTACTTTTTACGTTATAACTGTAGTAAAAAATATAAAAATTCATCAAAAAAGTTAAATTTTTCCTTTACATAACATAGAAATGAATGAGAAAAATGATGGTGTCATAAGGTTTTCTGTAAGTCTTTTCGTTAACTTTTTATTTGTACCCAAACTCGAGTGCACATAATTTCTGCGCCGACAGTAGTAACAACTTTCCCCTGTGCTGGGAAACAACTTCCTGTCTCCAACATAGAGCTGGTGAAAAATTTCATCATCAGTTATTGAGACAGTGATCACTTCTAGGCAAAAGCCGTAAAAACGGAGAAAGTAAATGAGATACAAAGGAAGCAGATGATCAAGAAAAAGTATTGGAATGAGATAAGAATGCACGATGAAGAAACGGTTGATGAATTAGAATATGGAAATACGGAGAAAAGAGGGAATTAGAAGACTGAGATGTGTGGAAGCAGGGTGGGCAATGATCGAGGATGTGATAAGAGGAGGCACAAGAAACTTTCGATGAAGAGAGGATTGAGTAAAACCAGGAGTCATTAGATGAAGATTGTAAGCAAAACATAATAGGCAAAAGTAAAGCTAGGGAGGAAATGCTGCTGAGAGAAGGGTTGTTGATGAAGGTATTGTTGCAATCTGGGAATTGGAGGAAGGAAAAGTAAACCCAAAAGCAAAATAAAGATTAACACTTAATAGTACAGGAGACATGAAGGAATACCAAGAATTACAATCAATTAAGAAACAATGCACATAAAGTATGTAAACAACATAAGAAAACAATGTATCATAACAAGGTACAGGGAATAGAAGAATTGCATCCAAAAAATAATAAAGTAAAATCATAAAGAACTTCTTTCCTTATTATGAATGACTTTGAATGGCACACTAATCAAATGCAGAAGTATAAACGTTTAAAAACGCCATGATCTTTCTAAAAAGAAAATGAATTTCAAAGATTATTCATAGAGAACTGACGGATGATTACTAGTGTTAAAGTCGGTCCGACCTATTAGTACACATTTGTGCACCAAAGAAAATTATTCCTAAAGCAAATAAAGCGTTATTTTATCTTGTCGTAAATAATATCTAATCTAGGGACATGCATCAATAGGTGTGCACTTGTTTACTACTTATGATTACGTTGGAGCGTACCTTTATCTGATCCAAAGCTGCACACAATTTCTGTTGCATTTCTTCATATTTGAGCAACAAGTCTTCATACATTTTTTTGCAGCCAAAGGTTGGAGTTGATGGAGGAGTATATGGATTTTCGTTAGCTTCCAGCATTTCCGCAACCAAACATTTGTTTTTCTTGGCGTTTTGTCTTTCTTCCCTTGCATACATCTACATCTACATCTACGTAATACCCTGCGAGCCACCACGAGGGTGTGTGGCTGGGGGTGAAGATAACCAAACATGCACTATTGAGATGCAACTAGGATACTTAATGAAGGCATGCTAGACAATAGGGTCACATGGTTAGTATCTACATAATAAGAAAGGGATTATTGGTTGTAATTACATGCATCATGCACTACAGACTACTCTAACTATATTTCTCCTACTTATCCCTTTGCTACGCTGCCTATTGTTCTCTCTTATAGTACGCGGGAAAAATGACATTTTAAATCTATCGGTACGACAATCTATCTCTCTAATCTTGTTAATATGATCAAACCTAGCATAATACGCAGGGGTTCTCAATATATATCTAACGTCATCTGTGAAAAAATGGGTTTCGAATTTACTTAAAAGGTTTAACCTAAATTTGAACCTGCGTTCTGATAGTAATTCCCATCCTAGTCCTTCTATTAAACTCGTAACACTTATACAATTATCATAACGGCCTTTAACAAACCTAGCGGATCTCCTTTGCACACGCTCTAATTCTTTTATCAGACCTTCCTTGTACAGATCCCATATACTAGCTTCTATTATCTAAATGAGACCTATTCTCTTCTATATTCTAAATGAGACCTGACAAGTGTGAAATAGCTTCCTTCTCGTACTCTCTCATCGCATATGCCTAGAACCCTTTTTATGAATCCTAATCTACGGTTTGCTACACTAGTTATTTCCCTGGATAGTTTCTTACAACAGAGCACTGTTTTTCATTTCGCGGAAGGAGCAAAAGGCTTGGAACTGCATCTGGCCTTAATATTTTTATAATGGTTCCACCAATGGCTCTGCAAATCACGGATGAAGCCTTCCGCCTTAAAATGTGCTGAGCAAACTCGTGACGTTTCGGGATTAAAAGGAACTTTCCTTTTACAACGTTCAATCCAAACAGCCAGCAACGTTTTATTCTTTGGTTTTCTGTAATAATTTACGGAATTTTCTCCCGATAAATGCTTAGTTTTGACCATGCTATTCGTGCACTAAGCAACGGCACAAGATGTTCCGGGCTTGGTTTCACACTGAAATCAGATAACCACGTTTTCAAATGTAATAAAAAAACTTCATGCACGACTGCTTATTTTCGGGAGAAATACACGTAGTTGTTACATACCTGTGGGTTACAGTTCTTCTTGTATAAAAAAACATTGTGAAAACAGCCACAAGAACCTCTCAAACCTTATCATAAACTCCCAGAATATAGCGGATGCTGGCTTCCGATGACGTCACGGAAAAGAGGGGAAGGGGTTCGAGACAACCTGTACTCTACAGACCTTGACCTAGCCAACAGTCACAGTCACAACCACGGAGTAGGATATAGGAGGGCGATGGCCATAGTGAAATTATGGGACCGGGGATCAGCAAGGAACAGATGCCAAAAAAATCCGCAACGCGACGCCTACTCCGTGGTCACAACAAACCTCGCAAGTCGCGTTTCATTTGTTTCCTGGGCCATGTTCAGCTTGTTCACGGAACTTGTATGAGCGAGAATAAGGTTTGAATATGCGAATGTTTCGCGCGGTTAAACTTTTCATTCATTAGTATTGAACAGTACACTTATCATTTCGTGTCTAAACATCACTTTATGCATCGAAAGTTGAAACTTGAAGAGAGTAAATATCCTTAATGGAACGACGTCTCACTATGCTATACTTTACCATGAAGATATCCCGAGAATATTACGTTATAATGTCGTTTGCACTCTATTATGATAGATAAAAACAATTCAAGATGTTACCTTGATAATCAATATTTGTAAATAACTCCCATTTCGATTCCTTGCCTCAATATATGCAGCGAAATCAACGACTTTTTCTGACACGTTCTGCCCATGACCCGACCTCGATTGCGCTTTTAAGGTAAATTTTGAACTTAATAAACGGTTCATCATTCGCTAATGAATTAAAATACGTCAAGGAGCGTGGCACGGATGCATGGTTACGGAATATGAAAATAGAAACTCGCTTAATACATTGTACGCTTCAAGTAAAAGCTGCAAGCGAACTGGATCACTCGACTACTATTCTAAGTAACGTGCGTTTACACGCGTTAAAAATGATGGCAACCAGCGCCAACCCTAGTAACTCCAGCGTGGTTAAAAAGTTGACTACGGTTAGCGCCAACCTGCATTTACACGGTGAACTTCTACTAGGGTTGGAATTCACCTTGTTGGGAAGCTAGTAATGAAAACAGGGCATTTGGGTGCAGATCAAGGTTCGAAGGTTTAACGCCAGGTATGAAATCCAATTGCGAAAGGTTGACGTGCGAAAGACCAGAAGATGGCATCGTTACATCGCGAAAGCGGAAGGTGAAGTTTGGATGCACACTGACGGCCAGTGGCTGAAAAGAAATGATGAGGACGATGGAGACATTTTTGCGGAGTGTCACATGCAAGTGTTTGTCGAGGGGAAGGACGCATCCACGGAACACTCCAGGCGAAGGGATATTTAACTTAGCATGGTTAAAAAGTTGACTAGGGTCGGCGCCAACCTGCGTTCACACGGCGAACTTTTACTAGGGTTAAGAGTTAACCTGGTTAAAAGCTAGTAATGTGAACAGATCATTACTGCGCATGACGTATGGCGGACAGATACCCCTCCAATTTTCCCCCTCTCCTCAACACATTTTCTCTCTCGCGAGTTGTCATCGGCCACGTTAACGCGAATGAACTGGACCAACGTGCACTAAGTGACTCGTGACTTCCGCTCTAACCACCTTCCACGTTGATAGTTCAGTAAAATAATGCTCCCTTGCGTCAATATCAATATTCCCTGTCCTCTCGATTGACTATTGTAATTAACAAGCAAAACCTAACTGACGCCATTGCATAATCTCCTGTTTTTGCTGACCGTATTTTTTTTTTTTTTCTTTAAGTTAAAATTCCTTCGTCTTAGCATTTTCTTGGGTTTCCTACACCCTCTGCTGGCGAATTGGTCTGTTGAATATTGTCTACGAGGACCTGATATCCGTTTGTATTAATTCACCTGAAGTAGAATACGTAGGGCGCTTAAAGTGGCATTATTTATATTTTCATTGTAGCATTTATAAATTTAGACATTTGACTGAAATGAAAATTTTGTGTCGTCATACGAATTACCTGCGTCATAGTTTGCCTGGCTGAGGGGGACAAGGGAGCTTACGGTGACAAGTGTTCGTCCGAATGTCCATCTCATTGTCACTTCTGCTCAAGTTCTAAAAATGACCAGAACTTCTCTCCAAATTATCCTGGTATATCAATGTCTAGTTTATGCCTCGCCTATCAGCCGAGACTTTTGGAATAAGCCGAAACTTTTGAAACACATTCTGCGATTCGTGATGCTTTGTGAGACTGAATGATTGCTTCAAAAACTCGTCTGTTAAACACCGGTTCTTTTTGAAGCACCGACCTTGCCTTGTGGCCCGCGCAGAGAGCATGGTTTTTTTGGCACACGCGGAGACTATTCGATCCGTAAATATGAGATATTGATCTCCAAAAACTGTCAATTCCGAAGATGAGTTGGCGAAGAGTATCTTGATGACCGTCGTTGAACCGCAGGGTGAGTAAAGAATTACACGTTTATTACGCGAGAAGTCTTTTTATACTTGGTGAATCTTCTGCGAATGCGAAGCCGGGAGAATGACTGCCGAATCGTCTCATACGATACCTCGTTTCTCTCTCGCTCTCTCCATTCGCTTCTTTCCTCCTTCCTCCTCCCGCCCTTTCCTCCTTCCGTCTCCCTCTTCCTCCTTCCCCCACCACTTCCCTCGGAGGAACGGGAGCGAGTTGCACCCTTATTCGAACGAGAGGCGAATGACTCCTTTTTTTCTCTATCGTTTCCTCCGTCCCTTCCAAATTAATAATTAGCATACACTACACTAGTGGTACATCAATCGTATCGCTTCACTTCAGCAGCCTTTCACGAGAAAAATCTCGTTGATTAACTTGTGACAAGGGCTGAAAAAATAATCCTTTAGTCAGGGTGGGGCTCGAATCAGTTCCCCCCGGGCGAACACTGTATTAATTCGGAGCGGTTTCCGCTCGCCTTAATCCCGCTCTCTCGCTATCTCAGCGAAATGCCTTCTTCTTTTAACGTCTCTGGAGCAGCCGAGAGGCCCTCGAGTGGTACGCCCACCTCTCGTGCATTTCCACTTAATTTCGGAGAATCCCCGCATTCGGTGGTGAAGAAGGAATCGTAATTGGTGCTCGTGGACTCGCCCGCGCGTTATTAACCCTGCGTGCCGAGATGCGCACTCCGGGAGTCTCTTTTTTTTCTTCGAATTTCGGTGCGTGGATGAGACGAGTTGAAAGAGAAATATAGATAGGGTGAGAAGTAGAGAGACAGACAGACCTAGGGCCGAAAATCAATTTCCGTTTTCGGTGGAATTAACTTCTATGTCCTCGATTACAGTCGCAGGTTGTTTGCGGGGAAACTGACATTTCTCGTCTGTGAGCGGGAGGGGGAGAGGGAGGGAGGGAGAGGTGATGCCATCGTTGTTGGACGTCCACACGTATTGCTGCGTTGCGTCATTCATTTCGGTCCCTTAGCGTTCACCATTCCTCCACTCCACTATCCTTCTCTCTATTCCCTACTCCGCTTCTTCATCCCTCGATATCCTTTCTCCCTCTCCTCGTTCATTCTACTCCTCAAAACGGCTACCGTTGCTCCCTTATCCCTCGGGGGACTAACACAGATCAATGGTCGTTGTCTCGATTCAGTGTGCTAATTTTTGAGATTTCCTGTTCATCGTGGTAATCACGACATTGATTCAAGACGCACTTGAAATACTCTCTCGGGATTCTCCCGAGGTTTCGATTTGCAGCACTTAATCATCGTTCCGTCTCGGCCCCGTCTTTCCTCAACGTGATGGAATTCATTCTTTCGCCTCAGATTTTAAAGTTAACTTTACAAAGAGTATTCGCATCGATGGTGTACTTTCCATTGTTTCATAGTCATGGGAAAGAGAGATTTTATATTGAGTAGGTGATTTCAGTTTGTTTTTGTCTCCTTTACATCAAGAGCCATGAAGGTTCAATCCGCGATACCTCCCATTGAGTTAGTCGTAAGTACTTCTACTTCATCTACATCTACGTGATACCCTGCGAGCCACCACGAGGGGGTGTGGCAGGGGGTGAAGATCACCAAACATACACTATTGACATGCAACGAGGATATTTACTGGAGACATGCTAGATAATAGGATCACATACAGCTAGATGGTTAGTATCTACATAATATGAAATGGATTATTGGTTGTTATTACATGCATCATGCACTACAGACTACTCTAACTATATTTCACCTACCTATCCCTTTGCTACGCTGCCTATTGTTCTCTCTTATAGTACGATGGAAAATGACATTTTAAATCTATCGGTACGACAATCTATCTCTCTAATCTTGTTAATATGATCAAACCTAGCACAATACGCAGGGGTTCTAAATATATATCTAACGACATCTGAGAGCAAATCGGTTTCGAATTTACTTGAAAGGTTTAACCTAAATTTAAACCTGCGTTCTGATAGTAATTCCCATCCTAGTTCTTCTACTAAACTCGTAACACTTATACAATCATCATAACGGCCTTTAACAAACCTATCGGATCTCCTTTGCACGCGCTCTAATTCTTTTATCATACCTTCCTCGTACGGATCCCATATACTAGCGGCATGTTCTAAATGAGGCCTGACAAGTGTGAAGTAGCTTCTTTCTCGTACTCTCTCATCGCATTTGCCTAGAACCCTTTTTACGAATCCTAATCTACGGTTTGCTACACTAGTTATTTCCCTGATGTGTTTCCCCCATGACATGTCTTCAGTGATGGTGACGCCTAAGTATTTAATAGATCTACTTTAGATATTTTGTTTTCTTTGATGCAATGATTATTCCGGCGAAAGCCATTCTTTTTTCAAAAATTCATAATCGCGCATTTCTTCAAATTTAATTCTGGTTGCCATCTATCGCACCAATCATCAATCGCATCTAAATCCTTAGCTAAAAACTGTGTGTCCTCATCATTTCTAATTTCCTTATACACTACTGCATCATCGGCAAAAAGACGGAGCTTGCTATTTTTTACTACTGCATTCAAGTCGTTTACGTAGAGAAGAAATAAAATTGGGTCTATCACGCTTCCCTGGGGAACACCTGATGTAACTTTTACTTCACCGGAGCTGACACCATCTAATACCACCCTTTGAACGCGTTCATGTAAGAAGTCTCCTATCCAGCCTACTATATTACTGTCACTTACTTCTACTTATTACCCTGCAAGCCATCACATAGGTGTTTGGCAGTGATTGACTTATCGCCAACATGAACTACAGTGAAAAAATTTACTTTCACCAACATGCACCGCATAATGAGTATGCAACAAATGCTACAGAAGCCACTAAATCAATCTATAATGTAACTATGAAAATGTGACACAAAAGTCATGCAGGGAACGTACAAAACATGGTGTTCGAACTACTCGGAAGATTTGGAAACATACATTAGGGTGCTTATGAATAAATCAGCTACACTGCCTGTCAAATAACCTACTTCTGACTATGATTTAGTTTTTTTCCGGCGAACAATTTTGAGGAAGTCTTCTCGGGTCTTCCACCGGGATAGGCTTTTCACTGTCGACATTTCCGAATCCGAATACTACTCCACACTCATGGCTAATGAAATTCACTCACTTTCGTCAGTCTCACTTGGTGGTATTCCATCATTAAAAAATATAAAATGACAACTTTTACTAAAACCACTAGATTTATTGAAAAACGATCCAGGTTTCGATGTGCATTCACATCATCTTCTACCTGAAGATGATGTGAATGCACATCGAAACCTGGGTCGATTTTTAATAAATCTAGTGGTTTTAGTAAAAGTTGTCATCTTATATTTTTTACTAATGAAATTCATTCGTTCGAGTCGGACTCCGAAACGTCAGCAGTGAAAAGCCTATCCCGATGGAAGACCCGAGAAGACTTCCGCATTTTACTTCGAAGTCTCAACGCAGCTATTATGGTCTCATATCGATCGCGGGAAAAACGACATTTTAAACCTTTCTGTTCTACAATCTACTTCCCTTACTCTATTCTCACGATCTGATCTACCGTAGTGTGTTGGAGTTCGTAAGATATTGAAAACTTCCTCTGAAAATTAATCGGCTTTAAATTTACTTCAAAGATTGAGTCGAGTTTTAAATCGACGGTCTAATAACGATTCCCATCCTAGTTTTTGCAAGAGGTCAGTAACAATAGGGAGACTATCATAACGGCCTTTCAAGTACCTTGCTGATATAATCTGCAAGCCTTCTTACTCTGTCTTTAAGCCCACCTCATGTGGATCCCCAACACTGGTAGCGTAATCAAAGTGTGGTCTAACAAGGGAATTATAGCTGATTCCTCTAACTTTATCGTCGCACTTTCCAAGTACTCTTTTAACAAATCTCAATTTACGATTAGCTTGACCAGTTATTTCCCGAATATGTTGGCTTCACTGGAGATCATTTTTCAGTTTAACTCCAAGGTATTTTACAGATTCTACATCTAATCTCTCTCATCCATCTTCCCGTGATACTGAATAAAGCATGGACGAAGACATAGCCCTGGTTCATCAGGACATTTTGGGCAAAAGATGGTGATAGTCTTCCTGATTCCTTCTTTATGGCAAACACGGCATCTCTTTTTTGTTTCCGTCTACCCCAGCCTTCGACAGGGAGGAAATCGGGGAAATGAGATTCGGGGAACTTTGGTATAGATGGTCGTGGGATAGGGCCTGTTTGCGCTCCAAGTAGGGAGCATATTAGTTATATGCGGAACTCATACAAAGTTTTTCTGTTTCCGCTATATTTTTGAAACAATATGTAACTAATTTCCAAACATTGCATGTAACAAATGATGTGGTACGAAGTCACTCGCACGGGTGCATATACACCAGGGTTGAAATTCGCTATGAAAAAATCATTTTTTCATAGCGAATGACTATGATTCGCTATGAAAAAATGATTTTTTCATAGCGAATTTCAACCCTGGTGTATATGCACCCGTGCGAGTGACTTCGTACCACATCATTTGTTACGTGCAATGTTTGGAAATTTGTCAATTTCGTCGTTTTAATAACGACAATGTTGGGTTTATCCACCGCGACAGTGGCTTTGTAAGCACGACTTCGTCTCATGTGCTACAATGTAGACTTGAGGCCTGAACATCTAGTTCGCATAAATCCCCCTTGAAATTCGCCTTGAAGGAAGATGGCTTAGTGGTGTAACTGGCTAACACACCTGACCGGCAATCGGGAGATCCGGGTTCGAATCCCGGTCAAGTCAAATGATTTTTTCGTAGCGAATTTCAACCCTGGTGAATATGTAACTATTTACAAGGATCAACTGAAAGATGTGATACCTATTTTCTTGTACCACTTCAGCGATCTATGCTCACAGGGGTTATACGCTAGCATTTGATCGCTGTGATCAATGCCACTCATGTATTTATTATACTGGTTCTGGTTTCGAATTCATGATCCTTTTCCTATTAGAGACCTCAAGCAATTGGCTGCCGAACTCAGAAGTAATTATTAAAACATCCCATCCATCTCTCCATTTCAACACACAGATGCCTTTATGACTCCATCGCTTAACAACTTCACTCTTTTTAATCTTTTGGGATACAATTTCTTTGGGATTCCCAACTCTCGAAGCCCGTAATGTTCCTATACAATATGTCTTTTTTCTAGAAGTTCTCTAGCCAATTGTACACTGTTATAATAGTTGTCTAAATAATTAGAATGACCAAAACCCTCTGGGCCCTCAAGAAGTTTATACACTACATTTCGCTCGTGCCCGTGCCCTCCTACCTTCTTATCTGCAGATCCCGAGTATATCAGCATTCGCATTTGCATCCCTGATGGTTCCATCAGCATATATAAATTTTTATGCCATACTTATGGCGCTTTCCTTTCAGGTATTGACGGAAAACCAGACGACCTCTCCATAAAACCATGGATTCATCTAATGATAACTCTTTTTCAGGGGAATAAATAGCATACATTCTATCATGAAAAAGGTTAATCATTGACCTTATTTTGTACAATTTGTCTGCCGGTCGAGGTTCATTTTCTGCGGGATTTTTGGCGAAGTGAAGCGTTTGCAAAAATGCAAGAAACCTATCCGGAGACATGTACCTTCAGAATCAAGTTAAATGGAATAAATCGTCCTTTTCCAATAATCCGGAATTCTGTTTAGCCTTACTGTTCCCATATGGAACAATAGTCCGAGAAATCTTTCAAATTATCCTTTTGAAAAGGGTTTCCAGTCGACAATCCTTGCTTGTGGCGAAACATTTGCCGATAGAAGGGTCTTGGCCTGTCTATTTGTCTCACCCACTATGAGGTCGTAAAATGCCTCATTGCTATGAGGTCAAAATAATGGTGAGGGTGATTCCCAGCTGGAAATTGCCTCATCCCGGGACACCTAGTGAACTGTATTTTCGGAATTCCCGGTCGGTCATTACTCCGAGTATCGGGAAATTTCACGGTACCTGAGGGGTTGAGGGACAAAGGGTTTGTCACGGTTTCCATGGCGGCTGAAGTAGTCGAAGAAATCTTTTGTCCATTCTTGTTCAGAATCACCCAAGTCCTCCTCCTCGCTCCCTTCTCCGCTTTCGCTCTCTGCGGAATGGAAATCTTCATCACCCTCCTCCGATGACACGTCGTCTTCTCCCGATGAGCCCGTCTGAAATAGCAGCCTCTGCAGCTCATGCTCGGTCATTCTCGGTTGTGCTGGCGATGGATCATTCTTTGAACGTTCTTGTAATTGACAGATAAAATAACTTAGTATTGGCAAAAGTAAAAATTATGACGTTTTAAAATGAAATAAAAAATCTCAAACTAAAGCTGTTTTGAAACTCACTGGAGAACGATGGTCCGGCTTCCATTTCACTTTTTGTGTTATCACTTTCATCTCCTGCCATCCTCTTCCTCCTATTTATAGTGCCTACATATGTAAATAAAATTACAATATCTAGATGCACATATCTAAAAGCTGAATATGAACGGCAGTGTTGTGAATACTTACCAGAAGTGGAAAGTTCGGTGTCATCTTCTGCATGGGAAATATATTTTCTTCTGTTCATTTCGCACGTATAACACAAGATACCTATTATGTGGTCGCCTTAATATGAACTGTCTTCGGGAAGAAGTGGATATGTTGTGGTAGTACTCAGCACCATTGACGACATAGTTTTACGCTGTGAAATGAATACGTTTTCGGACTAGAGGGTGCTATTACGTAAATGAAACAATGTTAGAATTGCTACGGGGAAGGATCAGATTTTCATGTGTAGTTCACTTCTCCTGATTCACTCCAGAACGTTAGTTTTGTGCTACATTGTAATGGAAAAGCAAGGTGAACAAAGAACATTTTCAAGATTCATGCAGTAAAATGAATAGATATATGAAACAATGTAGAACTTCTGCAGAGGAAACCAATGCCCGAAGAGAGTAAAAGGTTGCTCATGGGGCTCTCTCGACCGCTCGGAGTGCCAATCGGCCCAGAGTAGAAAAGCGTCCAGACAATCCCGGATATACACGCACATACAAAAATCTTTGTGTTAAAATCACACGACCTGTAATTAAAGGGTATAAAAATTATATATAACATAGAACAATGTAAATTAATATAAAAATTATTAAATCTAGCCATACATTACTTATAGTAACCCTCCAACATGTAACACAGAGCATTATAATTAGGCACAACTAACCTTAGAAGCAAGCTGGTGATAATTAGACAAAAAATGTTGCTAGTCAAACTGGAATGCAGATGGCAGTTAAGGGTAAAAAAAGGCACCTGACCTCATTCGCGAGCAAGAAAAAAATTAATGAAACGTGAAACAGCTTATGACATCTTAAGATGTCACCCGCCACCCATGGGTGAAACTTGTGACATCTTAAGATGTCACCCGCACGAAATGTGATTATGGGCGATACATTGGCAATTTTCCAGTCTTTGGGTACTACGTATTCCTTGGTGGAATTTTTAAATATAATCAGCTATTAGGGGGATGTATCTGAAGCTAGTTCTCTATACACGCGGGAAGAAATTCCTTCAGGATCGGGTGACTTATTTGGATTGAGCGATTTTAACAAATTTTTTATTCCGTGAGCACAGATACCAATAGGCGCCATCGTTCGCCGGTAACGATTCTTAAGCTTCACGGATGTATTCTGCGAAGACTTGGTGAACATGCTTTGAAGTACGAGTTTAATAAATTAGCCTTGTCGTAACTGTTTGTCAGTACTTCGCCATTATAGTTTCTCAGTGGATTAACTGTGGATCTTCTGCCTTAAATTTCCCTTGCGTATGACCAAATTACTCTTAGGTTATCCCGTAGCTGTTCTACAGTGTTTTCCTCTTAAGATCCATGAATGCATTCTTATACACTTCTTTTGTAGCGGCTTTAGATAACTTATAATTTTCAATAATTAACTCGCGATCATCGGCGGATAAATCTGCTCGGATATTTTTCATCTTGGTGTGGCATGCTCTCTGTCGCCTCAGTGATTTTCTCACTTTTGCCTCGTACCGTCTCGGTTCGCTGTATTCGCTCGGTTCGTATTCTGATTTTGCTCGCCAGTGCTATACAAAATTCGCGGGTTATCTATTTCCCTACAATTTGTTGTTTTGTGATTTCATGAAACTCAAATGAAATGCACTGAGTGAGAAACCGCACCGCACTGAACTATAACTGAAATGTAATGTTTTCCGAAGGCGTTACCATAAATCTTTAACCCCTGAATTCTCGATTTTGTGGCCGAGGGTATTTGGATGAGATAGAGAGAGCCATAGAGGAAGAGAGAGAGAGATAGTGAGTGGGTAAGCGGAGAGAGAGAGATAGATAGGAAAATGGGCGCCATTAGCCGACCCGGCAGAGTGGATGGACACTGAACTTCGAGGTACATTTTCGCCTGCTGGGATCATGTAGCCCACCGATCCCTTTGGAGGCCACAGTCCAGGGCGAAAACAGCTCCAGTCATCCCCTGCGAAACTTTTGCCGAGTGTCTCAAGGCAGACGGCGACAATTTACGTATAGCGTCATTAAATTTTGCAGACTGGTTAATTATATAGTGAGGAGAAAACAACGGTCCATTTCGTCGAAACTTATAATTTTAATATGCTCGCGTCCGAAGTCCATTTACTACCTTACGCCGATGCTTCTGTTTTGACCGATCGTCCATTCCGTCGCATCTCACTCCGGCTCTTCGCGTTTTCCTGCTTCACTTGTCGATAAAATCTCTCGTCGTCGTGTCTGTGGCTCGCTCTGTGTTCTCCTGCTATTCTTTTGTTGATGCCGCGAATACACTTACTTATCTCGGCGCTTATTTTCGGCCAATGAGTAGTCTTTGTCTCAGCGTAACAGATTAATTCCCATTGAAGGGAAAACTCGCTCGGCTCCCTCGTCGAAAGTGTCAACATCCTAGTTGCAGTGTTCTCAGACACAGAATCCCTTATCTTCTTCTTCCCCCTCCCTCCGTCCCTCCGTGATCTATCTGTTTGATCGGCCTTTTCGGTGCGCAACCAGGTGATGGCTGACTGCATCCGATTATTGTGTCGATGGGTGAGTGGGGAGAGGGAGGGAGTGGAGGTGGCGACTTTATAAGTCATCGTCGAGGGTGGCGATCGTCTGGCGATTCGTTCGATGGAGTGCTCCTCCAGACGGGAAATTATGTTGATCTGGGGATTGGATGGAAGATGGGGGAGTGGGGGTAGGGTTAAGGGGGATGGGGGAGGGGTAAAGGGACACGTGTGGGTTTGTTTGCCGAATTAGATTTGAGGGGAAGTGACTGCTCTTCGGGCGCCGAAGAAAAGGGTTCCCATTTTATAAGGGAATCACCCAATACTAATTTTTTTCCTCGATTGGTCCTCGCTAGGGATGAGCGGGTCCCGTTTCGGGGGCCAGGGCGCGCGTGTGCGTGCAAACACTTTTCGAGATGCGGGGAATATATATATATCTTTTTAATGAATGAATAAGATGATCGAGGCAGAGCAAACACGAGGGGACCCATTCTTCGAATTCCCGCCCTCCTGGGGAAGGAAAGCAGAGCCTCCCCCTCCCCCGTAAACCCTCGAGTCATGGGGAGGAGGGAGGGAAGGGGTTCACACGGTGTCCAACAAAGTGTTTGCTCGCCCGTCCCCCACCCCCACTTGATTCAAAGTCCCGAGGAGAGGGGAGAAGCGGTGGAACGAAAATGCATTGACTTGTAGATCCGGGAGGAGATATACACGAGGTGGAGTGGAATCCGAGTGCGAGTCGCTTATCAACGCTCCCCCCGAGACGCCCGCCATGAGAAAACAATTTAATGTTAATGTTGAGCCCAAATGGATCACTATTTGGCAGTCGTAAAAGTTTTTCCACGCTTTTGGAAATGGTCAGACAAAGGTGCGATGCGCGGAATGGGAATCTGCATTTAGTGACGATCCATAAAAACTTATGGTTGACTCCAATCCAATTTAAATTAAATTTTATAACCATTGGTTGGCAAGTAAAAGGGAAATATCTCGAAGGCAGAATTTCATAACGGTTTTCGATTTTAATCTGACGATGGGAGATTACGTACCTCGAATCGCTGGTTGGAATGCCGTATTTTCTATGTCGTGCTCGAGGTCAAAGACAACGCTAATTAGCCTTGGACTTGCCCAAACATGTCGTAGTTTTGTTGTAATTAATCAATTTGTAATCGGCAATATACGCCCAAAGTATAAGAGCCCTGGAAAAACCTCTTCTCATGACAATCACAGCTTGTTTAGTGGTTAGAGTCGTGGATTGAGACGAGCAAGACTGTTGTTCGAGGCTGCACGCAACTGACTTTTTTTTCCTTCTTCATATGAACGGCCATAAAAAAGTTTTTCCTTCGAGTTACGAATTTTGCCATAGGACTTCACCTCGTTTTTTTTCTCGTGGCTATTACCACAAAATTCGTACTCCAGTTTGAATCTTTATTGACATATGGCTTCTCTGGGAGCTAGTGATGGACCGCTTATGCTTAGAGGCCGTCATATAAGTAACACATAGAGCAGATGCTTCTTTTACCAACATTTTCGTCATTCAGAGGAGATATAAGCAGCATAAAATGAGATCCAGAACTTTATTTGCCAAGGTAGGAATGGTGGAATACCTACATATCATTAAATAATCTTGGAAGACAAATGTTGTGAGAGAAACCAAATTGAGGGTTACAAAATAACAGACGGAGTGTGTGGGACTTGGTTCATTACATCCGAAAACGTCCTTGCAAATCCTAATCCTTCGTTCTAAAGAGGCGATGAATCGTCAGAATTATGAATTTCTGTTTTTTACCATGCATAATAAATTTTATTCATAAAAATCTTAACTGTCTTTTTGGGAAAAGACAGTTCTTTAGGTAAATTTCAAGTGAACTTCACTAAGTTAATTTTCGCTAATTAGAAATCCGCCGTCTCGTCATGGCACGTCTGTCCGCGTGTTATCGCTGCATGCTGTGGAGTTGTTAATCGCTTGCTAGATAAGCAGTCTTTTGTTTTTATGTGAATCATCGTCTTCGAAGTGATTTCTTTCTGCTAGCTTTGCTTACCTTAGATATTTTCTCCTCTGTATTCAGTTCCTCGGATGATATGAAGGCGAGACCAATTCTTTTTCGAGGAGTCAGGAGTACCCAATGGTATGAGATCACCTTGACGTGAACAACTATTCATGAGAAGACGTTTCCTTGTTATCAACTTACTTTCCATTACGTCTCATGCAAAATATTCACAAGTCAGCAGTTCATTGTAGAATATCAATCATCCCTGTGTATCGTATCCAGATCCCGTCATAATCACTTCTATCCTTATTCTATCACTGCCGACGGTTCACCGCTTGCGTTGTATATGCACTCCTTGGCTAAATTTCTTCTAGGTGATTTTTTTTCACCTCACCACGCCTATTCCCTCACACTCACTCACGCTCACTCACGCTACGTAGGTATTATGCTATCGTATTCATTTCCTCTGATGATATGATATGCGGTTATTAGAGAGGCGATGCTTCATTTCCCAGGTGTGCGATGTACTCAATGGTGTAGTATCATCTTGTTGTGAAAGGATATTCGTGAAAAGCAATTATTTTGTTATCACTTCCCTTTTCCATTTTTAGGAGACAAATACTTTTGGTGTCTGCACGAATCGACTGGCAATATGAGAACTCTTCAGTCACCACCGTCGTTGTCGTCATTGATATCATATTTGCCATATTTCTCACTCCACAACTTTGAGTTTTGGCTCATCTCGAGTAATTTCCTGACTTGTTAGCCCTCAATGTATACGACTGGAAGCCCTCAATGTGTACGAAAATCAACGTGCGCATATTTTCTCCATGTCGTCGCGAGACGGAGCGAACAGCCAACCGAGGGCGCTCTCGAGAGAACGACCTCCGGAAGCTCTCCAGCGAAGTGAAATAAGTCAGGACTCATCATCTCTCGAAATTTTAAAATCTCAATCGAACGTATTCCGTCTGCGGTAATTATATTCCTTGGCGCACGGGCGCCATTCGTATCGTATGAGGGCGCATCTTCCAGTGTGGAAAAACCAAATTTGCGCACCGATGGAACTGTATGCGGCCAAGGACTGAGGAAGGGAATGATTAGTTTCAAGTGTGCCATTTCCCTATTTATTCCCCGAGCGCAATATTTGTTCCAACATTCTGGATCGGAAAGGAGAAGAAGAGGGAGCCATATTCAGGAGCCAATCAGCGCCATTCTTTGGCTAATCGAGCCGGGAGTGTGTCCTCGGTTGGCGGAACTCACCACCGGCGCGGCGCCACCCTCCGGACTAATGCTTCGTGGCTGAGCGATCTGAAGAAAGTTTCGAGTGCGGTGCGGGAAGATGGCTGCGGGAGGGTGGGTAGGTGCGGGGAGAGGGAGTTGAGTGGTGCGGGGCCGCACGTGGTGCTCCTGCCGCGCTCGACGTGAGGGCGCCGTCGTCGCCTCGATGGGCTAATTAAAATGTACGGAACCAGATGCGTTTTTGAGAACTCGATCTGTAAGTTAGGCTTCGATTCACTCAAATGATTCGTCCTTCCCTTTTCCTCTTTTTTCAGATTCCTTAAGCCTACCCCTTCCATCGTCTTGGCTCCGTGTCCTCACAGCCCCTGCCATACCTTCTTGCGGCGGCTCCCGGGGTAGAGTATAATAGGTCGACTCTCTTCCATTTTTTTAAATGTAAATAGAAACCAATAACCAATTATTGGAGCTACCTCATCAACAAAAGTAAGCAAATGTTTAACACAATGTCTAGTTAAGTCGTCTCTTTAATGCTTGGGTTTTTCAATTAATATTGTACTAAAATATGTTGAATAATTCATCTCAATACTAATGCGACACATGAACCATGATATTCAGCTAAATGTAGTGCTGATTTAAAAGCAACCATATTCAAAGCTTTTAATTGTGCTAAAGGCATTTAATATCTGTTTGCTCATTATTTTAAGGAAATTTAATTGAGAGAAGTCAAGACAAATAGTGAAGAACTTCGTTTTGGCAACCGATTACTCTATATTCGTGTGTGCGTCGGGTATTATCTACGTTGAGATATTATCGATATTTTCTTGGCTCTGTAATTACAAACCTTTATGAATTTAGCTCAACTCTAATCTTTTAAAATAAAAGCTGTTGAATAAATAAAAAGTACTCACGCTTGAGTGATGTAGTTTCATCTCTGTGAAAATTCTCTCAAATTAGTATGGAATAAAGCCGCGACCGAATTCACCTTAAGTTTCCTTACAAACCTTTCCCGCGGGCTACAACCTTGACCTGGTGATGGAAGGGCTTGCATGTTCCAATGACCCCAAGAACTGGACTGGCGGGAGCAATTAATATTCCTCACGGTAGGGCCACCCATGCCAGGTAGGTTGAAGGGTAGGAGCCAGACGTAAGGTATGGTGTCACGTGATGTGTCATTTCATGTGACGTGATGTGTCATGTGATGGTGTCACGTGAACTACACTGTTGGGAAGTGGGGGTGGGAGTCCTTTCCCAACTCTTATACTACCCTGAAAAATAAATGTCAATCAAAGAGAAATGAATCCTAGCAATTACGGGATGCCGCCCAATGGGGCGGGTGTCGGGCCCGGCATCGGGGGAGGCAAGGCCCCCGAGGTCTTCACCTCGTGATACACTTGCGCAACGGAGCAATTGCTGGATACAAGGACCAAGGAAGATAAGAAGAACAAGAAGAGAAGAAGGGAAGTACCGATAAAAATTGGGACTTGGAAAGTTAGGACCATGATGGGGACAGGGAAGCTGCAGAATATTAAACTGGAAATGTATAGAGGGAACATAAATGCCTTGGGGCTGTGCGAGGTGAGATGGAAGGACAGCGGGGATCTCTAGAGTGATAATTACATGGTAATATATGGTGGTGGGGTTGATAGTCAACGTGGGGTAGCCATTGTATTGGACGCAAAATTGGGGAGGAGGATAGTAATATATTGAACAGGTGATCGACAGGATGCTAGTGGTAGAAATAAAAGCACGCCCTACAAATTTCGTTTTGGTCCAGGTGTACATGCCTACACGCAATCATAGGGTCTCCTGGTCTCACGCGAGAGAGCTTCAAAATCCTCAACTGTAGAGTCTTTGTTGGACAAAAGCATCATTCTAGTCATCAACAGCATCGAAAAAGCCATCATATTAAACCACTACTTCGAAACGTATTCACTAAGGATGACACGATACTAGAGATGGGCGCCGCGCCGATTACGCCGTGCCGCCGGCCATGCAAGGCCGCCGCCGAGGTACAAACTACGGCGCGCCGCCGCCAGTCATTTTAATTGCGGCGGCGCGGCGCGACTTGAATTTTAATACCAAGTCCTAGAGTCGAAAGAGTATACTGACAAATTGTTCGAGCAGATGCGTTTTGGATTGATTTCCGCTGCCACGCTAGTTCTTCTTGTCAACTTTTCCTCTCCCTTCCCACTGTCAGCGTCAGCTGCATGGATGAGCGTGGTTTCAATTGGTTTTATTTTGCACCAGAGTTTGGCCCGACAAAAAAAGAACGTAGGTGAGGCATTGTGGAGAGTCACAGAGTACTCAGAAAGAGATAGGTGCGAACTCAAAAAGAGCGTAGCCAAGTGGATGGGTATTGTATTTCCATTAAAAATTGAAATTCGCTCGATTTCTTGGGAGTGGAGCGGTTTTATGTCTACTGTCGTGCGGTCGATCCTCCGGATAACATGTGTCGGTCAGGTTGTTTTAAACTGAGGGAAAATTAGATGGTGTGAACAAACAAAATTTGTACTCAAGCTAAAAGTGTAAAATTAGGACGGTATCATTCATTAATTTTTTGCCCAAACGAAATATTATCCTTCATAAGTCCTTAAACCTTACTAAGTCGAGATGGCTACTGGCATGTCAGTGGTTGCGCACGGTCTAAATAAGTATATTGACGAAAATGTGAAGAATAATTATGCAAAAAAATATTTTATGTGAAATTTAATAATATACCCGCATAAAATATGAATAATAATGCATTATTACCTTTTTGCTACATAGCTTATACGCATAACTGATATGTATATAATTGATGACGATAAATTTGAGGTATAAATATATTGTTTCTACGCTATATTAAATAGTTGAAAATTAAAGGTAGAAAGCGTAAGTTTTTCATAATGTGAACCGCATTAAGCCGATGTCCCACGGTAATTTTTTTCGCAAATTAATTCATGAATTGTTTCGTGAAATGTTTTGACCCATTACGTACGAGCAGGAATAATTCATGGATCGGGCGCTGATCGGCTGACGGCTGAGAAGATAACTCTTTGTTATTCCATCAGTATTGTATTCTCTGTGTGAAAAGAAGATGGGGAGAAGATATTTTTTCCGGGACCTACGAGACATGATATGGAATAGCACACACCTATTGCTGTAATTACCCGGGAAATACTTTAGCCATACGTATTAACTAAAGAAATTGCAAGAACATGTATGCTTGCTCACGATGGAACACGTCAGAATCCCTATGTAGCCGTTCCCCAGCCCAGAGTATCCGAAACTATCTTCACCGTAGAAAAAGTCCGAAACTTGAGATAGAAATAACGATCTGATAAGACTATCCATCACTGTCTTAGAAAAAATTATAATTTTTGAGTTTTTAATAAATGTTGTGATTTTAAAAAATCGTTCACAAAAAAATTTTCCAAAGGATAATCGAAACCACGATTCTTCACACGCAAGGCGAGCGCACTCCTCACCAGACAACCTGCTCATTAAGAGAAATTCGGCAGAACATGGCGTAAGGTTACCAACTCATGGTGTGGCCTAC
Source organism: Ceriagrion tenellum (assembly GCA_963169105.1). Classification (NCBI taxonomy): domain Eukaryota; kingdom Metazoa; phylum Arthropoda; class Insecta; order Odonata; family Coenagrionidae; genus Ceriagrion; species Ceriagrion tenellum. Next base: position 11,720,747 of record OY720632.1, on the reverse strand, counting down.
TTATACTTTCCTCGGATCCTAGTTATTTTCACGCGTATTATTCTTTATAATACTCGTAATGGTTTTATTTATGCGCGAAAACTATTATAATTTACTTTTACCCAGTCGAGCTTCATATTTTTGGAGGTGAATCGTACAGATATCATAAATTATAAAGAAATCAGATGTAATCCTCTCGCTCTGAAAGTCTCTGATTGAAGGAAAGAATGTACTGAGCGAACAATTGACATATGATAAATATCAAGCTCGGTACCAATTAAAGATATTAATGCATAAATCATCAATCTATGTCAAAGTAACCTCAAATAAAGTTATTTAGAAATTGCGAAGTGAGGGATTTACCACTCGTCGATAAAAAATATTTTATCGTTAATTTTTACCATAATACATCTCGCATAGTCTACAAATACCTTTCTTAATTTAAAGGAAAACGGCAAGAGTATGTCCAGAAGGGCAGTTCCACAATCAAATAAATACCAATTTATTCAATAATAGCATAATATTCGAGGTGCGGAATGCTTTGAGAACGTGATGGTGGTGGTCGAGGCGCATACGCGGAGAAAAGCCAATTAGTGACCGAGTTTCATGAATAATTTTCAGTTTTTGTAATTCCAGAAATTTACCAAATATTGGCGTGCGCATGCGCGGTGTAACTGAAAGAGCATTCAAGAATTATTCATGAATAAATTTAAGAAAAAATTTACCGTGGAAAACCGGTTTAGAAATAATTTATCATTTTCCCAACCGTGCTGTTCTTCCACATCGTCCTTTTCGCTATCTCCAGCTTCAGCGAAAACAAGAAATACTTTAACGGTGTGCTCTCTTCAAATTAATTTTGAAAATATTTCACTGACAAGGGGAGACTATGTACCTCGAACCGCCGATTTGAATGCCGCATTTTCTATATCGTGCACGAGGTCAAAGGCACCGCTAATTCGCCTTGGACTTGCCCAAACGCCATAGTTTTATTGAAATTAATCCATTTGTAATCGGCAATATCCGCCCTGAGTATGAAAAAGCTGGGAGAACCGTCGTGTACCACTAGTACAGCTGGAATTCTGAAGAGATATAAGCAGCGTAAAATGAGATCCAGAACTTTATTTGCCAAGGTAGGAATGGTAGAATACCTCCATATCATTAAATAATCCTGGAATACAAATATTATTAGAGAAACGAAATTTTGGGGTCCAAAATTACATACGGAGTGTGCGGGACTTGGTTCATTACACCCGGAAACGTCCGTGCTAATCCTAATCCTTTGTCCTAAAGAGGCGACGAATCATCAGAGTTATGCATTTCTGTTTTGTACCATGCATAATAAATTTTAGACATAAAAATCTTAACTATCTTTTTGCGAAAAGACAGTTCTTTAGGTAAATTTCATTTGAACTTCACTCTGTTAATTTTCGCTTATTAGAAATCCGCCGTCTCGTCATGGCACGTCTGTCCGCGTGTTATCGCTGCATGCTGTGGAGTTGTTAATCGCTTGCTATATAAGCAGTCTTTAGTCTTTATGTGAGTCATCGTCTTCGAAGTGATTTCTTTCTGCTAGCTTTGCTTACCTTAGATATTTTCTCCTCTGTATTCAGTTCCTCGGATGATATGAAGGGTTCGTTCATATGCGAGGCTAATTCTTTTTCGAGGAGTCACGAGTACCCAATGGTATGAGATCACCTTGATGCGAACAACTATTCATGAGAAGACATTTCTTTGTTATCAACTTACTTTCCATTACGACTCATGCAAAATATTCACAAGTCAGCAGTTCATTGTAGAATATCAATCGTCCCTGTGTATCGTATCCAGATCCCGTCATAATCACTTCTATCCTTATTCTATCACTGCCAACGGTTCACCGCTTGCGTTGTATGTGCATTCCTTGGCTAATCTTCTGTATCCAGATCCCGTCATAATCACTTCTATCCTTATTCTATCACTGCCAACGGTTCACCGCTTGCGTTGTATGTGCATTTCTTGGCTAATCTTCTTCGAGGTGATTTTTTTTACCTCACGACGCCTACTGTTGGTATTATGCTATCGTATTCATTTCCTCTGATGATATGATACGCGATATTAGAGATGCGATTCTTCATTTCCGAGGTGTGGGATGTACTCTGTGGTATAGTAGTTATCATCGTGCTGTGAACAGCTATTCGTGTAAAGCGGTAATTTGGTACCACTTCCCTTTTCCATTACGCGTCATTCAGAATTATCAAAGTGTAAGACATCAGTTTCTTGTGGAATTTCAACGGCTAATAAGTCCAAAGTATCGTATGGAGACGGTTAGTTAGGATTGGTTATTCTACTATTCCTACCTTGGCAAATAAGTTCTGGATCTCAATTAAGGCTGCCTTTATCTCCTCAGAATGACGAAAACGTTGGTAAAAGAAGCAGGTGGTGTATAAGTATGTTAGGTTACTGACTTAAAACAGAGATTGACGTATGTCATAAGCGGTCTATCACCAGCCCCCTGAGAGGCCATTTGCCATTAAAGATTCAAACTGGAGTACGAATTTTGTGGTAATAGCTTCGAGAAAAAAGCGAGGTGAAGGCCTATGATAGGATATGTAACTTGGAGAAAAAATTTATTTCTGGTCGTACATATGAAGAATGAAAAACAAGTTGGAAGCCCGCAGGGTCGAACCTCTAACCGTTCTGGCCCTAGCCCGAGACTCTAATAACTACACCAGCTGTGCTAGTGATACGTAATGGTTTTCCCTGCGTTTTTATACTTAGGGCGTATAATGCCGATTACAAATTGATTAATTACAGCAACACTACGATATGTTTGACGAATTCCAAGGTGAATGAGCGTTTCCTTTGACCATGTGCACGACATAGATAAAACGGCATTCAAATCAGCGAGTCAAGGTACGTAATCTCCCCTCGTGAGTGTTCAGCTGTTCCCGTTCTTTCTCATTAGCAAAACGCATATCTTCCTGGGCCCATTTCTCTCTGTGTCTTCCCGGTGTTATACACTTACAATTAGTCACGCTGTTCCTCATTGTCACTGTCACCCTCTTCGGCAGATTCTTCTCATATCATTTTCGCTGTCGGCAAAAAAGAATAGAATCAATGTAGGGTCAGTGTAGAGCTGACATGACCTAGGAAATTTCCAGCCTATATCGTTAATATCGCTTTTATGCAGGATTCATGATGAACAATGAAACTTCTACTATTTTAAAACTTTTTGGTATTCACCGACCAAGTTTAAACGCAGTGTGTTATTGTCAAGGCGTGTGTTAAGTTCACCGACCACGTTTCAATACATAACTTTTGACGAATTTTGTTATACGTCGGGCGATTGCATCTAAACACCACTGCGTGTGATATTTCGAAATATTTATGTTCAAAATTTCCAAATGGTGATTTTATTTGTGAAAGCTTTCGCGCAGGGAAGTTCTTCTGCTCATTCAAGGTTGATGCTCCTGCAAGTCTACGTGATGAGTTGTTCAATAAGATGACCTGGCCTTCGAATGTTGTGGTAGGCAAATTTTTCCCCCTTCGCGAGTCTCCTATGCGTGCTGCTGAAGTTGGGGATTTTGACAGTAGCTGTAGCAATGGCAACATTTGCCGCAGCGATAATGTTGATTCTGTTGTGAGCGATGGTGATATCCTTAACTCTGATGGAATCAGTGACTCACTAACTATATCTCGCGACATTTCTTTGGTTGATGACAGAGTCCAAGCTCAAGTGTTGGGTAATAATAATAATAATAATAATAATAATAATAAACTCGTTTATTGTTCTAGGAGTGAACTCCTTTGGAACATAGAAATGAAATACAGTGGTGTGCAAGACAATTAATATGTGAATAAGCCAATCAGGAAACAAAAAAGGGAAGTTATCATATGAATTGCTAACAATAGACATATACAACATTATCATTTAGCAATGTAGAAAAAGAACTGAATTTCTTCTTCTAACAGAAAAACGAACATTAAACATATCAGTATACAAATAACACAACTTTTGAAAAGGAAATTTAGCTTTAATAATGAAAAGAAAAAAAAGGAACTGAATTGCTTCTTCTTACGCAACAATGGACATTAATCACATCAATGAACTGATAAATGAGTTACATGGTCAGCATTCATGGTCAGCATTCCGGAAAGTAAGTGTGTGATAATCTTTCTCTTAAATATTACCAGTGATGCACTGTCTTTTACCAGTTTAGACAAGTCATTCCACAGCTTTGAGGCAACAACTGTAAACGATTTCTGGACTGTAGCTGTCCGGAACTGGGGGGGATACAAAAACAGCGGTCTTGTCTAGTAACAACATAAGTGTATTTACTAATCGGGAGAAAAAGATCCATTATGTACTGAGGGCTCCCATATTTGAGGAGATTGAACATGATGGGGTAATGGCAGAGTAACAAGAAAGACCACTGGTAGCCTAAAACCTAAAGCTTTTTGACTAGGTTCTTGTGAATCAGGTGGAAGCCGCATTTTACAAACTGAAACACACAATCTAACTAATGTAATGCGAAATCGCTATGATAACAAACCCCTATTCAGTGATGACTGTGAATTTAGAATCCTAGGTCTTAACATACAGTGTCTCTATAATAAGCTAAATGACATTGAAGCACTGACATTAATAGAAAAACCGGACGTACTATGCCTTTGTGAACGTTGGATGAGAGAACTGGATGTCACAATTCCAGGGTATGTGATAGGGGACAGAATTTGTCGTAAAGAGAAACGTCATGGCGGAATGGTGATATTTGTAAAAAATACAATTGTGCATGATAAACCGAAGATTAATCTGCAGCCTTTGAACACAAAACAAGTATTTGAATGCTCAGCGGTAAAACTTACCATTAATGATCAACATTTTTACATCTTTGCAATGTATCGATCTCCCTAAGGATCTTTCAGTGTCTTTATAGAAAAATTGGACAACTTGTTATATAATGTTACTAATTATTCTAGGAGGCCAGTAATTATTCTCACGGGAGACTTCAATTGTAACTTATTAATTGACAGTAATAATCAAAGAGAATTGCTGTCTCAGTTAGCCTCCTACAACATAAAACCCTTGGAAAAAATCCCACCAGAGTTACAGCTAGTTCAAAAACCCTGCTGGACAATATCTATACAGATTATCCAGAGTGCAACGTTAATACTGCTGTTTTTGATACATGCCTGTCTGACCACTGTGCAGTAGTGTCTGATTTTAATATCTCTGAGTTTTACAAGTTGCCAGCTCCCCCCACCATAATGAAGAGAATCTTTAGTGAGTCAAATGTTAGCTACTTCCAATTTCTATTAAGCCAAGAAAACTGGTTGTCTTTGGAAGAGGAAAACTCTCTAAACAGAAACTTTGACCAGTTCTACAATACGTTTTTGTTTCATTTTGATTCTGCCTTTTCACTTGAACCAATTAAGCTCTCTAAGTCAACTAACAAAAACTGGGTCACTCCTGAAATTAGGCAAATGTCCATGGTATTAAGAACTATGTCGTACAGTAACATGTCCTCTAAAGATGAAAAAATGCACCTTGAATATTCTAGCTTAATAAAGCAGTACCATCTAACCATTAAGAGATCAAAGAAAGAATTTAATGATAAACGTATTTTTAAATGCTCCTAATTATACTAAAATGGCTTGGGATATAATTAAACAAAATTCAAGCTCTAATGTAGTGGAGTTACCAGACCAGTTTAGTGTTATCAAAAGTAAACCAATAGATCCAATAAAACTGGCAAATGAATTCAACAGCTCATTCTTGAAGCTACCAATGGTTGATGTTCCTGATCCTCCTCATGAAATCAATATCTCCTCTGCTGTGTCACCAAAGACTATATTTCTTAAACCATGCTGTATGTCTGAGCTTTGCTCACATATTTCCAAGGTAGGGAAAAAAGCCTCAACTGACATAAATGGCATATCAGGAAAAATTGTAAATAACTGCGTAGATATGATTTTAAGTCCCTTACTCTCTCTTGTAAATCAGAGTCTGAGAGATGGAGTCTATCCTGATCCCCTCAAAGTGTCCAAGGTTATACCAACCTATAAGAACAAAGGGGAGAGAAACAATGTGGGAAATAATCGTCCAGTATCAATCATCCCCCAGCTTGGGAAAGTATTTGAGTATGCATTCAGCAAACGACTAATTGACTTCCTTGAAAATAATGACTTACTTTCTACCAAACAATTTGGTTTTAGAAAAGGAAAGTCAACAGAGCAAGCAATTTTTAATACAGTTGACACAATTATTGAAGGAATCAACTCAAAGGAAAAAGTAATGGGTGTTTTTTTTTACTTATGTGGAGCATTTCATGTGGTTGAGCATGATAAACAGAGCTCATTGTAGACCAATTTTCAAGAGCCTAACGAAGCCCTGTGTTTATATTTATAATTCAGTTTTTTTTGTAGAAAAGAATTTGACCTTATTTCCATCTAACAATGGAAAAAATGGTGTTTTTTTTTACTTATGTGGAGCATTTCATGTGGTTGAGCATGATAAACAGAGCTCATTGTAGACCAATTTTCAAGAGCCTAACGAAGCCCTGTGTTTATATTTATAATTCAGTTTTTTTTGTAAAAAAGAATTTGACCTTATTTCCATCTAACAATGGAAAAAATAGCCATGCAACCAGGACAAGTAATCATCTTTGTGTGGTATCTGCCAATGTGTAAATGATGTCCAAAGGTCCCCGCTCTGTATGTATAAAAATGTATAACAAGTGTTTAAAGTTTAAAAGTCACGCCACGTCCCCTCACCAGATCCTCTATCGTTTATATAGCAGTTGGGGACGGAAGACTACGAGGATGTGCTAAGGCAGAAGTGCTGGGCACAAAGGCAAAAAAACAGTAATCCGCGATCGGAGATGAAAAGCAGTTCCTAATCTCCAATTGTAATCCTACACCGCATGTGTTCCATTTCACAAAATGGCCTCCCCTCCAAGGCTGCCAATCGCCTGTTCCCCCTTACTCCCTTACTCGCAGCGTTCACTTTTGACCTTGCCGAAAACTTACCCTCCGAGGAAACAAATCGCCTCTTTTCCTCTGCTCACCCTTTCCACTCTCCCACCGTCTGAACTTCCCCTCCTACGACGAAAACCGCTAATCGGTCTCTTTTGATACTGACCGTGGTCTTGAGAAGTTCTACTCTCGCTGTCTCGTATAGTTGGCGTTTGATTTTGAAACTTAGACGTCAGAACACTGGTTGGCTGACCCTTACTTTGTTTGTACGTGTTATTTTGCTGAAATATATTATCTTTCATTTGGTGGTAATTTTATAAACTTGATCGTTCCCGATTCCTCCTGTTTCTCTCACTCGTATTTGGGAAGAATTTGTTTTTAGGGCATTCTCGGAGAGAGAGAGAGAGACATCTTCGACTCTCCCCTCGATTGTTTCAATGTGTAGTAAAGGAGGTAAATAGGAGAAAGTGCTTCATTCTAGGAACTGTCCATTGAAATACGTTAAAGAACATGTGTCAAAGTAAAATATGAGCGAAGATTTTCTTAGGCTATGGAATAAATATACATTTATTGCTTATGTAATGTAATGACCATTGATTTCTATTCATTGCTTTAATTGGCACTTGTTGGATAAGGAATTATTATGCATGCATGACATACGAATTCACACACATTGGAGCCAGTGACAATTATGCCAAGCATTGTTTCTTCTGCTTTTAGGGTAGTCGCAACTTACAATTCTATACTCCGCTATGGTAGTGGCGATAGAAGTATACTGAGTTAGTAGCTGCCTGGAAAGTATTTATGACTATTATTTTTTAAGAATGGGACTAAGTGCTTTTAGTAGCCGACTAAGTTAGTCGCCTTTGTAGTGCGTTTTAACTGAAATCTAAGAATACGGCCGACAGTGTTTAAAAGCTTTTAGATGGATTAGATTGGAAGCCGCTACGGCGTAGATGGCTCAACGATAAGCTTGTGTTGATGGAGAAATTCTGAATAGGTGTGTTTCAGAGTGACACAGAGAATGCCATTTTAACGCTACACTCCACCTCTTGGTCCGACAGAAGCGATGAAATTAGAGAGATACATTGGCAAACAGACAGGTACAAAAGTTCGTTCTTCCCATACACAGTAAGTTGACTCTATAGCAACTGAGCATCTCGCTAAATACTACCGTAATACAATTTAACATTTCATCATCCAAAACCTTATCATTTACATCTTTGCACGGCTGGCGTCCTAACACCCCCTGCCACAGAGCTTATGTCGCGTATCAACACCGTAGTGTATAGATGTATTAATAATTTTTTTTGTTTAATGAGATTTCACCGATCCTGACTGTGACATAAAGTAACTCTTCTGACTTGAAGCCTTATTTATACCTCTTTTCACTTTCGATCCATCGTGGGTTCTGGAAAGAAGCGCGCGAACGGTATTGACGTGGTCAACGGTATTCAACCCTTTCCTCTGATGATGCAAATGCAAAGGAAGGCTCTCTTTGAGGACGTCAATGAACCCTTGCTCCAGGCGGCATACCCTCCCCGAGGGTCCCTAAAGGGTTCGTGGATGAGCGGATCGAACCGTAAAGGGTGTGCTAGTGTGTGTAAGAACCCCTTCCCCCATAAAAACCCTGAATCGCTTTTAAGGGCGCGTGTGAATGCCGTCATATTCCATTTATCCCATCCTCCCCCGCTCCCATAACGACTAATCAACACCCTTCCCCTCTCCCCTCTCTATTTTCAACCCCCTCCCCTTCTCCTCCTGTCCCCCCTCCTCCATTCCCGCCTCCCCCTGTCCAACCCACCCCCACCGCTCCCGCCATCTGCGGTAGATGTCGTGCACTGAGGGAGGAAAGCGTCGGACATTATCTGCAGATTGATTAAATTAAAATGTTAAGTAAACGCAATATTTGACATTTCTATATTCTAATGTAAGGGATCGGGTTGGTGTGGTGGCTAGAGTACTCGCCTACCACGTAGGCGACCAGGGTTCAAATCCCTGCAGTGGAAGATTTTTTCAGAGGAAACCCTATCCCTACTTGCGTGTCTTGTGAAGGGCACTTCAAGTACAGTACTCCGTTTGTCGGATGAGACGTTAAACCGTGGTCCCCTTGGCGCCTACCGTTAAGAGCAGGCTAATTCCGACGCCGGGTTTCTGTCCACCCTTCCTCCCTTACCTGTCCCCTATGGCGCAAATGACCTTAGCTGTCGGTCGCCTTCCCAATCGAATTTAAATTATAGAAATATTTAATTTTACATATTAAAATTTTATCCTCACCCCTTTACTAATTTGTTAACTGCTTGCTTGGTACCGACTGTTTATCAATACCCGTATATATTATGATTGGGCTTGAAAATGAAATTTTGTGCCGTAATCTCCCAGTTTGATAATTATGTAGTAGAAATGAACTCGGTGTCAATAGGATTATTCGAGAGTGAGGGAGGGGGGGAGGGGCTAGTGTGAAATGATTTTTTTCTCCCGGGTTCGGAATTGCCAGGGGCACGAGTACCTATTCTGTAACGATAATAACAATTTTCAATTATAATTTGTCTCTATTGAGCGAATTTAGGACTTCACACATCCTCTCTTACAATTAACTCATTTGACGAACACAAACATCCATGTCCTAGGCAGTGAATAATCTACCCAGGAGCGATTCGAACCCACGACCTTCGGGTTAACAGGCGAGAACTTTACCCCGCCGCCACCGGGGCTGACCTACGCTAATCTAGTAAAAAAAATGATCTTCTACCTAATGTACTCTGTCGTAATCGATTTATTGTGTTTGTAAGAGAGATTTTCTCGCGATGAGTTGACCGACGGAGCAGCTGTTGTCAAATGGATCGGTGAGGTGACAATATTCTCCCGTCGTCTGCGAGGGTATGTTCATTTGGAGAGGTGGTGCTAGGGGAAGGGGGGTGTTAGGCGCTCCCACACACGCGCCCCCCACTCTCATCCACCCCGCACCACCGTGTTTTCGCCGAGGGCATTTTAGATGACGAGGCAGAGAGGAAGTCTCAGTAGAGCAACGAAGGGGGAAGATGGAAGTGGGAGGAAGGTACGGAGGGAGGTGGGTTGGGGAAGGAGTTGAGGAGAGACTGAGTCAGAAGAGGAGTGGTTGGCGAGGGGGGAAGTGACCGCACGGAATCCAGAATCCACCCCCATCCATTCGCGCTCCTAACCTCGTTGTTCTCCTATGGATGAGCCGGGCGATTTGCCTCCATTGCCACTGAGTAGGTAGTACGGCGGTCGCCATCTTTCGTATCCGCTGTCATTCCCGATCGCTCGCCTCAAAGCCGCTTTACACGGTACATTTTATTGTACAAACAAGTGTATGAACTCTTGAATGAGGAAAATTGTACCATTTAAAGCGGCAAATTGTATGATTGTCTGAATGACTTAACGGCTCTGCTAAAAAGTTCTGTATAGTTTCCTTATAAATACTTCTACAGAATTTCTTTTAAGTTCTGTAGACATTCCTTAAAGTATTGAAACGTCATTTTACGGAATTCCCTACGACGTTCTGCAGAATACCTTAGGATGTTCTGCAGAATACCTTAGGACGTTCTGCAGAATTCCTTAGGACGTTCTACATAAGCCCTTTGACGCTCTGTAGAACTCCTTACAAGCTCAAAGAAACCTCACACATTTCCGTAGAGTTGCTGAAGTTCTACAGAACAGCTTGTAAGGAGTTATTTTGCTCTGCAGAAAATAAATCTACAGAACATATGTTCTGTAGAGTCAGGCTCTCATGTTCCGTACAGATCCTTAGAAAAGGAACTAGTTCTGAAGAAAAAGAGTCAATTTCTGTAGAATTACTTACGTTCTACAGAATAGGTTCTAAGGAAATGTTTAGCAGAGGGAAAATAGAACCTGCTCTAATTTCATTCAGTTTCTTGTTCATTCGTTTGTACAATAAATTTATCGTGTAAATCGGCCTTCAGTAACATGACTCAGCCGGGACTGTTGAGGCCAGTTCGCACGGCCCGTATGTACCCGCGGAAGTAGATGCGTGAGCGCATTCACCGCTGAAGTTGCATCGTGTAAACATGCAAATTGCGCAAATGCGTGAACACGTGGCCATGAGAAAGCGCCTGTTCTTATTTGGAGCATTTGTTCGCGCATCTGTCCAGCCACGCGAGCAGTTGCGCGCGGATAAATGCATCATGTGAACGTGCCTCTGGAGGCCCCTGGAACTTTCCACTCCACGAATTTTCAGTCCAGGGATTATGGGACATTTGAATATTTGTGGCGGATATATTGACCGAAAATTTAAATAAACATTGCCAGGAAATCTTTTCAGCCTACTTTTCAGCCAACTTTTAAATGAACTGGTAAAAAAAAGTCACGCTCAGCACTGTTAGAACAGAAAGTCTAGTTCGTTTCTTAAATGTTCGTCTGCCAACTCATTCCCTATCCAAATATTGTATGTCTGTAGACTAAACAATGGAATAAAGCAACTTTGTTATTTCTCGATTCCAAAAATACGATTCCATTAATTGAACCAGCCTAATCAATACCGTGATGGAATGGAATGTCGCTCCAATCTGCCCCATCTACAATAAGAAAGACGGCTACACGAGGCATAGAATTACTAATTTTTTGCTCAAATTTTCTTTCATGTGCATTCTATCCCGAATTTATCCCATCGTTGAAAATATAAGCGGAGATTTTTGTGATGGATTCCAATCGGACAAATTTACAACCGACCTCATGTTTTCCTTGAAGCACAGCAACAAAGCAAAAAATTCTATGAATGTAATCAAGAAGTTTATCTCCGATTTGTCGATTTCCAAAAAGAATATGGCTGCGTCCATTGAACCAGCCTATTCAAAACCTACATAGAAGCTAATTTCCCAAGAAAACTTGTGAAACTGGGTGATCATTTTCTACCTATATAGAAGCCAAGATAAAATTGGGAAACAATATCACGGCTAGTTTTCAAGAGAAAACAGAATTAAGACAAAGCGACGGACCGTCACCATTTCTGTTCCACCATTGCCCTGGAGATTGTCTGAAGAGAATTGGATAGAGGGAATTTCCAGGGTGTCATAGTTGAACACAAGAACGTCTCATATTTATCCCACGCTTACAATATTGTACTGACATCACACACTCAGGGTGAAGCGGTAAGCGTAATGTACACTTTAAAAACCGTCCAATGGAAGTTTGGTCTCAAATTCAGCCGCTTTGCAACCAGATGTAGGGAAGACATGACGTACCATCAAGGAATCTAAGGAATAAAGGGTGAGTGGGAAAATGTGCGAAGAAATACAAGAATTTTAGTACCTTCGGTGCTTTAATAGCAGAGAAGACTACCAAGTGAAACGGAATAAAGGAAATGAAATCAGAAAGGAAATAAATGTCTCCAATCTCTTAACAAAGTCCTTACCTCCTGAGGCATATCACGAAATTCAAAAGATAGATTGTATAAGACCCTGATTCTCCCAGTTGTCTCATACGGCTATCAAACTCGGAGGATTCTGTAGAAATAAATGAAACGTCTCTTCATATTCGAAAGGAAATTTCTGTGGAATGTATACAGACCACTTAAGGACCATGCAAGCGGGGAGTGGAGGAGGCTTCACCGTGAGGAAATGGGACAGCTACACCAGCAGCCCAATATTGTGGGATTGATGAGAAGCAGGAGGTTAGAATGGGATGGACATATTGTGAAGATGAATGACGAGAAATGATCCAAAATTGTAATGAAATAGGTCCCAGAGGGAAGTGAAACTAGTATTTGGCCCGCAGAAGAGATAGGTAGATAGATGGAGTGAAAGAGGACCTACAAAACCCTGTGTTGGGGAGAAGTGGAAAGTAACGGCATTGGCTAGAAAAGATAGGAGAGCCTTGACAGTGACATCGCGCGATCCTCTGGGCGACATATCACGATGTTTTACTAGAGAAATATACTCGCACATATCAAGGTAAGAAAATAATTTTGAAATTCTGAACATGGTTGATAGATCTATGAGGGACGAATGGTCTAATGTAATTAACATTCATATTATTCGATTGGTGAACGTGTTTTTTATTTGTTCATCAAAATGCCATAAAAATTATTTCTTTATAGCTATATCGGTATCCAAAATAATTTTTAAACCTAATTTTGTCGACAAATTCACTCCCGTTTTCGATTCCATTATGTATCGTCCCGTATTTATAACCATGACTGGGAAGAAAAACCTTTAGAGAGAAACTTAAGTGTCGTGATGCCATTTCTAAAAAATTGCTCGCTGTAAAAGTACAATTTGATAATTTAGTCATAATTTTGTACAAGTTTCTCCATTTCAGGATGTATTTATTTTGTGTTTTACATTCTTTAAATATTATGTCCCCGGTCGCATTTCCCATTCTGTTTCGGTTTCCGAATGAAAATACTCGCCATCTGTTCTCGAAATCGGTCCACTTTTCTTAACTTTGGATATGTTTATGTATTTTGAGAGTACCATCATCTTCCTGATGGAATGCTTCTTTAATGCAGGTTCCGTTAAATATGTTTACTCAAGTTTGGTTTGCTATTACGGGAAACGCGAATGACATCTCAGTTAATATTACTGTCGGTGAAAAACTATGTATACACAAGTTTGGACGCTGATTAAAAATGAATCGTGACACTTATATAACTGCAAGTTACACCAAACTTTAGCTTGTTTTATTTTGCGCTTAACCGTGGTTTCTGATTATTTTTATAAATACACTCTCGATTTTTTATTGCGGTGAGAACAAAAAAAGTGTCGGTTTTTTGGCATTTTCGAACGGAACGCTCTCTTTGACATTAAATAGTGAAGAAACTTGAAGTTTAATCGTAATGAAACGGTAGTATTGTGTAGGAAAAACATTTATAAATGTCTTTAAACGTTCAGTTCTTTCTAATTTTCCATAAAAAAATTATAATCAAGTATATGAAACAACTTTTTCTTGGTTATGAAGGTAGTAGAAGCAAGATCTCGGTCTTGTTTTTAAGCTCTTTTCAGATATATTTTATAACAATTACCGTCGTGAACTCACATTGTAATATCGATTTTTAACGACTCAATAAACAACCGAGTATTTTAGCGGGCCCAAGCCAGCGGTGAGGCGGCCGTCTTCGCTAGAGGGGTGGTGTAAGTTGGAAGGCTGTTTCCACTTCGCGGGTTGCGTGCCGTCAATGTCTTGGAATCTCTGTAGGCACAGTGACGAAGGTCAGTGTATCAAGAAAAGGCCCTTAGGAGAAAAGGAGATGGGAAATGGTTAAATGGTAAGAGCACAATTGCCACCCAAAATAAAGTTCGTGCGAAAAGCGTGTGTAGCGATGGTTTCCGCCCTTCGAGGCAATGCACTGAAGAAGTGTATGAGTAACGGGTTGGGCCCGCGACCGGCAAGTGGCAACAGGAGAAATCGGCCGTGGATGAACGCGACATCACCAACGACCATGCCATCTATTGGGACAAGGCAAATATTCTTTGCCGCCCCAACCAGTTCTGGAAGAGGCTGACGAAATATGCTGTGGAAATTAGGCTGGAAGAGAAGAATTTCAATAGAGGCACGGGATAACACTTAATTATCGCTAGGGAACCGGTGCTCAGGAGGATCCGGGAGGTGAGAAAAAGATGAAAAAGATTTTGACCAATCATGACCCTCCCGACCCGCCTGCCTGGCCTATATATTTACGGAACCAAGGAAGTCACGACATTCCGGCCAGAAGACGATGGACGACTCGGCCATCGAAACGTCGGCACTTATGGTGTCTCTCACCCGATGGACTTCCCGAATAGAACTACTTTGATCGATGGTCTTTTATTAAACAATATGGCGGAAATGATTAAAATCCAAAAATCGATTCCTTGCACCCTATTAGTATCAAAAACTAATCTTACTTCAAGAATAGTAGTTTAATTGCAATTAGAGTTCTTTCAAATAATTTATAAATGATGAATGGATAGTAAATAAAGTGAAATGCAATACAAAAATGGATGGTAAATACAATAATTAATCAATTCTAATTTATGTGAATGCACGGAACAATTGATAGCATTCATCAAAATCACTTCTGTCGCTATCTTCACCTGAAATGGCGCCGTATTACGTCAAGAGGAGAAGTCGGACTTTTTATGATACGTTCATTAGAATAATTTTTTGAATGTCAATCGCTGATATGATAACAAAATAGTGTAATTGTAAAAATCCAATGAACAATTCCCTGCATCCTGACATTGAAAAAAGCTAATCTTACATAAAGCCTCATTTTCATCGCAAGATGAGTTGCTTAAAATATTTTCAAATGATAACTAGATAATCCATAATATGTTGTACATTAATTAACTATAAATAATATGAATGCTATGAACAATTGATGGTATTTATCCAAACCGATACTAACATTGATTTCATCAGAAGTGTTTGGCACTTCAAGGAAAAGGAATACCCGATCTTCTTTTGATGCGTCTCACCCTAATATACTTTTGGTATGTCATTTGCCGACATAAGTGCATTAATGAATAGCCTTTGAAAAAAAGAGTTTTGACCTTAAGCCGACCGCGAAATTTCTTGCGCATGTACTCGTGTTTCGAATCCAGGGCCTCGTGTCTAATAGTTGCCCTATCGTCGTCGGGAGCACTGAGGCCTCTGCAATACAACGCCTCATGAATAAAAAGGCTCCATATGTTCAGAGGGTGGCGTATAATGCCATGGGTACAAATTTACGTAAAGGGAAATGGTGCTTGAGCAATAAACAGATAATGTGACATCGACTGTTTTTAGCCCAGAGCACAGTGCTTCTAATAAGTTGAAATTCTTAGAATATGTTCCTCGTCGAAGCCTTATTTGTGAGAGGAAGTGCGTTGTAATCCTAATCTAATTTATAAGAAAAATTCTGATAGTAAAAGTTTAAGTTTGGAATTTATATCTTTAGCAATTAACGGTTAAAATTACGAAAATTGTCGACTGAAGCTAGGGAATAGCAGAAAAGCACGGGACAGTATTGTCAACACTTGTTACCACGTTTCAAAGTTTCGGAATATACTAAAATAAACAAACTCTTGTTCTGATCATATATGCAGTAAACAATATAGGTAAGAATATAACTGTTTAGACCAATGGGAAACTTGCGTTTTCAGAAAAAATCCGTGAGTGACATTTTGTGGCACTCGTCCATACATTATGTCCTCGGTGCGCTAACCGCTTCACAGGTATCGAGGTGGTATAAAAATGTGCGGAATTTCCATAAATGAACAATAAAGCTTCAAAAGTCATATTATCACATGCTCAGCCGTCCAAGGAACGAAGCACTCCAACTCTGGGGGAAATCTTGCTCAGAGAAAATGTAGCGGGAATAATTACGCCTACGACGGCCGGTCGGGTTGTGACTCTGTCCACCCTTTGCGACATTTGGTTTAATCGATGGTCAGATATGGTAAGAGGGGGTAAGAATATGTGAAAACCAACGTTGGAATATGTGAATAGTTGTCAATTTGTTTTTTTTTTCAAGAGCAAAAAAAAGTAATTCCCCTGTAGGTAGTAGTAAACTCCCGCTTCTTATGACTGGCGACCGACGAGCAGGTGGCCTACTTTTTAAATCGTTCTTGATGATGCATGGCAGGTGTTCACAAGAAAAAAATGAAGGAAGAACGTTAAATAGACTCTACTGAGGCGACTGTGTAGAAACCAGTGATTTTTCATTGTTTTCTGCAAGCTAGCGACAATAATATCTGAATTTTCCGCACCTAAACTCCGCGCCGGTAGGCCCTTCTTTATTGCACATAAATAGCCAGTGGAGAAGGGGAGGGGGGGGGCTAGTTGGGGCAGGATATTTTTCTAAAATTGTAATAGAGTTTTTACTTTAGTTAAATAGAGTAATTTGGTGTAACTAGCTCCGTATATATCCCTAGAACATTCAAAATAGGTAATGAAATTTCAAAGTTTTTCATCACTATCTGCAAACAACAGTGTCTTTCAAGTATTTAGTGAAAAATTGTAAAAACAATAAGCGATAAAAATTCTTATCCCAACCTCTGACAAAAATTTTATGTAATATAGTGGAAAAATAGATGCGTGGTCATACAACGGGTCAAGAGCAAAAAACCTTTTGACATTTCTCACGAAGAAATGGCGGATGAAATTTGTCACTACTTCACGACTTCCAAGATCTCTGCTGAGATTGAAAATCCCTAAAAAGCAGAAATGGGTTCAGGATATTGTAGTTTGGATATTATTCTAGTATAAACGGCCATTGTTTCATTCAAAGAAAAAAGTGAAAAAAATATAATTTTTAGCCAGCTTTTTTCGATTCCAGTCCACTGTGCGACGGGCCGGGTGGACGCGATGAGCATTGCTTGTTAAATTTTTAGATACAATGTTTAGTAGTTGCTTATAAGAAAAGCTTAAAAGAAGGGATTTAATATAGACTCTACTAAGGCAGAATGAGTATAAACCACTGATTTTAAAAAGTACTTATCGAGTTTACGCTGTCTACAATAAAATGTGATATTTCCTCACTTCAACTCCGCGTCGGTTGGCGGCTGGTCCTCATCGCACATACATAGCCTGTAGTGGTGGGGGGCGAGGGAGGGCGGGGGGCAAGTTGGGGCGGAAGTTTTTTCTCAAACTTCAGTAGAGGCTACTTTAATTTGGTGTAAATAGCCTTTCTTAGAAGTTCTTTGAACATAAAGTTTTTCCTCACTTTCTGCAAAAAAAACACGCGAACAACGGTGCCTTTTTAATGCTTAATAAAAGTTGTAAAAATAATATGCGACAAACATTTTTTTTCAGCCTCTTTTATAAAATACAAAATTATATATATGACATATTGGAAAAATCCATGTGTGATATGCGTCAAGAGTAAAAAATATTTAACATTTCTCACGAAAAAAGGCAGATATGGAAATTGTTTCTAATTTTCTAAACTACAAAGAGCTCTTCTGACGTTAAGCAGCACTAATAAAATATCTGTGTTTTTTCTTATTTCTAAAATTTTCTCCCTCACATCTCGAAAAGGACACAAATAAATGGGATGGCAGAAACGAAGGTATGCGATCAGAAGTAAAAGACTGAGAGACAAAAAGAGTCTGACAATTATCCAGGGTTGCCAAAAAAAGCCGACTAAGTACACCAGGGTTGAAATTCGCTATGAAAAAATCATTTGGCGAATTTCGAGGGGGGTTAATGCGAACTAGATGTTCAGGCCTCAAGTCTACATTGTAGCACATGAGACGAAGTCGTGCTTACAAAGCCACTGTCGCGGTGCCAAAGCCAACATTGTCGTTATTAAAACGACGAAATTGACAAATTTCCAAACATTACATGCACATCTAGTTCTTCCATCTAGTACATCCTGAACATCTAGTTCGCATAAACACCCCTCGAAATTCTCCGTGACGGAAGATGGCTTGGTGTTGTAACTGGCTAACACACCTGACCGGCAATTGGGAGATCCGGGTTCGAATCCCGGTCAAGTCAAATGATTTTTTCATAGCGAATTTCAACCCTGGTGTACATGCACCCGTGCGAGTGACTTCGTACCACATCATTTGTTACATGCAATGTTTGGAAATCCGACCAAAGTAGTTTGTACTTCACAATTGCGTTGATGACCTTCAGATGAATTTATGAGGTAAGGAAAGCCGAGGGAGACCTAAAACATTGTGAATGGACTGTTTCTTATAGTAAGTAGCAGAGATCTTACCGAGAACGAGTACGTGGACAGGGACGGTGGACACTTAATAGAAACAGCGGCCGCTAATGCGAGGAAGAGTTAGAAGATGCTGAACACCCACTTTAAATGAATTATCAATGATATCAAACAAATTGAAAACTGTTACTGAACTCTATTATGTTATATCAATGAGGTTCGATCGACCATGTTATTTTTTCTCAGCAATCTAAGTCTTCGTAAATCTATAAAGATCGAATCAATTCTTCAAGACAGCATTTGCGCTTAAATAGTTTTTATTGGATACTTAGCAATCGAACAATTATTTTTGAAGGCAAAGTAATGTTTTAATAATTTAATGGCCAAAAAATCCCAGGCTTGACTTCAATTACTTTCCTCAAGACTCTCATGCAAGAAGTACTCGTGATATCCTAAAAGCGAACATTGCAGAATCACAAGGGGGACGCCCGGTCGGTCCCCCGTCCCTTGACCGCCACACCCAACCCTATACTGATTGGTCCATCTTTCCTCCCTCACACTAATTTTTCTTGAATTTAAGTATTTGACTATTAACCCTTTAATGTCAAGTGTGCCGAAATGGGCACATACCTCCA
Source organism: Ceriagrion tenellum (assembly GCA_963169105.1). Lineage (NCBI taxonomy): Eukaryota > Metazoa > Arthropoda > Insecta > Odonata > Coenagrionidae > Ceriagrion > Ceriagrion tenellum. The sequence continues at coordinate 11,701,568 of OY720632.1, read as the reverse complement.
GAATCGTTGTGCCTCAGTAAACATGTAAGTTATTAAATAGGCACTATAGCCCATTGGGACTTTTTCGTCATGCTCGTGCCTAAATTATGGGCTACTTTGAGAAAAATGTTTTAAAAATGGATGGGCGTGCTTTAAATTATCTCCCTTGATTGGGATTTGGAGGGAAATTTTTTTTTCTTAAGTAGAAAAATTATTGTCCATAAAGGGTTAATATCCTATATTACTTCGTCGTATTCAGCTTCGGATTCGTCTTCACTGACTTCGGACTAGTGTTGCCGCGAGACGAGACTTGAGCCAGTCTCGTCTCAGTCTCGTTTTCTGAACTCGGGTATCGTCTCGAGCAAGAACACCGCATAAGGACGGAAAACTCCCATCTCGACTCTGTTGCCAATAGAAGCGAAAGAATTGAAGTTCCACTTTTGGTCACAGGCTGCGCTGTTTAAGTTATCAAGCCTTATAGCAGACGTCTCTGGGCTAACTATACGTGTTCTTACGTCTCCTTTTTCTCCGCCAGTACGATTATTTATACTGCAAGTAATACCTTAAGGCATTGGATAGTAAATTAATGTACCTAAGGTACCAAGCCATCGACGAGAAAACTCTCCAGAGCGTCGCGAAATAAATCAATGACTCCGAAAGCGTACAGAATTAGGTGATGTGATCGATGGATTCGTATTCCGAATTCCACCCTGCAATTCCTAATTTACGATGTAAGGAAAGGGAAAAGAGTGAATTGAAATAATATTTAATGCAATTAACTCGAATGCTAGTTCACTTACGGTTATTCTATGCCAATTCACGTAAATTGAATTCACCGCTAGCAAAATCAGCTGATGTTATTGATGCCATGACAATTAAAATGATTCGAAAGCATTTCCCCTTTATAATTCGTAGGGCGTAGAAAAGTAAAATGGACATTGGAAGAACAAGAATACACGAGCGGGCGGGCGGGCGGGGAAGCGAGCAAAGTATTCCAATATGTGTTAAAAAAGAAACAAGTATCAGTAACTTACTTGCTTGATTATAATCCTTGGAAAATTAATCTATGTCTAATACAATTGGTTGCCCGTTATAGACAAACGGTCAAATATTAAATTGCCTGAAGCAGATGAAGGTCAACTGCTGAAATGAAAATGAACAACTTAAGCTCAGAAAAGTCACGGAAACAAATGAACGAATGACGAAAAATGTTGGAATAGCATACGCTGGGAATGTCAAAACAAAGGAATCACACTGTCATGTGCGCACTGTTGGAGGCTCTGGGAAATATATGTATACGTACACTGGACACAGTCTCTCTCGCCAGCCAATGATGGAATAGCATACGCTGGGAGTGTCAAGACAAAGGGATCACACTGTCATGTACGCACTGTTGGAGGCACCAGGAAATACATACGTGCACTGAACGCTGTCTCTCTTGCCAGCAAATGAAAGAATAGCATACGCTGGGAATTTCAAAACAAAGGAATCACACTGTCACCTACGCTCAAGGAAATATGTACACTGAACGCCGTCTCTCGCGTAATGGCTACCCTGCGGTAAGGGCAACGATCGTCACCCACGTGTACTTACATTAACCTTAAACTAGCTTTTGTTCTTTTCGCCGAGAATCTTGTTCCTCATTTAGGTATTCGAGTACTCAGTAAAGCATCTGACACAAAAAAACTTCGCAAACCCATTTTGAACCAATTCGTCTCGTTTAACTTCGCATACACACGCCAAACTGCCTTCACAACAATACAAATGTCGTCGTAAACAAGGCTCAAAGATCGCATCCGTGCCACCTATCGTCAAGTTTCGGAAAGCTATTAACCTGCAACAGAAATTTTAGCAAAAGACGATCGAAAGCGCATCAAGAGTCGCGTCCTTATGCAGTGTCCTTGGTCTCGAGTCTCGTCTCATGAACCCCAGTCTCGTCTCGGTCTCGAGTCTCGAACGAGACTCCCGTCTCGTCTCGTTTCCCTCAAAATAAAGTACTATAAAAAGTCCAGTTTCCCTTGCGTACGTAATCGCTGAATCGGTACACTCGAAATAGTATTGACACTTATAAGAAGTTTAAATACATACAATTGGACCCCCAATACACCAAACTGCATGTACAATAAATGATTTTATTAATACTCAATGAATAAACTATAAATATGAAATAAAAAACTGGTGAAAAATGGCTATATAGTCTCAGCTTAAGTACAGAGAAATGTACAGAAGGTTAAAAAAATAACTTTTAAAATAATGTAATTGGTTAAAAAAACAATGAACAGTTTTGCTTCAAAAAGTAGTTTCAATAATTATCAGATTTGAAACAGTAAAATCATGATAAGTTTTATATATGACTGGCCAAATTGCTCGTCACCGACGAGTTCACACAGAGTAAACTTCTGGCAGATTCGAGGCCCAAGGGGTTTCTATGCTTTCTCATAGTCAATGCCACCCGTGAGAACAATCTTTCCGCTAGAACAGATGTAGCGGGAATGATTAGTAAGTCTCTCGCCATTTTTGCCAGCACTGGAAATGTTGACTCATTTACCTTCCACAAAGTCAATATGTTTACATTGCTAGGGGAACTCAGCTGTTGAAGATAATCTTCACGTTCTTTCCTCCATTCTTCATACTGGAATGACTGGCAGCTAGAATTAAATTTGAAGAAATGCGCGATAATGAACTTTTGGAAAAAGAATGGCTTTCCCCGGAAAAATTATTGTATCAAAGAAAAGAAAATATCTAACGTAGAATCTATTAAATACTTAGGCTTCACCACCACTGAAGACATATCATGGAGGAAACACATCAGGGAAATAACTAGTGTAGCAAACCGTAGATTAGGATTCGTAAAAAGGGTTCTAGGCAAATGCGATGAGAGAGTAGGAGAAAGAAGCTATTTTACACTTGTCAGGCCTCATTTAGAATATGCCGCTAGTATATGGGATCCGTACGAGGAAGGTATGATAAAAGAATTAGAGGGCGTACAAAGGAGATCCGATAGGTTTGTTAAAGGCCGTTATGATAATTGTATAAGTGTTACGACTTTAATAGTAGAACTAGGATGGGAATTACTATCAGAACGCAGGTTAAAATTTAGGTTAAACCTTTTAAGTAAATTCGATACAGATTTGTTCACAAATGACGTTAGATATATATTGAGAACCCCTGCGTATTATGCTAGGTTTGATCATATTAACAAGATTAGAGAGATTGACTGTCGTACCGATAGATTTAAAATGTCATTTCCCCGCGTACTATAAGAGAGAACAATAGGCAGCGTAGCAAAGGGATAGGTAGGTGAAATATAGTTAGTCTGTAGTGCATGATGCATGCAATAACAACCAATAATCCGTTTCTTATTGTGTAGATACTAACCATCTAGCTGCATGTGACCCTGTTCTCTAGCATGTCTCCCTTAAATATCCTACTTGCATGGCAATAGTGCATGTTTGGTGATCTTCACCCCCTGCCACACACTCTCGTGTTGGCTCGCAGGGTATTAGGTAGACGTAGACTGACTAAGGATAAATATTTTAAAATTATCAACTGATAACAATAAAAGAGGCGAAAACTCTTTTGAAAAGTAAAAAAAAATTAAATAAAAGTTCAGAGATAAATTTTATTTTTCTGGTGTGCATGGTCAAAACAGTTATGGTCAAAGAGCTTAATCGACAAGGGGTAAATAAAGGGAATAGTTTAGCCGAAATAACTGTGCCGAATTTCGGCACAAATTTAATCATTCCGTATTGGTCATTTTTGACTCCTTTCCCACTGTGTCAATTCGTTTTTCCGCGACGTTCGTCGCAGAACATACCTCTCAGCATTGGGTTGTACCTACATATATAGACAATACATATCTAGCAGGTTGTCCTCATCACTTTATACCAAAGCAGACCTATCAAGATTCTCTTGATCCATTGACTGAGCGGACTGCATTCGAGTGGAATACTTATCGAGATAGACTTTGAACATTTCTTCAAATTTCGGAATGAAGATAAATCCAAAGAAAACAGAAGTAATGAAAACCTCTAGGACATAGGAAACTTGGCTTGTGATTGAAGTTGGTGGAAACAAAATCGAGCCAGTAGAACAGTTTATTTAATTACTTAGGTATCACGCAAGAGGAAAACGGGCCTAGTAGCAGGGACATACGGAAGAGAATAGCGCTAGCTAAGGAGAGTTTAGCAATAGAAGCGAGCTAGTTACGGCGGTATTGGGTGAGGATGTGAAGAAGAGGCTGGCGAAGTGCTTGATATGGAGCGTAGCGTTGCATGGGGCAGAAACGTGGAGCCTGAGAAAGGAGGACGAGAATAGGCTGCAGGCAATTGAGATGTGGGTGTGGAGAAGGATGGGGAAGGTGAGGTGGACGGATAAGAAGACTAACGAGGACATGCTTGAGATGGTGGGCGAGGAAAGAAAGCTTCTGAATAAAACTCGAGATAGGCAGAGTAGATGGCAATAGAGGAAGTAATAAAGGGTGATGGGTTGCTGAAGAGTGTGATAGAGGGAAGGATGTTGGACAAGTGGGGAAGGGGAAGAAAGAGAATAGGTTTCATGGACGGGATGAAGAATGGTAGATCGCATGCAGAGGCGAAGAAAGATATAATAGAGGGAAATAGGCCCCTGAATGTGTAGAAGACCGGGAGGAGAATCTCTGACATTCCACAAAGTCTATCTTTAGAATACATTTTTTTTAAGCCAATCAATTACCCGTCGCCCGATAGGCTACTCGGTCGTATTACATACTAATCCTTATACTTCCTCCCGCCTGATTTGACGTTTTCCCACCATTTTCTATTTTATATCTTCATCATAATTACTTCTGAGACTCAATGATTCATAATTCTACTTGATTCCGATGGTCGTGCATTATTCTATGCCGCTCATACTATTGCTGTTTTTACCCTCAAATGTACTCAACTGTAATCACGCAATATTCATTCTTTTCAATAGAGCCTGGAGATTTTTTTCGGAGTCGAAGTCTTTCAAGGCAACCTAGTTCGCTCGTCAGTTTCCTAATGTTCTAATAACAATGAAATGATTTAGATGACGCGTGTTACCGGCGCAATATCTGTCGTGGTTACCGTTCTCTACCGTTTTTCAACCGCTTGAATCCTCTTCAGTGCATTTCATTGTTTGTCCGAGAACGTGTGTGTTTCGTGGTGAAATTTGTTCCCGAGAGGGCATTTTCCCTCTCGCCAGCCGAGTTGTCCGATTCAAGGCCCTCCTCATCCATCAATGAGACCTCTCGTATCCCGGCGACCCACAGTGGTCCTCGGCCCATGTATTTCTGGGACATGAAAAGATTTTCTCAGACCAAGATGAAATTTGGTGTCTATAGGTTTTCGGGGTCGCTGAATACGAATGTGATGCCAAAACAATTGAGTGTTTCCATTAAATGTGAAAACTTGCGGATTTCATTTTTTGCAATATTTGTGCGACTAGATTTTATTTAGTGCAAATAGGACCATAAAATTAAAATAGGCAAATGTCGGCAGACACTTATGAGTTTGTTGTATACTTAGTGATGTTAGTTACACTTTCCAATAGATTTTTTAATGGAATCTCATGGAATGAGTGAACGTCTCAATAATTTTAATTATATTTCGCGGATTTAATTTCTCTAATTTTCATGATTTTCAATTTGAAATCGCATATAATGACGACTCAACAATACATTTTTACTTAAATATATAAATAGTACATACTTTCCGGAGATGAACCTAGTTCTTTGAATTACAATCGATGCAACAGTCTTCTATGTAAGCGACTCCGAAATTAACGCGCATTTGACTTTTGATTATATTAGTAGAATGCATACCTTACCTGAGCGTTCTCTTATATTACCTCTAACAGTAAAGGTGCGTGATACCGGTTCAGGATCTTCGAATTCTGATGCGTCATCACTTACTCTATCCAAACGTACTGCACAAAATATTTACCAAATACTTTATTTTTCTTACCATGTCCCATTTTTCCATATACTGGGACCACTGTGCGCCCACCACACGGCACCACTTCAAGCTGTCCCCCTCTCCCCCGTTACGGCAGGGATTGCCTCCTGCACTCACCGGTTAGGGGCTGGGATGGAGGTGGGGGGGATGAGGGGTGGAAGAAGTGGTCGGGTGAGGAGGAGAGGAGGAGGGGGGGCGGGGGGGGGGGGGCAAATGAGAGAGAGGAGTGGCTGCGTAAAAAGAAGAGCGTCTCTCTCTCTGCGGTAAAGGTGCGCTGTGGGGGCGAAGTCTCCTCCCGTTTTTCCAAGTTATTCCTTCCCTTCCTTCCCCCCCCTCTCTCTCTCTGAACAATGGACGGGAAGGAATCGTCTCTGCCGTCTTACTCCTCCCCTTTACTTAAGTACTCCCCCCCCCTCCTTCCGCTCCGTCCCTCCTCCCCCCCCGCACCCCTCCTCCCGCACCCCCCATGCGACCGCACCCTGTGGCGACGGTTGCCCCATTCGAAGCGGCGGGGGCGGCAAATGGGGCTGGCGCTGTCGAATTGGTATCCGAGGGAGGGTCAAATGGTGCGGGTTGGTTTCTTCTCGGCGGATGGTTCTGGTGCAGAAGAAGGGATTGAAGACTTCTAATGATGCGGATGACACCAATTCGATTTCGCTGTGGTTTATATCGATGCTTTCGTTCTCTGGGAGTTCGCCAATGCGGGCAAGATTGAAGTTTCTTTATTACGTGGTTAATATTTTCATTTAAAACATGAATGCTATTTGAGAATCGAGTTGGTAACCAATGTTTTTAAGACAAATTAATGATGAACTTTATTCATAGCAATTTTCGAAAGAATGTCTTGCTATGTATCTGGTAAATATGAAGCAGTTGAATTCATATATATATATATATATATATATATATATATTCATATAATTTATGTCTCCTTCTTTGAAATTTAAGCCACCCGACATCTTTCCAACTGGCATCCACTGTCAACAGAAGTGGAAACCAAAAGTCATTTGTATGATAGGTTTAGTTTTAGCCGAAATTTCTTACTAAGAGCCATAGTAATTTTGAAGTATTTTAACTCCTACGTTTCTATGTTACCATACAGTAATCCACCGGGTCGTTTCTCAGGGTCTGCCGTGACAACAATGAAGGAAAATGACGATGCCCCAGAAATGAAAACTGGCGATGAAGAAAAGTGTGAATAGTTTTACACACAAAAGGGGCTGTCCATAATCCACGTAGACACCAAACGGGCGGGGGGGGGGGGGTTGTCAGGGAAGGTCCACGTTGGTGGTTGGAGGGATGTCTACGTAGACAATGAACGACACGACGCGGAGGGAGCGGCATTGCACTCACGGCACACTCAGTGTTGCGAACGGTGGCGGGGACGCCGTGTCGGTGGCAGTCCGCTCGGTGCCGGAATGGCCGGGCATAGCACGGCCTGGTTTCTCGTACGACGCTGCCGTGTCTCGGTCTCTCGCGGGAAAAGTCTGTGTGGGGGGGGGGAGGAGTGGGGGGTGAAAGAAGGGGTGTCCGGATGAAGTCTACGACTTTCCACGATGGAGGGTGGGTGGGAGGGGGGGGTCAAAAAGTGGATTATGGACAGCCCCAAAGGTGTCTCCTCATTAGGCAACGTTTTATCAGTTGTCGCGAATACGATTTATGGATCTTAATTGAACAGAATAGTATTTCTTTTTGAATGGAAAAAATACTTTTTTTCTCTCTCCTTTGCAAAAAATAAAAAAACTATTTCTCGGAAAGAAAAAAGAAAATCCCAATCTATTTGCGAGATGATTTTTGCTCTCTCGGACGAATGAATGAATGCGTGTGTTTTGTGATGGCGAGGAAGGAGCATCGATGTCACGCCGATGGGTATCGATGCTTCTTCCCCTTTTCTGATTCGCGCATCGCCCCTTTCCCTCCTCAGCCCCGGTCTCATGCCCCCCCCCCTTCCCCGCCCCGTCTCGTTGAATGGGAAGGGAGGTACATTTCCCCGCCACCCCTGGGGGAGGGCGGGGTCGTCGTGGCAGAGAGAGAGAGAGTTTTAACGGCACGGCCTCTCGACTTCTTCTTCCCCCCCTTGGGCTTAATTGAAACCCCACCTGGAAGTGCCGCCCCTTGCGGAAGATTATGTCCTCTCGTCCCCCCCTCAGGGGTGGCGAACACTCACGCACGCGGGTGCCGCCGCCGCTCGGTGTAATGAGAAGGTGCGTGCAGGATTGCGTGCGTGCCGAGAGGGATCTGGGACGAATTGCTTCGAGCGCGGCGCCACCCGACGGCGCTCCGTCGAACTCAAAGGGCGTCATCCTCTGTCTTGTCTCTCGCTTCAAGAACGTCTCTCTCTCTTTCTACTTCTTTCAGGGGGTTTGCGTTGTGAGTCTAGATGTAATTATAATATTCTTTATTCCATTTATATGTACATGAGTATATATTATGGATTGGGATCTCGTTGCCAAAAACTGTTGTCTAGAATTCCGTATACAAATAACTTTTTGGAAAGTGGTACCGCCTAGTGATGAAAGATGGAAGTTCAAATATAAAAACAGTCGACAGATTGTAAATAAACACGTCCTACCGGTTTTGCCATGAATTTCAAATTGCCCAAATTATTATTTGAATGAATTGGTTTTTACTTACAAGCAATCATAATGTAGTGGATAAAAAATGTAGTACCACACGCTGGACGCGGGGTATACACTTTTAATATCGTCCGGTCTACAGATGTATTTAACCTCTCCAAATTCAATTACAGAAATGCACAACTTCTTAGCACTTCGTGAATATCGCTATACGGAAATTTAATAATAATGCGAGGTGACTTCATGAGTATTCCCAATGGCCATCATTGCAGTATACAAATTAGTGCACTCAGTCCTTGGTGCCACTTCGATTAGAGTCTTTTCTGTTGTTATTGTAAATAGACGTAGTTAATTGTTGCTAACGTGAGACTGTAGTGAATATTCAATAACGATCGAGGAGATATGAATTAACTGATGATTAGAATACACCTTGCAATTTTTGTTATCTAAAAGTTACTTTGTAAATGATAGAGAGGAAATATCTATTACAGAAAATGCGTAAGAGATTAATAAAACGTTCATCCTTTGCCGACTTCGTTGTTTGCCAGAATACGATTATAATTGGAATGCATTAAGCCCGTTCGGCTTAAATAAAGAATTTAGAATGCCTTGTTTGAACAGAACTTGCTTCGTGCCAGGCTGCAAAACAGGGTTAGCGTCTACGAGGACCCAAAATAAGAGACTTGGTAAATAAGAATCTGTTCAAGGCGACGGTAAGTGCATTCCTTTTTACCTACACTGCAATGATGGCCATTGGGAATACTCATGAAGTCACCTCGCATTGTTATTGAATTTCCGTATAGCGATATTCACGAAGTGCTAAGAAGTTAATTGTGCATTTGTGTGATTAAATTTGGAGAGGAATTCAATATATATATGTAGACCGGACGATATTAAAATGTGTATAATTGCGTCCCGCGTGTATTACTACATTTTTTATCCACTACATTATGATTACTTGTAAGTAAAAACCCATGTGTATTCATGGAAAAACCGGTAAGACGAGTTCATTTACAATCTGTCGACTGTGTTTACATTTGAACTTCCGTCTTTCATCACTAGGCGGCACCACTTTCCAAAAAGTTAATTGTTTACGGAATTCTAGACAACAGTTTTTGGCGACGAGATAACAATCCATAATATATATTCATGCCTCTCTCTCTCTCCCTCGAATAGGGTTTTTTTATTCAACCTTACGCAGGGATACTTAAGTTTCGCGTTCATTGGGCCCCTTCCTTAATCTTTACATCCTTGGCTTTCACGGAGGTCTCTTGCTCGGCCCCGCTCACGGGTCGGGTCGTCGACGCATCTGCGTCGCACTTCGAGAGGCACACCGTTTAACACCGTCGCGTCGCCCGAAAGCAGAGAGAGATCACCCGATCCTCGGACAAGATTGCCCTTCATCGGTTCGAGGGATTGCGACTACCGATAAGATCGTGTCTACGTTTTGAAACGGTCGAATGAACTCTTTGGAGATGTCACTGTGTAATTCCCTGCCGATTACTTTCCTTGCATTCCGCTGGAAAATGCGCCATTTGGCCCTTTACGAAGCGGGTTAATTTCTCCACTCGTAACCCGCTCCTCGTTTCTCCGCTTCGCCCGCCTTCCGTTCCCGTGGCGACAAACGCGGGCTAACCTTTCGCAGCCCACTGGACACTAATCATCGCGGCGCCACCGTCGCCCCACCCTTAGCACACGCCTCCTCATCTCCATCCCCAATTGAAAACGGAGAATTTATCATTCGCTTCGTCCGCTGCACGCACAGGAGCGGGAGGCGCTCTTCGCCCCTCATTTTTTTTACCTCGTTTGGGTCGGGAGCGATGTGAGTTCTGTGATTAAAGGCTGGTTTAAATTAGTCTATTCCGACTCGGCTCGTTAAGTTTCACAAGTAAAAAAAATAATTAACTATTTCTATTGTTTGCAATCGGTTTGAAAAATTTGGCAAAAGCCACCGTAAAAATTTTTCTCTCTAGGGTCACAGTCGAATGAACTGCCGGGATATGCAAATGTTTTGGCGAATGAAATTGGATTTGGGCAGTGTGACCCACATTTGTCATTTGAAATAGTTTCGTATTTTGGGACATTTTTCCGATTCGACGGGAATCTCGCCCATGCCGGCGAAACTCACTCTCTGCACACTGAGCACTCGTTGGGTTCGTGCGTTTGAATATCTACCGCGTGCGGGATCCGAAGAATGTCAACGTGAAAAAAGAAGGTTACTAAAATCCTTGAATGCGAGAATAAGAGAAGCTGAATGCCGATGTCGCCTTAAGAGGAGAGAAAATAGGGCGAATAGATTCCTTCACCTTATACCTAAGAAACACTATCACTTGAGACGGGAGAAATGCTAGAGACATAAAGTGAGAAAAACCTCAATCTATGAAAACATTTGCGATTAAATGGCCACTGCTTCGTTAAAAGAAAATTTGATCTTATGGCAGGGAAACAGTGTGTGAAAAGATTCGTATGTGGCGTGTCGTCACTCAACGGATCGGAAACATGGAGCATTAGAAAATCAAGCCAGAAAAGATGAGAAGGCTTAGAAACTTGGTGTTGGAGGTGGCTGTTGAAGATCAAATGGGCGGAAATGATAAAAAATGGGAACATGTTCAGATGAGTAGACAAGGAGAGAACCATAGGAAAACTGCAGACAAGAGATGCCGGGTGAATTTGTCCACAAACTAAGGAAGTATGGGTCTATGATGAATATAACTGAAGGAAAATCGGGGTATAGTCCATAGAGGATGACAGTGAAAAGCACTTTGAACAAATAAAGAAGAAAGTGCACGATGGGGACTACCAGGGAGTAAGATAACCACTAAATATAACTATAAATAACTATTAGCTCTAGATGAGGAAGGATGGATGGCTGCAGTTAGAAAACCTTGGAATTGAGCGGTTAATGAACGAACTAGATGTTCTGTTTAACCCTCTTCTGTAGTTAATCGCATCTATAGTGTGCAAAACCGCCCATTGTTACGTGGTGTCAATCCCAGTGTCGATCATTTTAATAAGCTTTGACATTGGGTTTTCTCCGGCTGCAGTTTTCCAAGAACTCACTTCATTTATTCCGCGACAATGGTGTTTCATTTCCTAAAATGTGCTCCGTAGGCTCCTCATCCTCGTCGTATAGACGTCTCCCTTGTCGAACATCATCTCGTCTTCATTAATGCGTAAATAGAGGAGAAATTATCAGAGGGAAACTAAGTGACGTCATGTCCGGTTCAGAAATGCGCGCAATACTGGGAGACTGGGAAATTTCTCCTGAAATGAAATGTTGTGTTCTCTGGGACCGCTTCGTAATCTGGACTGCGCAGAAACGCTCGAAATCGCCAGAAGACGGCGCCTTGTGCTCTTTCTCTTTTCGTATTTATATTTCACTTAAGTCCCGTCATAGTTCGCGAGGTCATAGTCACGATGAGTGGCAGTTAGTGTCGATTTTATTCATTAGCCAGGCTTCCTAATTCCCGCGGCAGAATAGGGGGTTCAAGGGAAGTAAATGTCCAGCCCTTGCAGTCCAGCAAAGATGGGAGCCCAGAATTCGAGAGAGGGCACAACCCAAGCGGTTTCTTCCCCAATCAGCTCTCATGCCGTGCTTAACTACGTGCGGCGATGCCCATGTCTCCCAGAAATCGGGGCTAAAAACGTGAAAATGGCCACGAGAAAAAATTCGTCCTAAGACAATCACCATTGGAATTAGTAAAATGTGGGTAGCGCAGCGGTCTGAGTATCGGCCCGGCCCCGAAACAGAATGTGTATTTTGTCTTTCCTCAACGGTTGATGGTTAAGACGAAAAACTTTCTGTGAGAGCGGCGTTTTCGTAATAAATTAATAATAGAGGTTTTATAGGCGAATAAGTAGGCAATGCACACAGTTGATCAATTCTTTGTTTTTATTGAGCACAGTAAATACTTTAATTTCTATAAAATACTTAATAAAACTATAGATATGCCATTAAACTTCCTATATCCTTAATCTATAATTTTACTTCATATTTTGTTATATTTTGAAACATGGCAGGGATTCATTCATATCTTATTGGACTGTATTTACTACTTAGAGGATGTTACTGCTTGGGAAATTAATTTATTTTTTGAACTGGTTTGAAGTGGTTTGAACTGAGTCCCATATTTCTGACATAGAGCCAGACTTGCTGGTTCCTAAGGAAACGGAAAATTTTTTAAATTTTCCGTTTCCTTAGGAACCAGCAAGAGGTCCATTTATCATTATTTAAGCCAACATATCAGTATTGCTTATCTCTTCATGTGAAAAACCGCTGTCAACAGGGCGTATATTACATTTTTTTATAACAGACCCCCAGCTATCACAAGTAGCTTCTGACACTGTGGTACTTACAAGAAATGTCAGTAGCTTAATACCAATACGATATTTCCGTTGATTATCTGTCACTGTCAGTTTGAACAAGTACTTAACCCTTAAACAGTGTATCTGGTTTTCAACAAGCGTTCTTTGAAAATATCATTTCACATTGAAAAAAACGAAAGTCATATCCGCATCATTTCCTTCGTACTCGTGTTCTTCATGCGTTCACTTGGTTCAATTATACCGCACCAGAGATCGCCACTGTCGCGTTCAAATTCGGGGACGTGGCATGTGAGACTTTGGGCGTCTGTCGCGTCCAAAGAAAAGGTTTTTTCAGGGTCGTGGACTAAATTCGATCATCGAGGAGAAGCGCAAACATTTGTAGATCGACTTTTGTCGACTATCGCGGCGAAAGGGTTAATATCTAGAATATTATTACTAACTCTTGCAAATTAACTTCTCAGTCATCCAGAGCAACACTTGCTTGAATTCAAAGAAAAGTTTCCTTTTGTCAACAGTTGATAAAAGTGAATGGAAGCAAACACTGATTGTATTTAAAAAAACCTTCAAAAGAACCAAAACATTTGTCTGCTTTTTCACATGAAAGATTATTTTTTTGTAAGTATCAGAAAGTCCCAATTAAACAGAAAGTCAGCTATTTTCATAACTTTGGCAGTGTTCTGTTCATCTTCATCTGTACTCAGATAAGCCAGGTATTGATCTGTGAGTGACTCTAAACACTTCAAAAACGCGTTTGCACACTTTTTAATTTCAATTACTACTTCGTTGCCAACTGCTTTACAAAGTAACCTTAAACCTTTGCTGCTGACTGAAACATCAGGTAATGGCACACCCTTGAAGGCGCAACTGTCCATGATGAATTCACAAGACAATTTTTTGTGCTTGAAGGAAGCTTCAAGCAATTCGTTAACGGTTGTAAGTAAACAGCCCCTGGAATTGGCAAAGGAAATGTCATTTACATAATCTAATCATAATCTCTAAATGTGCTTGAATATTTTCCATGAACTGCACACACTGCCAAGGTAAGTGGTAACTGAACTGAACTTCTTTTGAAAAAGAATATAAAACGGAGAAAATGTCGGCAGGCAAAAGAATCACAAAAATATTTATTTTTGAAAGCAGACTGTCTTTCAAAGCAAAAGACTGGACTTTTTTCTACTGCAGAAACGAGACTTCTCTAATCTCTAAGAAAAGTTTTAAATACAGATCCTGAGTAGCTTGCAAACTTCATTATTTTGAATGGTTTTGGTTTGTAAAAATAATATGCAAACTCTTTCGATGACTGAAGAAGAAACTCATACTTTTTCTTTCATAGTGTCATTTATGAGGGCGTCACATTTTTCAACTACATTAGGGACAGACGAATGATTTTCACATAGTTAAATTCTGTGCATCAAGTCCAAGAAAAACTATAAAGTTTCTAGAACAAATTTATCTTTCATATGTTATTCCACACCTTATATACTGTACTACCCATCAAATGCCAAACCAACTAAATTATTTCTCAAAAATGATGTATCAGAGGAACATATTTTGCATGTAGTACAGATATACTTCCAGTCAAACCCTCCACAGTGAACTCTGGAACAAAGATGTGCTCAAAATAAATGCAGTTGAACAAGCGTTCAGATGAAATGTCAAAAATGGATACTCTCATGCCATCTGTATGCCTTGATCTGTGGTTCATTGTTATTTTGTCTGCACAAATACCAACAGGAAGGTCATTACTAATTACGTCCGATGCAACTTCATTTTTCAAAACAGAATGCACATGTGGCAAAAACAAGGTACAAAATTCTTTGGTATGATTGGAGTATTAGAGCACCTTATTGAACTTCCACACCGATGTATTTCAGTATTTATAGATTCAAATGACTCCGTCGCCGTCGTACGATGTTCTGCTTTGGGGTGGCCCGGCAAGTCGAAGATCATTGGTTCGATTACCGGTCCGGGCCGACTTATTCTCGTGGTAATTTCTATGCTTTTATCGCCTTTTTCTCGTCCGACATGAAAGCTTTTATATGTAAGATAATGGTTTTTAAGAGACGATTTATTGCCATTGAATAAAAGCAATCCCCAGTGAATGCATGACCTGGATGGATGCGTGAAGGAAAGGAATGCGCTCTCTCGAGGATGACGTCAAAGGAGTGCCCCCTACCTGCTGTTGTCGCGATACACGTGTTGCGTAGGTACAGACAAGGCGTAAGTTGTGTTGCTCTGTTGGGAGAACCACACTCATCTCTGTTTGCATTTCGGAAAAATTACTCGTTGATTGCAAAGTTTGAATGTGGGGTAGTTTTAGTTTCGTTTCGCTGGTGTGCTCAGACGGCGCCGGGGATCGCGATGTGAAAGTGAAAAAAATGGAATAGCAAAAGGGAACAAGAGCGACGCAGCGAGCGAATTTCCTTCGACGGACTGTGTCCCGAGGACTTCAGGTCGTCACGTTCTACGGATGCATTTGTGGGATCGAGGTTATGAATTGTAAATTTCGATTTTCTCATGTAACCGAAGTTGAGATAGCAATAATTTTGTACGATAGTAAGTCAATCATTGTAAAGTTTAAAGTCAGTAGATTTATTGATTAGTTTTAAGACGCATTTCTTATCGCTGTGCAGAAATTTTTCTATCTGGCTCTCAGCGTGATTTCAACATTTATAAAAATATTTCTTAAAATTCACGATTGCCAAATGCTCTCCCGGCATTCTTTATTTTAATTATCAAGGTAAATTTTACTCCATTACGTTATCCTAACCTTAGTGGTCTGTCTTACAAAGCATATTTTCAATGTGATTCACGATTTTCGTCATTTCAGTAACATTTACTCGCTGGTAGCCTTCACGATTTTCCACGATAAGTTTGACGGCGCTGCTTCGCCTTCCCGCTTTAGTTTTCCTCTTGTCAGGGTTACCATATCAGATTCTTGCACGTGCGCCTCAGCGTATTAATTTGTTGACATTTGCGAATATTAACCCTTAACTATTACCATGGTGTTAGGCCACGTACACACTTTTGAATTGCTCGTAAACGACAATCGTCACCCGCACTGTCTCAAGTTCAACTGTTTCTTGCTCCCCCCCTCCATCCCTCTCGCCCCTCCTAGGATTGCATTGTAGCGAGGGTCACTGCGAGCGGCCGTTTCACAACTATAGCAAAAAAGAACAGATTGCGTCAGGTCATGAAAGACCCGGCTATAGCAGTTGAGGGTTATTATTTGAAAAGGAGATGATTGTTGAGCTGAGAGGAGGGCGGGTTGGAGGGCGAAGCAGAGCCTCGGTTGTGTGTGAATGTAAGACCGCTGCACGAGGAGGGAGAGGGAGAGAGTGAATCCCCGGAGACCTCTCACTGAAGAGTGAAAACGTCATGTCGCGTCGACGACGACTGCTCGTCGAATGAATGTCGTGTCGCCTGGAGCGCGGTCGGTCGTGCGTGTGGAGAGCGGCAATAAAGGTTTCCGTAGGGAAGAATGTGTCATTTGAACGATTCGCGCGATTTGCATTCTTCTCCGAAACGAAAAGGATAGGGATTCCACGGCGATTGACTGCAATTTGGTCGCGAGGGATTGGATTGGGAATAGGGAGGGGGGTTAAGGGGAGGTGGGGGCTGGAAACGGGGGGCTGGTGGGTGGTGGATAAGGAGGACGAGTGATGGAGACGAAGGAACGGGAGATGTTCGTGTTTGATTCTTCGGAAGAGGAAGGGGTGGTAATCGATGATCCGAAGTACGGAGCCAGGTTCTCGAACGAGAAAGAAAGTGTTTGCGGACTAAGGAGGCATGAAGTAGGTTTTCAAGGTCAGGAAGCCTTGATTAATTTGATTGTTTTGGGGTAACGAAAGTTTATGTAACAGATTTCCTTTCAAATTGATTATATCTTCCTCGATTCGCATTCCCAACGTCATTTGAGACACGGAGAGATGCCTGAAGATGGCGCTGCAATGTCTGACCACCCGTGGAGTGGGAGGGAAAGGTGTGTTGGGTTTGGGTGCCAACGGGTGTTCGTGAGGATGTGGGCGCGGGTGGGATTGTGCGGGTGCGGTCATTTGTGCGGGTGTGGGTGGGATGTGGCGCGGTGGCACAGGATGCCTCAACTTCTTGAGGATTGAAACGACGGTGGGTTGGCTGTCAGTTCTGAGTGACACGATTACCGTAGATGATCAGTTAACAAAGTTTGATTGATTTGATTGAAGCAAAGACAAAGGAGTGAGAGATTTTCAATGAATTCTTAGGCCGACAAATTACCCATGTGTGTCAATTACCGTTCTCATTCTGTTGAGTCAACATTATAGGTCGACGTTGTCGGGTGTCTCGGAATAAAGATGGGCGGGTATTTGGGGAGGCGACCGACGGCTAAGGTCACTGGCGCCATAAAGGATTGGTAAGGGAAGAACGGTGGATAGAAACCCGGTGTCGGCATTAGCCTACTCTTAACAAAAGGCGCCAAGGGGACCACGACTTAACGTCTCATCCGACAGACGGAGTACTCTACTTGAAGTGCCCTCCACAAGACACTCAAGTTGGAATCGAGTTCCGCTGAAAAACATCCGCCTCTCCAGGGATTTGAACCCTGGCCGCCCGTGTGGTAGGCGAGTACTCTAACCCACCACACCAACCCGATCCCCGTCTCGGAATTAATCGGAATAAAAAGGTTCCACGGCCGTTTGAAAGTAATTTTTGCTTTACAGGATCTTGGAGGACGAGGGTGGGAAAATAATAATCATTTCCTTTGACGGTTTGCCCTCTCGTGAGGCGACGATTGACGGGGCTCATTTGATAGGCATTCTTCATCTGTTTTTTTTTTTCAAATTTGCCTCTTCTAGAGTTGGCTGATGCTTCGTCGTCTTCCCGTCTTCGCCTTTACGTCCACGCGTCCCGAGATTTGGTCGGGGGTGGGGAAAGGGAAGGGGGGGGGGGTGGAGTTGGAAGGGAAGGAAGGGTCGCGTTGATATGTATTCCTTGGGCATCGCTTCCGAAATTGACGGGAGGTGGCGTCGCAAAAGGGGGAGAGGGGCCGAGGGGGTTGAAGGGTGGCGCATGGCAGGGACTGGGAAATGCCAACGTTTGCCGGAAATGATGAAGCATTGAGGCAACGAGGTGTGGCGCGAGTGAGGGAGTTCCCTCCTCCTCTGCCGACAAATGAAAGACGAGACGCGTCCGGTCGCGGTTGCAATGAGGTGAAGAGGGGGTCGGTGGGCGAGCGGGAAAAAAATGGGACGGAATAGGAGGGAATAGGGATAGGTTGGTCCCGATTCATTTTTTAGCATCCCTCTTCTTTTTTGCGGCTATTCCTCTATCACCCTCTGCCACTCACTCTGTGAAGAAACTGCAAAGGAATGAACTGGTGGATGCTAATCTTGGAATCCATGCGGGGAAATTTTTAAGACTTCTTTGGTGCTGCTAAAAAATATTATTTCCTCGAGGAGGGCAAAAAAAAGTCTTGTCACCGGTTTCACACACTAGTTGAAAAAAATGTAACAATTGTCGATTGCGATTTTGTCCAAGAAAACACTTTTTACGTATTGAATACATTCTCGAGGCTTCAATGAAAAACAACAAAAGCCATGCTAATATTTTAAAGCATTGGAAACATAAGTGGTTTGGTTGTACTGCTGTCTGGAGTTCAGTGGCGGCTGCGGTGCATATGGACGCGACGGTGTCACTATGTCACGTCGTCGTGATATGTAAGGTGGCGTGACGTGAATCGATATTTCCTATGAGTATCGATTAATGTCGATTGTGGCGGTGAGAATCTATCAGTCGAGTCGATCGGGGTAAATATTAGCGGCTTCACCCGTGGGAGTAGCAAGTGGAAGTGGAAGTATCAATCGCTTCGCTGCTTGCTGGCCATCATCTACATGACTTCCGGTTTTTCCCAAAGAGATAGACGGCGAAAGTAAACGGTGAGTGTGGTTATTTCGAAAATCGCACGAATTTTGCAATTGTTTTGTTCGTATACTGCTCTGTTCAAGTCCCGCTCGCATTCGGAGACCTAATATACTTGTATAAATTATCTACATTAATCTACATGAATTGTGCATCATTACATCGTTTCAAGTATGAGAATTGTTGTAATAAATATTATTATCTAATAAAAGAAGACCCATAAAGCTACCTTCGCGTTCTTATGCATCTAAAAAATGTCCAAGTACAAATAAATATTTACATACATAGCAATGAGTTCTTCAAATAATTTAATCGTTGTTTAGTTTATGAATGTTCGTTTGCACACGTGATACCAAGATTTCACCGAATGGAATGCGATTTTATAGCAGATTCAATGTGCTACTTGTAGGAAAGATGGAAGAAGCTAGTATATTTTCCATGAAAGTTCGAGCCTCGGTTGATTATTACCACTTTATCGACTCCTAATACTGCCATGGAAGTCAGTGCTTACGCATCAAACAGTGGCTTGATAACGACTATCTACGGTAAGCTGTCGTGGAAGTGCGCTTTCTTGTGTAAAGCCGCCTTAACGATAGTAAACAATAGAGAAGTATCTTCACAAAATGAAGAGTTAAAATAAAGAGTAAGAGTCTGCCTGCAAATTGAAACAGTTTGTATTGTATTCGATCGAAATTAGATGATTGTGCGAATGAAATATAATTAAATAGGAGGTGCGGTTCTATGTCTTTTTCCAGAGAAAAAACTCATATTCCAGTATTTAAACTCGTATGTTATGTAAATATTTCATTTTAAAGTGCGAACGTACATAGTGTGGTCCGGTCCCGGACCGATTTGGTGGCGTCTTCAAATCACTTTCCATGGGTCGTTGGTTCGAGACTAAGCTACGGAAAAAATTTTTCTCGGCTCTGGAAACTTTAACATGCTACCCGAGCTGACCCCACTGTTGTGAGTCAGCAGTCAAGGCAGAAGACATTGATGGCTCAGATTAAGAAGATTCGAGAGGAACGGAACGGTATCCGTAGCCACTGCTTCAAACGAGAGTGAAGTTCACGTAATCGAGTGGGGCACTGCGATGTGGAAGGTGACAGGGAAACCACCTCATTGACATCTCTAAGAGATGCAGCCTTGCTTTAGAACTATGACATTGTCTCCCTCCCGGTAAAATGTCGTGGAGGTAAAATAGTTCCACAAACGATCTCCGGGTGGGGACTAATGGAAGGCGCACATCAGTCAGGAAGGACTAGTGTTGGATAGGGTAATGGAACGTGAGATTTTAGGGAGGGAGCTGGTAGATAGACAACGCAAAGAGATCGAGATTGAGCGGCTAGGGGTAGATGTATTGGGAGTCCGCGAGATCAAGTGGCCAGGGTCAAACGACTTATGTAGAGAGAAGGAATATCGAGTGACATATTCAGGAGACGGCTAGAGGATTGCAGGTGGAGGCATCACTCTATAAACAGAGTGGGGCAGAAGAGTGAAGTATTTCTGGCATTAAAGAAACAGGATTCTGATGGCCAAGCTAGGAGAGCTAACGGGCACCGTGATAATGCAGGTCCATATGCCGACGCCTAGCCATACGGAAGAAGAAATAGAAGAAGTGTACAAGTAAATTGTAGAAGTACTCGGGGTAGCGAAGGTGAAAGATAACCTCATTATCATGGGAGACTAGAGCACAGTAGTAGGGGAGGGAAAAGAAGGAAATAGTGTGGGATATTTTGGACTGGACGTAGGAAATGCCAAAGGAGATAGACCGATATAATTCTGCAATGAAAAGAACATGGAAGTAGCTAACACATTTCTCTAGCACCATCGTTATCGTAGGTGTACATGGAAGATGCCAGGGGATATTGCCAGATACCATTTAGGCTACATACATGTTAAAGTCAGATACAAGAGCGCAGTTGTCCCAGGCGTGACTTCGTGGTATTTACTCAACATTGTAAATGAAAGTAATTTTGTTATTCCGCATAAATTTTATTTAAGGCGACCCGGGTTTCAACATGGCTCGTTTAAATCAGGTATTGCCCAACAAGCACATGATGATGACGAGCGACGTCGAAACCCTGCTCGTCTTAAATAAAATTTATGTGGGATAACAAAATTACTTTCATTTACAATCAGATGCAAGAACCTAGCAAAGCAGTGCAAGAGGTTTCCCGAATGGGGTGTAAACAGTGACTTCAACACAGTAGTCATAAAGAGTCGCTTTCAATACAAGAAAATAAAGAAGTTAAAAACATGAATCAGAATGGGACACTTAAATACTTGCTGGTAAAGGGAGCATAAAAATATTCTCCATAGTCCCCGACAAGAAACTAAAAAATGAGAGGGAAAAGAGATCCTAAGGAAAACAGGAAAAATAGTCGAAGTGGACAATCGCAGAAGTAGCAGAAGAGCAAGTGGTGAACAACAAGAGGGCTGACATGAAGAAGACACGGATAACATCGGACATTAAGAAACTAATAGAATGAAGGAGAAAATATAAGGACCTCAGAAACGAAGGGGAGGCAACCCTCTACAAGAAGCTATGGAACCAAGGGTGAACCAATCCAGAATGCAAGACGGCTATGGAGAATTGGATTAAAAGCTGCTGTGAGGAAGTCAACGAAAACTTGAAGGAGTGAGATATCAAAATGGCATACAGGCTGGTGAAAAGATTCTTTGAAGAGGGAACAACGTAAAGCAACAACATCAGGGATGCGATCGGGAATATACTGATAAAGGATGAAAACATTGGGAATAGATTGAGGGAAGACATCGAAGAACCGACCGAGGCCGACCGGCCCAAGGGCCGACGCCGCTGGAAGAAAACCTATTGAAAGAAGAGAGAGAAAGGTTGACGAGGAAAACCGGGGCTCACACATACTGAGGAGTGAATTCGAATGAGTGGAGAAATACCTTAAGGAAACAAAGCACGTGGATCAGACGATATCAACGGAGAGGTCATCTACGCACTCGGAAGTAAAGCCAAGGAGAACCTGTGTGGCATAATCAAAGATAGCTAAAAAAGTGAAAGATTAGCGGAGGACTTTCAACATAGAGCAGTGATTGCAATAACGAAGAAGACAAGTACTGAGAATGTGAGTAGCACTGAACCTTGAGTCTAGTGGCACTTGCATTCAAAAACAAGGGAATAATAAGCTGAAGGGTGGAAAGGAATATTGAAAACAACCTCTCGGAAAACCAATTTGAATTCAAGAAGAACTGAGGAAACAGGGAAGCCATATTCTGCCTGATAGTAATGGTGGAGTAAACAATGCGTATAAACAAACCACACTATCAGTGTTTGAGTATTTCGAGGAAGCAGTCGACAATGCTGAGCTGAAAAAGATTTTTAGGCTGCTGGAAAATCTCGAAATGTATTACAACGACAAGAAGCAAGTCGTCACAATGCGTATGAAAATTGGAAGGCTCACAGGAGCTGATATTAATGAAGGAGCAAGTGAGGATGCAATTTATTGCCAGCAAGAAACTGGACTAAACGGAATTAAGATTAACGGGGAAGGGAATTCTTCGCTTCGCAGACGACAGACATGGGAGGCAATCGTGAACACCTTTAAAGGTCACCTAACGCTAAGGACCAAGATCTCCTGGAACAGAGCATAAAAATAAATAAAACGATGACAAAAATCTCAGTTTACGGAAGAGGAAAGTTGAATGCAGAAGTCACGATGGGAAGAGTGATATTAGAGCAAATTGATTGCTTCACCTGTCTCGGAAGTACCATCACGTGGGACAGAAGAAGAACAACAGACATCAAGGGTAGAATAGCCCAACCTTTGAAAGCGTTCATGGTAAAAAGACCGTTGCTCTGTTCAAAGGAGATAAACTACAAACTAGGAAACACAATGTAAAAAAATTCGTATGAAGTGTAGCGCTCTATGGATCGGAGGCTTGAACCATTGGTAAAGCAGACCAAAACAGACCAGAAGCCTTCTAAACGTGGTGTTGCGTGGGACTCTATGGAACGGAATCTTGGACTATCAGGAATGCGGACCAAAGCAGACTAGAAGTCTTTAAAACCTGGTGCTATAGGAGGATGCTGAGGTGCAAATCGACGGACGAAGTTGAAAAAGATGAAGTTTTCAGATGTGTAAAAGAGGGAAAGACAATATGGAACACTATACCGAAAAGAAGAACCAGATGGATTGGACACAATTTGAGACATAATTGTTTTGTGAAGAACATAATTGAAGATAAAATAGGGGAAAAGTCTCCTGAGGAAGACTTAGGAATAAGTTAATGGACCAAATAAAGAGGAAAGTGCATAGGAAGAGACACCAGGAAGTTAGAGAGCAAGCATTAGTTAGGGAAGGGTGGAGGGTTGTAGTCAACTAATCTTAAGATTGTATGAATGCTCTTAGGATTGTATGAACAATGATGACGTAATTGCAAAATTATAATTCTTAATAGGCAAGGGGATGAATTTTATAACCAGCAACCTAAAACTTGAAGAAAAAACAAAACTGAGTGGTTAGCGTGAATTAAGGACAAGGGGAGGGAGGAATTATCAAAAGAAATAACTCAAATCTATGCTTCTAATTTCTCATGTTTAGCAAGATATTTATGTAGTATTCATGTAATTTTTTTTCTTTTCTGGTTGCAGGTGAGTGGCAGTTTTCTTTTGGGAAGTTTCCAACCGCTCCGCTTCCAAGTGAGTATTGATATCTATTTTTGCAGTTTATTGCAATACAGAGGAGCAACTGCAATCGCATTGTGAAGATAAAAAGGCTGAGAGGCGCTCAAAGCTTCAAGTTTCCTCGTCACTGTGTTCCGTTTCTGAAGATTCAGCCCACTAACCCTGGACCTCACATGGTCATTAAACTCTTAGCCTATCGCACCAGTGGAGTGATGCTGCTCGATCGATATGAAGGAAGTATAGGTAGTGTTATATTAGGAATTGAGTTAAACAACATAGAATATTTTTTTATAAATAGTGATGAAAAATCTAGGTTTTTCAAACATTTAGACAGTTTTGATCACTTTAGCAATTTTGACGTATATATTTTACATAATACATAGTGACAAAGGGTCTGAATTGGACTCCTACGAGAAATTTGAAATTGTTAAAACCCGTACAATATTTGTAATTACGCGATTTTTATAACTCAATACCTCTTTTAAATTTTATGCCTCACTTCCCTGTCTTTGTTCCGCTAATTTTGCTTTTTTGACCCCCGACTCCGCCTTGTCTCTTCTTTTTCTGGTTCTGTTCTCCCTCCCCCATTGCTTTTTCATTGTTGCTTCAACTTGACTAACCCCCGCAACGTATATCCTCTCCCTTATCCTATGTCATCCCCACACCCTCCTTTCCTTCCCTTATGGCTTAGAGTTGTATATTCAAGCGGATGGTTACTGAATGTACGGTGGTGGAAGAAATTATAACGCAACATTTTTCGCGCGCCAGAATGCGGTATTCTTGGAAACTTATAGGAGCAGCACACGCTTCGAAAAACTAACAAAGCTGAGGAAGACATCGTCAACCGCAGATATTTGAAATCCGCAATGGAACTCAAATTTGCCGGAGCCCAGGACTTACTCATCAAGCGCCTCATTTTCGAGCTTTCTTCTTATATTATTCGCGCATTCAGTCGCAGTGAATCGCTGTGATTATATCAGAATGTTTCTAACATCAAATAATATCATTTTTATAGAATGATTGGTCATAAAAATACTCACTATCCCACCCAATTCGGTATACATCCCGAAAACTTCATCTGCTACCACCAAGGTGTTTAGTTGAGTCAATTAATTTAATGTACTTTTCTTGCTTAGATTTATTCCAATCTTTCATCTCAGTCTCTCTCTCAACAATGCTCTTTGTTGTCTCTAAATATTTACCTCGCTGGTTGTCGCCTTGGCCATCTCATAGTATGAATCTAAATATCCAATATCTACCCCTTTTACATTTTTTTGTATCTGGTATTGATTTGGGACTGATTAAGCGCATACATTATACTCATACCGATTATTCTGAAGGTCTTTTTACGGAGGGGTTTGGTAAGGTTCCTGTTTCCATAAATTTAGAATTGAAACAAGTTGCTGTTCCTGTTGTGTGCTCACCCAGACAAATTCCCCTAGCTCTTCCACGACAGGTTGAAGGCAGAGTTAACGCGAATGACTGATTTGGGAGTTGTAGAACCGATAGAAGAACCCTCAGACTGGGTAAGTCATCTGGTGGTAGCAGAAAAGACAAGCGGTGCTTTACGGATATATGTTTAGATCCGGTGCATTTGAGCAAGGTAATCAACAGACACCATTTGCGATTTCCCTCTTTTGAGGACATGGCTGCACGTTTAGCAAATGCGAAACGCTTCACCAAATTGGATGCTATTTCAGGCTTTTGGATGCTTCCACTAAATGAATGTAGTTCCAAATTGTGCGCATTTCAGAATCCGTTTGGTCATCACAAGTTGAAGAGACTTTCGTTTGGTCTTAATTGTGCCAGTGCAATCTTTTACAAAGTTATGATGCAGATATTTGAAGGAATTGAAGGGGTAAATATTTACGTAGGTGATAATGTGATTTGGAGAGGGACATTGTCCCAGTTAAATGATAGAGTTAGAATGGTCTTAACCAGAGCTAAATACAGCGGAGTAAAATTTAATAAAGATAAGTGTGAGTTTAACAAGAGTGAGATTATATTTCTAGGGTACAAGTTCAATGTTAAAGGAATTAGTGCCGACCCGGAATAACTAAAAGCAATCGAGGAATTGCAACCGCCAAGGGAACGACATTCCCTTTAGAGAAAACTTGGTCTGTTTAATCATTTATCTAGATTCATTCCTAATTATTCTGATTTATGGAAGCCTCTCAGAGATATGTTAACGAAAGATTGAAAATTTAACTGGAATGTTGCTCATGATAAGATTTTGGATTGCTTAAAAACAGCAATTACACGGGAACAGGTTTTAAATTATTTCAACCCTAATAAATCATCGGTATTATCAGTTGATGCTTCATCTACAGGATTAGGAGCAGTTCTTTTTCAAGTGGGGAGGTCGTTTTCTTATGCATCGTGAGCATTAACTGAAACGCAACAACACTATGCTGAAAAAGAAGATGAACTTTTGGTCATTCTCTTTGGATGTGAGATATTTAAACAATTGATTTATGGTAACCCTGATGTCGCAGTTGAAACAAACCTTTGGTCCCAATATTTAATAAGCCTCTTCACAAAGTCCCATCGCCATTACAAAGGATACTCCTTTCAACTTTCAGGGATACAGGTTAATTGAAACATATTGACCCGGAAAATATATTTGTAATAGACATCCTGTCGAGATATTTAAATTCTGACATAAATCTTCTGATGTATTCGATGATGAAATTGAGTTTCAAGTTAATTTGTTGATAGACAATTTACCAATAAGTAAAGGCAGTAAGAATCTTATGGATAAAAGAAATTGTGGCAACCCCGTCTACCGGGGAGCTTCAACACCGCCGCGCCAGTGAAACAATTAACGCTCTCGCTTCCTAATTGTCCGACCGGCGCTGAGGCTCAGGGCTAGCGCGCTCGCATGTCAAGCGGTCAGCCCGGGTTTGACTCCCGGTCCCGGAGTTGACTATTTGTTGACATTTAACCAGTGACGTGATCTTTTTGCCACACCACCAGTGACGTGCGGTCTGAGAGACCGCACTTTATTAAATATCAATAAAATATATATATGATATTTTTATTATATGGTTGGAATTTTATGCCTTTCAGCACTATGTCTCCAACTCATGTTTTATTTCCTAAATCACCAACATAAACCATTTTTCAGGGTAAACTATTATTTGAAACAGGGTAAAAAAATTGAAAGAAAAAAAACACTATTTGCTGTTAGAGTCATAACTCATAAATGTTTTTCTGATGTTGAGAAGAAGGCCTTTAATATTTAAGCAGTAATGCTCAATAATAATATACGATTGAAAATGTTTCATTTTGTACTTTTTTTTTATGAAATCTGCGACTGATCAAAATTACGATTTTTATTCGAGAAATCCCTCACACCTCCACATTAGCACAGTCTTTACAATTTTGTTTGTGCATTCTAAGCTCACGGGGTCACTCATCACTCATTAAAGTTTTCCTTCAATTAACAATCATGTCAGTATTTGATCATTGTGCTGTCATTGAAGAATTAATAAACTCCAACAATATCTGTAGAGCAAATATGTCGTTAACGTGAATATCGCAATAAAGAAGATCATCTGTTCCCACAATTACGAAATGGTGTGCATAGCTCACCTTTTTACCTCACTTAGTCCCAAATTAGCACTTTCTGCTTGTTTCCAGGAATTTTCAAACACTGACAAGTTCATAAGCAGCAGGATACAGCACATTTCACTGAAATGGCTATTTCATTGTTAACGAACAACAATAATGGGAGCCAGGCCTTCATGGGTTATTAAAGACAGCTTCATGTTCATGTACATACTAGAAATAATATGATTGACATTGTTTAAACCATACAGGCATCATCCACTCCATTCTATTGCATATGAAATATATATTGTGAATGTTGCACTTCCGGAAAAAAGTCACTTGAATGGTCCTCTTCGATTAAATGTTTGTCAAAGGCTGATGAGATATCTCCTTTCACCCAACACGTTTTATGTTCTCGAGCCCTTACAGAGATGGCTCGATCACTTTGTCTAGTGTATATCGAAGTACAATTGGCAGTAGTACATTTAAGCTTATATTCACCATATCTGTTCATCCGTGTTACTTCGTCCTTTGAGTTGCTTTGAGATACTTTCCTGACGCCTCATAATTCTCAAAGGTCATGCCTATGTATAAACAGGAAGATAGAAAGGATCCGAATTTAGATTAGGAAAGTCCACGAAGTAAGCTGTAAAATTTGTATTGAAAGAAATAGTGAGTGCTTTTGAATACATAGAAAGCTTATTCCTCTTACTTTTTTGCCTCTCCTCGGCTGCTGACAGCATAAACAATGCACTTCTGTATCAATACCTGCAACATTATAGAACCCAAGGCTCAGAAATGTCTCATATTTAAGCAGCCGTAAGCGTATGGTAGAAGTAAATAGGTAACAGTAAATTGATATTTATGTTAATAAAATATCGGCATATTCCTCACGACACCCGTTATATACCAAAATATTTTGATATCATCTTTGTAATGTTACAATATTATTATGGTGCGGTTTCTACAACTATAAGGTATCCTTTATGACTTTTCATTTCATTTGGTGTAGCACGTCCATTAACTTTGCATTCGTGGGAGGACTGACCTTATTTACACAGTTTTCATTGTTAACGCCCCTTTGCGATGGATATAAATTTACCGATTTAAAATTTTCATCATCATATCTTCGACACTGGCCATGTTAAACTGCACCTCGAATACAGTATTTGATAAAGAGTCTTCTACTCGTCAGAAACAGACGCCATTGGCCTCGGAGCTGTTCGTAGAGAAGTAACGTAGTGGCAATCATAGGACAGCAAAAGAATTTCATGTGGGATGATGCATCAATACTATCGAAAGTACACGGGAGATTTCAAATTGAAATATCGCATTAAATCGAGATGACGTGGATGCGAACACCGTTCTCATTTTCGTCCACCGGAATGTCCTACATTGTTTTGTGGTCTACATTGATGGTGAATGAAGCCTCTAGCGTCCCTCCAAATTTTGTGTAATCGAACTTTGACTGTTGAAGTTGACTTTACGTTTAGTATTTAAAGTGGACTCTCCTGCTGTTGTCAAAGTCGTGAAAATTACTTTAAGGTCTCTAATGCTTTCGAGGGTGTCGAATTGTTTGATCATTGCATGGTGACTGATGACCAAAGGGTCTAATACTTTATTTTCCCTCGTAGGTTCGTTAACTACTTGAGCTAGAGAGTGGTTTGAAAGTGTGTTGAGTGAAGCCTCGCTTATATAAAACTTCCTTGAACTTGTTTCTTCTCTCTAGATTACCCAATTTATAACCGGGAGGTTGAAATCTCCACCGATAGGTAATTATCACGCTTTTGTTATCCGTCAATTTTGGGATCTGGCGGTCTATAAAATGAACAAATGTTTATATTTCTTTTGTTTTGTTGCTTAATAGCACACCGTATGCTCTCTTTTTTTGTCGTCTGAGGTTGAGTTATTAGATCTCTCTCTTCCCGTATTTTAGCTCTCAGTGATTCCACTCAGTTCGTATATTCTCGCCCTCGCACACTTTGACCCCAATGGCCGGACTTGCATTTTTTCTTATTGAGCCTTTCTTTCGTTACGACTTGCAGTGCCAGTGAGGTAGAACGCCTTTAGCTATGCGAGCTAAGTTCGAACGTTTTTCCCCCTGAATGTATAGTGGACAAACTCATTCTCTGTGCTCTATTCTTTGAAAGAGCACAGAGAGGGAGAATGACGAAGCGCACATACTCATGTTTTCTTTGTGCCTTTTTTCATTGTTACTCTATTTTTTGGGTTGGACTTGGTTCATGGAGAAAAGATTATCTTTACCTGACATTTTTTCGTGGAATATGTACGTGATAGATCCTGTAGGTTCACTTTTAATCGCTTGCAGAACACGATCTATTTAACTTTTTTTCTTTTGTTATGTTGAAAATTAACTTGCTGCTCATGTACGTGCAATCACCAAATCATTTAGAACTTTTAACTTGGCGAATAAACTGCCTCATCAGAAAAATCCACATTTACATTACCGTGTCACATACACATTTACTTGACGGCGCATGTCAACAGATCATCAAATATATTTCTGCCGTTTGAAGCGCTAAAACGTGAATTAAGGCAAACGCATTTCTATTCTAACTACACATTGGAGGAGATTTGAGAGGGAGAGAGAGAGAGGGAGAGAGATAGAGAGGGAGAGAGAGAGAGAGAGGAGACCCAAAAGAAACACGTGCACGGGCCAGACGGCCCAAATGAAGGTGGGTGACGGAGGATAAGGGTGTAAAGGCGTGGCCGCTTTTTGTTGCCAGGGCTCTTTAACTGATGCGCAGAGGAAATGGCAAGAGATCGAAGGGAATAGCTTAGGAATGAAAAGAAATTGAGGACAGCTTTTGAAGTTTGCAACGTTATGGAATTAGGACGATAATTGAGGAAAGGGGACGAGAAAAAGAGACCTACTATAACTCCAAATGTCTCTCAGTGCCTCGATGGCCGGAGCAAGGGGGGTTTACTTAGGCTTTTTATTTTTCAGGGCGCCAGGTGATTTTGAAAAAAAATCACCACCAAAGTCCTCATGAGACTAAGAATGATAAAAACGAGAAAATCAACCAAGTTAAATATCAAATAATATCTTTATAAATCCTCCAAAGTCTTCCAGGATTAAAACATGTCTACTCTGGAACAGCACGACAATCAAACTCCCCCCACGCATATTAATAAACAAACCGTTACTAAGCAAATAAAACCGATAAAATCAAGCCAAGGTCCAACAATTTAATTTAAGAAATTAAAAGTGAATTCAAAATGTAACATTAATCGTTACACGAGAGCGGAATAGAGAAGTGCGTTGGGAAGGGAAGGGAAGACGGATGAGAGGGGAGGAAGTAATGGTGTTGACGAGGAGCAGTCGGCGGCGGTGGAATGGCGAGAGCGAATGTGAGAAACGGGAGAATGTTCGGTGAGCGGGAATCCAGAGAATAGCATTCACGAATGGAGTGAAGAGGCGAAGGCACATGCCGAACTGGAGAAAGAGATCGTGCCTCGGCTTGTAAAAAGATATTAACTCTTTCCCATTTTTTTGTTTAATATTGAGCAACACGAAATTCATTTTCTCTCATCGTGATGAATAGTAAAATATCGGGATTCTATTTTCTGGAAATCGGCTTCTAAAGTGTGAAAAGAGAGTTTTACCACCTAGCAATTACTCTCGTGTGAAAAAATGGACGAAATCATCGAAGCTGTCAAAGTTGTATTGTTTCCAGGTAAATAGGTCGGTTCCTTCGGGTCCAAACAATTGACGGGAGAAAACCGATTTCATCCCATTGTCCCCTCTCGCTGTTCGATGGAAATAAAGTTCACCGCCTCTTATTCCTGCGCACGAAGAAATATGACTGCGCGTCACTCATTCTTCAGGAAAGAGATGGCTGTAACCCGTGAAGATCTCACACACAAACACTTTACCTTATCCTTGTTTACCTATCCTCTCTGAGATTCACTTCCTGCTTGGTAGGTTACACGAGTGAGGGCGCCACTACTTGCCGCAGTCTACCAAGGTCCTTATACACAGGCACGGAGCACGTGTACACAGGTCATGACACGCACTTGTCCAATGTAATCCACCATCTTGGGTCTAATTTTTGGCGGAGTTCAAATTCTGCATGCAAATCAAAGGGTGACATTGGGGCAAAGATCCACATATATTTCCCTATATTATTGAGGTAATGTCACGAAATGTTTTGAACTGACAGACAATACTAAGCGGCTTTAAGATTCATTTGGACATTTGGTCTGAAGCCTCCCGTTTGTCTCCAGGAAAGTGGTAAACAATGGTTCCGACTCCATAATTCAAACACGGTCAAAGGGGCAAAGTTCCATATATATTTCCCAGAATAATTTTGGTAATGTCATGAAAATGTTTGAGCTGACAGACAATACTAAGCGGCTTTAGAATTAATTGGTATATTATATATTGGATTAGGGTATAAGGACCTTATGTATGATTTAACACTTTCCCGGCGATTAACATTAGTGTAAATTTCTCGGGCTCGCCACCGGGTGGCGAGCCCGAGAAATTTACACTGATATAAGGACCGTGTAGCCTACGCAGAAAACCCTGGCTCGAAGCGGACGTTGTTTGAACGAACGGAAGGAAGGGAGCCGTAGTTTCGGTCGATTAGGTTAATAGGGTCCCCTTAACGAGTCCCCTCTTTGCTACGATGAGGACGGGTTTTTCACGAGTCGAGTGAGTGTCACTCAGTGGTGAATAGACAGTCCGGGGTTGGAGGAATAACGGAGCGACTGCACAGGTGAGCGCGTCTTTTGTCCTGGACCGCGACCAGAGGGACGCCAAGACCGCGACCGACAGATTCCCGGAGATTCTTCAAATAGGCTCAACCTTCTTGCTCATCAATATACGCTCCCCATCCTTATTCGTGTCAGAGTGTGTCTCCAGAGTAGAGATTTAGGAGACTTGGCCGAGAGAGAGGCCTGTGCCGCGACTTAACTGAGGTTTAACTTCCATAGTGAGCCTCGACTTCATCGAGGCAATGGCTTCCGACGCCAGTCATTTTTCAGCGATCGGAACGAACCAGTTGGTTTAAACTAATATTTCGAACCACGCCGCTGTCGCGACCGCCGCTGTCGCGATGACTGAGTTTGCGTCGTCTTTTGTGAACAAGTGACAAATGTTGTCCGCAAATTCGGTCCCGCTCGACGCTCGTCACGCCACCTGGACGGACGAATTGGCGGCAAACGATCCTTATCCCATCTCTCTATATCTATCTTCCTCTCTTTTACTCTCAATTATATTCCGATCGCTTGTCTCTCTCTCTCTTTCTCTCTCCGTAATTGCGGTTTATTCATCTCTCCTCTCGCTGGAATGGCGCTTCCCGCTCTACACTCGGAAATGAGGGGAAAAAATAATGACCGCAGTGGCTCGTGGCGGCGCCACGGTCGGGCGCTTGTTCACGCAGACAGGGCTGCTGTGGAGAGAGATGTGTGGGGCGGGTGGAGGGGGGGAGAGATTGTGGGTGGGGACGCAGGTAGAGAGGGGGTGGAAGGGGACATAAAAAAGGGGGGATGGGGGTGCGGGCGGAGTGCGGAAAGGGGTTGGGTGGGTTAGGAGTCATATAGTCATTCGCCCCCTTCCATTCAGATCCCGACCCACCCACCCCCTCCCTCTCCCCAACGTAAGTCGAAAGAATGAAGCCGTGAATGCTAATGGCAATCAGGCGACCCCCCGAATGAAAGGTGGGGGCGCTTCATTACGGTACACTTTTTTTTATCTCGTCAAAAAAAGTATGAAAAATGAAATCATGTAAATGGCTGCTGGAGGAAACAAAACACGCGAGAGAGGCATCAAACGGGGAGAATGAAAGCAGAGCGCCCGCACAGGGTGGTGGGACGCGAAGGGGGGTGGAATTGGCCCCCTGGGGGCGGGAGGGGGGTTTTGGGCGTGAAAAACGCGGCGGATGGTATTGAAGCGCCGCGCAACGAAACGATTCATCAACTTTCCGCGCGTGCTGCCCAGCCGGCCCAATCGCACGCACCTGCACACTCCCGAGCGGCGATGTTGCTGTGTGTGCAGGCGGAAGGCGAATCCTTTCGATGGGCGATGCTTGCCGTGCTAATACTTGCGTGCATGCGTTGCTATGTGTCGCTTTTGCCGTCGAGGGTAAGTGGTTGAGGGGAGTGGAAGAAGAGGAGGGAGAGGCCGAGG
Organism: Ceriagrion tenellum; assembly: GCA_963169105.1. NCBI lineage: Eukaryota > Metazoa > Arthropoda > Insecta > Odonata > Coenagrionidae > Ceriagrion > Ceriagrion tenellum. The sequence goes on along the minus strand of OY720632.1, from coordinate 11,668,469 downwards.
GAGGTGTTAGGGGAGGGGGAATGGACGAAGGAGATTTGTCGCGTTCAATGAGCTATTAACGTGTCCTAACTCCTTGAATGCCGTTCTAATACTTCTCTTTGAATGAGGGGAAGCATTGCGTGGACATATTCAATCGCATTCTTCTTCGCGTCTCGAAAGAATTGCTACTAATTATTCCATCAAAATTTCCTGGAGCTGCGTAGTGAACAAATTTGAGACATGGGCTAGGGAACTATAGAGCATACTGAAGAACTAGGAGGAAGGTTGTTTAGCGCGGATGGGCGGTCAGAAAGCCTTTCTAATTGTTACCAACACTAGCGCTCCGAGAAGTTGAATGACTCTCCACCACCTGTCGTCCCGTTTAGATTAGTTCACAATGAGACCTATAGATAGGGTCTAAGGTGAAGTCATGGTGGCAGGCGATTTTAATCGCTTACCCTGCATGTGAGTGGGTCATACTTTTTTGCGATCTATTTTGGTTCCTCTGCATTACCATCTCTCCTTTGCCTCTTCCTTCCCCTCCGTACTTTTTTCTCCACCTCCGCTTTTACCTCCCCTCTCAGCTAGCCGCGCAGGTCTGCGCCAGGTACTTTTGCGTGAGCTGTACGTCTCCACGCAGGGTAAAAAGACATCTATATTCCTTGAGAAGAGGCTCTATCTCGCTAGCAGTAATCTTCAAGGGCTCGTAAATGGTAGTTTACAGTTGGAACGGGGCATTGTGGTTGGCTCGCCTCTGTTTGAATCCCTCTTGTAGGAAGTTCGAGACCAATTCGTGGGGCGTATAAGGTGAATTTCCTCAATTGCATTGCTATAGTTTTTACTGCACGTACACCGTCTCTTATTACTAGAAATATATACTTATAGGTTCATGTAAACTGCTTATGAGGCAGGCCATTTTAAATGCGTCGTTTTATATAACATGCGCGCCTGGCGAATGTTTTACTCTGCTCAACTACTTTACATAAAGTTTTTCTCTAATAATTGGATTTGTTATAGTACGTTGGCATTTAATTACAAGATATCACGAGTTTCACCTATTTCTCTCGAAATTAGTTTTGGTAATCAGTGGAACTTTTTGAGTTAGCAGCGGCATCTAATTATTTTCAGGGGTCCACACTTCGGTAATTAGTGAGAGAACAGGTGCATTTATGTCAGTTAGAGATAGTGCATATTGCACAATGCAAATAATTGTTTTGTAATCAACATGATTTGATTCAAGAAACAGAAATGTGTTACCATCGTTGCCTTGTCTACTGGCACGTTAGAATCGTTCAATACAGAGGCTTCGTCGTCAGTCGCAGAACTCCAGAAAAAACTAAATTCATCAAAGAGAGATGTATCATTGACTAGAAAAATTTCATTTGTGTTAATGGAGTCCATTTTTCTCTTTTTATATGACTAGTCTGGAACTTTTGGCAACGGAACTACAGAAAAACATTTAGTTCTTAATAGTTCTCAGACCACTAATTCAAATATTCTAAGCATGTAAACTGATTCCCCTTTTTTGTCAGCTTACCTAGAAGTTCCCTTGGTTTTTCGGAAAGATATACGCAATAATTATTGCTCATCAATTTGTATTTTAGGTACTAAAGCTACTTAATTACTTCCTCTGCAGATATTTTATCACCCTCAATTTATTTCACGAAATTGTGAAATGAAGAGAAAACGCAGAGGAGAAGTGTAGAAGAATAGTGCCCTAGAGCCACCACCACCACCACAGGAAAAGATCCTTCGACGTCGGATTCGACGCCCTTTAACCGAACGAACTGAAAAACTCCGTGATTGCCTTTCTTGAATTTGCACCAGATGCGTGTTATTTTTGTGTCTGCTATTGGTAGAGAGCTTTATTGTATTCCGAGTGACACACTGACATCCACATTGCACATTTTACTGTACACATTGCTATCTAACGCTTCTCTTGATTAAACTGTACTTCCTTTTTAATTTATTTTGCAGTTATTCGTTAAGAGTGCATTTGCCTTTTGGAAATTTTGCACCGATGGATCTCATCCAACGGATGACATTCGAAGAAAATCAGTCTTCTTGTCGAAAAATATGCACGAAATCGGAAACACCGGATGCGCTACCAAGATTAATCGGCTTCGGTATCTTACTTGGGAAATGGATACGGTAGAATCGATCACCAACCATTCCTCCAACACGGCAGTGTTCGCAAGGAAAATGATCACGAGATTGTTCGAATGGAGGGTCAGTTGAACGTCCTTTGATTCAATCGGGGGACACCGGGATATCTGCACTAAAACAGAGAGTATGGTCATTATATTTACAGTAGACGTCAATCTTTGTCATAATCAGTGATCAAAATTAAGAGCGTTTTGAGATGGTTTTCTAGTCCGAAGTGTCACGAGAAAACTCAAGGGTGTGGAGGGGAAAGTGGGTTCTTTTTGATGTGGCTTAACTGCGAGATGGAATATAAAACTCTCCCGAATGGACAAATCCCTGTAGTTGTGACTCCGCAATCTGGAGTTGGACAAAGATGCTTCTAATCGCTTGGATTTCCCTCACGATCGAGGTACGATGGATTCGTGTCCTCCTTGGATCCGGACGATAGATGTCAGGGGTGTATTGAGGAGCTGCGTTCTAGTGGCGTATCGGAGAGCTGCCTTTGGGGGTGGGGGGGAGGATGCGCTGTTGCCACGTTGTTGCGCTGCGTGCTCTTCCTTTCATCTTCCCCTCTCTCCCCCTGTGAGGCCCCCCTCCGTGTTTCTGATTCGCGTTTTAATTCTCGTGTTTGCCCCCAGAGTGGACGGCGCGTGATTTAGTGTTCTTGTTGTCTCGTTTCGGATGCGGGGTGGATATGGTCTTTAGAGTGGGAGGGGGCGGTTGGGGGAGGATTTTTGGCCCTCGTCCTGGTCATCATCATCATCATCATCCAATGTTTTGTTTGCCATGGCAACGCGCCGACGATTATTCATAACGGGAGAGGGTGGGCTTTGGCGTGGGGGGCGGGGTGGAGGGTCAGATGCCGTGGACCGCTGCGGTTGTTTGCAGATCTGCATTGGCGTGGTCAAGTGCCTCGCGTGGAGGGAGGGTTGTTGGTCTTTCCCTGCCACCCCCATCCTTCAGAATTGAAAAAAAGAACACCATACGGCCCTACGCTCCCCCTCCCCTCCCCTATTCTCCTCTCACTTTAGCCATTCCCCTGCGTCGTTCACCCCCCCCGATCCTTCACTCACTCCACGCGACGCACATTAATTTTTTTAAAATCACCCAGCGAGATATTTGTTTCAGCCGTTTCATGGACCGGGACGAGTCAAGGAGTTCTGTGATCTAGGTTCGGAAGCCTCTTCATTCACTTTCTCCTGACGTCAAACACTCGGGAGTACTGATTTTGGATTTCAGACAGCTCGTCCATGGAGTTCCATATTTATTTATTATTTCGGGTGGAAGCTTGTGCCCTAATTTTATGGCAGTGTCAGTAATGATGAAACACGTAGAGAAGTGAGAGACTCTACCTGTACGAGCCTTTCACAGTACTTTGTTAATGCTTATAAGGAATAATTAACTTGCCCGCGCCATTCGGAAAGTGGTTAGCGCGCATCCGTCTCTATCGTTATCCATTAAATATTAAGGTTGATTCTCGGAGTATGCAAGAAGAAAACACTTGGGTAATTTACTCTTTTTTGCGTTTCTAACTATCGACCGCAGATTTGGCTTTATTTGTCCTTACAAAGGTGTTTTTCCTTAAGAGTTTGCAGGTCAATGCATTCCAATAAGGGCAATTACACAACCTATGCAAAAATTATATGATCATAAAGTAATTTTTACGACTTTGAAAACATCAGTAGAGTCCATCGTAAAATCGAAACGCAAAGTCTACTTATTTGAAAAATGCGATAACAAAAAATTTGGAGAGACGGTAGGTGCTTCATTCAAGAAATTCGTAGCCACAATGAAGAACGGAATATCATGGAGATATTTTTCGGAAATTCTACGTAAAGGAATCGATTAATATATTCCACACATATTAATACGGAAAAGTAAAGAACCTCGTTGGTATAAACACGAAAAAATGCGGGAGTTAAGGAGACAAAAGCAATTACACAACCTATATAAAAATTCTATTAAGTCAGGTAACAAAGAAATGGAACTTGTGGGGTGAAAAATTTACATTGCTTAACACTCAAAAACGAAAAAAATGTGCAATACTGAACGAAACTCCAAGGGAAATGAATTACTACATAAAAACCCCAATTCATTCTGGTCTAACGCGGGAGAGCTCCACGGCGAATCTTCGACGGTAGTCTTTATTGGACACAAACGGCAAGTTAGTCACCAACAGCATTGACAAAGCCAGCTTATTAAACCACTACTTCGAAAGCGTATTCACTAAGGATAACACAATACACAATTTAGACATTCCTGACTTTAACGAGCCGATGGCTGACCTAGCAATTCAACGTGATGGAATAATTAAACAACTCCGTTAGATTAAAAGTAACGATTCCCCTGGTCTAGATGGAATACCTGCACGCGTGCTGAAGGAGTAAGCGCCACAGATTGCACCATTCTTAGAAATTATATTTAACAAATCATTATGCGAAGGCAATGTGCCCCAAGACTGGAAAATAGCCCACGTCACTTTGATATTAAAAAAAAGAAATAGAAGTGACCCAGGAAATTACCGGCCTATATCGCTAACATCACTTTTATGTAAGATCCTTGAACATTTTGTTAGTAATATTATGACATTCCTGTATAATCGTTACTTCTGACATATCACTCAGCATGGTTTCCGTAAGGATAGGTTCTGCGATAAGCAGCTTGCACTCTTCCTTCATTATATCCTGAAATCAGGTGAATCGGAAAAGCAAGTCAATGCGATATTCCTTAATTTGAAGAAGGCATTCGACGAGGTACTCACAATAAACACATTTATAAATTGCATTCATGCGGATTTAATAAAAAATAGTGAATTGGTTAAGTGGTATTCTCTGTGATCGAAAACCAAATGTAATTTTCGATGGTTTTAGCTCTGATATAGTTGAAGTCTCATTCGATAGTCCTCAGGTATGCGTGATCGGCCCTTATTTATTCCTTATGCATATTAATGACCTTAGTTCTAGAGTTAGCAGTAAATTAAGATAATTTGCAGACGATACAGTTATCTACCGTGAAATTAGCGAAGACGCGGACTTCAAAGCTCGGTCATCGGGCCTTAACAATGTTCTTTCGTGGTGCCAGGAGTGGGGGTAAGAATTAAATATTAGTAACTGCACCACAGTTCTCTTCCTGCAAAATTCTTCTCACGAATGCCATACCTATACTGTGGGTGGAGTAAACATAAAATCTTCAGATGCAGTAAAATATTTTGGAATTACTTTAAATTCTGATATATCGTGGGGAACACACATGCAAAACATATGCGACACAGCATTAAAGAAACTAGGTTTTGTTAAGCGTACAATGGGAAGGTCCTCGGATGACAAAGTAAAAGAGAGATGCTACTTCGCCCTGGTTAGACCACACCTTGAATACTTCGCGAGAACTTGGGACCCTGGTCATTTAGGTTTATCCAATAAATTAATTAAATACAGATAAATGAGGCTCGCTTTATTGAAAACTGTTACGAGTGAACATATAGGGTCTCACAACTGTTAGAGGGATTAAGGTTGGAGCCCCAAGAGACTCGGAGGCTACACGCTAGGCTTAGGCTGCTTTAGAAATTCAGAGCTTGTTTTTTTCCGAGTGCACATAGAATATTATCATGACGCCTCACTACATCGCTAGCTCTGATAGAAGCGATAAAATAAGAGAGATACACTGCTGAACAGATAGGCACAATAAATCGTTCTTTTCGCTCACAATAAGCGACCATTATATAAAAATGAGCTCCTATAAATACACTTCCATAAAATCGTCACCATTTCTCCTCCCAAAACCTAATCTCGTACATCTTTATTCGGATGTTTAACTTGCACCCCTTGCCACACGCCCATGTGGTGGCTCTCATGGTAGTATGTAGATGTAGATGTCTGCTTGTTCCATGGCAAAGAAGGTGTGCAGCACGGTGCGCCACCTAATGGCTGACTTGGAGCGCGAAGCTACTCTCAAGCGGTCCAATGCGTGGCTGGAAGCAACCTCGGAGGCCGAAGAACACCTGTACACAGATCTACGAAATACCGTACAAGCCAATGCTATGGTGTGTAATGCATGGGGCGATTTCACACCATGTATGCAGCATTCATCCCTGTTCAAATCAGAACCACTCACTTTCCCCTGGTCGTTAGGCGCAGGCCAAAATCAGTCGGGATAACAATGGGGGTCAGACCAGAAACTAGAAGATTGTTACGTCGGCGAACAGGCTACCGTGCAATATACTAGTTAAGATACAACGACTGGTTAGTATTATTAATGTGCTTGATTATATTGGTACAAGATGCTACATCATTCAAAAGCTAACCCATGCAAGAATTTTCATACGGGGTGGGTGATAAATAATGATGGTAAAATATTTAGCCCAAGTAAGTACAAAACCTTTTTCACCTAGTGAGGGCCTAAGTTTCATTGGACTGATCTACCGCAACTATCATGGTCTTTTATTGTTCACGGAAAGAAGGACATTCTAAATCTGTATGTTCAAGAGTCTATTTTCTTAATCATATGCCCGTGATAATTTCTACTATAGTAGTTTGGCTCAAGCGAAATATTTGAACGTCTGGCAAAAAATAGGCGATATCTAACTTTCATAAAAGATTTAATCTTTATTTTTCCCTTCGACCAGATATAGGTCCCCACTCTAATTCTTTCAAACACTCAGTAACACTGATCTCCGCTGTTATCGACCTGTATTGTAACGGCCCTGGGTCGTTACCCGTCCTTTTTTCTTTGCGTCCCATGTCCACCCCCTCTTATGAAGCAGCTCCGGGTTGTGAGCACTCAGTGTGCGAGTGTGCGTAAGCGAGCGGATCTATGCGGGTCAAATGACTCGGAGTGCACAGTGTCCTCATCCCTGCCCCACCCCAGTGGATAAGCAGACAGATGGGTAAACTAAGCAGATTGAAAGCGGCACAAGACGTAGAGGGCCTGCATCACCTAATCAACCCCCCCACCCGTACCCGGGACCCATAAGAGGCCCGCACGGGCGCGGAGCAGATGAGAGACATGGCAGGCGCGCGAAGGAGACACTATCCGTGTGAGGGAGACGAATCGTAGAGACCCCAAAGAAAGGGCTAAGAGAGAGAGCATATATGTACTGTGCAGGATGCTGGATGAGAGATGCACTGCACGACGCAGAGACACGGTGCAGAAGGGCAAACTAAGCAGATTGGAAGCGGCACAAAACGTAGAGGACCTGCATCACCTAATCATACCGCACGTGGCGTCAGCCAGCGTGCATTCAAATTTTCATGGTCTCGTCGCGAATCATCGCAATGGGCACCCGAGATCGTTGCTGGGCAACCCCCGCTGTAGTCCAGGATGCTGGAGGAGCAGAATTCCCTTCAGAGCCGCCAAGAGGAGGCAACGGACCGGGCCGCACCCCCGGAAGCCACACGCCGATCCCGCACACCGTTCATCAGATGTCATCCATACATCGTCACTCATCAGACATGCCCCCAGCCAGCACATAAGCCATCGTTCATCTGTTCCGCCACTTCCACCCTTCCACCCCCTCTCCCTCTTTTCGTCGCCAGGGTCGCGTGCTACGGACTGGTTACGGAAGACCCACGAACAGAACTGTCGTCCTTCGCCAGGTCTCCTCAAAGATATGAGCAATACCCGGAGGAGACTCTGAGATCTCTTTTATGTCCATTCAAGCCTTTGTAATGACCATTTCTATTATAAATCAGCAAATTTCGATAACCGATGTGTCTTTTGCTCTTCTCTGTGAATGAATCTTTGCTGTAGCTCTTTGTGATCGCCCTCGTCGCGCGCTCTCATCTCCGTCCATTCGTCCGGTGTATTCACCCAATTTTTGTAATAAGTAGTTAGTCTCAGATCTAGACAATAGTTATGCCTGTCTGCTCACATGTAATGCATTCCTTACCCTGATGATTTTGATGTGCTTCACGCTGAAGGGTAATTAAAATGTGTAGAACATCAATCCCATGCTATTACGAATACAAGGTAGGTCGTTGCGCATCATCGTCGATACGATATATCGCTGTGGTCGAATCGGTGACGTCACTTGGACTACATACGGGAGCTGAACTTGAGGTTTCAGTGTTGCTGACGTGCTTTTGACTGTTTCATTGAAGTTTTAGGCCAAAAATAACCGACAATGTCTCATTGTGAAGTATTTGGGTGCAGTAATTCCTTAAGGAATCGAAAGGAGAGGCTGAGGTTTTTTCGATTTCCAGCTGAGAGTGCAGTGCGGGCGAAGTGGATACACGCCTGCCGGGGGTGGGACAGTTTTAATGCTGACAGCGGTAATATCTTTTCTTTTTATGTTTTAAATGTTTTAACTTTTCGATATCACATAATTTAGTATCATGAAATAATAAAGGTTTCTCGGGTTTTCCACCGGGTGAGCAGGTCGTTCTCCGAAACGTTGGGCCCCATGGACCTGCTCACCCGGTGGAAAACCCGAGAAACCTTTATCCATCAGATACGCCGGGAAAACCAGAGATCCTTCATCATGAAATAAGTTTTTTGTCATAACTTGATTGAAAAGTCATTCCATCGATGTGTGCTAGAGTTGAAATTCATCACGTAAAAACTACGTTTGTTTCCCTAATAATGCTCTCATTTTTTTTCAGCACGGATTTTATCGGTTAATTTTTAAGAGGATGATTTCTATTGTGACAGAAATTTTTAAATTATTCTCCATAGAATTGCAGGAAATTGAAAAAAGACGCTGTGCTCTCGCTGTATTTACCAGCGTCAACGGGGGAAAAGGACTTTCTCGTGAGTGGAGGGAAAGATATCATGCTAGCGTGAAGAGGTCGTGTAAATATTTTGTGATGCCCTCATTGACTAGATGTATATTGGTCACTACAACCTTGTGAGACCAGTGTACAAATACTGTGCTCCTCATTATTCCAGATAGAGTACTTTGAAGTGCTTTGTGATTCCCCCCCCCCAGTGACTTGGAGTACATTGGCCTCTGTTACCTTGTGGGGCCAATGTAAAAATATTGTGCTCTTCATATGTTCAGATGGAGTACTTTTAAATGTTTCCTTTGACTCCGAACAATGACTGCATGTACATTTACCTCTGTTATCTTGTGAGACCAGTGTCAAAATACTGCGTTCTTCATGCTTCAAGATAGAGTACGTGTAAAGATATCATGATTCCCTCCTTATTTCCTACATGTATATTGGCCTCTGTCAACTTGTGACAACAGTGGACGAATATTGTGCTCCTCATTATTCCAGAGAGAGTAATTTGAAGTGCTTTGCGATCCCCCCCATAGTGACATGAGGTACACTGGCCTCTGCGACCACTGTAAAAATATTGTGCTCTTCATGTGTTCAGATGGAGTACTTCTAAATGTTTCTGTTGCTTCAGTTAGTTAGTTGAATCATCAGGAGTTTCACTGATGTAAACTAGGAATCTATCCTTCTATTGATTTAGTGCATGTGAGTCAGGTATAGCTATTATTCCTCTGATTTGAAGAGGTGAATATGCATCATTGAATATGCATTCTCGGAAATATTTGTTATTGGAATCACATGGTTGAGACAAAAGTTGTAAGTATTTTAATTTTGTGTATCATCAAGTGATCTGACTATCTTTCTGACTTATGTTTTTAAAATGATATTTGATCCAGCTATGAACAACTAATCTAAACAAAAGAACACAAATAAAACTTTCGCCATTCTTCAAACATTTCACGATATATTTTCAAACAATAAATGAATTTTTCTTTGTTCTTTTTTATGTACTATCTGAAGGTTTTTTCATCTTCACTACCTGAGCTCAATATGTCTTTCACTCGGTAACAACAGATCCATTACTTCTTTCGGCAAGCTCGATGTTTTTCCCGGTGGAACTGGTGAGGAGTTTGCAATTACAGGATCTGATGTGGGAAGTAATCTTTGAAATAAGTCCTCATTGGTAGCCACTTGAGGACTTTTCTTGTGAGAGACTAACAAAAGTTTCTTATGTCCTTATTACCAGCCTCTATTGCTTCTTCTGAGAGTTGACATATTTCGGGACGGCCACCTGAACTGGCTAAGGTAAGATAAAAAATATATAACGCTGTGCAAGGACCATAAATTGACTCAATTATACAAATAAACTTACAGGAAGGAGTTGATGTACTCGGAAAACTTTCAAGCGAGTATTCCGGTAAATCAACAACCGTCGTCAGCCATTTATCGTGACGCTTCAGAAATCTCTTATTGCGCCTAGAACACTCATCCCACTTCTTCACGTACTTTCCAAATACTTTGCGATTGAAGTATACACTCAGTGCCTTAAAAGGTTCATAATTTGAATCCAAACGCAACTTTCTAGCGACATATTTCAATAAATATCTTTTTTCGCATATAAGGATTGATGTCCAGACTTCAATAAAGTATTATGTTACTGTAAACGTGAAATTTCGACGGAAGGAATTTTTTTGGGCAAGCATTTATAAAACCCTAAAGAGAGCCAGAAAATAAATGGAAATTATAAAAAGAATGAAAGCGAATACCGACGCTCCAAAATTGCAATATTTGGTTCGACTCTGGAGATGTATAATGAATAAGGCACTATTACTGATAATTTCGTTACGGAAGTACACAGAGAATTTAATCGTATATTAATAAAAAGTTTGCTAAACCTTTATAGCCAAGAATTAAACAAATGATTGTGCAACACATACCTTAAAATGCCATGAAAGTAGAAAATAAAATGAAATATCACCACTAATGCCACAAAAAAGTGATTATTGTTGGATATCGGAAACTGAAACATACACGGGTAAAAACCGAAGCACTTAGGTTTCAAGGAAAGCAGCAGGTACAAGCAAGCAGAACTGTTCCAAATCACTCCAGAAATACAAAAAAATGTACACTGCATATTGTGGAAGAAAAGAGAATATGTTCCCGAAAATATTGGCGAATAATCGCACGAAGGGCTTCGCATTGTAATTTTTGGCAGGCCTTGAAGTAGTTGGTGGAGGTTGGGGTGTTGATGCCGTGCGATACCATCTGACGCCTGGTGCCTTCGAAAGGGAGTTTGTGTGTCAAACAGAGATGCACATATCCTTTCGTAGGCGAAGGATATATGAAAACCCCGTGATTGTTTCAGGGGTGCATTCCAAGAAAGAAGTCTTTCATGATACCTCTTGCGGTGTCCCGCGATATGATTATGAGTATCATTTGTAGCATGATTTACTTAAAAAGTTCTTTATGGTGGCTCTTTGCAATCTCTATATATCGATGATCACTACAGGAAAGTGAATGCGGCCATATCGTATCCACACACTTGCCGCATCATCGTACTCCCCGTCGCCGGCGGGCGGAGCCGGACTCGACCGCGCGCTCGAAAAAACGATATAATATTCGGGGTCGCTAATATGCGCAAGGTTTTTCTTTGGATTCACAATCTGGAAGCTTTGAAGAATGACGTGGTATGAGTTACTTAGCATAACCAGGCGGCACCAACTACTTTTCTCAACAAATATGTAAAAATTTGACTGAAAATAGGCTGCGCCATTTTGTTGTGTCTATGGTTAATGATAGAATCCAATCTTTAAAGAAACATTAAATATAATAGAAAGAACTGAGTTATAAAATGGTTTAAAAACTTTTTCCATAAGTTAATCCGTTAAAGTAGGGGAGAAAAAGGTTAATTTTGGTAATTCAGGGAGAAAATCGAAGGTGAGCGTTTTTTGCTAAATTTGTTAAACTTTGACCCCATATATATATTGTTAACGTGTGAGTACAAGAAAAAAATAAATATGACATGTCATGCACAAACTATTTCAGAATGTTACTGTGTAGTTTCAACATCCGGACTAAAAAAAAAAACTTTTTAAAGGTTTTGGCCAGCTTTTTTTTTTTCGATTTCAGCCCACTGTGCATCGTCTTTGTCCTAAGGAGAGATTTCATCCACAAATTGTAGTTTCGATGCCCCTCGGACTGATTGTTGGCTCTAAGGAAACATTTTTTACGTGGGATGACTAGCTCTAAATTAGGCTATTTAAAAATTTTTATGCATACATGTAATAACTTATAACACAAATACGACTGAGCAAAGTGAAACTACGTCCATTAATAAAATGCATTTATTTAAAAGATTGCATAATGAGAATGAAAACTTACGGTGAATTTTTGCAATTATTATCATTACATAGGGACAACAACATGTTTAAGCAATTTCCAATGGGAATACAAGTTATGGCATAACTATATATATTTCCACGATTGGATAAAATAGCATGTTTAATCCATGTTATTAAGCGACAATTTATTGGGATATTGTCATCTAATTAGTAAATAGTAATTTAATAGTTTATTAACTTCAATTTATGTTAGTAATGCGCTCTCCTTAATTAGATCACAACAATTTTAACTTCTACGATAGAGGTAACACTTTTTCTTGCATTATCATAACTATGAAGTACAAAAATATGAAATTGTATCCTTTCTTACCATTGATAAATTGTCTGCATTTTTTAAGATGGCATGACAAGCTTTTCTTAAGACATGTGTAACGAATTTGAAAGATGATTCCCGAATATTTGAATAATTTTCAGGCACCAATTTTTTTAGAAAAATGCGAATCCTCTAGGCGCCGAAAATTCTAGCTTGTTTACGTAATCAGAGCTCTTTTAATTCCAATCAAAGCAGATTCCAAATTACCCAGCTGTAAAGCATTGTAATTATAATTATTGTGAATTTGCCGTATTGTTTTTACTGATAGTCACAACTACACAATGACGTTATGTCAAGTAAGCTACAGACAAAAGAATGTATCATGTACGACTCCTGCGCCTCAAAGCGTTTGGATTCGAACCTCAGAGAAAAACTTCACGCCTTATCTCATGAGAGATAGCCAAGCCTGGTTGAAACTGTTTGTTATCGAATTGATATTACTCTCGTTTACTTCACTCTTGGTTGCTAAAATAATTTCCTTCTTGTTTTTTTATTACTCGTTGTTGAATTTTTGGGCATGCCACGTGGTGACATCATTCGCTATCTTCCCGAAGTTGCCCGAACCTTAGCGACCGCTCACTTGATAGGTACGGGAATAGCGTCGCTTCTTAGCGCTCGCTACCGTTCGCAGTGGCTACCTCCTAACGACGGTGGAACCAGAATGAACGCCCTGGAAGGAAAGTCGCACTTTATTAAAGCATATTCATGGAGCGGCATCATGCTCTTCTATGGGAGTGCAGAAGCCCGGTAGGTTGTGCTCGAATCGCTCGAAATAATCTGGAACGCGTAACTGAGGGGTCACGTGATACAGCAAGAAATATAGATATAAATAGGAAATAAATATAATAAAAACTTTTAGAGGAGAAAAGCACGCAAACTTATGGGACATGTCTTGCTACGTGAGAGCCTAATTGAAGCAATAAATAAAAGAAAGGAATAATTGCAGAGGAAGTCTTAGAGAGGAATGAATCGTGCAAATTATTAAGGACTTGGAAGAAAAGATTCGCGGTGGAATGAAGTGAATGGCTGAGAGATGAGTGAAGAGAAGAGCTGCGGCCAAAACCAGTCTTCGGGTCGATGACTGATAATGAAAATGTTTCAGGTGAATCGCATCTGGCTTGAAATGCAGTTATTTATGGCCATTTGTATCCGGCTCCATATTTGTGCAAAATAATTTCCTAGAAAGCATCGCGACGCGTCGACTCCGGTCTGAAATTACGACCTTTTTCCATCCTCTCGACTGTTCTTCCGATGAATTACGCTTCATTTATGGTCGATCATTCATCGACGGGTGTAATGAAAACCTTAGCTTCATGCAGTTCGCCTCTTCAAGTGTTTTGTTTCGAAATCCGTGAAATGTTTAGGAATTGGAACGTCGCGGTTGCCTCCTCGACCGAGCGCCATTGATTCGATTGTTTTGAATGTTGCTCGGAGTCGTCGCCGTGTCCCTCTCCTAATTCCGGCTCACAATGCCGAGACCTCAAACATCAACCCAGAGCCATTCACCCCCACAATTACCGACAGACACACAAGCACACGCCGAGGGAGGATTTCCTCCCTCACCCACCCCTTCACCCCCTCCCACTTCACCCACTCACCCTCTCCCTCCCACGCTCTCGTTGTTGCCAGTGACAGCGGGCTGTTTTGCGGGGAGGGAGGGGGGGGGTGGGATTGCCATTAGGGATTCCAGGAACACCCTTTCCCCCCGCCACATTTCATCCCTCTCTAGACACCTTTTCAGCAAAATGGAGATGTATTCCGATTGCACGCGCGGTGGATGTTTACCGGCAGAAGGTTGCGTGGGGGTGGTGCCGAGTCGGAATTCCAAAACACGCACAAGCATTGGTGCTCACGCACCGAGTGAGTGGTGCGTGCGGTCGGTGGGAACGCTCTCTCGTATCCCGGGACACCTTCTGCGCTACCCTCCCCTCCCACCCCACCTCCTGTCATCCCCCACCCCTCTCTCTCTCTACCCCTAAAACGCGTCGGGGGTGAGTCTGTCCCTCCTGATGTGAACGGCGATTGCATTGCCTGTGCTCCCCGCGGATGCTCAATCACCCCGAGACACCCTTAGACTTCTGGGTGTATCTATTGTAACCCACTTAGCGTTTATCGTTGAAAAAATCCTTGTAAATCGTACAATTTAAGATCATATATATTATTTCTCACAGGTGTATTTTTGTCGCAACGCCATAAATCCCATAATTCTTCATCAAAATTAATGATTCAAACATCGCTTTCAAACTTATGTTCCCTGCTATTGACGAAAAATAGAAAAATGGTTTGAAATTAAAGTTTTTCTAAAAAAATTAAAATTAAAATTTTTGTTAAAAAGTGATACATTGCCATCTGTTGACAATATAATCAACTAATATGTTGGCAATGGTTACGTGCTTAAAAGACTGTAGGAGGCGCCATCTATTAATACATCGTTTATTCAGATTGTTTACATTCTACGTGCAATCGGTGTGACCGTTTACGTTTACGCTATATATCTTTAACACAAATGTAAATAGTAACATATAATTGTCCATGGGAAGAAACAGGTAGAAGAACAGAAGAAAGAAGGATGAAGCAGGAAGAAGCTGCATACTGTGCAAAATATTCGACAGGTAGAAGAACAGTAAGAAAGAAGGAAGAAACAGGAAGAAGCTGCATACTGTGCGAAATGTTCGACAGGTAGAAGAACAGGAAGAAAGAAGGAAGAAACAGGAAGAAGCTGCGTACTGTGCAAAATATTCGCACGGGTCAGCTAGTCAAACATATAAATGTAGAACGTATTGCAAGTGATATGAGATGGAAACGAATCACTTCAATTTTACCGATGAGTTATGGTTAATTAATTCTCAAAATATGAATGTTTTCTCCTCAATCTAAGGCGCTAATCACAACTAATGGACTCGGCGCTTTACCTCAATCCGTCCGGGGAGATGTTGTGGAACATTATTAATAAAGTGAATATAACTGAATAAAACTTAGCAATGTCCACTGAATTTTATATTGGTACAACGCGTTTCGACGCTAATGCGCCATCACAAGGTGCCTGATGATGGCGCATTAGCGTCGAAACGCGTTGTGCCAATAAAACTCCAGCGGACATTGCTAAGTTTTATTCAGTTTTATCCATTTTCTCAATCTACTACTTAATCATTTTTATGGTCTAGGAGTTCTTATTAGGTCACCCTTTGGGTTGGGCTCTCCTTACTGGCAGGCATTTCGATGGACGGCTCATTTAATTGCCGGAGGAGCACCAGATCGGAAATTTTTATGGTCTCACAATGCAGAATAAATGAGGCTACTACTCATTTGTCCAGCGTTTTTATTATCAACGTCATCACCTATGAATCGGATTCAATATATTTTATATATAAAAATATTTCAATAACTGTAACTAGCTGAGAACTCACGGTACACTTGGCGCTGATATTGAAAAGAATCATTGAGAATTCAAATGTTTGTATTATTATTATTTAAATTGTTCAGTTAACGGTTTTTGCGTATCTTTCTCAAAAGCTATTGATTTCTAAAGTGAAATGTGTAACTTAAATAAATTAGATGCAATAAACAAATGTGACGATTTAATGAGTATGAAACCATTTGAATGTGTCGATATTACCGTGGACGTTACATTAACGATGTTACGGTGGCTTTCACCATGAATGCCGAAGTTGAACCTCAAAGAGAAGTCTCCCACTCGAAAATATATAAAAGGCACAACGTCGCATTTCATTTGTCAGTTCAAGATTTCTGGCTTGATTTTTCACCAATTTCGCATTAACCTCGATCGTCATAATGCCTTCGGTGGATCTCAGCCCTCTCTTTAATTCGTCGCAATAAGCGGCTGAAATCCCCTCCCCCCCCTTCCCTCACCCCCTCTGCGCATCAGGTGGGAACGAGTGTCGCCGAATGTGCTGGCGCAACCCTCTCCCGCCCCCCCGCCCTTCATCACTCCGCCTTCAACATTCCCTGTCCCACCCTCTACATCCCTTTTGTTTGAGGACTTCACTCCCACCCCCACACCACACCATCCATGACTGAAGTGCATTGGCGGGTTCTATTTTCCACACTTAACCCTAGAGACTTAATCGTCCTGATTAGTGGTTGAAATGCGGCGGAAATTATGGAGGAACGCTCACGTTTCCCATACGCATGCTCTTCCACTGGGTTGATATTGAGCGTAGTGTTTCAGTCTTATTTTTTAAATGTGCTCGAGGTATAATGAACCTTAACAAGTTCTCAGTGGGCGTATTACGATAATTTGCTTCAGGACGGCGCTTGAAGAGACATTGCAGCGAAGGATCTTGACCGTCTACGATGCCGATTGTTCGATGGAGGTTGCACGAGTTACGCATGACTTAGCTTTTTCATAAAAAAGTAAAATTCTAATATCTTTATACTCCCGCTAATATTTGCCTCTCATTTCGTGGCACTCGTGATTTCGTTTCGCAGTCGGAGCAATCGATCAATCGATTGAGGGCTCTCGACACACCACTCGTGGCCTGGATGTGTCAAACGTGCGTTTGTCGTGGACCATCAGAAATGGCCAAACCTGTTCATGTTTGGGTACTCGTCCCATTTCACCTAATCCATATGACTGCCTCTCCCTCCCCACGTTTTCCTGACCCTTCAATAATTGCGAGTGCAAATACTACCCCCACTCCTTCCCCTGCATATCCTCCTTCCCACCTTTCATCCCAACCCTCTTCACAACCCCACCCCCTTACCGCACCCGTCATGAGAATTAACCTGGGACCTTACATACGAGCTCATATTAACGTACGAGGTACCAACCTCGTTCACAAAGGTTCCGTAACTATGCCAAAATTCTTCGTGGCAACCCAAATAATGAACTTGGCGAGAGTAGCGGATCTCAAACAGTCAATTTTCCGAGGAGAAAAATCAACGAGCCCAGTGGTTGCCCGAGTAAGAAGACTGCCGTTAGTCTTCAAGCCTTGCCCGACACCTCCATACATAAGTACGTGCTAAATATATGCGACAGTTTCGGAGGAGGAGGAAACATTACGCATATCACTCTATTCGCTGGGAAGAAGTTGCATATATCTGAAAAATGAACAGCTCGTCTCAGATTTTCAGAATGAGCATGGCGGCATCACCATTAAGGGAACATGGGTTCCAGCCAGGCGCATGATAACAAAAGCAAAGAGGCTGATTTACGCAGTGTACCTCCTGAGACACCAAGCAGCGAGCTTTTAGAAATCTTAAGCCAGGCCGGACGTATTGTTTCTCCAAACTATCCTATTACGCTGGGAATTAAAAGGGAGGGGCACGTGAACTACTGACGTCGGGCAGTCCACATTTTTATCCTTGAGGGCTTCACTCTTCCAGATTCCTTTATTATAGACATTGGAGAGTCAACCTATTGAATACTTAGAGAATTAGGTGAGGGCAAATGATACTAATGCGGACGCGGAGGCCACTCAGCTCGCGAGTGCCCCCGAGTAGAAGCGAATGAAGCAACCATTGAGAATGAGAGGCAACAGTCCATCCCCGAGGCCACGAAAGGAATTTCGGTCAGTGCTCATAGCACATCTGATGATTCCCTAGAACAGTGGATGCCGAAATCTTCATACCCGCTGTAACTACAACAACAACAACGACAACAACAATGGCATCAGTCAGAGCAGCAAGCTGATTTGAATCCTACAGTAACCAACCTCCCTCCTCCGCCTCCATCCATTAACGCCCTCAACCCCGTCCTCGCAATTATGCTCTTTCTCTCTATGTCCTATCACTGCCTTGGAGCCACTAAGCCACCAGCAAGGAGAAGAAATACGTGCATCTGACGGTGTTCCCGGGATTCGGGAGTCCACCGAGTACGCAGCTATAATCACACCACCAACATTAGCATATCTGGTGGAGAAAGCATGCAGACACCGAATTGATCGATTATCTTACCCAGAACCACAAGATGCACAGCGAGATCAAAATCCACGTCAAGTTTGATACTACGGGAAACGGAAGATGGAAATTGTGCCGAAGTCTGATGGCGCTGGCCTCAAGATCACCTTTTCATCGCAGAAAAAGAAAGGAACAAAGTAGAAGAATGATGGAGAGAAGGAACGGTAACAAATAGCTGGAAAATTCCGAATTTTCACAGATTCCATTCGCTACTTTAAAGAAATACTTAAAGGAGGTCAATGGCCATAATGATCCAAGAAAGGTGGCAGCGGAATACTTCAACGACACCGCAGAAATCGTGTCGACGTTTACAGTATTGCTGGTTAGGAAGGTTGTGAAGGAGCCGGCACTAAAAATGCGACCTCAAATGCTGCACGGAAAGCCCTTTCTGCCTGATAATTATACTGCTATATTTAAAGTGAGGATTTAGTTTCAAATATTTTGATCCTCTATTCAATAAATGATCAAGTTGAAAATTCTAACGCTAAATGTCAAATCCAATCAGAAGTCCTCAAAAATGGGCAAACCTCACTTTTTACCTGCGGCATAATGACCCGGATATCTTCTTGTTACAATAGGCAAATGTTACTGAGGAGATACTTCTCACTCACCGTTCATATGACTTTTACTTTAACAATCCCTCAGAGAGACCGAATCACACGGTAATAACTGTGAAGAGTCCCTTAGATGCTTCCATTCTTTACTCACAAATCATTTTCCCGGATATATTCAGTCTCTTACCCTTCGTTTACCTGCGGAATCCTCATTTAGCGACCGTCTACCCTACCTGACACTCATTTCCTTTTATTATCCCTTAGATCAGACCACTGCTGTAAATGCCACCCGATCTCTGGGAGCCTCGTAAGAAATTCTAATGGAATCATCAATAGGCAGGGAAACTTGCATAAATTTAGTCGGAGACTTCAACGTTACCCTGAACCCTAAAGCTGACAGATCTAGCCAGTTTGAGAGATTCCCTTGCTTCGCTGATGCTATTCATAGAGTTGTAAGTGGATCTGATCTAATTGACGCCTGCGAACATCAGTACCCTTCAAAACCCGGTTTCACCTTTATGCCAACCAATCAGAAGAGACGGGATTCCGCATCGACAGGATTTATATCTTAGGGCGATATTAGAAGGATATCAGCCTGATCAAAATTTTTTGCAGCTCTCAGACTCGCTCAATGGGCACGAAGGTGTATACCCAAACCCTTACTGCAGCTCAAAGTGGGAGATAGAATTCTCCAAAGAGTAGATCATTTGATGGAATTAATATCTCAGTATTTTTGGAATTTATACAAAAATTACTCAGGCCATCCGCCTGTAAATGAGAATATGCTTCCCCCACTAAGAAAACTTGGGCTGCATCAAGTGGACTCCTTGGTGGCTCTTTTCAACGAGAATGAATTTACAGAAGACTTGAAGCTGCAAAAACGGGGAAAAGCTCCAGGTATCGATTGTCTCCCAGCCGAATTCTAGCTTGAGTTCTGGAACCAACTAAGGAACCTTTCATGCAGGTGGCCTACGAAAACTTCATCAGAAGACACCTACCACGCACCACCGCAACATCGGTCTTGGCCCTTGTTCCATAAAAGCAAGCCACTGATGACATCGAGAACTGGAGGCCCATTTAGATTTCAAACGCAGACTACAAGATGATTGCGAAAAAACCCTCTCAAATTGGCTACTGCCGTTATTGCTTCCCTCGTGTCTCACGAACAGAGTTATTGGATTCCAGGCCACACGATCTTTGATAACATCTTACTTATTAAAGAGATCATAAGAAGAAAGAACAGTGACTATTATCCAGTGGCTATAATGTTACTAGATTAGTTGAAAGCTTTCGATTTTATATACAGAGATAACGTTATAAGGCACGCTGAGGGAAATGGGATTCGGAAATTCCTTCTTTAACAATATCCTTTCACAATGATGCTCGATGTTTAGTCAGGGTCCGTTGTACACTGACTACACCGATATTTTTTAACCGCGGCATGAGGAAGGGATGCCCTCTCTCAGGTCAGCCTTTTGCCTTAGCATCTGAGCCACTTCTTACCCTACTACGGAATAAAATATCAGGTATCCCAATTCCTGGAGCACCTAGTAAGACTAACGGCATCAGCATACGCTGATGATATTACAGTTTTTGGTCACTGCAATGATGACTTTCCTAGAGTTATGGAAGCCTTCAATTCATGCTGAACTATCGGGTAATCGAGGAACTATCGGGGAATAAATTCATGCTGAACTATCGGGGGCAAGGTAAAATCCATCGAAAAGTGTAGGGTTTTGGGTCGGCTGATGGAAACCCAGAACTGATGAACCACTAGATTTTAAATGATTGAATGAAGGGATAAAGGTTCTAGGAGCACATTTGCATAATAATATAGAACAAGAATCGAAGTCCAACAACGATGAGCTACCTGAAAAACTGGAGGGGACAATTTGAAAATGGAAACCTAGAATAGGAAGTATATCTCTAATAGGACGCGTGATAGCTGTTAACCAGTTCATTGCACCATGACTTTGGCACATACAAGTATGCAACCCTCCCCCAACAATTTTGTGAAGATTACAAGCAAAAATGGTAGATTTCATTTGGAACAGTGGTAAGCACTGGGTTGATGCTTTTTTCATTTATTAATTTTTATTAATTACTTAATCTTACTTAAGCTTAATTACTGCTCCTATCCCTTCAGGAGGACTGGGATTGGTCGACATCGAAATGAAGATGATATCCTTTAGATTCCGTATGACACAGAGATACCTATTCAACCCTAGTACCACTGCATGGAGAGAACTTACTGCGACCTGCCTCGGAGCTGGAATTGATTGCGAACGTTTTCTCGAACTTTTTACTCGCACGCCAAGGCGAAGAAACGCTAGAGGAATGGAAAACTTTAATCTTTCGCTCATTCGGGCATGGCGTCTACTTGACCCTCAATCACCTCCAAACCAACAACTGAATGAGGCAGACAGTAAATCTACGATTCAAATTACCTTTAAAGTAAATTTATAATCCACGAATAGGACAGCACAGTTACCACTGCCCAAGAGGTCAATATACCGTGAATGCAAACTGAGGCAAAGAGGAAGCTCCTGGTCGTTGCAAGGAAAATACTGCCAAGAACAGACGTATTGGATGACCTTTAGAGGAACCCTTTACTTTCAGAAAGAATTCAGATATCGCTTGGCGTGTAGCTCACGGATCTTTGGCAGATGCTATTTTCCTCAAGAAGGTAGGTGTCAGGCAAAACGACGAGTGTCCGTGGTGGCCCGGGACATTAAGGAGTGCCAGGCACTTGATTTTCGACTGCCACAAAACACACGAAATTTGGAAAATAGTGACACAGGCTTTAAAATATTAACTAATATACCTCGTATTTTGAAATATGAACTGTACTCAGGAATTCTATCGGAAAATCCGACATCTTTTAGCTGCTTTCCAGTCAGAATAGGTAGAACCGCTGCTAATACAGCGAATTATCTAATAAAAATAGCTAAAAGCGCCGTATATAACGATGTAAGATTTTAGGCTTTCCCGGCGAATGCTTAGAATATATAGTTCTCGGGTTTTCACCTACAGGGTGCCAAAAATCACCATCTCACGGTTGCAAACCCGAGAGCTATATATTCCATATATAA
Organism: Ceriagrion tenellum; assembly: GCA_963169105.1. Lineage (NCBI taxonomy): Eukaryota > Metazoa > Arthropoda > Insecta > Odonata > Coenagrionidae > Ceriagrion > Ceriagrion tenellum. The sequence goes on along the minus strand of OY720632.1, from coordinate 11,646,353 downwards.
CGAGTTCACGCTTTTATCAAAGAAAATCTAAGGAAATATAGATTACGCCAAATCCTAAAAGGAAAAAATGACGCGTCGGCTAGTCAAGGAAAGCGAAAATCATAAAATCAACAACTCGAAGAATGGCTTCAAAACAAAATAGGGTCTTCAGAATTTTTTCATTGACGGATCAACAGGAGAAATATACTATTCCTGCAGTCTCGTGATACGAAGAACTGGCTACGGGTAGCAGAGCTAAGTAAAAACTACAAGGGTAGTGTGCGGTCAGCAATACGCGGAGGGAAGGGTCCCAAGGTTGTATTTGCAGTCCCTTCGGCGGGGTTCCCCTGTGCGAGCTGCAAGCACATCGGTCAAAAAATAAAATTGATGACAATGGCTATATCTAAATTATGATTAAATAAGGCGAAGCCGAGAGAAAAACTCTACCCTGGCCTGGAATAATAATAGCAACGGAGGCGGAGAAACGGACGAAATATTAAGACCTGCTTATTGAGCTTCGACAAATGTACCCAGGACACTGATAAACTGGCAGTCCTCATCATAGGTGTGCTCGGTGGAGTTAAGGGCTCGCTGCTGGAGAGCATCAAGTGCATTCCGTCCTGCGTGGCACAGGCGGAGTCACATGCAGCTCGCATGCAGAAGGCCGTTTTACTTGGGTCCTTCCGTTTACTCCGCACGCATGACCCAACGGTAGCATAGCCACTAATCCGATGGGCATCGGACGTGGCTGCGATAACTGTCAAACCCGTCTCGAATCCTCGGCCATTATGACGGCAATGAAACCTGATGCTTGCCGAGGACTCGGAGGGGAATGTTAGTTAAGTAACCTACATAATAGTAATAATGCAGTGTACTAGCAAGAATGGAATCCGCACAAAGATATGATAATACATATATCAAACAAATATATCTTGAATTAGAAGGAGAGTACGATGTATCCCATGAAAACAAACCACGGTACCTAAGGACACCACCGCCTGTAATAGAAAATGAAGCTGTCAAAATGTATTACAATAGAAGTATCATAACCGATCGTCCTCGCCCAAACAATACCCCGGATATAACTCTTCAATCAAAACAAGGCAGGATAACATATCTAATAAATATCTCCATCCCGAACACAGGAAATTTAGAGGCCAAATACAAAGAAAAAAATTACCAACTTATATTTCTGGATCTCTTTCACTCAGTCCTACATATGAATACTGAAAACCAATATTCATGGCCGGCCCTCGGACTTGCAGGGCTCCAGGGAACTTTGCCTTGTACGGCCCGTGGCAACTATTGTTTTTTAGGCCCTAAAAATATACAATTATGTGAAATTCACTTCGGAAAGAAATCATTCGCCTGGGACTGGAATGCCAACCTAGACACCCGATTTCGCGTCGAGTGATCTAACCAGCTAAGCTACAAAGGCGTCCTCATCCAATGTGAATTTCTCTGGATCTTTAATTAGAGAGTTGTCGTCTATGGTAGCGTGCTTAAAATGCCATGAAACAAATACCTGTATACGAGCGCACAGCGCTACTGTCCACGATGTAAAGTCTTACTTTAAACACAAAGGTGTTCACTTACACCAACATTGAAAGAACTGCGTAACTGGCCGCGCGGTAACTTCAACGGTGTTTGCCGCTGGTGATGATACAACTGTGTGAAATCCCTTCTTACTCTCAAAGTTACCACCTGGAAGGAAGGGAATCGTGGATAACATGAACCATTCATAAGTCGTTACGTGTCATGAAACCATCGTCCTTGATTGAGCAGCTGTGGCTGGATCACCTAGGCTTACTTGGCCCACAGGGTTGGCATTGGTCAATTAATAAAATTCACGTAGGTACGTTAGGACCGCATGCCCTGAAACCGTCAGTTTCAAGAAAGGACGTGTTCTTGATCGTGATCGTGATGAAAATATTTAGCATTTCAAAGTTTAAGATGTTTTTCATGGAAAGGCATGAGTACGAAAAGGTATGCAACAATCGTTCACCTAAAAGTATGTCGCATTATCGTGCAAGGAAAGGTAAGATATCCTGCAGAAAACAATCCAAATAAGGGAGACGTATATACTCAGCATGACATCTCGGTAACATTCGGAGCTCGGCGACCCAGAGCACGTTCGAGGGAGCTTGGAAACCCTCCCAGGAGATAAACAGTGACCCCTTCCCCTTGTGCTGTGCGTAGCAGAGGATTGGAATGGGAGAGTATTAGGGGACGTGGGGGGAGGGGGCATGGGAGAGGTGGCTCCGGTGTCATGGAGGAGATCTCGGCTTCGTTGCCAAAATCTTTTCTCTGTTTCCAAATATACGTTCACGCAGAGCGATGTTTTCAATTGCGAGTGGGATCGCAATCTTTGATCTTAACCGTCTGAAAACTGGCGATGTTTCTTTATATCCGGACATTCCGTCTTCATCGCTAGGCGACACTGCTCGCCAACATTTTGCCGGCGTTTATCACCCTTCGTGGACGTCTCTTTACGAATATCATAAGGCGGAGCAGCATTCAAGATGGATAATGGTGTACTTCTATCGTGAGTGAATATGAATTGTTACACATGGCATCATTGAACTTTCATCATGAATAATATAATCGAATATATTATTCATTATGAAACACGTCAATGTGCTTATTTGAAAGAAAGTTGCTCACGAAATCCACAGATTACACATCACTAACTCTTAATTTAAATTAATTTGCGATGAGCTTTGCATAATTGTCTGTTGTGCTAGATTCTACTTACACTAATTAATTGGAAAATCTGACTAATTAAGTCATATTAACGTTAATGTGGAACTAGTTATACAAAAATAAACTGTCCAAATACCGGTTAATTGATGATACTGCGTGGGCACAAGCAGTACTTGGCCTACACGAAAACCGATATACCCAGGTCTCCTAGTACTCGGAGTACTCGGCGCTGACGAAGCAAGAGATCACGAGAGAGTTGAGGCTTGGTCGGATGAGAATATTCACTGGACTCACCTATTCGACGAGGTGATAGGTATTCGTCAGCGTATTTAATTCAGGTTTCGTCTTCTGTGGTATACGCAATGTGCTCGGTTCATCAACGTGGCCCTCAGGTACTCACTCATGTATTCACATTCCGTGTATGCACATATTCATCATGTGATTACTCTCGCATCGTCCAGGTATTCGCCGGGTCATGCATGGATTCATTCTAGCACTCACTCATATGGTCGTCCAGGTATCCAGGCATTTATTCGAATATTACTCGAATACCAGTGAATGAGTGTATCGGGCGCATCCCTAGAGGGAATAAACGTTGTGCGCCGATTAGCGGGAGTTGAATGAAAATACGACCTTCCAAACGCTCCCAACCCTCTGAACCCGCAATATGATAATTCTTTGCCGGTGGAAGGCAGAATGTGAGACGGGATTTTCTGCTTCGGGACTGCAGCTTTCGTAAATACTAAAGTCAATGGGTTATGATAACAGTGAAGGGAACTGCGTGATTTTCTGCTGCCTTGCGTGACAAAGCATCGTTGTGAATTCTCACACATTTGAGTTTGGTTATGCGTATTCACATGAACGTTTTCACATGCATGCGATTTCAACGGTGAATTTGTTCTTGCATCCTCCCGCGTGGGCCCTTTTGCATCGCGTAAAAACAGCTTTTCGGTCAACGCTCTGCGATGTGTTTTTTGTCGAGAGATTCGTACACACATTTCAGTTTGTTTCTTCTCAAGGTAATTTTTGAGGACATCAAACCGTGCTCATCATTCGATGTTGGATTTTGATAGTCTCCCAAAGTCCTCCGCAAATGGAAGATTGACCGCCGTAGCTTAAGGAGCGAATGCGTGCGCGTCATAATATCGCTATCCCGTTGAATTCTCGTGCAAGGAAATCGTGTTTCCGAGCCCTTAGGTGTTCTCGAGGGAAGTGAGGGTGGGTGGAGGTCTTTCCATCTGCCCCTACTTCGAGCGCACACCCCTTAGTCCTCCCCCCACCCCTTCTCCTTTTCAGGACCCCTTTCCACCCCACATCGCCTCACCCCACTCATCCACCTTTCCGCTGCCTCTCTCGTGTGATTGATTTATTGCGACGTTGATTGATCGAGGTTCGTTCCACGCGCCTACCCTCTTCTACCCACCGAGCTCCCTCCTCTCTCTCAATATACGGGTGTGCGTGCATGTGTGCACCGCGAAAGGGAAGTATCCCACAAGCAAGATGGGGGGCGCCCCCGAAGGAAATATAGGGGGAGAGTTTTGGGAAGGGATCGTCGTGGAGAAGCTGAGCATCCCACCTCCCACCTTTCGGCGCCCCCTGCCCCCCTCCCCCTATCCTGCTCCCCCGCCTCCCCCTATCCTGTCCCATCCTGCCCCCAACCCCGGTATCTCCCCTCTGAGCCGGACCCCTTTTGCTGGCGGCGGCGAGATGGAGTGGGGACGTATTTTTCACGCGTCGGCGCCGCTTCCGCAGGATAAAGTACTTCGGGCTCCGCGTTTATAGTCCACTGCCGGTTAATCCGCCCCCACCCACTTCTACCCCTCTCTTCTTCCCCGTCCCCCCGACATCCCACGCAGTCTGATTGTTAACGTACGGCTATCCCTTGGTACGGACGTGGTAGAATCGGAGATGGTACAGCATCTACAGAGCCGGAATCCCGCTTCATTTTGGGCTACCTAGGAGGTTCCTTAAAAAATTTCATACGTGCCGCGTGCCACTACGATGACCCTCGACCTTGGCTGTGCGATTTGTTGACGGACGGACAGACGGGGGCCGCGCATGTCACGTGACTGCCCATCGAGGCACGTCAGTTACTGGCTTTATTTTACATTGGCATAGACTGCGCAATTGACGGGAGGGGAATGTGGGTCCACCGATTACCATGAACTTGCACTGATCTCAAGCGGTAAGCGAACCCAGTTGGATTTAGTTAAACACTATTGAGGGCGTTGAAAGGCACGAGGTTTTAAAAAAATTCACAAAATTAATATTACCTTTACTATTTCACCCGAAAATTCCAACGCGACGGCATATATAAACTCATCGATTTGTTGTCACGCATCGAATCTAAAAGTACTGCGATGGGGTAGTCTACATTTGAGTTAGCGGAATGCGCCCGCGGTAGTGTGGGGGAGGTCAACCGGGAAGAAAATATGCTCGGAAGGAGGAAATAGTCCACCGAAGTCTGTTTCCCATCGGAATCTATTCGTGAGCCAGTTAAGATTGTGGAGAAGTAGAGCGACCCTTCTCTTTGGGCGTATTCAAACCATGGTTGGTTGGCAGACGGTTAAGGTACACCTGAGTCAACATTGATTCTGTGCAGTCAACCATTCACCTTTCGGGCTCTCAGCGTCCTCCCCCCCCCCCCCACCCCCTTCCCTGCTCCGGTGGGGAAGAGATTGTGGGGGCCGTCTTAAGGGATGCTTGGGAGGACCGCTCGATTCGGTCCATTGGGCTTGCGTCCGTCCAAGTACATAAGATCGAGATGCACGTGAGTGACCGCACATGAAGATCGCTCGTTCGTCCCGATGGGCGGTTGTATTTGGAACGTCCGAGATCACTCCGATCGAGGAGCCACGTGGTGTGATCACGAGAGGATCGAAACTTTGGCGTACTTATCTTCTTCTTCAGGGTTCAACCCTGGGGTTGGTTTGCAGCAGTACACAATTGCTCTCTTCTGTCTGCTTTTCTCTTCATTTCTGTGTATGTGGTGCAACCCATATCATTCACAATCTGCTGCATGAATGACATCCTTGGTCGTCCCCGGCGATTCCTTCCCTTCTGCTATTGTTTTAACGATGTTGTCGTGTCTTAGAATGTGCCCTACGAGTTTGTCTCTTCTCGTTTGGATATGCCTCCACAGGGATCTGGTTTCCTGAACTCTTTTCAGTACCTCTTCATTTGTGACTCTCTCTCTCTTCAGCTGAGCTTCAACATCCTTCTGTAGAGCCACATCTCCAGTGTTTCTAGCCGCCTTCTCTCTTGTTTTCTTACTACCCATGTTTCGCTCCCGTATAGGGCCACACTCCAAACAAATGCTTTCATCATCCATTTCCTTATTTAAAAACTAATTTCTTGCTGGTGAGTAGGTTCTTTCTTAGATAGAATGCAATTTGGCCTGATGTATTCTCCTCACAATTTCTTTCTGGCGTCTACCATCTCTTGTTATTCTGCTTCCCAAGTAGGCAAATTCCTCTATTACTTCTAGCTTCTCTCCTCCAATTCTCATTATTGGGGGTCCATATTGTTCTTCATTACTGCAAACCATCACTTTGGTTTTGCGTTTGTTTATTCTCATTTACATTCTCTCGCGTACTTATACCTCTCGTATAAATCTCGCACAGCATTCCTCTCCGAGTATTCCTCACGGGGATAAATGTTTATGGAGTTGAATAACGCGATTAGAGACGCTATAAGCATAACTTATCCGAAGTTTTCCATATGATTGGGAAAGATTAACCAAAATATCGCTCTGCTAGTTGTTGAACCTCGTGACACCTCATTATCGAAATTATCTGGAATGGTTCAAACGTACTCTCCCTGGAGACTGGAAATTCACCCGAGCATCTTTTCGATTGTAGACTGACGCGATGTAATGGTGAATACCGCGTAATTGAGTGCTTATTAATGATGATTGGCGCGAGTACGGGCGGGTATATATGGAGGTGGCGATTATGTAAACCGAAAGGAATTAAAATGGCGATGCCCTGCGAATTGATTAGGAGAGTGTACGTGCGTCTGTAATCAATTGGGTGCTATTAAGGTAGAGGTTTTTTTCGATTCATACAATCACCTGAATATTTTCTCTACTTTCCACAAAACCGCCAGCTGGCTAATGACACTAAACACGAGGGTAAATTTCGCAACTGATCGCTGCATTCGTGAGCCATCATCTTCTTCCCCGAAGTAAACGCAGCTCGTCACATCAGAAAGCAATATTACTTTAGGCTATTGTGAAAAAAAACATTATGGAGCTAGAAGCTGCTGCAGAGCTTAGTATTGCATCGTGGAACACAATTTGAACGCAATTTCTTAGCTGTTGGACCACCACATGAATCAATAGAGTTAGGAATACCCTCCGAAAAAAACGTAACTGACGGGATTCATTCATTATTTCCCTTTTCATCACTGTAATGTTTCTCTTACCAGTCGAATATCTCTCATCGAGTATTTACGTCCAGTTTCATCTTTGTGAGCTTTAATATTCTGTGAACTGTACATTTTAGAACATACCTGAATATAGAAATTCCCTTTCAAACTAGCAAAATACTCGTATTGGTAAAGATCCATTTCCGTCTTAACTGTACTGTCCTAAAGCGTCACTGTGTTCGAAGCGAAATCCTTCATATCTTATACCTCTCTCATTAATAGTGTTTTCATTTCGAAAAACAGTCATAAGTGACGTGCACTTTCATGAAGACCGAAAGCAATGAATTTCTTAGATAAAGGCCGGAACATGCTTTAATTTTTGCGTGGTATCTCGCGAATAGGATCATGATATATTGAGTAAAATGCATAAATACGAAGTAATGGTTAATATTTTTATGAAAGTCTATTCAATTAATTTTGACGCCGTCAGTTTTTTATGACATAACTGGGAATATCACTCAATAATCAAATATAACACTTTGTATTTTCCTCACTTTTTATTGCACCTCGACCGGTTTCAACGCTTACGCGTCATTTTCAAGAGGAGACAGAGCGAACAATTTGTCTGACGTATATATGCTTGAGAAGTAGGTGGGGTAAATATACCGAAGGAAACAGGAGGTGGGGACTTAAGTTTAAGGAGCAAGGTCGGGGTTTTCGAAAACGATTTTAGGGGGATTATGAACCCGCTCACTAAACATAGGTGAATGCGTCATCGGCACAACCTCGTTAACAATTTTATCCCCATACATATTTTGAAATGCCCCAATTTCAAAAATTTCCAAGAAATCCAGTTTAGCACCTTTGTCACTGACATGTAAAATATGAAAATTAAAATCAGATGAATGGTCAAAATCCGAAAATGCTTAGCAAACAGATTTATCGTCAGAATACAAAAATGATTTTTTATGTTCATCTATTCTTACACTAAACCTTCTTCCAGTCTGCCCAATATAAAACTTGTTACAATCATTTGTATTGCATTTTTAACATGTAAACTCCACTTTTTTCTTTTTCATTTATGTAATCTTCATCTATGCAAACCCGTCAATGATTGATCTAATGGGAGTATCACACTTAAAAGCGGACTCCTCGACGCGGAATACACTTGGCGACCATTCACCGCCGCGCCATTTTGCTTCAAACGCGAGCTTCCTTTTCCCGTACGGGATCCTTCATTCACTTCAAGCAACTCCTGAGTTTTTTCATCATTCCCTTCCGCCTTGTCCTCCAGATTCTTTCATTTCCACATCCATCTCCGTTGCACCCGATGGCCTTCCTATCTGCCGCCACTGCATCCCACCCACTCCCTCCTCCCTCCCCCGCTTCGTCCCTCTTGCCCGACGACGAAAGTTTTGCGTGTCCGTCGAATGCCGTTCTGAGGGGCAGACAGTGGGGCGGACCGAGGGACGGCGAGAAGGGAGCGGGTCTGCAAGTGCTTTTTCGTCGCGCGAGGACTTAAGAGGAGGTTGGACTGCACACTGCCTTCGAGCGAGGGGGCGAAGTGTGGTGAATGTTGAGAAGGGGCGGGGGGGCGGTTTAGGGTCGGTGGCGGGCGAGTTCGGTTCGGGGTGAGGAGGAGGAGGAAGGGGGAGGGGGTGGGGGTGGAAGTCGGGTTGAATCATTGCGGCTGCCTGCGTGAAATTTGCAATTCCACATCTCGGCCTCCTCCCTCCCTCCGCTCTCGGCGGTGCCCAGGTGCGCCGACACGATGCGGAGCCTCCCCCATTCCATCTTTGCCCACCCCGAACCCCATTCCAACCAACCTCCTCCCCTTCCCCGACCCCCTTTCCAGCCCTCCAGACCGCAAGCCTTCGGTCTCCGGCCTTCCCTACCCTTCCTCCCGTACCCGCCTTCCGTCGTCTCCGCCCGACCCCTCTGCCTCCGAAACCCCTAACCGGTGCTTCCTTCGCCAAATTCTCGTGCAGCTCGCCCTCGGTTATTCATTGCCCGTGATTCGAGTTAAATTCGTGAACTAAAGCATAGGGAAGCCTCTTTGTTTCTTCGAAAACTCAAGGGATCGATCGTATAGAGCATCGTATCGCGCGGAGGGATTGGACGGAATGTCCACTCGAGACTCGGACGTTGATTCAAAAAGGCTCCCTTTGAGACGAGAAGACGCGAAGCTGACGCGGCGGTGTGCATCACACTGGCTCAACATCACGTGTCTGACAAAAGTGACGAATGTCAGAGGGGTTGTTGTGCAGATAGAGTCATAAGTTCTTACTTCTTTCAGGGAATGGTTCTCTTGCATTGACAAACGAAGATAAAAACGAGCAGAATGAAGAATAATATGTGCGCTAACACTTGCCGTCCCTTTCCCCTTGGTTAACCAACCAACCACGCCCATTTCCCATACGTGTGCACAAGAGGTTCTATATAACCAGCGATGAGCACCCAATTTGCATACCAAGCGATGAACGACTTCCGTGAAATAATAAAAATGAGGACAGTGTCTCCCTTTCTCATTTGTGTTTGTTTTTCCCCTTTGCCGCTCTCGCTCTGACCATTCCCATGAGTGTCATCAGTGGGCGGTGGTCGAATGGTCATGGTGGCGCGTAGCCGATTTCCGATTTTTCGAATGAGCCGAGCCTTATGAGGATGTAGCATAACCATTGACTCGGCATTCAATCTCATTAAAGCCATCTGATGGCATCTTTATGCTTAATGATTTAGAGATTTGCTTCTTTTTAATTTATCATTATATCCTTTCCTAATGTTTTCTCTGAAAGTGTAGCTGTATAGTAATGTTATTCATGATCACTCGCCTTCCGCTTCAAATCGAATTGACTCTGAGCGGTGGTTAACGTGAACAGCACTAAAAGGAGGCCAGAGTTGATCATTGAAAAGTCATTTACGAATTATAGTGCTTGAAGATTTTGTGAGCATTAAAACCCTCCGGGCACATAATCCTAATTACGTTCTAAAGTACTGAAAACATTTTAAATTCCTTTGAAGTCAAGCGATAAAGTATTATTTATATAGTTTGTCAATAAAACAGTAATGAAATGGCCGTCGATACATTCCCCACGACACATGAACTCTTTCATTCTTAATCCCGATATTTTTCTTTCCTTTTCTCTCGAATGAAAATGAATAAATGTACTCAGAATTTGGGTTATTTGTAACGACATTGTGCCTCATGGCCAATCGTGTCTTAGATCAGGGAACGCAGGATCTACTTCGGCAGAATTATTGTTTTTATTTATCTTCATTACCCCGATTACAGCACAATGGGCCAATTTACGTCGGGTGATTAACAGTAACAACGGTCGAGACACAAACATCTATGTCCTGGGCAGTTAATATTCTACCCAGGCGGGAGTCGAACCCGCGACCCTCGGGTTAGCAGGTGAGGACAGTACCCCGCCGCCACCGGGGCCGACTTGCCGCACGTGATGCAAAGTTTTAGTTTTGATTTGATCAAATAACTGAAACGCCAGGATGTATATTCACTGCATTAGGACATGCAAGAGAGAGACTTTCTTCGTACCGATGAAACAACGAGCATTCTTTTGGAGGGCAATCTGTTACTCTGTCATTGTCTTTATGCTTAAAATGGTCATTTTTACCTTTTGATGTTTAAAATAGATATTTATTCACCAGGTAACAATTTCTGCCATCTTTTGTGTGCTGAGACTTAAATAAACACATGAATATTTATTTCCGAATGATTTCGAGAGATAGTTGCGTGGATATGTTAGGAAAACGAACCATTTAATTCCAGCAAGTTTCCTTTAAAATTGGCTGGAATCAATGGGGTTGATTTATTGGTGGCATGCAAACGAGAATATCATGAGGTTTTAGGCTCCAAAAAGCATTTTACATTAGCCCATAAGATATTCACTATAGTTCAGCCAAGATGACAGCGCAGTTAACTTTGAAAAATACAGCCAGTCGGTAAACACGTCCAATGCCATTTAGGGACGGGAATCACGCGACCTAAGCATCCCTTATGATGAGCTTTGTTTTAACTATACGACCGTAAAAGATTGTTTGTTTATTTTTTCTTTTAAAGCCGCATTAGCATATTTCAAATGAGCCATTTGCTTGGACGGATTCTAATGGTGTCTTGAATGTATATAGATTGCGACCCCCTTCCGAGAAGGAGTGGAAATTATCAAAACTGTCCTTCGTGACGCTCAAGTCTTGACCAGTGGTTCCCAAAGTGGGCGCTACCGCCCCCTGGAGGGCGGTGCTTTCATCTTAGGGGGCCGCAAGGGTGCGCTGGAGGCCGGGCCCATATCAAATATACATGTCCGGGGATGAGTAAACTATCACGTTGTTGGATTTGAAATAAACAATAGTTTAATGGAAATCGTTTTAGCTTTAGTTTTATTAACATCTTGCTTTGGTCATGTAGTACATGACTTTGATTACGCTAAGCTTATGATTGGGGGGGCTGGGTAATGGTTTGGGGAAAAAAGGGGGCGGTGGCTCGAAAAAGTTTGGTCTACACTGGTCTAGACGATGTCTTTAGCGTAAATACTATGGTTGAGGACAGTGGGTGCTTCCAACTTGAATGAATAGTATACCATTGGCACGAGCTGAGATTCACCAAGTGGTCCTCCATCGCGTCAGAGGTCAGTCTCCGTGGAGTTCGTTGTTCATTCGGGTCACGGCCCGTCGCGTCCATCCCCTGCCACGCGACCCTCCACTCCCTACTCTCTCTATCTCTCCCCCTAGGAGGCCAAGGGGATTTTAAGACGACAATCTTCTTCCCATTTCCGCGATCGTCGTCGCCCTCATCTCCTCTCCCTCCCATAACAACCCCCTTATGTCGTATATCGCAGCCTTTCGGGAGACTGAGCGCCAAGGAGGAGTGCGCGGGGAAATTTGTAAGGATTGTGGACGACGCAGCGGGGAGAAAGTGTCAGTGAATGTGCGGTGTGGTTAACGATGGTGTTGAATGCGGAAATCATTTTCTTCCTTGAGAAAAAGTAGTTTTCATCGAATATAAATCGCTTAAAATTCAAGATGAAGTTCAAGAAGGTTTGATTCGTCAATGAATATAACTTTGTGTATTATGATGTAGAGCTGGAAGTGCCATACTCTTAACAGCGTGTCTCATTGCATTGGAAAGAGCGGTCACCCTGTTGATACTCGGATAAGTGGTCTTGGCTTGGAGCAAATTTCTTATCTCATCAAACACCCAGTAGGAAACGACCATCTTAGTTGCTTTAACCGTGTCGAGAGGGTACGAAAGATAATATGTAATAGAAAAGGAAATTGTAATTCGCTCTAGTTGTTTAAATCTTTTGAAGGAACGCGTTTCCTGATGCCGTCGTTCTCTGCTGCCATCAGCCTTCCTTCCCCTGAACGATCTCCTAGCCAATTACCTTCTGCCTGCTGTTTTACATTTCTCCTGAATTCCTAGGGCTCTCTCATACACTTTTTGCGACCTCCTGCCAATTCCCTCACTCGCACGGCTTATTCATCGCCTCCTCCCTACCTTCCCTCCCCCCTTCTAGTGACCCCACTCCTCATTCTGCTCGGCGTGCTAGTTTTTGCTCCTTGAAAATGATTGCAAGCAAGTCGATTGGCATTAAATTGTGTTTGCGGACCGCGCGGAATTGTTTGCGGAGGGATGAGCACAAGGGTCGCCTCGACGCAGTGCGAACGACGCAGGCTGATCCTGAGTTGTGTTCGTGGGAAAAGTAGGATGGATAGGGTTGGGATCGAGTAGGGTGAGGAAAGGAAGTGAGTTGGATCTTCCAGCAGTGGACTCGTGCGTGAATGAAAGGAGTGCATTCCGTTGAATGTGTGATCGTGGCAAATGGCCGATGGGGACGAGAGTCGAAGAACCAAGCGTGCATTACTGTACTGAGTGAGCGGTGTGAGATAAACTGGCAGATCGCTAAAATCTTGGGTGAATGTGGTGGAAAAAGGAATATCAGAAGTCTTTAAAATGGGAGATCGGGCATTCAGTAACGCATGAGTAAGCGTAAGAAATTTGTAGGGATGTAGCACTATGGAGGAAGGTATCAAAAGGTAATCAGTTTCCCAGGGCCAACGGCTATGATTAAAGTCTGTAGCCTATCCTAGCCTACAATGAAAGGGAATGGCGTGATGGGTATGTATATATGCGAGGTCGCTCAATATCGATTATCTTTCTCCATCGATATAGGTCTTAGTTGCGCAAACAAGTCAATATTAAAGTGTTTATTTTGGTGTGTACTCTATAATCATAGCATAATGTGACTCAATGTTTTTTTTAATTTTGCTGTTCATTTGTGTTCGAAAAGGCGACTTGCGTCGCATATTCGCAGATTTCGAAAAAGAGGAGTGCTATCGCAGTAAAGGCTAAATAAGCAAATTCATGGCGTCCGTGTGAGGGAAATGGTTGCAAAGACCCATATCGATAAGGCTACGGATATATCGAATCGAACGGCTCTGGTATGTATGCAGGAGTGAGTGGCACGCGTATGTGCGTTTTGGAGAGGCTGTGCGTGCGACTCGTGGACTCTCGGGCACTGGTCAACACGGGAGTGACTCGTGCGAGACAAAATCTTTTTATTCGCGAGCTCTCAACCTCAACAAATATTGTATTTAAATGGACGTATTTTTATATATTTCAAGATCGTTGATTTATATCTATCTATTGATTGATCTATATACGATGTATAGATTCTTACATCATTATCGGGGCTCAAAATCTACGAGTCCTTCCTGATTCGGGGACTGGCCCAATCCGATCAGTGTCGATGTCTTGTGTATGAAACCTGGAAATTACCCTGTTTTTTTCTATCGAGGATTGACATCGATAGTGTGGGGTGGGGAAGTCATCACCACTGGATCTAACTCTCTAGTTTCCTCGAAGGCATACGCGGTATGAAATTGGGGGGGGGAGGGGTGATTTGGGAGGAGAGGCAGGGAGAAGGAGAACGAGGGAGGGTGGGGCGAGGGAAGGGATGGGGAGTTTAAGAGGGTTTTTTCGTTCCTTTCCTTAGTTCTGCGCGCTCTGTTCGCGTAGTTGACTTGGGCTTTCTCTCTCAGGACCACTAGAGTTGTTAAACAGTAGCTTGGCATTCATTTCGACGATACTCTCTCCTCGAATCCTACTTGATCGATGGTGGGGGACGGAACGTGTTTACGCGACCATGGGATGGGTCGTCCTTTATTTTCATTTAATTTTCCCTCCCCTGTGACGTGGAATTTCGCCGCATCCTTGTCACGGCGGGACCGCCACCGCCAAAAATGTGGCGCTCTGGAAGGCAGAGCGCGAGTCCCTTTTTTTGATTTGAAAAGAGAGAAGGTGTGAGAATTCTGAGAGAAGAAATCGGTTCGGCATCTGGGTAGGAGTGGCCACTCATGGCTTCAGGAGGAGAGCGAAGGGTGCTCAATTCAAGGCAAGAAACGCGAAAGATTTATCACGTCACTCCCTATTAGTAATTTACAGCTATACTGTTTATTTTTATTTTTATTGTGTTCCTGATTAAAAGCCCTCCCCTTTTTTTACGTTAATTTTTTTTGTTCCGTCTATATATTTGTTGAGGGACTCGAATGGGGAATTAGGCCATCGAGGCACGAACAGAACGCTTCACTCTGAAATTTTGAAGATTTGCTTTCCCCTGATATTTAAGCGTCGACTTTGATATGACGACGTAAGGTGACCAATGCTAAAATAGACATTTGGTTTCCTGTCAAATTAAAGGAATTCGAAATTCGAAATCTCCTGCTCCTCCCATGATCTCTTGATTTCTATCCAATGTTAGCTTAATTATAAGTTCAAAATTAATATAAAGTGTATGTAAATTACATTCAAAGTATAGGACGATATCATCAAAACAGGATTTCTCCTTTCAGACCTTTAGTGGTGTAAAATGATCATACAAAATTGTGAATTATATATGAGCACGGCTATTTCAAGTTAGCATTGTGAAAAGATGACAATTTGTTGTACGTGTGTATCAACTGAAGGTGGTCTGATAATGGTTCGATTACCAGCGATTAAAGTGGCACTTTTCAGTTAGTTCAAACGATGCTGCGAACAGGTTTTAAGAAGTTCACCCCCTTGGCTTTAGACATGAAGTTCCAAGTCAATGAATTTGAGTTGGAGCGAAGAATGAACTGAGTATTTGCTCTGTTTGTCCTTGATTCTCTGTGTCGCTGCCCCCCTCCCAGCTAAACAAAGCCAATGGCTCTTAAACTTCCCCCTCCGAAGCAAAGAGTCAATTTGGTATGATGCCCTTTCCGTCAGATCCCCACCCCACCACACCTCAACCGTCCCCTCCACTAGATCAAAGGAGAGACTGACTCCATTAACCACAGACCCGCCTCCCTCCCAGGGGGCTATCGTGGCTGTGGCTCCGACTTCTGATCCCACTCGCCAAGGACATTCCAATGTGCTGGTCTGACTCGCTTGTATTGGTGAAAATTGATGGGAAAGTGAAAATTGTATACTTATTTTGATGAGATGAGGAAAAATCAATCTACGTCCTCTGTAAATAAATTTACAAAAATTTTAAAATGCCTACGGACCAACTTAATATGGCATCCTAATTCCAGACACCGATATAAATCTTTGCATCGAACTTGTCAATTTTGTTCAACTAAGTTAATATAAGATTTAATTTCGTATTCTGACTGCAATTGGAGATCAGCCATCATAGTTTTTCCCTCGAAAGCAGTCCTCGAACCCCGCCTCCGCCCACCTCAATGAGCTCTCAAAAAATCACGAATTTTGAACTTATGATTTGAGCGGAATGTATTCGCGTATCCAGTGTACCGCATAAATCAAGTGTTGCGCAGTTGAAGAAGATCCTCTGATGACCCCACGTCCCCGAATATTCGGTGCACAAGTTTCAAGATGAAGGACAATCTCGTGGCATGGCGTTAAGATGAAAATCAAGTTACTTCGAGAAATCTATGCTTTTAACTGAGAAGAACCAAATTTTCTGGTTATCATTTTCCAAATCAATGCCGGTAGTCTGCCGTGGCATCACAACATGAGGAGGTAAGGGTCATTTACATCAATAGACAGTAAATGGTGTCCGTGGCTGACGGATGAGTTAGTCGACTGTTTGACGTGAGTACTACTCCATTTAACTCACGTGGGTTAAGCAAGGGGGAGTGTATTTAATTAGCACGTCATGTAAAAGGCCATGGATTGGCTCGGGGACGTCAATGTGAATTGGTCTTAGACATCGCTGGGATTCAAACCGAGGACTCTTTCGAGATCCGCATTCGAAGGTTCTCACGAATTTGGAGAATGACAAAGTTAGAGAACTTGACTCTCCCTTGTTATGCATCTTTTGGAAAACGCTGTCAGTGTTTGGGATACTTAATGAGGTAGAATTAACACGTGAGATCGCATGCGAAGAAGATCTTTAAAAGACTATCGCTATAGGTGGATGGGATAGGTGCGACGATCATTCTACGAAAACGAGGATTGGAGTTGCCATCCGAGTGTCCCTTAAAATTAGTAGCTTAAAGAAATACGTTGTCCGCGAACGTTTGAACTCAATTATTGACTGCCAATTTGACTTAATAATTAGGTTGATCCTTAGGCATTGCAGATAAATATTTGATTTGTTATCTAATGATTCTGAATTAGCATATCCAGCAGTGCTAACACACGTATCGTATGTTTCCTGTTTAACTCCTGTGTCCCTTTGCATGAACGTATTTGCATACAATTCCAGTATCCATTGGTGCAATTGTATTTATGGCGTATATTATCGTGTGTACTGTTGAAATCTCACCCCTAACGAATAGGTATTTTTTTCTGTTTTTGTATAATCTGCATCTACTTGCTACGAATGCATGCGTGTGTGGCAGCGGCTCCAAGACATCAGCCGTGAAAAGGAGTAGATTCGAGGGAGGTGAATCGGTGAACTGTATTATCAGTGAGTGTTTTGAGAGGAGCTCACTTTTTGTAAATGGACACTTATTGTGCGAATAAGAACAATTTTTTGGTTCTTTTCTGTTCGGAAATGTTTCTCGTATTTCATCACTGCTGTCGAACTTAGATATATATAGTGCGGTGTCAAAAAGACATTGAGACTCTGTGTCACATTGAAACGCATTTGTTCTCCATTTCTCCAGCATTCTGTGTCCATTGTTATAGGTGGACACAGAATGTCTCCGTGTCTCTAGCGACTCTCAACCTAATCCCTCTTAAATATTGTGACCAAAAAATAATTTATCAACATTTTTAATCTCCAGTATTGAGATTGGTTTATATTCAAAATATGTGAGTACAAAAATGATAAACTAGTTTTGCGAATAACCTAATTTCCTTAAACACTCTTCCTTCAGTTAAAATCCGAAAAATTGGTGCGGATTGGAAGTTATTACTGTGAAGCCCTCTGGATGGCTACGTATTTTTCAACCGGGAAGAAATTTTTTGAATTCATGTAGCCTAAAGTATATTCTTTTCCTCTACATCATTTTTGTTGGGAAATTTCCACTTTGATTTTTCAATTATGTTCGCCAGTTTGCGTTCTCCGACCACTTTGCGGCGGGAAGGTCGGGCTCACAGTGGGTCGTAAGTCCGTGGGGTTACGCAGGGTGACTCGGGATGATTTTTGTGAACCGTGTAACTGAATGGACCCGCGCAGGTTAGAGCGCAGGGTGACGTGATGCAGTGGCAATGCTCGCGGCGACAATGCACACCACTGTCTCGTTTCCGCAGTTTGTTATTGAAGGCGCACAGTGGTTTTTATTGTTCCTACCTGTTTTGTAGTTTGAAATACTGGAATTAGAAATTAAAGCCGTGAATGTTTGCAAAATTCTGTTAGAAACTTTGGCACGAAGTTTGCATCCCTCGCCATTATGACTTTCTTGCTGTGATGATGACCTTCTTTGATCACGGTCTAATCGAAAATGGTTCGTGAGTTTTTCATCATCAAATTCCTTGGATTAAGCGAATTCTCCGTGACTTTAGTTTTTTTTAAGCCTGCACCTCTTTAAACGTTTCGTTTCATCAGAGCCGTGTTACGCTCCGCTTCGAACACAAAATCGCTTTCAGAATCCGATTGATTTTGAACTGAAATCTATAAACAAAGCAGAAATATTCGCCGGTTATGCATGAGCTGACCTCTCTGAACAAACTTTCGACGGCCTTCGCCGTGACTCAGTCTGCCGTGGAGAATTCAGCGTGAGTCACGCTGTTCCTCACCTCACGGGCCTGCGTCTCATTCTGCGGCCGGCCTAAGAGCCGCCTTGCGTGACACACTGACCCCCCCGCCCCTTTGCCGCGGTGCGAATGTCACATCTCCTTTACCGCATCGAATGGATATCTACCCCTACGTGCATTGTATTTGGGAATGCATTGGCCCGGAGGGAGTTGTAAGCTCTTCGCGTCCCTCACTGCTGGCTGCCGCCACCCGCGTGGCGGAGGGGGGGGGGGGTGGAGGAGAGTGGAGGCATTGGGGGCGAAAACGGTCTCTTGGGGGGTTGCACGGAGTGTGCGGAGTAAGGGAGGGAAGGATCTTTCCCCTGCCTGCTTTCCGTCCACCCCCATCCCCACGGTCTTCTCAGCGCCGTCAAAGGGGGATGTTTGGGGAGGGGGGGAGGGGGTTAGGAGATCCCTTCTGAGGGCGCACATGTGTGATTGTATGTGTGTGTGTGTGCTCGAGGAGGGGGAGGGGGTGCGAAGGTAAGGTAGGGGTTTGGAGTGGGGGGATGGTGTGGGCGTCTCCTAGACACGGATTCCGATTCCAATTTCGAGTCGATCGAAAATCGATCGATTCTCTTTTTTTATATCACCGCCGCTCTTTCTCTCTTTGAGAGAGGGTTGGGTTTTTTGTCGGCGGCTGTGGTTCTGCGATCCTTGAGGGTTGCCCCGAAAAAAGACCTGTTCCGTGGTGATAACTGCTAGTCGAAGCGAGCGCCAGACAACATTGTACGCCGTAAATGACGCGTCAAGTGCTTCTTTCCGATTCAACCCCTTGTGACGACAAATGTGGAACAACATTTCCGAGCCCTTTTCGAGTATATTCGTTGCCTCTAAAGTGCCATTGCTAGAGACAGGATAAATGACACGATTGGCGACTGTGGCCTCATATTCTTTGCCTGATATCCTTGTTAGTCCCGACAACAAGAAGGTTACTGACATTTTGACACAGATTGACGAATTGTCCAATGAATAAGCAGCCGTGGACAAATAGGACGGTATCCATCGGGTAGAATGGACCATATTAAGTTAGATGGCCTATTACCCATTAAAATTAATTCTAAACCCAATTGTGGCCCAATTATCAACAAGAAGATTTTTCCCACATGCTTCTTGATTTGATAGAGATGTAACACAAGATTAATATTCTTTATAGTGTAAGCAGGTATGATTCTTAGCATAAGGATGATATACTTAATGAAAATTTTATTTTGCGTGCAACCGTCAGCATTTATTCTTAATTTTTGGAAAAATCGCTCTCGTAGCTGGGGATATTCTCTGCTTGATACCAATTGTACTTCTTCCAACTCACATGATAGTGCTTCCAGGATGGGTAAATAAATCCTCTTGTTCTAATCTCTGTATCCATCAAAAATTGCCATGGGAATTAGGAAGCCTGGATAGCGTTATGGTCTGCGCATTGGTCAGGCATACCAAAGGTCCGATTTCCCGTCTGGGACGAATTTTTCTCGTGGCAATTTCTTAAAAAAATTCACCCGCCATGTTTGATCATTTTCAACAGGTCTGAAGTTTACATTGAATCATAGTAGAATCATCGACGGTAGTCACTGGGGAAATGACGCAAAACTCGATCAATTTTATGCCCTAAAACATCGGGTTATCAACAAAAGCCCTCAAGGCTTCCGATTTATTTCTGAGCACTTTCGTCGTCCTCGAACCGAAAATGCATCGTTTTGAGGAAGGAATCGTTATGAAAGGCAATCGTGTTGGTGTGATAGCCGGAGTATTGGCTTCTCATACCGAAGACCTGAATTCGAATCTCGGTTGCAACGGAGATTTATCAGTGAAGTTGCGATCCTTACTGGGGTGCTTTGTGTAGAAAACTCAAGTGTACGCTTTTCGCTAAGAGCAGGCTAATGTCGGCCATGAGTTTCTATCCACCACTTTTCATTTTCCCTGAGAAACCAACCTACCTACCTGCCTGTCCTCAATGGCGTCATGAGGGCCAATTGAATCAAATTATCAATCATCTCTCTCATAGTGAACAATCGAGAATATTATCATTTGTGGCTGCTATTTATAGGGAAAGCAATAGCAAAATATTTACTTGTCTAGAAATTATAAATAAATAATTTGGATGATGCCTATATAATATTTTAGGAATATTTATAGAATCCAAATATGCAGTACGTCTTTGATACTATAATTTTATGGACAATTGGCCTTGAATGAAGGTTAATCAATGATTAATGCTATACTCTCCATTTATTCACAGTATATTTTAGTGTTCTGCTTTTCATATCGCCCTATGAAGTGCACGTATTCGTAATAAAAATTTCATAAAGCATTCGAAATAGTAAAGGTCCATTAAAACAAGAGTATTAACGACCAAACACCCTTCTCCTCAGCACCCTCAGGGCCACCTCTCCTTCTTCCCCATTCTCTCGAACGCGATTGAAATATTTTTATGTTTATAAACTACATAGCTGTACCCGGCCACGCGTTGCTGTGGCTCAGTCTGGTTAAATGGAAAAGAAAGGGAAGAGAAAGCGGCACGCTTGTAATTTGTTTAATTTCACAATGCCTGTGTGTGTACAATATTTTCTGTTGTTCAATTGTCAGTGCAGATATAGAGATTGACTGGTTTGCCGACTCTAGAACACGCAACATATAATAGTCCATGAGCAGGGACGGATTTAGACTTGATAAGGCCCTAAGCTATTTGAGATATGGGGCCATTTTTAAGTCCAGATATTCTAGGTCAGTGCCAAATATGATTTTTTGGATACCTAGAAGGTTTTACTGAAATACAATTAAGAAGTACATAGATAGTGAAATAATAAATCTTTAACCTAAAATCATTTTTATTCATAACAAACTTAAAAATGCAAACTTTGGTAAAAAGAAACAAAAGTTCTTTTAAAAGGCACAATTTACAAAGGCATGTTATCTAATCTCTTGAAACATGTTATAAGGATTAAGGAATTATATTAAACTAAAATATTGTCTTTATTGCCTTTGCCAGAGCAAAGTCAGTGATGACATAATCAAATGATGAAATGCGTAGTTTGTCACTTTCTATGCACATGAGACTGAGGGAACACAATTTATCTTGAGTCATTGTTTTTCTAAATTCATTTTTTATCCTCTTCAGCTGAGAAAAAGAACTTTCTCCAGAGCAATTTGCAACCGCCATTCCAAGAAACAATCTCAAAATTGCTTATACATTAGGGAATGCTGATTGGACACGATCGTTAAGTATTACCCTTTACAGATCTTAATGTGTCAGACTATCATGTTCCGCTGAACCATGGGCTTGACCAATTTTTTTTGGGCCCCCCTCCCAGAAAGTGGGGACCCTTGGCAATAGCTTGTGTGGCTTATGCGTAAATCCTGCACTGTCCATGAGAGAAGCAGTCCGTGTCCAGATAAAAACCGCACAATTCAATAGATTTGCCCTGAGTTTTGTAGATGGAGATTGCAAACGCCAATCACATTGGGAATTGCTATCTCTCTTAAATTGAAATGGCATATTTGAAAGGTCCTGCCAAGATTGTTGTTTCTACGACTTCGCTCATTAATATATTTACTGTAAGCCGCGTGCCGTTGCTAAGCTTTGACTGGTTGTTTTTTTGCAATATGATAATTGACACGCCGATTTTCAATTGCAGTACGTGCGGTGGCATCCCTGGCAGATCGAGTGAATTCAACAATTCTGTTGGATAATTAACAGCTTCATCTGCTTCCACAAGAGTATCGACGGACTTGTTTGTTGCTGCCTTTGAATTTTAGGCTCAATAATATTGTTAAACTAGCTGAATTTCCCGGCGTTGCTCGGGATCATACTTCCTTCAAAACTCTTTATATAAGAGGTGAGGAGTTGTTGTGATAACAGACTACATTTCAAGTAATTGTTTTATTGAATGAATATTTTCTTCTACAGAGCATCTACACAATTGTGAGACAATAGTAAGTAAACAATGTGACAAACTTACTTGTTGAGTAGCTATTCAGAATTTCATTTTCATTAATTAAGATTTGATTTAATGTTTATTTTTGTTTGTTTATTTGGTTGTCAAGGAAAATGCGTAAAAGAAAACCGATTGAAAAAGAGAGAAACTTCATTCTTTCTGGCATGATACCACTAATTTTAGTAGTATCATGCTTTCGGGTATGCGATAAAATGAATTTCAACTCTCTATCTTTAGTTAAAGTGGTTTTAAAAAGCGAAATAATTAACCGCTGCACAAATCCCAATGCTTAGCATTCCTAATCGGCTCAACTAAGCAATATTAATTCCAACAGCAATGACCGAAATCTGGTTGTCAAGCGAATATGGTATTGTTGATTTCACAGAAAAATATGTGTTTTTGCAGCTAAAAACGCAATTTTCAGTCAATTATGAAGTGAAATGGATAGTTAATTGAAAGAAATAAAAACTTCATTCTTTCAGACATTTAATAAAAAAATTCCAACTCTCTATCTTGAGCGGAAATAATTTAAAAAAGTAAAAAATAAACCACTGCACAAAACCCGATACGTACCGCGAACCACCTAAGGGCCCCTTTTTTGGACCTTTATGGGCTCTAAGATCATTTTAAAGTAGCCTACAACTTTCCTCCTGCCTTAGAAACTATTACTCGGCAAAATTTCAGCACGATAGGATTAATACTGAGGTTAGTTTATTAGCTTACCCGTCGGGCGTTGTTGCGCGAAAAGTATTCGAAAGATTAAGAGGGCCTTGGAGGGGAGGGGGGAGGGGCGATATTAAAAAAAAATTTATACCTAAAACCTTCGAAACCTTTGCAAGAGTGTACTCAACAACTTCTTAAAGTTTCTTGGTGATCGGATCAACAGTGTAGTAATGTATACAGGACAGACAGACATACATTCGTTTATATATATATATAGATTCGTAGTCGTCTTTGTACTTGTCCCCCAGAATAGCTCGCTCACTCAGCCAATCGTGATTCTTATAATTGGTTTTAATATTGGGAAATACTTTTCAACCAATTCTTCTCTTGAAGTCACTAAATTGCAGAAACTATGAGGCAGTAAAATGCGTCCTGAGGTCATATCAGCCGGAACTTTTCAGTTACCAATCTCCAGTAATTAATGTGAGAATACCTCAGCTGATCGATCATCTTGCAGCTGGACACGCGTATTTGTAATCAATTTAAACGTCTTTACGTGTCGCCACAAAGTAGAGTATTTCAGGCAAGCATTCATTTCTTCCGCTGGTGTCGATCGAGGAATTCCAGATAATATTTGCCTTAAATCTCCTGCAAGCAATATTAATGCGTTCCCAAATGGCATGATGTTTCCACGCAAATCTTGCAATGATCGATCAAGAGCCTCGAGCGATTTTTTTTATGCGCGCCATTGTGCATTCATCCAAAACAATAAATTTTCACTTCTACAATACCTTTCCAATGCCGGACGCTTTGGAAATGTTGCACGTGGGAATTTCAATGAATCGCATATTC
The DNA here is from genome assembly GCA_963169105.1 of Ceriagrion tenellum. Taxonomy (NCBI): domain Eukaryota; kingdom Metazoa; phylum Arthropoda; class Insecta; order Odonata; family Coenagrionidae; genus Ceriagrion; species Ceriagrion tenellum. Next base: position 11,622,677 of record OY720632.1, on the reverse strand, counting down.
AATGGAAATTTCAAAGCGGAATGAGCAGTTCTTCCACCTGGTGTCAATGTCGCAGTCATTCATGCCAATCGTTAGAATTCAGTAGTGGCAATGTCGCAGGTCTTGATGTTTGTGAAATGGTCTTCCAGAATATTCTATTCAGAAACTAAAAGGGGTAGACAAATTCTGACCACATCATCGTAACAGTGACTTAGAAAGGACATTGCTTAATGGTAGTCACTCGGAAAGTGGAAGAACTGAAACAAAGGATTGAAGGACTGAGAGTTAACCAACAAAAAGAGGAAGATAGAAGGGATAAAGAGAAGACCGAGGAAGGAGAAAGAAGACGGAAGGCGAAAGAGGAGGAGGAAGAGAAACGACGAAAAGAGAAGAGCGAGGAAGAAGAAAGAAGACGCAAAGAGAAAGAGGAGAAGGAAGAGGGAAGACGAAAAGAAAAATAACGAGATGAAGGATTCTTCTAGATTCGATGTATTGATTCTACGTGAAAATAGATGAAAAAAATGTGAAAGTGAAAGAGGAAATAGAACAGAAGATGGACGACAAAATCGGATAAGTAGAAGAGAAAATTGAAAAAGTGGAAAACAAGTTGGATACCGGGTTGATGAGGAGGTTGGGCGAGTAGAAAAGACAGTTCAGCAATTGGAATCCGAAATAGCAAGACTGGAGAGACTAGGCGGTTCCGGAGGACCAGCGTCGGTGGGGGGCTTACCATCAAGCCACCCCAACTTAGGTGGCACTGCTTCATGGACGATGTGCAAATGCAGTTTGGAGCAGCTGCAAAATCCAGTGCAGCCAGGATAATGCAGAAAGAGCAACTGCATTGGTGGATGCATTACGAGGTTCAGCTTTAGAATTGTTGCAAGCAATCCCTCAAGAGAAATAGAATGATTACAATGCGCTGGCTACCATCTTGGACAGTGGCTAAGCGTGATATTTTGGTATAGTCATCGCAGAGTGTGGGCCGGCCGATGCGGGACAAGGTCTTAACCCCTCCGGGAAACATATCAAAGCCTATATATAACCTTAAAATTAAAGGCTTTGTATTTCGCCTCGTGATACTAGTAAATATTTGCAGTTAATTTGTTTTCGGCTGTTCTTCCGCTTCAAACTTATACTAAATTGTAATTTTAACAGGACAATTGCTGTGATGGACACCGGTTTCCGCGGAGCAAAGTTCGCCTCCGTGGGTCGCCAGACAACTGTTTTCGTGCTTCGGCCCGATTTGCGCGTCCGCTTATGGCCTCATTCGAAGGTACGAAATGGATGTCTCTACAAACATAAGTTCTATACATTGCATTACTTAGGTCGAAAACATAGAGGAGTTTTCCGTCATAAACAGCATTGTTGGACTGAGGGTGGTGCGACTTGATAAAATAGAAACACCACGTCAGAAATTTAGTACATTAAGTGAAAAAGGAGATATTGTTTTTTGGCAGGGATCATACATTGAAACAATTTCAATAAACTGCTGTAGATTGCGACCAAGGTTTGTTGCCTAGCGGTTGTACGACGAGTGCTAACCAGTGCGGACACGAGTATACGCTGCGGGAGCTAAGTTGGCGTCACGGAAGTCATCGGCGTTCGCTTCCGCGATTGGGTCTGCGCCGGAGTGGAAATTTATAAGTCCGTATTTAAAATGCATGTTACTAAAAACAAAGCTGTAGTTTTTGACAAAGCGAACTTCAATGCCCTAGAAATATATATATTCACCTTACTGAGGCGAATCTCACTGTACCCGCTAGCAAGTAAATAAGTAAGTTGGTGACCGCGACGCCGCGCGACGCGGCGAATTAATTTTGGCAAATTATCTACAAATTAAAATGATCATTAAGATTAACAGAAATACATTTATTCGATGTAAAACATATTAGCTATGATGCACGCTATTAAATATCAATTTGGACGAGGGGGGAATTTTTAAAATTAGCTTTGGCTGGTAACATTTTAAATTTACTCTATAAAAACATAAGAATAAAATTAGCTATTATGCAATGAGACGAAATCCCTACCTTACATATACATAAAATCCACTCTCCGCGTTTTTTCAGTGAATTTTTTCATAGCAGTGGAGTAAAATTCTTCTTCGCCTGTGATGGACTCTACGAGTTCTTTTTCAATGGATAACAACGCGAGGCTACTCATGCGCTCTTCTCCTTGGGTAGATCTCTTGAAAGATGTACTCTTGTCTAAGCGGAAAAACTCCTCTCCAATGAATCAGTTGTAGCCGGTATCGAGCAGATAAGCTTCGCAAAGCGGAAAACCTCATTAAAAGCCCTTTCCAGATGCTCTTCTTTCAAAAAAGATAATAACATTTTAGGGCTTTTGTCTTGGAATGTGGCCGTTCTTTAGAGGACCGTCAGTTGATTTTTAAGTCCTTGTTGGTCAAAACTATGGGTGTAAATGTTCTTGAACAGTTTATCAGGAAAATGTTTTGATTCCGAAAAAGTTGTAAATTTCCTTGGTTTTAAAAATTCAAAAAACTTTAATTTGTCCAAAGATGAGAATCGCTCGGTCAAATGACTCTAAAGGTTATCATTAAGAGCGAAAGAAAGCCTTCTGTATTTTTATTCTGGGGTCAGAATTTATTAATGTCATTGATAGTTCGTTTTGTTGAAATAGATGGGGGTCCTAACATGGAGACTGTTTTTTCCCAAACTGCATTAAAACCGGTAATCTCGCACTGGCTACAATTGTCATCTTCAGTGATCGTTTTTGTGGCTAACTTTAAGTTGAAATCAGTGCAATGAACAAAACCTTTTCTGTTAACTTTTTAATGGTTTTCAAAATCACGAATTATACTTAAGCGCGTCATAATGTCAACCTGTTCACTTTTCAATATACTGTAAATAAAATCAGTTTGCACGAAGAGAGGAGAAAAAATGTTCAGGAGAAATACAGTTTGGAACACTTCCGAAAAATTCATGAAGCCGTATGCCGCACACCTGTCAGCTGCTTTCTACTCACCAATATTTTCATGAACAATTGAATTAAAATTATGATAGGTTCCCGAAATTTTTTTACAGCGTTACCAAGCCGAGATGTGAAGCACCACCTGGTGCGAGCAAATGATGGAATGGATATGATCAAGTTCTCTTGAATAGTATATGTTCTCTTAATGAAATGAGACAAAAACGGAGGAATTTCATTTAGAGTTGAATAAAATTTATTACATTCAGGGATTTCCACCATTCCTTGAGACAAGACCAATTTCAGGACGTGTGCATAGCAATGTGTAAACAAAGCCATTGGATACTCCTCCTGTACCTTAGTTCGTAACCCTGATAAATGGCCCTACATTACTGCAGCTCCATCATAAGTTTGAGCGATATTTCTTTTCCAATTTATACATTTTTGTCGCATTTTTAACGCGCTAAAACTATTTTCTATAATACGTTTGCTATTAGATCAGAAATAGCGTCTGAAAACCCTATAAACCTTTCTTGTACAGCCCCTTCATCATCATTGACATACCTCAATACAGTTCACAGCTGTGACCTGCTTCTTACATCAGAAGTCTCATCCAACATGCTGGACACACAATCAGATTTATCCATTTCCTTAACAATCATTCACGAACAATATTACTGGTAACACTAATTAGTTCGTTTCGTATATCGCTGGAAGTTCCTTTAAATACTGTAGCCGATTCTATATGCTCATTCGACACGGGGTCCCACCTTTTCAAAAGATTTAAGGTTTCAATGCGAATTCCTTTGTTCAAAGTTTCATCTTTTTTTATATGTCCACGAAAAGGAAGTTCTTGTTTTGCTAAGAAGCACGTAACATCTATTAAACGTCTCAAAATCTCCCGATTCTTCTTTAATTTTTGATTGTGCAAAGTAAGGTTAATTTTTAGTGTTGTTCAAACCTTCATCAACTCCTTGTTTCCCGAAATTATAAAGATCCATAACACTCTGAAGATGACACTCTGATTTTTCATGACTTTTAGCTGATTTAGTGAGCCCTCTCAAGTTACAAAAACCAGTTGAAACCCAGATATTTTTGTTATCAGACTTTGAAAACAAAAGACAAGGTCATAAAAGTAATTTAGATAAAATTTCACTCCCGCACAGCCAGTTGTGATACTCATAGTTAGAAACAGTGAAGTGCCTGTTATTAGACCAAGTATTTGCTGTGACTTTACATATCAAATTTATTGGCGGGAGACGTGGACGACCACCCTGATTGATGGCTAGCTTCTGCTCAAATGGCAGTGAACTAAATGATTTTCGTTTTAGTTTCACAATCAAATCACAATTTTCTTCAGCACACGCCATTTCGAGTATCACATTCACAATATCACACAAATGTATCGGTATCCAGGGGATATCAGACAATCTGTATCACATCACGGTATCACGCAATCGTATCAGTAACCAGGCAATAATAAATCACGCCGAGAATCGCTAACATGCACAAAACTGTGAGGCGCGAGGAGATTCACACAAGGCAAAGGAGAAGAAGGAACTGACTGATTTTCAAAGGGCGCAATCGCTTACTTTCTCCATTCATAGGCGGAAGAAGCAACAATATAACAGATACAATACTTTGAATGAATCCCTCCCGCCCTCCCCTCGCTGCCCAGGGTAGGTTTTTAGGTGACCCCGTCCCCCTAAATTTGTTACGCGGTTCGTGCACGACATAGTAGATATTTTTCGACGCGCTGCGAGGGCAAGCCACAGTCTCGGTCAGCTCATTTCTCCTATGGTCAGTACACCCCTCCCGTGCCTATCCGTGCAGATAGGCGATCAAGCACCACGAAATAAATCCTTGGTTTGCACATTTCAAACTTAATAACGACCTCGACATGCAATGTCATTTTCGACGTGGAAATGACATTGCACGTCTAAACCATGGTCGGTTAAAAATTAACAAGAGTGGAATATACAAAGCGTAGATTTATTTCATGTGTATCATTTCCCACCCCAAACCCCGGAATGGGAACCGTTTTGTCACAGATACAAGATAGAGAAGAATGCGTCATCGATTATTTCAGCCATATTATGTCAAAGCCTGAGAGGAATCACTCCATCACCAGAAAAGAGCTATTGGCCATAGTGAGATCAGTCGACTACTTCAACAAGTATATTTTTGGACAGCAGTTCCTCATTATTACTGGTCATGCTGCACTGAAGTGGCTGTTGAGCATGAAGTCTCCAGAAGGTCAGATAGCGAGATGGCTTGAGAATTTACTGCAGTACGACTCCAAAATAATCCATCGATCAGGACGTGTTCACAACAATGCAGATGCAAGATTAAGGAGGCCATGTAGGGACGACTGTAAGCGTTGTAGTCGCATTAAACAATATGAAGGGATCCATCCGCTTAATGAAATCAGACTTCTAGAAGATGAAAATTGGTCTACGGAGCAATGCGTAGGAGATCAGTAAGAAGATCCTGATATTGGTGAAATACTTCATCTGTAAGCAGAACAAATGGACAGACCTGAATGGAGAGTAGTTTCAGGTAAAGGACTGGTATATAAGGGACTGTGATTGCAATGGGACTCTCTGCGAGTGAATAATGGTTTGCTTAAGAGAACATGGAAAAGCGCAGACGGAAGAGAAACCAGGTCTCGTTTGTTGGTTCCCAGGAAGAAGGTGTTGAAGGTCTTAGAAGAGGTGCATAATGGAAAAACCGGCGCACACCTTGGTGTAAACAAGACACTGGAGAAAATTCAAGAACGATTTTTCTGGGTAAATTATTACAAAGATGTTAAAGCCTGATGCCGAAGGTGTAATGTATGAGCCGCAAAGAAGGGATCCAACAAACGAGCCAAGGGTAAAATGATTCAGTACAACGTAGGAATACCGTTTGAGAGAATAGCTGTTGATGTTGCTGGACCGTTTCCAATCACCAACACAGGCAACAAATACATCCTTGTTGCTATGGACTATTGAAGAAAGTGGCCAGAAGTCTTCGACATCCCCATTCAAGAAACTTCTACACTAGCCTCAGTCCTGGTGCATAATCTCTTCAGCAGATTTGGAGCTCCTTTAGAGTTATTTCTGACCAAGGGAGGTATTTCCAATCTCAAGTATTACAGAAGGTCTGCAGGCTGTTGGGTATCACCAAAACCCATACAAGGACATTGCATCCACAGTCAGTTGGTATGGTAGAAAGATTAAAAATGACTACAGAAGAACATCTTTCCAAGATTGTGGATAAGAATCAAAAGGACTGGGATGGACAAATACCTCTTTTCACGATGGGTTATATATCAGCAATACACGATACAACAGGACTCTCACCCGCGAGGATTCTCTTCGGCAGGGAGACCAGGCTACCTTGTGATCTGCTATTCGGGACGAAAACTGATGAAGACATCGACGTCCGGGATTATGCGGATGACCTGCGAGAGAAGCTGCTGGGAATTCACGAGGATGTTCGAGACAGAATTGCTACAGCAAGTGACAAAATAAAGACTCGGTAAGTTGCTAGAGCGAATTCCTCAGGATTCAGGGAAGACGACCAGGTTTGGCTGTATTACTGTCAAAGAAGGATAGGATGATCACCGAAGTTGTCTCAATCTTGGTAATGACCGTATAAGATCATAGAAAGAATTAGTGAATTGGTGTACAGGATGCAGCACAGTCCCAGGACCAAAATTAAAGGTGTTCATTTGGATAGGCTGACGGAGTATGCGGGAGAGGTAACGTCAGACGGGACAATCAGATTTAAGAGGGGGGCAATGTAACGAGGAATCCTCTAGAGTTTTGGTGTCCGCTGAAACATCTACATAATACCCTGTGAGCCGCCGCATGGGCGTGTGGCAGGGGGTGTTAGGTCACCAACTGTGTAAAGATGTAAGTTTTTGGGATCAGCATAGTAACGAGGGATGTTGTTTGGATGATTTGTTGTTGTTGATTCGAGTTTTTGGTTGTCAAGAAGGAATTGACGAACCGAGATTCTTTTTTAGAAATAAAAACAGTAGCAATATGAATCATATCTTTATCCTATGAAGGTATGCAACATGTTGTGTTTATTAAGTTTTTTGTCTCGCCTTGTTCTCCATGAAGTGGCAAATGCGTATAGAACACACGTATGTAAAAACACGAGCGTATTCGAGTCCAACGTTCTCTCAAAATTTCAAAGCAATCGGCGAAGAAATTCCGGAGATTTAAGATTTTGAACAAACGAACATTTTTATTTACATCTAGATATCACGCCCGTTTCCTTCGACCTCAACATCTTACTCATCTTCACTCAAAGGAATGATGGTCCATTAAATTGTTATTCTATGCGTTATTTCCATCTATTTCGTGTGCCTGTATCTGCCGAGAGAATCTCCACATCTGAGTCCGGGGTGCAATAGCATCTTGCAATCCTTCCTCCGAGTTGCTTCTCCTGACTTATCCCTCTCCATGGGGCGCCAGATATCTCCTGGCACATCGCTTTACCTTTTAGTCCTGAGTATCGTCTTGCGTCGCAGTCGACTTTCCTTGACCAATCAGTTGTGAGCGCTGCATGCATCTGCTCCAAGATAGTGCCTGCAGGACCTCACTTATTTCTGTTATCTATACCTCCGTTGCTTATTTCTGTTATCTATACATGTTGCTCCAAATTTCGATACTGGCTATATTTCTGGGTATCTTGCGTGCGTTTCATTTGTTTACACTTCTCAAAAAGTGCGTATACTTTTACCGTGCCATCCAATTTCTTTGCAAAATTCTTTCATTCTTTCTTTCATTGCATTACCTTGCTTTGTACAAATAGTGCTGTGGGAACCACTTTTATCCAGTTGCTCAGTACAATCACGTATTGGGCTTATAACTTCTTCTGTCATCTCGCAAGATTTTCCTCTTTGCGACCGGATTCAGGCTCGTTGTGCAACTTATCTGCGCTGTGTGGTTCTTGGCTTCTAATGTTAATTAATTCGCTCTGCTGTTCTAAAACGCCTTCACTTTACTTCACCCTTCCTTTACCGGACTGAATCCCACTTCTACTGCCCTCTGCCCATCTCTGAAGTAAACTAATCTATATCCGTCGCTTCTGTATTCTTCACCATAGTCCATTTAGTGTCGCTCAGGTCTATGGTATCTAACCTTGGGGCAATGGTCATCCCTGTCTTATCCTTTTCCCTTCCCGCTCAAAGCACCGTGGGACAGTTGACTCTCTACGCGATGCAAATATTCCAATTCACTAATGAACGCCTCTCACTGCAGTCCCCATCTGAAGCCTGGGGTTCTATTTAACTCGTAAATATTAAAATGTAGTAAACATCTCCGTGTAATGTGTAACTTCGAGGATTCACCATCCAGGAATACTTGCGTTGTTTTTTCCCATGCCTTCTAATGTCACTTTAATGCGGACGGATTGTCTTCCGCAATCGTTCTTGTTACACTCCCTTTGAAACTGAACAATTGCGTGTTAAATGCTAAAGACAAAAACTCGCCTGACAAGTGGTCCTAATCACTCATCACTATGACTTTATCGGGAGTCCCATTTTGAGACGTCAGTGTGAGACGAGTGGAAACGAGACGGCAGTTAATGGATCATCTCAGTTCCCAGGGCGCGTGTCTCGGCAACATTTAGAAATATTTTTGGCCGACATTCATAGTTAACAACATTCCCTGCCCTCCACCTATTAGCCACACTTTTGTAAGTTCAGTTGACCACGTTTTAATATCCCTTGCTGAGCAGCACCAGGAACTAATGCGAAATTTCTCCGTGGAAGAGAGGGACAAAATTTGAAAAAATAAATACAACTGCCCACCACCTCAACTGTATCACTTGAGGTGGTGGTCAAGCACGATAGCCCCAGGTCAACTCGAGTGATCCCTGGCTATCGCCTGGGATCCGGAAGGGCTATCTTCGAGGTGGGTGATGCTTTAGGCAGTGGCCATTTGACTGCAACCGCGGGGACAATTAGATAAGTATGACTCGCCCCATTCAACCCTGCCCTCCATCTCGGTCTTTGCTCCGTCCAGAGCGCTCTACAATTTTGCGTGCGTGAGTACGTGGGATTTGGACGAACACACACACGCACTCTCGCCTTCTTGGCGCAAGGCACAGTGTGCGTGTGAACTGACAGACACACGCATAGCCTCCTCCCTGTTATTCTCCCTCCCTCACAGCCCTCGACCCCCGCAAAGTGTATTGGCGCTGTTGAGCGGACCCACCCTCCTAACCTTCACTTTACTTCACCCTTCCTTTACCGGACTGAATCCCACTTCTACTGCCCTCTGCCCATCTCTGAAGTAAACTAATCTATATCCGTCGCTTCTGTATTCTTCACCATAGTCCATTTAGTGTCGCTCAGGTCTATGGTATCTAACCTTGGGGCAATGGTCATCCCTGTCTTATCCTTTTCCCTTCCCGCTCAAAGCACCGTGGGACAGTTGACTCTCTACGCGATGCAAATATTCCAATTCACTAATGAACGCCTCTCACTGCAGTCCCCATCTGAAGCCTGGGGTTCTATTTAACTCGTAAATATTAAAATGTAGTAAACATCTCCGTGTAATGTGTAACTTCGAGGATTCACCATCCAGGAATACTTGCGTTGTTTTTTCCCATGCCTTCTAATGTCACTTTAATGCGGACGGATTGTCTTCCGCAATCGTTCTTGTTACACTCCCTTTGAAACTGAACAATTGCGTGTTAAATGCTAAAGACAAAAACTCGCCTGACAAGTGGTCCTAATCACTCATCACTATGACTTTATCGGGAGTCCCATTTTGAGACGTCAGTGTGAGACGAGTGGAAACGAGACGGCAGTTAATGGATCATCTCAGTTCCCAGGGCGCGTGTCTCGGCAACATTTAGAAATATTTTTGGCCGACATTCATAGTTAACAACATTCCCTGCCCTCCACCTATTAGCCACACTTTTGTAAGTTCAGTTGACCACGTTTTAATATCCCTTGCTGAGCAGCACCAGGAACTAATGCGAAATTTCTCCGTGGAAGAGAGGGACAAAATTTGAAAAAATAAATACAACTGCCCACCACCTCAACTGTATCACTTGAGGTGGTGGTCAAGCACGATAGCCCCAGGTCAACTCGAGTGATCCCTGGCTATCGCCTGGGATCCGGAAGGGCTATCTTCGAGGTGGGTGATGCTTTAGGCAGTGGCCATTTGACTGCAACCGCGGGGACAATTAGATAAGTATGACTCGCCCCATTCAACCCTGCCCTCCATCTCGGTCTTTGCTCCGTCCAGAGCGCTCTACAATTTTGCGTGCGTGAGTACGTGGGATTTGGACGAACACACACACGCACTCTCGCCTTCTTGGCGCAAGGCACAGTGTGCGTGTGAACTGACAGACACACGCATAGCCTCCTCCCTGTTATTCTCCCTCCCTCACAGCCCTCGACCCCCGCAAAGTGTATTGGCGCTGTTGAGCGGACCCACCCTCCTAACCCTCCCACCCCATTTCCCTCCTTCCCGCACTTCCAAACACCTCACTCTCACAACCCCGCGTCTGCTCCGGCGAAAGATCGGCCATTGTTATTCCGGAATCGTCTGCGGGGGAAGTGGAGGGGTGGGGGAGGGGAGGGAGAGGAAAGGCAGTGGCCCGAGAGTCCCTCCCCCGCCCCCTTTCCCCTTCTCTCCCGCCTTCTCACCTTTCACATCCATCTTCTTCACTTAAGACTTCCCCTCCCCTCCAGCTACAATCCCCCATCGCTAACACCACCTCATCCCCCTCCCTCCCCATGGATCCCCCCTACTCAACGCCCGCGCTCCCCTGTCTTGCACTCCCACTTCCCCCCCCTCGACCATATTCTGAGCGTTGGAAGTGGCGGCGGCGAGCGTGCATCATGCACACCATAATGCAGAAAGAAGGAAAGAAGGCCCCAATCCATTTCCCAAGCCCTTCCGGTGCTCATCGTGAGATATCAAAAGCACGAAAGTCGAGTGCGATCGTCTCTACGAGACTTTCTCATCCGATTGCATACTCACCTTTGTGTTCGTGGATGGATGGATGGATATTTGTGGAGGCGGCCGACAGCTTAGGTCATTTACGTCATAGGGGATAGGTAAGGGAGGAAGGGTGGATAGAAATCCGGCGTCGGCATTAGCCCGCTCTTAACGAAAGTTGCCGAGGGGACCACGGCTTAATATATCACCCGACAGACGGAGTACTGTACTTGTCCTGTAAGTGTCCTCCACCAGACACTCAAGTAGGGACGAGATTTCCTCCGAAAAATATCCTCCTCTGCAGGGATTTTAACCCTGGCCGTCCGTATGGTTAGCCAGTACTCTAGCCACCACACCAATCCGATCCCCCTCTAGTGTTCGTCCTGCATAACAGCGCTGTAAACATTTTCTTAGTTGATCGAGTGAGACGCGAGTAGTAAGCAATGTTTCGACGATCAAATGATTTTAACCAAGCCCACAATCTCTCGGGAATCTTCGGTCACTTAATCCTCTTCCTCGTTTGGCGTTATTTTCTGATTGAATGAATTTTTGTCACCTGTCTGTTACCTGTCGTACCGTTGCTCTTCCTCCAGAATATCTTCCATTGAGTCGCCAGCCCTACGCTCTCATTTGCCCCTTGAGTTTGGTTCGCCCGGTGAATAAGCTGCGCTCCTCAACCCTGTGGATGTGACGCATTCAAGGAAACTTTGGAGGCTGGCGCTTCTTTTACTGAATCGCATACGAGATGCTTCAGAAATTCTGACGCGCAAAAACTTGCGAGAAGCTTAAAATCTTCTCAACCTGGAATTGTTTTCTTTCGTGTTTGAACCATAAGACCCTGCAAAGTCAAGGAGGAAACCACCCTGCAAAATTAATCGGCAAGATAATATGTTCCTCGGCCATTATATTTAAGACACTGCCCTCACTCTGTTTTTCTTCACTTGTATTAAATTTTAATGGCTTATGTACGTGATAAAGCAACCGTTTTATGCTGTGATAGACATTTTTTTCCTTTCCCAGCCGCAGTATAAAAAATGAAAACGATGAACATCAAAACTGCATGTAAACATGTTGAGTTGGTCTACTTCACCGTATAATGTCTTGTTATGCTTGAGCGTAATATGTATATATATATAGCGTATAAAATTTTGTGCCGCGATACGCCTCGAAGACGGACCAGTTCCGAAAGCTAGCATTGTAAGTGTGATCGTCTCATTTTTTTGTGTGTCTATCTCCTCCATCCTGTCAACATCGAGCATATATATATATATATATATATATATATATATATATATATATATATATATATATATATATATATATATATATATATATATATATATATATATATATATATATATATATATATATATATATATATATATATGCTCGGTGCCTCGAAAGACATAGCTAATGACGCAGTAAATTGGTTGAATTGGAATACGACGCAAATTTATTAAGGTAAAAGTTTACGTTCAGCTGTCGTTTCTCTTGTGAACCTGATTACTCTGTATCATAAAGTGGTTGTTTTGTATTTTTTCCTTTACTTCTGTTGTTAGGCTTTGGAGGTTCTTTTGGACACTTAGTAACCAATTAAAGATCAGATTTTTGTTTTAATTCGGAAAAACGACCAAGGACAGATCTTTGGCTTTAAAATTCGGCTTTCAACAAATATTTTGCTTCTGTACCTTTGTGTCCTCGTCGCACTCTTTGAGCTTTGCACTTTGGTCCCAACTAATGGGAAAAGGGTCGGCCGGGGGAACGGGGTGTCGCGGGCGGCCACCCAGGTGGCGCCGGGCGTCGCTGCGGGGGACGCGTTCGGTCCACTTGCCCTCCAGACAGAATTGAGGGGGTGGGGCATTCCCCCCGCCCTTCCCCCCCTCCCGTTTGGGGGGGAGGTTCTGGAATCCACTGTGCGGTCGTGGGCCTCCCTCTTACTCACTCTACGAAGAGCGACCACTCACCCTCTCTACCGGCGTCCAAGATGACCACGCCCCCCGCTCCCTCCCTCCCCCAATGGACCCGCCCGCCCGCCCTCACAGAGCGCCAGCCGGTCCGCCCGGCTTCTTGCACCCCCCCAGCCCCTCCTCCGAACATATGTATTAAACATATGTATTTTTATATGTGTGTGTATGTTTAATATATGGCAGTACATGTCCCTTCCCCTCTCTTCGTGTGGACCTGGGTCGAGAATCGAAGTGTGCAAGTCATTGACTCTGGCGTTGCCGGAGTGGAGGGAGAGGGAGGTTCCTGTTTGGGCCGCTGAGAGGGCTCCACGTTCGCCCGACGTCGCTCTGTCCCTCCCCCTTCGACCCCCGCTCTCCTTCCCACACCCCACTCCCGTTTCACTTCCTTGGAAGGAGCCAGCGTTTGACGGGTCGTTGCGGGGTAGGGTGGGGGGGGGTTTCCCTCCTCCCTACCTCCTCCCCTCCTCCTGTTAAAGGGCGGCGCCCCCTTCGGCACACTACACACTCTCTTGTTCGTTCGTAGAAGAGTCGTGCGCGTGGGGTTGAAAGGTGGCTTTTGTTTGACACGTTCGCTTTCACTCTTCTTTTGGACTCTTCTGCGCGCGTGATCCTCCCACGAGGTGAACGGTGGTGGACTGGGAATGGAGGCTTTCTCGGGAAGCCTTTTTTTACGTTTCGCGGGAGAGATAGAGGGGGGGATGGGAAGGAAAAAACAGCGAACGAACGCACTTCGTACGGTCAGACGCTCGCTCTTCGACCGTCCGAATGTGTTGGCTCGCGCAGCACTCCTCTTTTGTCATTATCACTTGTGTCGAACATTTATCAGGGATATTATCCGCAAATGCCACCGCGAGTGCCGTTCTTGATGTGACTTCATGGTACTGAGGGAATTTCCATCGTAGAATAACACGGCCATTCCTCCTATCATTTGGTGACAAGATTTCTAATTGATTCTATACGAAGTAATGCTTTCGTTAAATGGTATCATATGCAATCACCATATTTTGATAAATATTCTCATATGCCGTACTATTGATAGATAACATTCATCAGCATTTGAAATCTCATCGGATATAAGTGGGTGTCGATTAAAATAGTTGGTCACATAATCGGTTTATTAGGTCGCAATAACTAGTTAAGTTGAGAAAATTATGCTTTCACGATATGTGGTCAGGTTGATTTGCGTTTAGTCTTTTCATGTTAAATTAACGTTCTGGGAAAGCATTTTTGAAATATTACTAATTCTAAATCCAACAGAATGTATCAGCCCACAAACTGTACACCAATTAATGAACCATAACCTGGATAATTCATGTATTTCTAACATGTGATTCCGATAAACTCATCATGGGGTCTGAAATTTTCTTGGAATGCAAAATTTTTGTCATTTGAGGCTTTGCTTTTTGAGGAAACTTGTCAGACATTTTTCATATAATTTTCTTGATACTGAAATAGATTTAGATGGTTATGTTTGTATTTTTCTGGCCTTAACTACTATTTTATTACCTACTGTAGTAATTTTCGAGTTTACTTTATAAGACTCATAATTCCTCGGTTTACTTACTCTTCCATTTGCTTGCTCGTTGCCTTCAATAGTAAAGAATATTTGCTGGCCATATTGGAAGGCGATTATAGTTAAGTGAGGGGCCTGAGTTTTCAATATCGTGGGTGAGGAATTTTCTTCTGGAATTATTAAAAGGGGGCAAGAAGGTTCAAGACAACCGGTACGGACCCTTTTAACCTGTACTCAGGCGCAAGTAGGTATGATATGTGGGGGAGGAGAGTTGTGAAGGTAAAGCACTTACTGCTATGTTTTGGGTTGTTTTGCACTTATGCTGCGGCAAAGAGTGTAGCAAATTAAGGTTATTTTTCTGATCCCATTTTTGTTGTGGTTTTGAGCCATTGACAATGCGAAAATCAAGGGGTCTCTATTGAGTCTCTTGTTTCAGCTTTTCCCATTGTATTTCATGGATGGAGGGCTTCTTTGTATCGTACCTACTCAATGTGTGGATGATGTGTGTTTCTCATATCATTATCTGATTCCGATTGATGTGTGAGACCCGCTCTCTCTCTCTCTCTCCTCGCGAAATAAAGTTGTATCTCTCCCAACTAAGGCATATCGCACTCCTCTCTCTTTCCTTCTTTCATTCGCATTGTCCGTCCCTCTTAGGATCCGTCTGCTTCCTCCCTTTAAGGTCCCCCACCCTCACCCGCCCTAACCGCCCCTTGAAGAGAGCCCTTCGCACGGAACCGGAAGCTTGTCGGGGATCGGGTGGGGGTGAGTTGGCGTGGAGGGGTCTGCCACTTGCAGTTTCGACGAATTCCCGAAAACGGTCCCTGGAGTGACGCGTGGAAGGAAGCAAGAGAAGGAGAGGGGAAGGGGAGGTTGGGGGTGTTGCCCTAAGGACAAAGGGGAAGCGACCCCCCCTCCCCTCCCCTTGGGGGAGCGATTCTGATTGAAGGGTCTGAGCGGCGCAGGCGGCGGATCGACTGGTGGTCGGCTACCAGTGGAAGGAATAGATAGACCAGGAGTGGCCAACCCGCGGACCGCATGCGGCGGCCCGCCTTGAACATTTTTCCTGTCCGCGAGATTCATCCTATTTTAATACAATAACTTTAACACAATAATAATAACTCATAATGTTTCAATTTATCACTCCAAAAAATGTCAATAGTGGGTATAAATCTAATATGGGGATATATAATTTTATATGCGGCCCGCGGAGTTATGATGCAGTTCCAAAGTGGCCCGCAAGATCATTTTGGTTGGCCACCCCTGGAATAGACGATCCACGTACCTTTTTTTCTGCGCGCGGCGAAAAGTACCTACGCGTGTGTGTGTTGTTGTTGTGTGTACATAACGGAGAAACCAAAACATGATATATGGAGGAGGGGAGTTATGAAGGAAAAGCACTTACTGCTATTATAAGATTTGGTTCTTTCTCGGCGAATTCTATTTATAAATAATTCTCGGGATTCAAGCCGAGAAAGCATTTTGGATGCTGACGTTTCAATGGAACACTCTTCCATCGCCCTCAGAGCAATAAGAGTTGCAGGACTTTCTTGCTGCGCTTATATATCCGTCTGATCCGGGGGGGGGAATACCGTATCCCATGTCAGTGCGGAAAAGTATATATTGGAGCGACAGGGCGCACGATAGAGACCCGAATAAAAGAGCACAGGAGGTGTATTAGGCTATTCCATTTAGAGAAATCCGCCTTGGCTGAACATAGCGTATTGGAAGATCACATCTCCTTTGATTAGTCTCAAGTAGTCTCCAAAGCGAATGGGTATTGGGATGGTCTCCTTAAAGAAGCCATTGAAATCAGGCTGGAGAATAACAACTTGAATCGGAACTCTGGGTACATCTTCAGCAGGGAATGGAAACCGTTAATTCAAAAAATAACGCAAAAAAGGAGACAACAATGCCTCCCGGATTAGACGGATATATGAGCGCAGCAGGAAAGTCCTGCAACTGTTATTGCTTTCAGGATGAATGGAAGGTTCCATTGAAACGTCAGCATCCAAAATGCTTATCGGCTTGAATCTCGAGAATTATTTATATACTCTTACAGCTATGTTTAGGGCTGTTTTGCACTTATTCAGTGGTAGTGAGCAAAAGTATTTACATTCGTAAATCCGCATATGCGCGGTCGCGGGGTTGCGGTCGCGCTAAGGTCGCGACTGGGTCCTCCTCACAGATTCTGATCAAATTCAGTAAAAGGAAAAAAAATGGACCATCACAGGAATGTTCTTGGCCTTGTCGGCAAAAAAGGATTATCGCAAAATTTATTATTCCATGATGCAAAATAAATATTGTCCCCTTACAAGCAATATGTCACATGGAAAAGTATTTAATTTTTTAAATACCTGTTTACGGAATTTTTACGGCGATGTTCTGTGCTTTCTTTCCTTTTTTTACCTATCTTATGACGCTCCTTTCCCTTTTTGCAGGTGAGAGATGCCATTCCGTTTGGAGTCAATTCTGTCCCTGAGTAAGCTAAAGACGGGATGGAGGAGTGGAATTCAGGTCTTCTGAAAGAATCCTGCTTCCGTCTGTCAACGGAAAGGCAAGTTTTAGGCACCTCTTGCCTATTCGTTCACTCTGTATCAATTATGTTATCGTTGATGCGGATTTCATGCCCTCTCGAGTACAAGATATGGAAGTAGAAATATTCCGCTGGAAGTGCTGCTTCTGAGATAGCTGGCTCCTGTCTTAAAACTGTGCACGCGAAATATGCAGCTTCAGGGACGGACCATAATGAAGGGCGTGTCGCCTGAAATCAGGAGGCGGAGATATGTGGGTTGCGTCTCCCGCAGGATAAATGCCTTATTTTGCTCACGGAACCCCACTTCTAGGGATGATTGAAATCTTCAGATTACATTTGTATGCACATGATTGAATGAGAGAAAAGTTAATTTATTTCTCGAAGCTGAGACTTAAGACCCTTCTGAATTGATACCCTGTTATCTGCTTCTCATGTGAGTAACAATGACTGTATTTTTGCAGTTTGTGTTTTTTCCAGTTTACCCTTCGATTTCACTTTCTACGTACTATGTACTACCCCGTGAGCCGCCGCTTGGGTGTGTGGCAGAGAGTGGTAGATCACCAGTCGTGTAAAAATGTAAAATTTTTGAAGGTAAAGTGGTGACATTACCTATGAGAGTGTATTTGGAGGAACTCAGTTTTATTGTGGTCTCTTATTGTGCGCGGAATGAACGAATTTTTGTACCTATCTTTTCGGCAGAGTATCTCTCTTATTATAACGCATCTGTCAGATCTAGAAATGTAGTGAGGCGTCATGATAATATTCTCTGTGTCGATTTGAATTTTATCAAGCAGTCTAATCCTAGCGTGCAGCCTCCGAGTCTCTAGGGGCTCCCACCTTAATCCCTCTAAAAGTTGTGTAACACTATATGTTCGTTCATCGCAGTTTTTAACGTAGCGTGCTGTTTTCCTTTGTATTTTGTTAAATATTTATGATCAGGGTCCCAAATACTCGCGGCGTTTTCGAGGTGTGGCCTAACTAGAACAAAGTATCATCTCTCTTTCACTTTTTTATCCGAAGATCTTCCTGTCATACGCTTAACAAAACCTAGTTTCTTAGGTGCCGTTCATCTTTTTCAATTATTCCACGCTCTTTCTTCATACTGCTCCATTTTATTATTATTTAAGTAGTACTCACTTAAAATTTGCTCGTGTGTCTAAATTTCAAAATCCGTTTCACTCGTAAGTTAGCACAGAATGAAAGAGCCTCTCTTTATTTTTTGAATTAAAAACATGGCTTTGGTTTCACGTACCTCCTCAGCCCCGCTCATTGTTTACTCCTCCGATCTCATTCGCATTTATACATTTCTCGAGAGAAAGTCTTCTGTTCCTGATTTTCTGTTTTTCCTCAAACGCCATTTCTTTTTCGCAACCCGATTTTTCTTCCATATTAATTGTGCACGGTCGGGCTATCACGCAACGGTCCAAAATATTACCAAACTTAAAAAGCATTCAATTTAGTACTTGTTCATAGCCCGAACCTTTTAGTCTGAGTGGTTTATGAGTCTCTCTTTCCATTCTGAGTTTATCTACATCTCTGCAGTCACTTATTACGTATGTTACCTCAGTTGAACATCAACTCGCTCAACATGCGCTCGCCGTCCAAGATTCTCTTGGTTGATAGGAAGGAGTAAATTGTATTGTCTGATCTGCAGCCGTGCTTTCTTCAGGCAAACGTGGGTTATCCTAATGTTGAGGAAGTTCTTTTGAAGTATTTTTAAAGTTGTGGAATGAAACTGTTTATAAATGTGTACAAATATAGTTTTTCTGAAAAGTGTTTCTCATATCAAACATTAGAATTTGTTCAACACAAGAATTGGAGAAAGGGAGTCTCTGAAGAAACACGTGATGTAAAAGATCAAATGTTAAATGTAAGATATTGGAATTTAATGTAGGAGTCAGGAAAATATACCAGTTTTGGCAGAAATGTCAGAACCTGAGGAAGTTCTGTCGAAGAATTGTTTGAGGAAATCCCTTGTCTTATCGGTCCGACTCTAGCTTTCTTTAATTATGTATTAAAATAACATTGATTCAGTCTTAATACTATATGGCCAGCCGAAACTTATCTGTACATCTTAAAATCGGCGGCAGGTTAATATGGCTGATTTCAGAAAATTGTTAATTCCGTAATATCAAACGAATCACTTTAAAACATTTCAGCAGTTTAACAGTCCAGTCACGTGATAGAAGCATAATTGCATGCAATAAATGCAATGTCCCTCTTCTCGGTCTCCGATCGGCTCGCGGTTAAGTGATTGCCATCTTTGCGTTCGATTGTGTTTCGCGCCGGATGGGTGTGTGCGGCGTCTGTGACGCAGACAGTCTCTTTGATAACGCCCGATTGTCTACCTCTCTCTTCACCCAGATCATCCTCCACACGACGCCGACTGGTTCTCGCACCTCATCTCCCTCACCATACTCTTATTCCGCTTCTGCTCGAGGATAAAGGGCACCTCTAGCGCCGCCTAAGGGTTTACCCTGAAAGGGAATGGGGAGAGATGGTGTTCTTTGGGGGAGAAATTCTAGGGTGTGCGAAGAGGGACCTCTCTCCCCTCTCCGCCCCCGCCCCCCGGGGTTAATTATCACGTCATTAGAGGGAAAGGGAGCCGTGGAGGTTGGGATTTGCACCCCCCTCAACTCCCCTGAGGCCGCGTGTCGGTTGCTAAGGGTGTGCAGGTGACGTCGTACCGCTAGGCGTGGAAGGAGTTGTGGGCGGTGGAGTGAGGGAGGGGAGGGGTAGAGAGAGTAGACGGGGGGAAGGGCACTTTAATGGGGATGGAGGGTGGGTACGCTCCTCCCATCCAGAGTCCTGAGATCCACCTCTGACCCAGAAGAGGGTTAATTTTGGCGTTCGAGATCGACACACACTAAACGTGATTGATTTAACTAAGCAATGAAATCAAGATTTTAAGCTATCCGGGACTAGCCACGGAGTTCCACTTTTTTGGGGTTACCCGCAATGCACAATTGTGCGAAATTCCAGAGAGAAAAAATCATCCGCACTGAGTGGGATTCGAACCTGGATCCCTCAATTTCCGGCTGAGTGCTTGAGCCAGTTAAGCTAGCGAGACGCCCTCTTCACTAATGGTCGCTAAAATCCACAGGGGTCAAGGTGGATGATTTTTTTCTCTATGGAATTTCGCACAGTGAAAATAAAATTACTACTAATTTCGTGCTAACCGTGTATAATCCTTAATGGAGACACCCTCAAAATGTACCAATGTACGCAATTCTGCAGGAGAAGAAAATATTTAACCTTGACTGGGACTCGAACCCGGATCCCTCAATGTCGCGTTCGAGTGATTTTCAGCAAGCAATGCATTGCTGAGCGCTTCCCCTTCTGTGGATTTTGAGGACTCCAGAAGAACATCGCGTTTTTTCCCAGAGTTCTCAAAATCCGTCGAAAGAGCGAACACCTCTCAGTGTTCCATATTTGGTTTTCACATCGGTGATAATGGTGCATGGTGCATAAGCTATGAACTGCTTCTGTGAAATCACGTGTCAAACTACTGAACGACTCGTTCCTTTGAAACCCTGGTAAAGGGAAATGTCCGCGCATTTGCTGCCCTTAGAAGCAATGCAAAGGACTTAATTCGGTTGATGATGCCCTCGTAATAATTGATTCCAGACATACGTGAACTTCATTTTGAAAACGAAACATGTAGAGAAATTTTCAGTTTCATAGTTATTAAGATGATTAGACGTATGTAGAGTTATTTTTTGTGAAGTGAAATGAGGAAAATCATCGTACATGCATGGAAGAAATATAATTCTGAGAAACTTTTTTATCCCTTACTTTGAAGCTATATCTGCGAGAAAACAGTACGTTTCGTTAAAAACTGCATTGAGCGAACCAATAGTTCATATAGGTGACAGATTTTAGAGGAATTAAGTTGGGAGCCAATAAAGACTTGGCAGCTGCACTCTAGGATTTGATTGCTGGAGAAGTGCAGAACAGGTTTGTCTCAGAGCGACCCAGAGAATATCATGTGGACGCCGCACTACTAAATTTCTAGGTCTGACAGAAGCAATAAAATACGAGAGATATATTACCGAACAGATTGTTTACAAAAAAATACACGCTGTTTCCACGCACAATGAGTGACCATAGTAACTCCACTGAGCTCCACTCCAGACACTCCCATACTCTTCCATTTCAGCTCCCTAAAACTACCTTTAAGCGAGTAGTCCCTGTCACAAGCCCATCCAATGGCTCGTAGGGTAGTATTAAGAGGTATGTGGTACTCTGTAAGCCTTCTCAGGAGTAAGTGGCAGGGAATATTTAGATTCTGCAGCCGTGTAAAATGGGAGAGACTCTTTCCATCCTGATCACAATTTAGTATTAAAGAATTACGCAAATTGTTCATGTAAAGCGACGAAAATTAGACTCTCAAGCATGCATGTCAATCAAGGCGTATTTTCAGAGACCTAAAGTTTCTCAGGCTTCACTTATTTACTTGTAAATTGCTCGTTACTTGAATAAATTTAAACAATCAAATGAAAAATTACCTGCCAACTCGAAGGGTTAGTTGGCGAATTGGTTTCCTCAGTTTGTTTGTCAGAGGTGCTCGCTCCGATGCGAGTGCAACGACTGCCAGTGACACGTTCTGCCGCCGACCACAGTGATGAGCACCACGAGGAATGGTTTCAGCTCCTTAGTCCCGATACATATCCAGCATTATTTTTGGAAAATTCATCATACTTACGTTTTGCGTTATAAGCCATGTTTGCAGAGTTAAAATATCTGTGAATCAAGGTTCTTAATGATGCTGCCACTTATCAGCAAGTGCTGAACTAGTGGCGTTGCCAATATTTTGCGTTGCTGAGCGGGAAAAAATTCAAAACTCTCTGTATTGTATACAATACGCCAGGACCGAGGAGGATATACACATGTCCCCTTCGAGATTAAGTATAGATGACAACGCGTGTGCTTGCGAAGTCCGCAGGTGCAAGGTTCGTCTTCCTTTCGGAGGTCTTCTTAATTCGCCAAATCGGTGGAGAGTCTCCTCCTGTTGCCGCCCGGAGGGAGGTAGAGATTTAGAAATGGGGGGGGGGGTGTTGGCAAGAGGGGGAGAAGGGGGATGCGGCCTCGAGGGGGGCAACATCCCCCTTTCGTGAGGGCACATCGCGTGTTGGCATGGCGACGGAAATGGCCCGAGGGACTCTCCTCCCCCTCCTTCCGCAACCCTTTCGTCCCCTCTTGCACCTTCTCCTCCACCCAACCAGAGGGTGTGTTTTGGAGTGCATGGAAGGGGAGAGCGTGTGGGTGTTATGTAATATGGGGGAGTAGATTGCGAGGAAGCAGGTGCCCGATACGGCCCTCTCTCCCTGAACCATCCCCCGCCCAGATCTCTCTCTTTCCCCCCCTTTCTCCCACCCCAACCTACCCGGGGGCTGAAAGGGGCGACTTTTGAAATGTTCTCCACCGATCGCGTGCCCGCACCCCCTCCGACCTCTCTTAGAGTCGACGGGGTTCCTTTTGCGATGAATAGGAGAACTTTGCGGGAATCAAAAGAGGAGTGTTCACTACTCTTATAGCGATGCCCGTTGAAAATCATCTCGGCAAGGTGACGGACGACCTTGAGGTGAACGTCGCTGTAATACGTAATTTCACCCCGTACAACGACTGTGGCGTATGAAAAAGTATGGCGTAGTTAAAAAGAGAGACGAACCACCTTCGGAACTATGGAATACTATCTTGATACCTGAAGTTATGTAGATAAGAGCGATCATTATCGGGACGAAATTTCATCTTAAGGAAGAAGATTTTTTTTGAGCTTGCCTCCATCTGGCCTGCGATTGGTTTTTCCGGAGATGTGACGACACCCAGCAGAAAATTGAGGGCACTTGACTGCCCCCGGCTTACCGGCACTTCCCACAAATTGGCAGTATTCCCTTTAAATTGCCAGTTTTCATGTGCCAAGGAACGCAATATTTGATCGTCATGTGAATGGTTCATGACATCTCGGATCGAATAATGCCCGTTTTACGCATTATCGTGTCTCTTGCTTATGAGTGATTCATTATAGCCATTTTATAGGCACCGGATACGGAGAGGGATTAAAGTTAATTAGAATGCAATCCCTACGGTAATTTCTGAATGAGAATTTACTTATATTATGTAACTCACCCGTTCGATTAATACCCTCAAACTTAAGAAAATATTTTGAAAATTCAGAGCTACATGTAAATGTTCATGTGGGTAATTTCTCTTAAAAATAATTCTATTCCAGAGGACCAATAAAACGTTTAGCCCCATCGTCCACACTCACAGAATGATTGAAATGTTCCTTTCTTGACAGCGTGAATGCTTTGACAGCTCACGTGGAAACACTTCGGTGAGGTAGCCTCCGACTAATGGGTTTCAAATATATGGTTTTTTAACTCTCTTAGAGGAAAGAAACCGTCGTGAGTGCGAGTAGCAATTAGTCGTACTATTGTAACAGTTTTCACTACACTTTTTATTTGTTAGGTACTTCTGCTCTCGTGAAATATTTGTTGAAAACTTTTAATTTGTATGATTTTAAGATATTTTTTTCGGTTCTGTGTTGATAGGAACAACTTTATTTTTCTCTGCCCGTAACTTGATAATCTCACGGAAAATTTTAATGTGTACATTTCCCGTGTTTCCCTGATGTTTTCATGGGTGGTGTTATTTGGTTAAAGCGGCGTAATTAGTTTGTCGTGTAAGAATTATTGAATTAGCTGGAAAAAATGCTTCCCTCCTCCTCGTCGAGTTCTATGTCCATGTTTAACCTGCCGTGAAGAGACAGCGATGGGACGGGCCCCTCTTGTGGGTTTGGTCCAATCGGAAGTTTCTGTATGCGCGAAGATAACGCGGATTTCCTCGCAAATCCAGCCGCAGCCTCCCTCTCTCTCTCTCTCTCAGCACCGTGCGCGCGCCATCTGTCGACCCTCTCTCTCTCTACCTTGAACGGGGGGGAATGGACCCCGAGGTGGTCCAGAGTTCAACCGGCGGCGGCGAGGATTTCTCGAGTGAGGGAAGAAGGGAGGGCGGGAGGGTGTCGCCCAGCGTTGCTCTGGTCCAGGGGGGGCGCACGGGAGGAGAATGGACGGAGGTGTTCATATACATGCATACGTACTCTGCAGATGTGCGCGGGTTGGGGAAGGGGGCGTCACCCTTAGACGAGGAGGTGGAGGGGCGAGATGCGGGTATTCAACGGCCCAACTTGGGTGTCAGAATGTGAAGAGGCCGGCGAGAGGGTTTCTGGGGGAACGGTGGCAGTTACTCTGGGAGGGGGGGTTAGGTTGAGGGTTAAGCGACCCCTGGCGATAACTTCCGAGGCGAGGGTGGAGTGGTTCAAACTCCGTCCGCCGTAATCAGCGCCCCACCGAGAAGTGCCCTGATTCTCAACTCTTTATGAACATTTAGTACTTTCTCGTGTGCGGAGCGGAGTCGACTCGGGAGAGCCTGAATTTGGAATGAAGCCGGTGCTGACCGTACTGCTGCGTCAGTGTGTGCCGCGCAGGCTGTAGCCTCTGCAAAATTTCATTTGCTGCGCCGATGAGAGGGACAAGGGCTGCTTGGAGGACGTTAACTGTGGCGAGACGTATACGAGCCTCTTTTGACCAAATATGATGAAACTATCGAACGCACAATGTTAGACGATTTGATGGAAAGAAGAGGTTTTTGGGAAAACGATATCTGGAATAATTCGTGTAAATCCAGTGGAAAATGCGTGCATATTATGTGTGGAATGATTCTTTTTTTCTGCGGGAATAACTGAGTATGTTTGGTAACCTGCAAATGAATCATTCTAATATTTTTCCCACCATGACAATTAAGTTGTGATTTATTAATTTTTTACTTCTTGGAAATTATTTCTATCTTATACCAAGTCACATTTACCCAAAATATTTCGTTTAGAACTAAAAAATGGATAAATTTAGAAATGAAAAGATGCAGTTTAACTAAATGAAACAAAATACTTATACCTGTAAACAATGCAGATCAAGCTAAATTTTTGGTTTGATAAATTTTGCGTAAGGAAATCGAGTATATTTCATATAAGCAACTGGATCGATTCATGATATACATAAATATTCCCTCGTAATCTATGATATTATTGAGTTATAATTCAGGATGGATGAGAATGTAAACGAATGGATCAAGCATGCATCAAACGAGGGTTGAAGATAAATGTCGAGGACAAGTGTAAGGGATTTGTCGAGAGGGGGGAGGGTGAGAGGGGAGGGGTGAACTCTCTAGGCAGCCTAGCGACCTTCGCGACGTCAGAGAGTGGAAACCTCGGTTCCATTTCTGATTGGTGGGCCTCGGAATATGGCGGAACTAATCGTATTTTGAAAGAAGAATCGCGCATTTTGAAAGGAGAGAGGCACACATATTTGTAAACATTGCTTGGCAACAACGAAACCTCTACTTTTGTGCGAGTGTTATTTATTTTTAAACATAAAATTAACTATTAAATAATTATAATAATGAATTGATAAAATTAATAATTTTTTTATCAAATAGTTAAGTGGTTAATTTACTATTTGATTATATTGAGCACCAAGGAGAGGGCCATCCAATATGGCCGGTTTGCGGTCTTTGATTTCACGGTCTCTAGGAAGTCAGTTTGCCCACCCTCTCTCTCTCCCTTCCCACCCTCCCCTCCCTCCCCGCTCTCGTTCCGTGGATGGCTGCTGTTTGCTCTCAAGGAGAGTCACTCCCCTTCCCTCCCTCTTGGGTCGATCACCACCGATCAACTCTCAATTTAGGTGGTTGTGGCGATTTTTAATTGGTTGCAGATTGGTGCGAAACTCTGAATTCGTGTATTATTTGTGTGTTATGCATTTATAAAAGTGAAATAAATAGCACGTTTCCGATTTTGTATCCAGGCAATTTAATATTATTTTATCACCTAGTCCATGGGACGTATATTTTTAAATTAGTCGATTAATAATGCACATACCTTGTCCTAAACGTGACATAATAAATGTTATATTGTTAAAATGGTGATTAATAATTATCAAGGTGCCATCATGAGAACAAAAATCGTAGTTGCGAATAATTTTTACTTAACTTTTTTTGAATTCTGCGCTGTTAACCCAAATCACAGCAGTGCTTCAATGAAGGCGAAAATTTCAAAATGTAATGCATTCCATCATACATTTTTTTATTTATATTACTAGTGACGTACAACAGTGTTTTGCAACGCGTAAACAAAAGTACTTATGCGATATGTGGTCCAAAATTTTTTCTACTGGAAAATTTATAAAAAATGTGATCCCAGTAACTCACGAATTCCTCTCCCGACTCCTTTATGGCGACGCTGAAAGCGTCAACGGCTGCTTACTATTTAATGGCAAAAGTGAGTCTGTGGTTAAACCTCTCGAGTGGTAAGTACGCCCTTTTATGTAATGATGGGATAGCTGAGCTGGTCGCTGAAGAATTTATGGTGTCGCGCACGTAGAAATATTGAATGGAGCAACTGTGCAGTTGTATTCGAGCGCAGTCCCATAAGATTGCCAACCATGCAGTGTTCAATGGATATTGCCAGTCTTAGTCTTAAGGAAACTTTACGTCGGGAACTTATCGTCAGATGCCTGCTAAAGATTCATTCTCGGACAGTATTCACGGGGACCGTAAATCGCCTTCGCACAAGGGATTGTTTCGTCACGGATGTCCTCGAATAGTCGCCGCTCTTCAATTATTTGCGTCGTCGTCATCTCATCGTCTCAAATTTCGTGTCTTCACCTCTCTCTCTCTCTCATCTCCCGACATTCTCTCCTCGATTGCTCTCATCGCCTTTAATTCTTCCACAGCGAGGAAGTTAACATGCAACCATACCGGGCTTGTCCGGCGGGTAATTGTCTGATACATGACAAGTGGTGTCGTGTACTAGTCCAAATGGAGAATCTCTGGGATTCATCTGCACTATTCAAGCTGCGTGATTTCTGCGTTCCACATTTTTAAATATCGTTTTCAAACCAGAATAAACGGCAGGTCTTATTACCCTTTATTCTGGGCAGTGACATCCTCATGGAGTTGGTCTTCACTCAATCCAATGATACCGTTCGTCCTTTTTACGCATCTATTGTTACTCACTTTTTGCGATTTTAGAATTGTGTAGTCTATGTAAATCAAAAGATTCCGAGCCATGTGATGCTCTCCGACTAACGAAGTGGGAATATTATTTATTTCGAATGAGTTTCAATAGAAATTCAAATTCTGTCCCTCCCCAGCGAGTGCTCCTCCGATGATTCACCGTACTGTGGAGCGGGCGGGGATCGCAGGCATGCTTCGAGAGGCGCACGGGACAAGGGCCAGGGACCTTCCCCTCAAACTCTGCCGGCCCTTATCCTCTATTCTGCCCACGCCTGCCCCTCCCCCCCAGGGTCTTCAATCCATCGTCCCCTCAACCACACACTTCCCCCCAAGAAACCCCAAAATCTCAATTACTTCCGCTTCTTCTTTTGCCGCCTTCCCCGCCCCCTCCCCCTGCTCCATACCACACCACTCTCCCGGGAGACGGAGTGAGAAAGGGATGGGGTGGAAAAAGAAGTTGATTTTTTTATTCGGGGAATGTGCTTGCTCGCCAAGGGAATCGACTCTGCCACTATATTTGGAGGCATTTCTACTCATGCAGGAGATAGTGCTGCGGCTTGCACACGATATTTTATTCCTATAGAGAGTCAAAAGAGAAAGATCGAGTGGATGATTAGTATTAGCTTTGGCATAAAATTTTGTGGCTTCTGAATATCAATCAGAATCTTGCCACGTGTCTGTGTGTGAGGCCAGTGCGTGTGCCTCCATTCCTCGCGTGGTCTGTCTTCCCATCCATTTTATCCTCATTTATTACAGTAAAAACGGTGGGCGGAAGGATCGTGATATAATACGTGCTGACTCTACAAATATTTTGAAAGAGTCCAAGCGGCCAATGGCAGAGACTCGCCGTGAATGATGACTCTTCATGGTCTCAAAATACCGATGGTTTGTCGGACAATATTTCATAGCCACTCGTCATCAATGTATCTGGTGATTTGACGGAAATGATTGCCGTGAACTTCCATCTTTCCCTCCATTTGAGCAAGTGGAGAGGCAGTCGGCAAGGATTGGAAATGATCCCGTTACATTTCTTTTGACATTGGCGCTTAATCGGCTCTTTTGTGAAAATTTAAACATAAATTCTTCGATAAACTTGTTTCGGAAGTCTCAATTGCGCGTAGTGACTGGACCACTTGATTTGAGGTGAGAACTCTCAATCTCTACTGCGAATTAATTCTATGCATTGTAATGAGCCAGTAGTATTTCAGAGATTCAGTCACTTATTCAAACGGTCATGGTGGGTGAAGTAAATGTTCTCGAATATGCGGCGATAAGAAGTGGATCAATTTAGCTCATCGATCGTCGTTACATGTGAGACACCTAGCTCCAGTGGATACTTCCAAAAGTAGTGCCGGACAGTAGTGATTAGTATTTGTACGAGGTATGAGTACTTATGAGAAACTGTGGACACCATGGAGGATTTTCGAGTCTGTAGTTCAAAGTTTGATTCCTGTTTTTGAATTATCTTTTTTTTGTGTCAGCACTTACTCCTCTGACTTTTCCAATTCCTTTCAACACCCTTGGCGTGACATTCTCTATAATTTACATATTTTGTGAGTTTTATGCAATGTAGTGCCACTCTCTTCCCTGAATTTCATTTAACATCAACATTATGTTATATTTTCATGACGCAACTCAAGCATAACAAGTAAGCCTCCAAAAATTAATGCAGTTATCAATGTCTACGACAGTATCAACTGGATTTCTGTCCATGACGAATTTTTATAAGAAAGAATGCCGAGGATAAAATTTGTTGCTTTAAATGAGGTGGCGTGCGATGAGTGGACAAATTCATTCGATTTTTTATTTCAACTCAGTAATAGTGGGCAGCTTGAAATCCAGCATGGGCTTTGAAGTAGAGAAATTTATTACTAAAGGTCTAGATAATAGCCATTTAATGCTGCGTGCCTTTAACTATTAATGCTGATGTAAAGAGCAGTCTTGGATATCCCAATGTAGATGTAGGGACATAATTGGCTGTGAAGGATTTAAACAGTATTCAGTGTGATGCAGTGGAGTGAGAGCGCGGACGGACGGCCTGTCTAATTGGAATCGAGGTGGAGTGGGAACAGAAGCTGTCTAATGAGAATCGAGCGATTTTTAATTCGCACGTGGTTCCACGAGTTCGAAGGGCTTTGGTGGTATTGAGTCATTTGGAAAGAAGTTTGGCGGTTTTTAAAGATATCTCTGGTTTAGTTTGGATATAGATTTTCTGCTGTGGCCAACCACTACGCCGAATACCATCCGCAAGACAAGACCACGCGGTGCGCCAATGCAATATGAATACATGCGACCAATATGGCCGACGCGCGCATATTACAGAGGAACTACCCGTGAGGGCTCGTCGGCCGCATTGAATCCAGAAGGGATGTAGGCCCACGCCACTCCTTGTGACGTAGTTTCTTTTATTATATCCATATGCAGAGAAAACAAGTCAGGGTGCAAACGAAACATTATTCCTGATCCTTTTCTTAAGGATATATGGCTGTTTGGTTATCAACATTCATCACAATATTTACACATGTCAGATTTAGTTCAATGAGCAACAAAATAGTTTCACGAACCCCTATAAGTGCTGCGTAGGTTTCAACGGAGTCAATGTGCCAGTCTTGGGGAACGAGAAACTGTCTGGTTAGCTGCCACTGGGGAATCACTACCGTGCCTTGATGCCGTGTTGACAATAACCATTTCGGTGGCACTTGGATGGAACTTTTTCTTTGTAATCACTTCTAATTCAAGTAGTTGGGTCCACCACTCGTTATTTAGGGCGTAAACTTGGGAGATAAGAAAATTTGGGAGCCTTAATATCCGGGCGATCCATGTCAGGTAGCCGCCGGCCTTCGGGATGTCGCGTTGGCGAAGGCGGGGTAATATTGGCGCTAGGGTTTGCACTCTTTTAATTGCCTTTGATGTTAGGCAGACAATCAGATCCGTGGTGTTTACTAGACCACCAAGGTATTGGTGATCTAGTAAACACCACATTGGTGGTCTAGTAAACACATGTAATGGTTTGTTTGGGTTACATCATTGATATATGAAAATCAACACCAATACCAAAATCACTCTGTAAATAATCACATACTGCGTGTTCACATACTCTATTGGGAGAAAACAGTAACCAGTCGTCCAAATATGCAACACTTTGACATTTATCTTATACATTAATTAGCAGTAACACGTCAGTAGCCCAGCGTTGTAGTGGCCATGGGGATAGAGGATGGCCCATGGGAAGACGCGTGTAATCGTACGTCTTCTTGTTGCATTGTTGATGTTATGTCGATAAATTTCCAGTAGAGGTGGTGCACTTGCAGTTGATAGAAGGCACACGTAAGGTCTAGCTT
The DNA here is from genome assembly GCA_963169105.1 of Ceriagrion tenellum. Lineage (NCBI taxonomy): Eukaryota > Metazoa > Arthropoda > Insecta > Odonata > Coenagrionidae > Ceriagrion > Ceriagrion tenellum. The sequence continues at coordinate 11,592,387 of OY720632.1, read as the reverse complement.
TAGGATGTAACTATTCTGGGGTATAAGGGAAAGTGCTTTGGCTGGTCTCAGAGGGGTAAAATGTGGTTTCTTAAAGAAGGGGTTCCATGAGCTTAGGTCCTGAATAAATTGAAGTCGCCCGTTGGGCTTTGGCACAGTGAAACATCTGAATATGTTGGAACAAGGCCATTGCACCAATATTCCAGCCTCTGAAAACTCTTCTATGGATTTATCAAAAACAGGGCTGGGTGTGGTCCTTAAGAATATATTTGGAGCACCGGTGGGTTTAGGTAGTGAGGAACCAACATGAGACACGTGTTCATTGATGCGTTTTTTGTACCGGTAAGGCTTGATGGGTGGAGGGACACTTACTTGGATGTTGTCTATTGCAATGTTCCTTTCTTCTTATGTTGGGGGTGTCCTGGCTTCTGAAAATGAGGAAGGATCACCGAAAAAAATATTTTGGTGGTGAATTTGACTGAAAGTATAGGGAAGAAGTCTTCGACGGTACGTTTGAGGGAATCAGCGCCGGGAAAGTAGGTGATGCAGGTGTGAGATTTTGTCGTTAGAAGTGTTTTTATTGTGAGTCGATTGGAGGAGTTAGGTTAGTAAAAGACTGTTTTCATGGTGGAGGTGGGATATCGTCATCGAAAACAAAATGGTAGAGGGTTGGGAAGGAGCTAGTTGTGGAAGTCCGAGTCGTCGCATATCCGGTGACCAGGAATGGAAAGGGAGTTATAGAAGAGGCCAACAAGTGTGGGAGGGATGGCGGCTATTAAACTGGAGGTGTCGCTGTTTCTTATTACGATTTAAAAGAATTGAGCCACTGACTTTGTGGTCGGAAAGAGAGAATTCTACGCCGAGGAATGTCACTATTGAGGTAAGGATGTGTGGGGGGTGAACTAGGTGGGAAAGGCGGTGTAAAGGGAGGGGAGATGAACGGCTTCAGGAAATTGGTGTCATGAGGTCACGGAGGAAAAGAGAAAGAACTCACTCCGTACGGGACGTTTCGACGATGAGGTTGTCTACGTGTGAAAAAAGTCACTATTACTCTGTTTCCTTGGAGGAGGATAGAAAAGGAAGTAGAGGAGTGCGGAGATGGGGGTATTCAGTGATTGGCGAGGAGTGAGAAGCACCCATTGGATGGCTAATTGGGCGGCTAGAATGCCCTCGTCACCCAAATATGGGGTCTCTCTCTCGAGTCCGCACTTCGCCGCAAGTGGTAGACTCGGTGGGGCTTCAAGCATAGAGAGCTAAACTCTTTATGAAAGTTTGGCAATGGGAAGCGGTATGTCTCTTAACGGGATTGCATATGAATGGACATTTAGTGGATTGCCGGTGGACGATCTTCGGGATGGGTGGAGTGGTGGAGCATTCGCTTATTTCACAGGGGTGGCAGAAATTATAATTGAGAGGCGATATTTGCGGAGATGCAGTTTGGGGTTTGGGAGGATCTGTCGGAAGGGGAGGGAGCAGCATTGTGGAAGGCAGTTTCTGCGTGAGAGTATTGTTGGAGAGGGGAGGAGAGGGGTGTGTGGAAGAAGTAGTGGATTTCAAGATCTGAGTAGAATTTTAGAATCTGTTTCTTATACGTAGAGGATGCATGTGACTGAATTAGTTTGGTTTTCAATTCGACGAGTGTTCACAATCCCTTCCCTGCGTAACCATGACAACGCAAACAGTTATTCTACGAGTTTTGCAGTTGGGATCGAAACGCAGAATTATGTAGGTCAATATGTGCTGGACAGATCAGAATCTTATTCCAATGATGTATGAGATGGATACGTTTAGTACTTTAAGTGTTGTCATTTGATGATTGTGGTTGCTTATTTTCGAGATGGCACCCGAATAGTTTCATCGGTGGGAGCGGGATGCGTGCGGATGGAGTGTTTGACTTTTGCGGCGCTTGGGGAGGGTGCAGAGGTATGTATATACATGCATACATACGTATGTACTCACGTGGTGAGTGTTCGTGTGTATGAGTCGCTCCGTGGCGCGCAGTTCGGGTCGCGCAAGTCGGTGGGGGTAAGGTGGGGGAAGGAAGGTCGGGGGGAGGGAGGGGTTAAAAGGGGGAGGAGGGGAAGGGTTTTCTGTCGGTGAGTTGCTCCTGGGATCGTCGCCGTGGAAAGCAAGCGGTGGCATCGTAAACAACACATGTGGAAGAGATAAGGGCGGAAATTGTTCGGCGCCCCCCCATTCAGCGCCCCCCCCTGCAACAACTCCCCCCCTTTACAGGGACGAGCGAGCGACGGAGGGGAGGGGGCGAAGAGGGGGTCTCGCGCATCTCAGAGAGGGTGGATGCGGCGACGGAGAGGTTTGGTCCAGGGGAAGGAGGAGGAGGGAATTTCCCTGCTCTCGCACGTTACAATTATAAAGGCTTCCCCTCCCTCATCCCCCATCCACCACGCCGCCCCCTACTCACGGCAACAATTACGAGGCACGCCGTAGCAGGGGCGAGAGGGGGAAAGGAAAGGGGTGGCGGGGATAAAGGCTCGAGGAATTAAGAGGAGGCCGAGAATAGAATTGAGGCGATTAGAAGCGACGGAAGCGCCGCTTTTGACGTTATTAATTAAGCGAATTGACGCGCGTCGTGACATCACAACTTTTCGAATGATTTCGAAAGTCAGCGGTGACGTCACTTCCGCCGTGTGAGCCCGTTGCTGTAGGGCCTTTTAAAAAAATGCACCAGGCGCAACCGACGCATAACATTTCGTCAAATTGGTGTATTCCTGGTAATAAGTTCAAAAGATTCAGGCATTGCGTATGGGGGAAGTTCGTTGTACATCGTTGTTCTGAAAACAAACAGAATAGTCCAATCAGGTTTGAATGTACAATTTAATACGCGTTTCAACTCACAGCCAAGTGGGTGACTCTGTGAGTTCAAACGCATGGCACAATTTCCATTTAAATTTGCGGTGGATTGCTCTTCTGTTAGTTTTCATTTATTCTTTCCATTTAAAGAAAGTATCTTTTCCATGCGTTGCCGCCGAGGCCACCTAGCGGCTCACTTTGGCGTCTCAACTCAGCTGTATCACTAGTCTGCCCGTAAAATGCAGCGTAGAATTGTATATGTGTATTCTCCTTCAGTGGACCTCATGTGAAGGGTTCTCAACGTAACGATGACTGATCTCACTAATCATTGAAATCACCGGAAGAATTGGAAGAGAGAAAGTAATAAATGAAGTAAATCGAGCTTGTGCCCCAATACTGCAGCATTATCATCAGATTCTTAAGGATGGATTTGTTGATTTAGTCACTTGGTTTGACTCTTCTCATGAACACTAAGATTGAACATTAAGAGGTAAAAAACCTCGTTTCCGAGACAAAGCTTTAATAGAGAAAACATGCTCCATATATTTTGCGCTCTTAAAAAGCCAACTTGAAGAAGAGTGAATGACGGGAAGAGGGAAGTAATAAAAGAGATGTGGAATATATTATACGAAAAGGAAATTATGCCGGAAAATGTGCTGACAAATTAAAATTTAGAGTGGAAAACGCATAATAAGGTTTAAGGGATGTTAGCATGCGAACAAGAAAGGGAAATTGTTGGATAGGATATGATTTCATTGCTAGACGGGAGAAATCCTTGGGATTTAAGCGAGGGGCGGGCGAAAGCGGAGTAGAGATGGATGTGTAAGGGGGCGATTGCCCCATTCCGGGGTCTGAAGCAGGGCAGGGTTCGATCAGGGAAGAGGACATCCTACGAGATTCAACCGCTAGGGAATTGGTTAGATTTTGTGGCTAGGGTACTGGGTACCCATCCGGAGGAACGGGATTCGAACGCGCCCCTTCCTGGTTTCCCTGCTGCGGCCGAGAGAGGGCACGATGGTGCTGGTGTGGGTGCACGCTCATCAAGTCTCGCTTAACCTCGGAGGGCAACGTCCGGCCTCGCGTCATCTTGTCCCTCACCGTGGGTGACATTCCCTCCGTCGGAGAATCTTCAATACGACTCCAAATATTGATACATCGATGTGGTGTTGGACTCTAAATCTACCTCTTCGAAGTACCGCACAATCCACCATTGGCACGAAGTGATTCCACACTCGGCAGGCAGAATCCGTTTCAGTTAAAATCAGAACCTTGCTTGCTCCCCCGACCACTAGGCGCAGACCAAACAGCAGTCAGGATTACAATGCGCGGTCAAACCAGAAACTAGGAGAGTGCTGCGTAGACGAACATGCAGTATTGTAGTAAAGATACAACTACTGGTTATTATTATCAACTATATTTATGTATGAATACTACTTGAATATAAATTATGCAGAAAACAAAATCAAACAGGATATTTTAAGTGAATGAAATCGAATTCTCAGCTTGTGATATTTTGACTTATTTCACTCCAAAATTACTGTAACTGACATTACGACACGGGAAGTCACAATCTCGTCCCTAATGCACCTTTTTCGGTTTATTGCGATGTATTCTTGACTGTCGCTCCTCAAAAAATACCGTTGACGACCACTGCCTAGAACGTGATGGGGAACGTCATCAATGAATGAAAGAGCTGATGAATTTCGGTGAAGAGTCGAGGGACTGACGTATCATTCAAACCTCTACAGTGGAGGCGGAGGTGAAGCGAAGTGAACCGCAATAGAATTGGGAAAGAAGGCACAGGTTTCAATTGGTCGCCGTACCTCAATGACACTTACTAATAAGAAATGGTCAGAGAGGCATGGGAAGAGATGGAACTGTGTATGTTGACAGGATTGATGCCGTTTTAGACAGCGAAATATAGGGATGTTCAGTATATGCACTATTCGCGTAGGCAAACGTGTTCGTTCGAGATAATGCGTGAGAAGCGTGAGGCGAAAATAAATTATCGGAAGTTTTGAAGGGTAAAGAGACTTTCCTAAAAAGAACAGAAGGATTGGTCATGTGGAGGAAGTAGAAATAGCTGGGATAAAATCCTTGCCAAGGGAGTGTTATGGCTTCCTAGGGAGAGATATCAAATACTACAAGCCGAGGATGCCTTTTCGGGGTAAAAGAAATTGGCAAGAGAGGCTACGAGCAGAAACGGAAAGAAAAAATTGGCAGCAACCCTAATATGTTGCGTGGCACCACATTCGCACGTATACTGCTCGATCTGTTCTTATTAGTGCCCTCCCACCAATATTTTCACCCCCCTCCTTACTTCTACAGAATGTAATCATCTTCTTCTTATCGTTCATCTCTATCCCACACCTGTCATTAGGCACCTCTAATGCATTCATCGACTGAAACTCCTTAGGTAAGTGACAAATCAATGCTTCATATTCAAATCTTCTTCAAGTTCAGAAAAGGATGAATTTTTCAGATCTCCCTCTGCCTTTATTCCTACCTCCATCCCTCCCCATGCCTCCCTAACAATTGGATCTGAATGCACGTTAAAAAGCAACGGTGATAGTAAGCATCCCTGCATCACTCCTCGTCCTCTCACGGTCCTTCCCGATTCTCCCTCGACCATTCTAACCTTCACCCTCTGGATCATATAAAGATTCCGGATGAGATGTCTTTCCCTCCAAGGTACCCCGAATTTCTCCAGCACTTCTATTAATTTTGCAGTTCACCCTATCAAATGACTTCTCGAAATCTAAAATGCACGCAGAAAAACACCCTGCTCATAATCTAGGTTTCTTTTTGTTAGAGTCATCATCATTGCCATTGTGTCTTGCTCTCCCGTCCCTCTCATCAACCCACACTGATCGTCGCCCAGGTATTCGTCACAACTGCTGTCTATGACTCCGGGGAGGTGGAGGCCCATTGTCGTCCTTTTGACATCAATCCGCCTCATAGTGTCGGCCTCGCAGGGGTACATCTACATCTACGTAATACCCTGCGAGCCACCACGAGGGTGTGTGGCAGGGGGTGAAGATCACCAAACATGCACTATTGCCATGTAAGTAGGATATATAATGTAGACATGCTAGAAAATAGGGTCATAGTTTATTAGTTACTACAGTAGATTATTAGTTATTGCAAGTAATTGCAGTAGTTATTACAATAGAATATTAGTTACTACGGTATAGTACAGGTTAAAATCTACATAATAAGGAAGGGATTATTGGTAGTTATTACATGCATCATGCACTACAGACTATTCTAACTATGTTTCACCTACCTATCCCTTTTGCTACGTTGCCTATTGTTCTCTCTTATGGTACGCGGGAAAAATGACATTTTAAATCTATCGGTACGACAATCTATCTCTCTAATTTTGTTAATATGGTCAAACCTAGCATAATACGCAGGGGTTCTTAATATATATCTAACGTCATCTGTGAACAAATCGGTTTCGAATTTACTTAAAAGGTTTAACCTAAATTTTAACCTGCGTTCTGATAATAATTCCCATCCTAGTTCTTCTATTAAACTCGTAACACTAATACAATTATCATAACGACATTTAACAAACCTAGCAGATCTCCTTTGCACGCGCTCTAATTCTTTTATCATACCTTCCTCGTACGGATCCCATATACTAGCGGCATATTCTAAATGAGGCCTGACAAGTGTAAAATAGCTTCTTTCTCGGACTCTCTCATCGCATTTGCCTAGAACCCTTTTTACGAATCCTAATCTACGGTTTGCTACACTAGTTATTTCCCTGATGTGTTTCCCCCATGACATGTCTTCACTGATGGTGACGCCTAAGTATTTAATTGAATCTACGTTACATATTTTGTTTTCTTTGATGCTATAATTATTCCGGGGAAGGCCATTCTTTTTCCAAAAATTCATAATCGCGCATTTCTTCAAATTTAATTCTAGCTGCCATCTATCACACCAATCATCAATCGCATCTAAATCCTTAGCTAAACACTGTCTGTCCTCCTCATTTCTAATTTCTTTATACACTACTGCATCATCGGCAAAAAGACGGAGCTTGCTATTTTTTACTACACTATTCAAGTCGTTTACGTACAGAAGAAATAAAATTGGTAATGGTTCGCTAACCTTCCCTTCCTTTTCCTTACCGTTTTCCCACTACCCCCCAGGCTTGGCGATAAGCGAGAGCTTCCGGCCGAGAGAGGGAGGTTTTTAGCCCGCGGGGAGACCCGATCCACCTGTCTATGTCTCCGTAACTGACTTTATGGATTATTTTGGTCTCGTGGGATATGAATTATATTGTCTTTGTCTTCTCGAATCTTCTCTTAATAAATAACGTTGAGAGTGAAAATGACATGGATATCTTTGTAACTGAATAATTGACTTTTGTTACCATAGCAAAGAGCAATATGCGGAAGGTAGAATTGCAAATGTGACATCTGAGAAGCGTCGCCGCCGTTCCCTACAAATTCTGTGGAAAGCATGACATGATTCCGCTCCTCGAGCCAACCCGCTGAAATACCGTCGGGTTGGCAGCGCTGGTGTCACTCCCGACGATGGCTCTCGGTCCTGGCAGGTGTCCGTCTTGGAGTGGATGAGGGGTGGGGGGGGGGGGGCGGAGGGAGGGAGGAAGATAGGGGGTGGAAGGAAAGGGAATGAGTGTGACAAGAGAGGGCGTGGGGGGGATTTGATTCCATTGCCGTCAATTGCTCCGCCGCCTACTCCATTGTTAGTCAGGGGGAGTGCTCCTCGACGAATTCCTCGTCGCCTTGTAAGACATCATCTGGACCAATCAGGAGGAGAAGGGGGGGAGAGGGAGAAGAGGAGAATGTCCTTCGCGTGGTTCTTCTCCTGCGATCGCTGCCTCCGACGAAGCGACGGTGGCGACGCCTGGTAAATGGCGGCTGTATTGCGATCTGGCCCTCTATTTTGTGTTTGCACTCATTTCATCTGCGATGTGTCGCACGAAAAGGTTGGCGCATCACGTTTTTGATGGAAATGTAGCTTAATACTTAATTCACCAGAATATTCCCCCTTTTATCTGATTACACAGTATTCTCACACCAATACATTTAGACAGTAGAATAAGGTGGGAACCTCTATCCGATCGTAGGGAGAAATATAGGTTAAATATTATTGGAAAGTTTGATGTAGACTATTTTTTGCCGGACGTTCAAAATATTTTGCTAGGGCCAAGCTATTGTGGTAGGAACGATCACAGGAATAAGATTAAGGACAGAGACTGCAGAACCGATAGATATAAGGTGTAAATTTTCCGCGTACAATAAGGGACCATAATAGTTGTGATAGATCAGTTCCAAGATACTGACTAGGTTAAACAGGTTTTTTCAGTGGTTCTAAATATCTTAGCATGAATTGTAGATACTAACCTCGCATGCAATCTCCGGCGTGACATACTCTTGCATGTTTTCGTACCTTGTAGTGCTATTTATATGTCGGATTAATAATACTAACCAGCAGTAATATCCTGAGTAGTGTAGTGCATGGTAGCAGGTTCTTCTACTTATCACTCTCCTGGTTTGTGGTCTGACTGCGTACCGTTGCCCTGACTGCTTTTGGCCTGCACCTGGCATTCGAGGGAACGTGCGCGGTTCTGATTTAAACTGGGATGAGTGCTGCATGCCTGGTGTGGAATCACCCCGTGCCGCTCACCCTTTTGGTGGCTTGCACGGTATTTCGTAGATGTAGATGTAGATATTAATCGTGAATTCGACATTTCCTTTCTGGCCACTTTCTGAAATACATAGGATTCGCATCTGCTGACCTGAATTGATCAGCTGTCTCTTCTCATTAAGAATCTCATTCATATTTAGACATTTTGGATGCGCAAGCCTTGTTGAAGCGCAATCCGAAATGGTGTTGTGAATCGAGACTATATACACATTATCCCATTCGTTTCACGGTCGTGAGGCTTAGCTGTTTTTGACGTCTTTATTGGTGTGTTTGTCCTCCAGAGTAATTACCATTGGAATGTTTACCATATTAGTCACTCTAGTGTATCTACGTAACACCCACCGAGCTACCTCAGTGAAGTGTAGCAGGGGATGGGTGTTCGCCAAAATGCACTAAACAATATTTTATGAAAGTTAGTGCAACGACAACTTCCAACGCGGAAGCAGGAACACGCTAAACCTTTTCAGGAGGCGAAATTTCTCAAACATGACTTGCACAATATACATGACACCTGCGTAAGTCCGTATGGATGTGTTTTTACATCCACGCAAACGGGCTGAGATTAATTGCACGACGGAACAATGAACAAATTCCACTGCAATAGGATTTATTACCACCGGTTTCGCTTTCTACAGCATCTTCAGTTAACAAAAATCATGCGCCAGCACACCTCCGACCATCTTAAGAGGAAGCGGTTAGTGACGTTCCTTTATTTTGAACCCTCTTGTGTATGTATAATTCGTCACCTACCCCCGGTATTTCCAAACCCTCATCCACAGATGACTGTCCACCCTCCTCCCCTTTTTCCTTCCCCTTTCATCCGTCACTCCGCCTTACCACCCCTTCCTTCTCGCCTCCCTATATAAGCTTGTGCACACATTATTTTTGTTAACCGAAGATGCTGTAAAAAGCGAAACCGGTCGTAACAAATCCTATGTCAGTGAAGTCGCTCATTTTTTCATTGTGCAGTTATGTTCCATTTCCACTCTATTGGACGCCTAATATCGAGGATCACGTGCGCAGGGATTAAGCAATTACCTCGGAAACATTAACGGTCTGATGATATTTCTAGGTTGCAGACAAGGATACGATCATTTGGGAGTAAATCAACCAATTAGGCACACTATCCATCGACAAACCTAGTTAAGGAGTCTCAAAGGCAGCCGTTATGCTCTCTTTTTAAGTGTTCCCGATTCGTCACCACACATATCGAGGGACTTTGCAAACACGGCTCGCCGCCCCTTGGACCAATCGTCGCTGCGACACTGTTGGGGAACTCGCTCAACCCGTTCGCGGAATTTGGGTCGCCGTCGGCGCAGGGCAGTGGAAAAGCCGGCGCGCGCGAATAGGGCGACACCCATCGGAAGAGGGCGGAGATTAGGTTCCTCGGATATTCACGCCAGCCATCCGAGGACACCTTCCAGTTTCGCGGTTCGCGATCCGCCAGGCTCCTCCATATCCCGCTACAACCACTATAGAGATATCTGTTTGTTGGGGAGAGGTTGTGCAATATCGATTGTATTCTTCCTTCGATACGGGTGTTGGTTGCGTAAACAAGTCCATTATAAAGTGTTTATTTTTTTGTGTACTCCATGAGCATAGCATAGGTGGCTCACCGTTTTTTTTGTTGATTTTTGCGGTGCATTTATGTTCGAACTGACGGCTTGCGTCGCATATTCGCAGATTTTCCATAAAAGGTGTGCCATCGCAGTTAAGGATAAATAAGCAAATTTAAGGCGGCTACGTGGGGGCAATGGTTGCGAAGACCTATATCAATAGAGCTACGGATATATCGAATCACGCGACTCAGGTACTCGGGTTATTAAGCTGGTTAGGGAATTCGCAATCGCATAAGGTTATCTTGTTCCGTTATGGTGTTGGCCTCAGTGATGACGGTGTTACGTCCTCGTCTGCCAGCCCGAAGGTCGCGGGTTCGAATCCCACGCGGGTGGGTTTTTCTTCCCCTTGAGACATGGCTGTGTTTGTCCGTCAAAATATATAAATTGTTATATTGTATCAAGTGGGTAGTAGTTGGAAGAAGCCGTTTCCAATGGAGAAATTATTACATATAATTGTCTCCACTGCGTGATTCACCATTGTTTGCATGAATATGACACCGACCTTCGGTTGCGTCATCCGAACTTAATCATTTATAATGTGTGTGTGAGTGGATAACGTATTTTGCACTGCAAGATGCATATGGAAGTTGAGCAACGACCGCCATTGCACCTTAGTCAAAGGATGATGACTCGCTGGCTGCTTCGTGCCATTGCCACCGCCTCCCCTTTGGCGCTGCCGGGCATCCTCCATCCATTCGCTTCTCCTCCCCTCCTCCTCCTCTCACCGGTTGTTATCCACTCAAGGTTCGTTAAGGAGCCGGTAGATGTCGGGGTGGGGGGGGAGGGCGGAGGTGGGAGGGGCGGCGATGAGCGGAAGGAGGGTGAGGGGAGGGAGGTGGGGGGGGGAGATTGACCCTGAAAGGTGGGAAGAGGTGGGCTGGGAAGGGGGAGGAGGGAGGGACATGGAGGGGGGAAGGAGGGGAAGGAAGGATGAGATTCAAGTGAGTGAAGGATGGGAGGAGAGGGAGGTGGGGAAAATAGGTGAGTCACGGTTGCCAACCTCGCGAGGCGATTGAACGACATCACCTGACATCGCTCCGAGTGGATGACGCATGGTTCGGTGATTGCCGCGTAGAGAAATATTATTTTGTCTATTATTACTGAGAGATCCACAACAAAAGCAAATTTAGAGTGCATCTTGGCTATAAATTCGATGGTTTCGGACTTAACTTTGTGAAAATCCATTATGAAATCAATAATGAAAATGACGTAGTAACTTTCAAAGGTATTTTTATTTGTACGACCGGTTTCGTTGCATAGGCAACATCTTCAGGTGTTGATGTTGCCTATGCAACCCACCTGAAGGGATTGTCCACCTGAAGATGTTGCCTTTGCAACGAAACCGGTCGTACAAATAAAAATATCTGTGAAAAGTAACCAAGGCATTTTCATTATTGATTACATCTTGGCTGTCAAAATTATTTATTCACATCTTAAGGATATCTTCAATGGTTTCCGAGCTTACTTTGTGGAATTTTGTCATAATGAGATGAAATAAAATCACTTTGCATAATCCACACAAACTTTAATTGGTATATACCCGACCGGTTTCAACACTTCCGTGTCATTCTCAATGAGGATAAAAAGGGGGATTATCCCCCTAGAGAATGACATGAAAGTGTTGAAACCAGTCGGGTTTATACCAATTAAAGTTTTTGCCAATTATACAAAGTGATTTTATTTCATCTCAACATCTGTAGGATATTAAAGGCCTTTTATTGATTCGTTATATTACACAGTTTCATTTCACGTCTTAAGTTGTGGCCACTTAAAATCGAGAAGCCAGAGAACGGACAGTTTTGCACACTAGACAAAGACAGACGGACGCAGCGAGATGAGCGACGGTGTAAATGTGGAGTCTTTCGACTAGCCGGAAGGAATTCCGCCATTGGGCTTGAGTGCGCACTGCACTAATTTGAACTTGGTGTTCGGAAAAATTTCTTGTACTATCCATCGACGAGAGTTGTAGTACGTTTCCATATGGAATGAATAGAATGAGGACTCTTTCGCTTCGGTATGTTGCTAATTCCAAGACGCTTTTTCTTCTCGGTGATCAATAGTTTTATCGAAGATACTCCAGTGGTAGACTGAATTATACTGCAGTTAGTGTGACACTATTGTCATTTAATTCAGGCAAATCAGATAAACACTCTGTAATCTGTAATGAAATTGACTCTCATGAGTTACTTTTTGAACAATTTCGACTCTGGCACGTCGCGGCTACAGATATTACTTGGATTTATTGCACGCGGGAACCTCTAGGAAGGGCATTCAAGCATATCTGATTAAAATTCTATGTAGGTGAGTTTCCCTTTTCATAGGATGGGAGTCATTTTTCCTCTGTCACTCCTGCCCAATCTGTTTTCAATGGGGTTTTCCCTGTGAGGTTTGATGGGGTGCATTCACTGTTTTCTTTCTGACTTCTCGTTTTTGAAATGCGCTGTTTTTATAAGCTTCGTAATCCTATGAAGTTCGATGATCAGGCATGTGTAGTATGACGTGGCTGCCACGCATGTCGGTCAAACACCCGACCGAGGGCCACAACCACATCTGGCTCAACACCCTCCTCGCTCTCGCCTTCGTGTTTCTCTTGACGCCTCAAACAATGCATTCGACCTCCTCTGGATGTCACCTCCATAGTATCAGCTCCTCAGCTTCTCGTGGTATTCCCTTGAAACTTGCTCTTATATTCCGCCGGTAAAAGTATTGTCCTTGTTTTCGTCTTCGTGATATTCATTTTTCTTCTCCTCAACTTCACCGGTCGCAATATTTTGAACGATATTTCATTCACCGCTTTCCGCTAACAATACTGACTTAATCTTATTTTAGGAAAAGCACTTCTCTGATGACGTAAAAAACATACTATTAACCCCCTCGTACTGCGGCAGATTAGATCGTGCCAATAAAATTAGAGAAATAGATTGTAGAACCGATTGGTATAAAATGTCATTTTTTTCCGCGTACCATTCGGGACCATAACAGCTGTATTTGTCTCATGAATAGTGCAAATAGTGACATTAGCTAGACTGTAGATCTTTCTCTTTATATTTTCTACGTTCTTATTTTTGCATGATGAAAATAATGATGTTCTTATTTATGCATGATATTTGTTGCATGTTGGAACGATTGACGATGGAATGTTTCTTGGTTACTAGATTTTAACTGGCGCGTTGCATGTGTGATACGCTGGTTTCTATGTACTTTCGGTGTTCTGCCGTATAATTCATGCATGCCTGGTGTTGAAGCACCCCCTGTCACACGCCATTTGGGTGGCTTGCAGGATATGACGTAGATGTAGATGTACTGAGACAACCTACGCGGTGACTATTTCTATGACGCGCTCGCTTTGTCAAGAGCGCCGCCTTTCGACGACGTCACTCATAGAATGGGTTCTTGCTAAGGCTTCGAAAATTAGAATAAAGGACACGAATGTTTGATTTACTTGTTTTCATAACTAATAGGGACATTCACAAACACATGAAGACTGACAAAAATACTTATATGAAAAGGGGTCAAATGGAGAACAGTACACGGGAAGCGAGAGATGAATCTAGAGAGAGTACTAGGAGCCAATAGGGCTTTCGGATCTTACCAAAGGAGTGGATCTTGACGTGGGATGCTGTGCGACTTATCGACCGACTGCTTAACTTGGCTAACTTTTGGTGCTCGCGGTAGCCCTTTTATACGGCCATCATCCCGTCCTCTCTGAAGGAGTGGACGGAATTTTTTCTCCGGCAGCCCCCCACGGGACCCGGATCACAATCACGAACAAGTCTAGAGCAAAACATTGGAGAAACAACAGAATGCCCTTAGCACAGCAAAACGTCGACTCGCAAGTTCCGGAGGGGAAGATGGGGAAAGAAGTGGAGCAAACATGAAAGTTGACGAACGTATTGAAAGTGAAATTGCGAGGGAATCTCTCTCTAAATCCAGCTCACAACAGACTTTTTGGGTTCATTTGAAGCTTCGTTGCATGAGAAGCTGTCGATCGTTCTACCAGAGCTTATTTGAGCTGAACGGAGTTCCATGTGCGGCATCAAAAGCAGGGTTGTCTATCCGATTGTGTTCTGCAGAAAACGCCCGCCTGGGACGTCCAGTTGTGATGTAAACACTATTTGATGCTTGTTCCTGGATATATGAACCTCTGCTTACAAAATTGCCGCTGCAGACGCTTTCCCACATTGGCTTGGGGATTGTTTGAACAGGCGATCCCGTTAACATCCTCTAATGACACAACACCCTCTAGGAAAATTGAGCTCTACGTCTTGTAATGAAGTATGTCAAAGAAAGGCAGTTTCGTGTTGCAAGTGCATCGGCCACATGGTGGCCATAATACGCGTAGCCGATGCTCACCCTCTTCTTTTCCTGTCATTGTATCGTCTTTCTTTAACGTCGCTCAATCTGAGTAAGACTCACCCTGACGTTTTTCTTCTGGGAGAAATTACATTGAGTAAACTTCTTCTTCTATGACTTCTTAGAAATAATATTTAGAAAATCATTATCCATGCCCCAGGACTGGAAAATAGCCAACGTCATACTGATATTTAAAAATGGAAATAGTGGTGACCCAAGAAATTACCGGCCTATATCGTGAAGATCACTTTCATACAAGATCCTCGAACACAATGTTGTTAGCAATTTTATGACATTCCTGGATTGCATTGGATATTTGGGGAGACGACCGACAGTTGAGGTTATTTGCGCCACAGGGGATAGGTAAGGGAGGAAGGGTGGATAGAAACCCGGCGTCGGCATTAGTCACCTCTTAATGAAAGGCGCCAAGGGGACCACGGTTAAAGTCTCATCCGACAGACGGAGTACTGTACTTGAAGTGCCCTCCGCAAGACACTCAAGTAGAAATTGGGTTTCATCTGAAAAACGTCTTTCTCTGTAGGGATTTTAACCCCAGCTGTCCGTATGGTTAGCCAGTACTCTAGCCATCACACTAACCCAACCTCCCGGCATCCGTGGATAATCGTAACTTCTAACATATCAGTCAGCATGGCTTCCGTAAGGATAGGCTCTGCGATAAACAGCTTGCACACTTTCTTCATGATATCCTGAAATCAGATTAATCAAAAAAGTAAGTCGATGCGATATTCCTTGATGTGTAGAAGGCATTCGACAAGGTACTCACAATAAACACATTTATAAATTTTATTCATGCAGAGTTAATAAAAAATAGTGAAATGGTTAAGTGATTTTCTCAGGGATCGAAAGCAAAAAGTAGTCATTGACGGTTTTAGCTCTCATATGGTCGAAGTCATATCCGGTATTCATCAAGGATGCGTGATCGGCTCTTGTTTATTCATTATGCATATTAATGACCCAAATTCTAGAGTTAGCAGTAAGATAAGATTATTTGCAGACGCTACAGTTGTCAACCATGAAATAAACGAAGACACGGACTTTGAAGCTCTGTCATCGGACCTTAACAACGTTAATTCGTGGTGCCAGGAGTGGGGGTTAGAATTAAATATTAGTAACTGCACCACAGTTCTCTTTCTACACTGAGGGTGGAGTAATCATAAAATCTTCAGGTACTGTAAAATATCTTGGACTTACTTTTACTTCTGATATATCGTGGGAATACGCCTGCAAAACATATGTGCGGAAAAGCAATTAAGAGACTAGGTTTTGTTAAACGTATAATGGGAAGGTTATCGGATGAAAAAGTAAAAGAAAGATGCTACTTCAATCTGGTTAGGCCACACCTCGAATACGCCGCGAGTATTTGGGACCTTGGTTATAAAGATTTAATAAAAAAAATGAATAAAATACAAAGAAAAGCAGCGCGCTTCGTTAAAAACTGCTACGAGCGTACATTAAGTGTCTCACAACTTTTAGGGGGATTGAGGTGGGAGTCCCTAGAGACTCGGAGGCTACACGCTAGGCTTGGTTAGCTCTGCTATGATTAGAAATGATTAGAAAGGGAGAAATTCTCAGAAATATTGTCAATAAAAGGAATACATTGAAATATATTTCTCGAGAGAATGGAAATACAGATGCGCATTCATCCAAAATTATGTACTGAACATCATTTCTCACTAATGTCAAATTAAGTTTTGCATGAAACCCACCAATAACTTTTAATGATTTAATGGTGCCATTATTCTTGTCACAGTTCCCTAGCCATGTTATTATAAATATTGATATTTACACGAATAATTCCAATGCGATGTGAACATTTTCAGGCGGTAAAATTTTAAAAAGGTACAATGTTGTGTATTCAATAACGATTTTGAATACCTCAATGCATAATAACGAATAAAAGGACGTAACAATATGCACACTAAGCTGTTTTCTCGATAATCTTTTATAATGCAACAATTGCTGGAATAGATATGTTTTAAAATGCTCCTTGAAGATTGTCAAATTGTTGATATTTGAAACTAAATGGAATGGAGACTGAAAACTGAAGCGGAAAAGAAATGGAGGCAGCATAACGTATTCCCATATACAAGGTAATCATCCTTTAATCTTCGGTGTGGATATCTCAGCTGGATACAGATTTTAGGCTATTTGGGACTAACCACGGAGTTCCACTTTTACGGAGCCTCCCGAAATGCAGAATTTTACGAAATTCCACAGAGAAAAAAATCATCCGCTTTGACCGGGATTCGAACCCGGATCCCTCGATTTCCGGCCGAGTGCTTTAGTCAGTTCTGCTGCCGAGGCGTCCTATCCTTCTGTGGATTTTAGTGACCTTTACGTGACCAGATGTTCTCGACTGCCGGACGTACAATATGACAACCATTCGCCACTGTGCGCTGAGCGCCACTGCCCCCGAGGAAAGATCTTACTATGAACACAGAGTTACATACACCGTAGACGTGATGCCGCTTTTGCTGGAGGGAATTTTACTGCCATTAGAATTTCAAGGAAGTAATAGGGGTCGCGAAGGAAGGAGGGGATATTAAGCAATCAGAGGCTGGAGGTGAAAGTCTACGAAGGCTAATATGCGCTCAGTCGGGGAATTGCGATTGGAGATGATCCCGGGGAAGCTCTCTTTATGGATTTGGGGAAGGAGGTAGAAATAACGATTTTTGAAATAGGTGGGCGAGAGATTGTTAATGTTGGACCATGAGAGCTCTTCTTCATGGCCTGTTGACAGCAGAAAGTCATGAATTTGGGCTTTAAACGCCGAAATTGGATCCTCTGCAAGTGGGAAGTAAGAAGAAGCGTCACCGAGCTGTCGCATAGCTTCCCAAACGTGACCTTTTCCTGTTTCATACCACCAAAGTCGATCCCTTGTCCTCTTTGATGAAGATTATATTGTGATTGCGGCGGAGGCGACGAAGAAATGACAATTCTTGTCTGTTGAAGTTTGGGGGTGGATTGAGAGAGTTGAGTAGCCGAGGATCGGACAGTCAACTGGACGGCTGCAGGATTTTGAGATGTGGGTGTGGAGTAGGATGGAGAAGGTTCAGTAAACGGAAAGAAGGACAAATGAGGAGGTGTTTGGTGTCATGGATGAGATTAGAAAACTTTTGGATGAGATCAGGTGGAGGGAGGAGTGTTGTTGGCTAAGAGAGGTAATTAAGGGCGATGGTTTGTTCACGGCCGTGATGAAGGGAAAAATGCTAGACAATCGGGGAAGGGAAGAAAATGGATTTTATGATCGTGAAGGAGAGTGGAATTTTCGCCGAGATCGAGAAAGATGTGCGAGAGGCTGATTGGCCTCTGCGAGTTTTCAAATCTGGATGATTTTTACGGACTTCCACTGGAAGCTATCTTATACCGGCATATTAGTTAAATGAATGAATTGCTGAAATGATCCAGACTGCGTGCTGTACATCGACACATGTGATTTCTTTCAATTTTAGATGACCACTCGCTCCAATTCCGTGTCAAGCGTGAGTACTTTGTCATTCGCTTATTCTGAGGACGTTCAGTCGCACCGTTGCGTCGTCATTTAGGTGCTAGTCATAGTCGAGAAGTATGCAACTCTAAGAAATGGTGAACGCTTATTGAGAAATGGATAGGAATGGACAGAAATGGATAGAAATGGACAGAAATGGTTAGAAAGTAACAGAAATGGATAATGATGGATAGAAATGGACAGAAATGGATAGAAATGGACAGAAATGGGTATAAATGGACAGAAATGGATAATAATGGATAGAAATGGATGGAAATGGACAGAAATGGATAGAAATGGATGGAAATGGACAGAAATCGACAGAAATCGACAGAAATGGATAGAAATCGACAGAAATAGATAGAAATCGATAGAAATGGATAGCAATGGACAGAAATAGACAGAAATGGACAGAAATGGATAGAAATAATCAGAAATGGTTATAAATGGACGAACAATAGTTAAAAATGGATAGAAATAGACAGAAATGGAAACGCGGTGTATACTTGTTTTAGAAGTTGCATACCCCTCGGTCGTAGTCGTGTGTTTGGCATAGTGTGTAATGGGGTAGAAAGGCGCGGGAAATGCAATTAGTCCACCCTTCAGTGTAATAGCGGTACTACATTTTAAACGCTTAACCGTGTTCTTTTCGGGTCTGTCGTCTCACAAACAAGTTTCTAGCCAAGGGTTTATGAAGCCTTTTGTGCGCGCCCTCTTTCACTCTCTCAAGTGTATGTGCGTCGCCTTTTCAATTGGGGGAAGACGCATGGACGGTGGATTTGCGGAAGAATGCGCCTCCCGTTTTTAAAATGTATGAATGGAAAAAAAATAAAGAAGGGGAGGGGAGGAAGGGTCAGGGTGTGGGGGTGTTGCGGCGGGACGCCCCAACCCCCTCCCCCTCCTAATTAGCATCAAAGGGGAGATGTCCGTCCACTTGCGCCCCTCTTTCCTCCTCCATCCTCCTCCTCTGGACCGGAAACGCGGGCCGTGGGTGGTGATAATGCGAGAGGGGGGGGGGTAGGGTGAGTGGAAGTGGAGGCAGGGGGTGGCGCCGGCCCTTAATTAAAAAGTTTTAACGCGGGGGGTCGTAAATAACCACTGTGCACCCCATGGGTGCCCGCGTCTCAGGGGCGCGTGTTACGCGTGGCGAGGAGAAGGAGGGTTTGGAAAGGGTTTTTAAAAAGAGGGTCGACGGATGAGAGAGAGAGAGGGGAAGAGAGAGTATCCCTAATGCTGCGGAAGAGGAGGAGAGACAATTGAAAGTCGTGCATTTTGCTTCCATTTAAATGTTGACGGCGCACACTCCTACTACATTCGCACTGCGTTGTCAGATGGCGTTTGTAACCGGGTTAATAGCCGGGATAAGCAGATACTCGTGGTGATAATAAATCTATGTTACCATTCGTCACTTACTTATGTTTCCGTTACGTCAGTTGTTTATGTGTGTGAGCGAATGTTTTATTCGCTCAAAATTATTATTGGATTCAAGGGCGAAGTGTGGAATTCGAATAACGCGGCGCATCGGACATTCTTCGCGGGAGAGTTTATCGGGTCACGACACATCACTCCCACTTGTCTCAATCGAATGGCTGTGGAAATCTTCGCTGGTCTCGAACCAATAAAATAAAGCCACAAGGTAATTATTTTTAAAATTTTAGGCATCCGTTACTTTAAACACTAGTTTCATTGCGTTCGCTCGTCCATTCCCACCTTACCCTGGATTCAGCTTGCTCGGCTGCCATTGATGCTAAAGTGCTTCAAGTCTAATTGATGCAAGACCAGATTTATTTCATTCAATGACCTCATACTCAATAAAGCTGTCGTTATTTGGAAACTACGTTGCGCTTTCCTGGTTCCGGCCCAAACAAATCATCTCATGAATCGTTGAACTTTTGCGGTCGGGCAAATTTTTGTCGTCCATGTAAGTTGGAAGTCCCTTCATAGGGAGAATGAAGTCTCTTACTGCGTCAATGTATTAAAGAGTAAAATTTAACACACGAATGAAAAGCTCATCATGGTCATACATAAATGGGTTTAAGTCATAGATGGGTTTAAGTAAAAATGAATTTTGTTCACATGACCACGATCTACTCATTATTAATAATAAATCAAGAGTAATACATATAGTTAGCAAAATGGACGGACATTTATCTATAACTGTAACAAATCATGATCATGATTGTATACATAACCATTATCTAAAGTGAAATTAATCGTCGACGGCCTTACTTTGTGGATTTTTTCCATGTTTGGAATAAAATAACTTAGTAATTTTCCACACGTTTTATTGTCCTCGAGCGGTTTCAACGCAATAGCGTCATTTTAAAGAGGTTACAAAAAAAGAGCCTCGTTTTGTAACCCCTTTAAAATGACGCTATTGCGTTGAAACCGCTCGAGGACAATAAAGCGTGTGGAAAATTACTAAGTTATTTTATTTCCACCATAATCTAAAGGCAAATTGTAGATGTAGTAGAATGATCCAAGTTGAATAATGCCAGTGTTTAGGTATAATAATTGACTGTAATTTTAAATGTGGTGAACATATATTTAAAATTAATAACAAACTAAGAAAAATATCCTATCAAATGTATCATATCAAAATATTTTACTTATCCTACTAAATTTTTATTTTGCTTTGGTTGAATCAGTGATAAAATATGGCCCGAGTCTGGGGCAGCACTGCTAACATGCATAAAAAATCTTAGATCAACTCCCGAAATCGAATAGTAAAAACAATATATAGATGTAAACACAATTTAGGGGATGATGTAGAGATACCAGATATTAATTTGATCTATAAGGACAAATTTTGACTGCCAATAAATAAGCTCTTTGAATATGTACTCATAACAACAAATTATTACAATAATAAATATAGGGTTAGAAGAGACATAAAATGTACAATGCAGTTAACACATACAAAATTGTACACAATTCCAAAGACATGAAAAATTATGGAGATTGAATGCTTAGAGTAACGATTGAGAAATTACTCAATTATGTAAATGTTATTATACCTAATATAACCACAATTTCAGAATTAAAAAGAATTTGTAAGAACATATTGCTTGAAAATCAATGATAACTTAATGAACGGATTGTTATTCTCCTGTATACATGTTTAACTAATAAAAAATGTGTAATTTATATTCTTTATAATAAGAGTAAAAAATAATTTAACCTGATCAACGTATGTATTTTCCTGTATAATTATACTGATGAGATCTAATAATGGAATAAAACTCCACCAATGCTCTGCATAGTTATATATTGTGACGGTACGACCTCCCGTCTCAGCCCTTACGATGCTCAGATCGATGCCCCTCCTTACCTTATCTTCTCTTTCCGCCGGGCAGGTGAATGTCACTTTGTGAGTCGGTCCCGAGAAATTAAAAGAAAAGGGGACGTGATTTCCAATCACGTTCAGATTAAGGGCGCCACTCAGTACCGCAGCACGTGCTAGTCTCAGTCGGTAAGAACAAGGACGTTCAAATGCATCATGGAGTGGTCCTTGACAAGGTGGACGATGTAAAAAGCATACGAGTAGGGCCATATGACGCGAGCACTGGAAAGGTTACGCGAAGCGTACGAATGAACGTGCGACCTTTTTCCCACAAACACAAACAACATTTATTGGATGAAATAACCATCAAAATGAACACTGGTGGCACACAAAAGCTGATTAACCTATGTCTTACTAACTAATGATGGATGTTTGATTTCGATGGGTGAATCATAAATGAGCAATAGTAAATTACAGAATGAAATACACAGAAAATACTTTCGAACTGATAACAAGTTCCTCGCCCCTTTTCATTAGCAAATACTGTGGACGGGAAGATTATTATACATAGAATACGCCCGATACTGGACGAGAATAAACACTTTACTGGAATTGTCTGATGATCTTGAGAAGAGTAATGAACAATTATTGCTCCCAACACTTATAGAATCACTTGTGAGCGGCAGAATTGAATTAAAGGGACTTCTGGGTCTGCCGCGACGCGCTTGCGAAACAATTCTTATGAGAGTAATGGACGGGAGAGAAATACTTATTTTGATGATGCAGGCTGGGTTACAGTGCGACGTCTGCTCCGTCGCAAGGGAATCGAAGAAGTTGACACTGATCCGTTGAGGGTCCACCAACGCAGCGAACGCTGATACTCAGCATAAATGTCGCCTTCTGGCGTTGGGACCGCACCCTTATCAGCGGGTGCCGGCATCAGTGACTGCAATCCTTTCCGATGCGTCTCCGATCGCTGCTTCCGCTCCTCCAGCCCTGCCTGGTCTCTCTCCGTCTCTCGACCGATGTTCAGATTCGCCGTTCGTCAGCTAACTGCCGACCGTCTCTCTTTCCGGAGACTCCCTTTCGGCGGACTCCCTGTCTGAACACTGCCTGCCCGAGTCTCACCGTCTCTGCCCACCACCGCCTTCCTTTCGCTCAGGTGACCGTGTTTTTCAACTTCCACCAATCATACATCATCACACAAGGGGCCAATTACAAGCGATGACACAGGTGGCGCGATATCACATGATAGTGGCGTGATATTCACCATTCAACTTAAACTCTAGTACAATTTTACTGTGGGAAGGTCACCGTTCACTCGTTCGCCCCAACGAACAACCGCTCCGTGCATGACTATGCGGCAAGACGCGCCTCTTTCAAAACAAAATTATGAAGAGGAGAGGCCTGATCGTCACAATATATATTTGCGTACAAAAGAACCTCCTGACGAGCCAGTGGCTCAGGAGGACTTACATTGTATTTACAAGGTGCACATGTACTGAAATTAATTTGTAAACATTTCAATTCCACATATTTCTGATAATGGTACTTGTATTACTTGCATTATTGTAACGAGACCTGTATTTGAATTATTTTTTATAACCAAATAATACTCTATTTCTGAAAAAATAGTTTTACAATTGTGATTCAATTGCTTTCTTCGAAATTAATTTATTTTCTTCAAATATGGATGTAATTGATTTTCAGTCATCAAAGCCATCTCTTTATATCGCCGGTGGTTCTAGACTGTTATTAAACCATTTCGCTCACTCCGCTCTGTTTGACACTTCACCCAACTTGTTCAGCTACGCCTTTTCATCCCCAGTTTCAGTTTATTTCTTGTTGCTCATCTGTCTTAATATTGGTTCCTCTTTTTCTCAATTTTAAATACATCCTAAATGAGTTCTTCAGGAGGCGGCATTTCTTGTAGGTCCTGACATCTCCATTTTTCAAGAACTCATGTAATGACGGCTGAGCGCATTCTTGCTCACCTCGCCATTGTTATCCATTTCGTCATCGTGTGCCCGTCGTCAAATCCTTAATATTTTCCTTTTGTGAAAAAATTCTCCGAAGGAAAAATGGGGATTTGTTTGACATATGAATGGAGAGCATTTCTTACGGCGACGCCCGTTTCGGAGTACTCGGGAGAGTGAACGCCCAACCGATTGCCTCCTGAACCTCGAAACGACATCAAGCACACGTTAGCATTGGTGGCGTAGCAGGGGGAGGGGGAGGGCCTCGCTAGGATTAACGCATTTAAAATTTGCAGTTGCACCGCGCGTGAGTACGCGCGACAAATGAGTCTCCCGTTTGGCTTTTGTTTTGAATCGGGGCGCCAGCTTCAGAGGAAACCCACATTCATTCCATTTCCGGCAAATTATTAATTATTATTAATAAATATTGCGCTCAGGTCACTAATGAATTAGTAGAAAAACTAGCTGACCCGTGCAAATATTTCGCACAGTATGCAACTTCTTCCTGTTTCTTCCTTCCTTCTTCCTGTTCTTCTACCCTTCGAATATTTCGAACAGTATGCAGCTTCTTCCTGCTTCTTCCTTCTTTCTTCCTGTTCTTCTACCTGCCGAATATTTCGCACAGTATGCAGCCTAGTCCTGTCACTTCCTTCTTTCTTCCTGTTCTTCTACCTGTTTCTTCCCATGGACAATTATATGTTATTTATGTTTGTGTTAAAGGTTCATAATGCAAACGTAAACGGCCACACTGATTGCATCTAGAATGTAAACAATATAACTAAACGATGTGTTTAAGATGGCGCCTTCTACAGTCTTTGAGGCATGTAACCATAGTCAACATGAAAGTTGATTATATTGTCTGCAAATGGCACTGTTAATTTTGATCATTTTTTTACAAAAACTTAAATTTTAGACCATTTGTCTATTTTTCGTCAATAGCGGGGAACAAAAGCTTTGAAACGATGTTTGAATCATTAATTTTGATGAAGAATTATGGGAGTTATGGCATTGTGACAAAAAAAACACCTTTGAGAAATAATATATATTATATGAACCAGTTTACATCATCAATTTAGTGGAGCAAATATTTAATCTCAGGTTAACTACAAATACAGACCTTTATAAGTGATTCCTCAATCATTATATTACTATTCCAACCCGGAGCCTAATTAGACAGGAAAGGAAAACGTAACTTGGCGAAGTATCAACTAAAATAGTGTCTTAATGATGTTTATAGTAGTTGAATGTCATCAACTTCCTTGAATAACTTATATGTATTAGCTGACGTAAAATTTTTATGGAAAATAATATTGCAAAAACAAAGGATCGCAAAATATCTCAATTACATACATAAATGCAAAGTTAGCGGAGATGTGAGGTGTAATAATTAGTGAACTCTGTCGTCAATATCGCAGAGATTTATCATTTTTGAGATCGACTTATTCGAGTCCTTAAATTATTAGGATTTTATGCGCATGCAGGTTCTGATTTTGTCCCTGGTCCAGCGACGGTCTCTCAATGGAACCCTTTCCCTCCTCTTTAATGATTTTTTCTGGTAGAACGTCAAGATGATACCTACTTGAATTGTTCCGTATATAGCGTTTAAGTAAAATCATCGGATCGCTCACACATATTCTGCTGCTACTAATTCCCAAGTCGCTATTGAACGTAGAATTTGACTAATGTAACCGTTGCAATGAATTCATCTCTCCTGTTTACATTTTCTCCTTGATGATAATCCGTCGGAACCCAAGAGCTCCTGCACTTTCACGTGTAGCTCGTAAATGTGACTAATTTTGAATCGAAATTGGGTGGTGCTGATTATTCTATGTTAGAAATGTTCAGGACCTGCAGTTGCGAATGCCACTGCAAAGTCTGTCATATCGAGTGAGGGTATCGGCCTTGTAATTTGAGAAGTGAATGATTTCGTCAGCTTTTGGCGTCCTCAGGTCATGTCATTAACCTGAGGAGAGCGACCGAGATATTTGTATTCCCAAAGCACATGTGCGGACGAAGAACCCGAGTTACGGAGATCATTAGGCCTTAATTACTGTCACGTAACACCAGCTAGAGCACACGGTGCTATCCGCATTGTGTCGCGCGATCGAATGCCTCGTACGACGAAACATTTTCATTTTGGATTCATTTCATCAAAACTCTCACGCCACGTAGGATTGGGTGAAAAAAATTCAATTCGTCAAACTCAGTGTGAAATAATGCTCACGAACCGATGGATAAAAACATTTTGGAAATCGACAGAGTGTCCTATAAGGTTATCTGCTGTCCGAAGTGGCATCGCTCGCTGATTGAAGAAGTGCCGCATCACATCGGGCTGCAAACATCACGGATTCAACCGACAGAGATGGCTATTAAACCCTTTGGAAGGAAACACGCGTACATGACATGACTTTGCACCTACGAACAAATGGGCGACAGCGGCGCCATGGTGTCCCCCCCCCCTGTTGTCAACAGAGGCTT
This sequence comes from Ceriagrion tenellum, assembly GCA_963169105.1. Lineage (NCBI taxonomy): Eukaryota > Metazoa > Arthropoda > Insecta > Odonata > Coenagrionidae > Ceriagrion > Ceriagrion tenellum. The sequence continues at coordinate 11,566,692 of OY720632.1, read as the reverse complement.
CTCCCCCTTTCGTGGGGGTGGGGGCGTCCGACACCCTCCCTCTCCCGGCGCCGTAGCGTCACAAATCCCCAGGCTGTCCTTTCCGAATCACCTCCTTCTCCCCTCCCTACCCCCCCCCAAGCAAACAATATTCCCCTTTCACACCCCCGTCCCCCCCTCCCCCATTTGCGGGCCGATTCGCCGAAATCCATTCACACGGGAGCGCCTTCAACGCCGCCGAAAACACAATCAAAGTTGCCGAGCAGGGCGGTAATTTGCGGCACCGCTCCCCCACACTCGCTCTCTCTCTCCCGACCGCACCCCCGCGCTCCCTCCCCTGTGTGCGTGGTGCGGGCGGAGGGTGGAGTGTGGGGTTCACCCCTTCAACCCACCCTCCCTCCCTGCGGCTATTCGGAATCGCGCGCAAAGGGTGAAAGTTGGTTCGCCTCGTTTTCGCGTTTTTGGAGGGTGGGGTGGATCGAGGTGTATGCCCCCCCATCCTATCCTCTTTTCGAACATATAGATTCCCCCGCTCCCCTCCCCCCCGGCCCCCTTCGCCCCGCCCTCTGCCATCCATCTCTTTGTCTCGAATCCTCGCCGTGGCGGACCTGAGGCATTTACTCGCGACGGACTCGACTTTGTCAGTCTTTTAATTGACGACGTTGTGGCATTGCAGTCTGTACTATGAAATGAATGAATGAATAATTTATTGATTGTCCTGGGGCTATACCCCTTAAGGACAAAAACAATTAAATTTTCTGCGCGCAACAAAAAGAGAAAAAATCCAACAATTTAGACATTAACATAGTGACAAATTAAATATAAATTAATACAATTTGCAAAATTAGAAAACTGAATGCGAAGTATTGTGACATAATATGACAAATACATATGCATACATATTATTTTAAAGTTAACAATAGAAGAACTGAATCCTGATTAGTAGTGCAACTATTGAATTTTTTAAGATGCTACAAACACGAAAATAGGATACGTTGTGAATTTCCAAATTGAGTCAATTATGCTAGAGTTTTAGAGTCCCGTCGCGCAACGGGGCCCGTTCAATACGACTTGTGACGTCATTTTATTCCTACTCCAATGGTTACTTATGGTGGAACCAGTCCTCTGTTTGTTATGAATAATTAAGTAATTCCTCTCCATACTTATTCTCTTACATAATATTCTTGTGACCAAAGTTTTGTCGACTTCTCCCCTTATCTAGGTTATTGCCGGTTGTGATAATGTTACCAATCGTTCATCTTCACGACTTGTCTACTGACATATTAATATTATTTCTATGTTGTCGTGGTATCGAAACTTCACGGATTTCCGTGGCTTCAAAGAACGGATGTCTACCAGAATTAGGCCCCAAGTGTTGATATCATTCGAAGACGTGGCGTCAAAACGAGAGTAGTGTCGAATGTTGAGTGTGTGTACTTGTAGTGACCTGGATATTGGTGTTCAAGCTACCATCTCTTCCGGAAGGAAACAGTTGTCTTCCTCTATTCTTAAGCCTGCATTCGCTGGATTTTTCTTCCTATATGTTTGTACTGATAATTGGCAGAGCTCATAATAACCAAGGGAATCTATCTCGGAAGTGTGACCTTTCACTTTCTTTGCCTTGTCTCGGCTTTCCTATATAATCGCAAGGAGAGATGGTCCATGGTCTGTAGGGCTCTGTCGGGTTGGTCGGATCATTTCGGTCACAATCAGACTAAGCCACGTAGTCTATATCGAATCGAGGTGCGGGCCACGGTACCCGTGGACCGGGAGCCGTAGCGCCATCCATCCGTGTGCCTTTACCCGCGACTTCTTTTCTTCCCGAGACACGGTAATATTCTCGTTTGGCTATTCGAGACGCACAATTTGGTTGTATAATTATTCTATCAAATAATTGATTCAAATAAAATAACATTTTCCCTTTGAAACCTCGTGACGATTATTCGATCGTCTGACACCAAGGCCAAAAACCTACGAATTAAAACCGTGTTGGAGTCCCGTCGCGCGACGGGGCCCGTTCAACACGACTTATGACGTCATACTGCTTTGACATTCAATATTTTTAATTCGAAATTAGGTATTTCCCTTATCGTTGCAACGCCGTGCTGGTGGTTGCTATAAAATTGCGACACATTTCTGAAAGGAGATAGGGAGGGTGTGGTGTCCGGCGTACGTGCTGGCCAGCGTCCCATCCCAAGTCCACTTCCGGTCCACAAGTTTTCGATATTCCCTTGAGTGTCCCGCGGATAGATTTCATGTTAATCTGTACTCCGTCCGTCAGATGGGACGTTAAACTGCGGTCCCCTCGCTTATGAGTCGGTCACTGGTCGACGACATCAAACCTCTACTCCTTCACATTCCCCAGTCTATCTTTCTCTCATTAACCTGCCGTCCATCGTTCCAGGGACCTCCTCTGTCGGTCGCCTCCTCAATGGCCCATCCAGACACCTCTCTTCATGCTTCCTGGAACATCCCCAATTCACCGCATTCCGGGGCGATCTCTCTCTCTCATCAACCCTCTCTCTGCCCGCGGATCGTACGCGCTAATCCCCCCCTTCACACCGCTCTGACGTTGGCCAAATGGTTGTGGTATCTTTTTTTTTCTTCCTTATCATTTAGTATGTTTCAACTATTTATACAAGATCCCATTGCAGTCAAAGTTTTTCAGATACTAAAAAGGTGTTCGCATATTTTGCTTCCTATGGTGTTAATTTTAAGTGAAGCACCTGTGTCTCTCCTTAAGGTAGTCCGAGCGAGATAGTTCCCTAGTCATGATAGAGACCAAATTCGAATTATACGTTTTAACTTCACCAGCTTTGGGACACATTGATAAAATATTGCATTGTTAATGGTGCAATAATATAGTTTTATATGACAGAAATTCTAAGTAATTACATGAAAATATCTAAATAAGTCTTTAACTTGACTCATTTTTTTCGCGCAGTGCGTTTGAAACTCAATCAAAACGGAAGGTTTATTGTGATCCCGAAGAATTAACTGCGGTGACAATATGATTTATTTTCAAATATAGTTGAGAAAACATACAAACTACACGCTGTTAGTTTTTTTACGACATCAAAGTGTTAGAACTTCCTAATTTTGTAAATAATGTCTCTCTGGAGTGCATACACGTACAACTTCCCATGTAAAAGGGCTGGTATTTTTTGGCAAACATCTCAGAAAGTTATGTGGTAAGGGTTAGAATTTTTGGTGTCATTGGATAGGTGTGATATTTTTCTTTAAAACGAGACCAAATTCATTGATTTCTAAGTAAAATGATTTTTCGCTCAAACGACCTTAAGTTTTTTCCACCTTTAAATGATTAAGAAGTCATTTTTTTCCTACTCCTATGGTTACTTATGGTGGAATCAGTTCTCTGTTTGTTATGAATAATTAAGTAATTCCTCTCCATACTTATTCTCTTGCATAATATCCTTGTGATTACTTTGGGAAAATGCGGGAAAGGGTGAATCGCGCGGAAATACTAATTTCTATCCTATGCGAATTCCATGAAAAACTGTTTATGGTTGTGATATATTTTTGGAAGTCCCCAGATCAATGCTAATGGTAAAGCCCTCCAAATGATTTATGAATGCTTACGCCGTCAATATCACCAACAATACTGCTCTGTCAATATCACCAACACTTCAGTCTTGAATTCACAAAATATCACATGTATATTTCACAAGACAACATATGAAAACGCTCTGGACATTCAGTGATCGAATAAAAGCGGCCTTCTCAATGAAAAACACACTAGACCGTCAACTTTTGCTCGTTACATGTCAAGTATCGACCTTTAATCTGTACTTATTCACTCTGAACCGTCCTCCTTTCATCTCAACTCAATCACTCAGAATGATTTCTCTTTGCGAATTTGAGCCGTTTCACTCCACATGCAGCACTCCATGTAAAACTATCCTTTTTCTACTAAAAGTGTGTACAAATCCATATCCAGTAGACCGTATTTGACGCTCAGGCAGACGTCGGTTCCTGCTGCGGCTTGCCCGTTCATTTCCTCTCTAATCCACTTGGTCGACCATATTTGAATCAGTGAGCGCGACTGCGTATCATTGTATTTGAACGTTTCACTGTGGTCGGAAAACGAGCATCTTGGTATGAAGGGCTTCATCGCCTACCTGAGCGATGGCGATTTTCAGGCCCGTATCGTCAGATCCTCCTTCGAGGTGAGCTTTACCTCCTATCTCTCTCCTTATGGAGAGGCTCCAGTTCGAGAGACGAGCTCTCTTCTTATTAAGAGGTGGAGTAGAGCTATTAATTGAAGGTTACCATGGGCCATGCTTCTAATTAGGAGGTCTCCCACTTATTGTTTACAAATGGCTGCAAACTGAAATTACCGGACGGCCGTATCGATGATTTATTAGAATATATTTGCAACAATTTCCATAATTTTATACAACATTTGAGAGACGGTATATTGTTATGGAATCATCTTAAGATACATATTTTAAGATTGGGAACAGGTTTTACATGTGACAATTATTGATATGCTAATGGTAATTTTGTCACTAGCGAACAGCGCAAGACGTATGATTTGTACGCCACCGAGCATGTAAACATGGACAGCCTTGTGTTTTTTCCACTCCCAGCAGCCCTAAGGTAGGAGAAACTTGTTTTTCTTTCAAAATTAGCGAGATTTTTTATCAAAATTAGCGAGATATTTTATAATGACATAAATGTTATGTGATCTCTACGCTGTGTACGAATGCTATTCAAACGCTAAAGCTTCCCATAAGTTGTTGACAGTTTGCTTTGTTATTATAATCTGACTCTCGCGTTGTTTTGCGTAAAACATCATGTAAATATTTGATTCATTGGTGAAAATATCATTGATTCGCACAAATTCGAATTGGATAATTACGTCCTGTGAATTATTCTGCGGAATTCCAAACCAATTCGCGAGAAGGAAAATCCAAAAGTCATTGATCCCCGGTAAAAGATAGTTTCTAATAGCTTATCACAGTACCCAAAGTTTATCCTGCGAAATTCATTGTTCGTAGACTTTAAGTTTTGATGAAGTGATATTTTCAAGATTATCTTCACGTTTTGAATACAAGGTTTTGTTGTTTACAGATTGCCATTACTGATTAATAACAGATGACGATGTCAATTGATCACAGAAAATCACGGTGGTGGTGGTATGAAATCATGAATTGTCTTCATAAACATGTCAATGCATATGTGTTTTATCTTTATTTGCCAGTTTTTGATTGAAATCACTCCTTGCAAATTTCAGACGGATCTACGAAGTCTGAAGTGTTACCTCCTGATGTAATTCACATTTTTACTTTAAACCTAAAAAAATAGTTCCAAATTTAAAACTTATTTTATTGAAAGTACATCCTAAGCAAATGAAAACGACTCTGGGGAATGGAGTAAATAGTGGCAGTAAAATGGCAATATTTCAATATTCAAGCTCTAATAATTTGAACCACTGACATTTACTGTTCCGTAAACTGAAAATGAAATTAATTAATTTACCCTGAACATTCTTATAAGTTACTATTGACTAAAGAATATAAAAATGGATCACAAATCTAATTACCTGAGGATTATCATAACTTGCAGCATCACGTTTCCGCAACCAGTTGAGATGAAAGCAGGCTCTTTGTTGTCCGTGCTATGATGCCTGAGACAAAATTCTTAAAATACCGTAGCTTCAAATGAAAGGGAAACATATCCGAACAAGTGAAATTTTATTCGCCGAAATTATGACTTTCTTGTGGAATCACAGGTTTAAAGACATTCACAAACTTCGTCACAAGAAGGGCACTCCAGAAACAATTCAGTGATAAAACAATGCGAGATAAATTAACCGGTGATTTTGCCGCAACTCCAGAACTCGTGGGAAGGAAATTCGGACGCAAGGATATCCAAAGGACATCCAATGAAAAACGGGGGAACAGCCTTGATTTACCATCATATACCTCTAGCACCATTTTTAGCACCATGTTTAGCACCAAAGAACTCTAGAAAGAGTTATTGGAGAGTAATCAGCGGATTGGAATAAAAAATGCATGGGCTATACAAGTAGAGCTGTCTGTACAAACACATTGGCTGTATAAACGTAATATATATACTCAGTTGTTTAATTTAACTTCCGGTATTTATGATCCCACGATAAGGGTTTAAGGTTAGATATGTGAACGATCACGTATATTTAATATCCCACGATTTACGATTTTTCGGACAAAGGGAAACAAATCACCGTCGAGATATACTCGTAATTTATTGCTAACTGGTATTGATTAACCTGTAGCACATCATGTGTCACGGTACTTCATATCCAATGCAGTGACAGATAATTCATCACCAATATGCTTGACCCATAAACAAATGTATAATTACATAGTTCATGTTCCCATTTCCGTTAAATTCATCTTGCATCTTCACACAGTACTTTCTGTTGGCCGTCAAACTATTGGATTAGGTCCTAATCTTCAATTATAATAATATTTTTTACGAAAAAGCGTAATGGCTAAGCTTTCTCATTTCAGTGCATTCGGTCCATAAACTAAATTCGGTGATGAAGAATGAGAAGGCCCGCTTCCATAAGGTCCTATAGTACAGGCACAGAGTATATACTCTGTGGTACAGGTTTCTTTTGAATAACGCTCCTACCACCAGATGGCTCGCCTGTGGCGATATGGCGGCGATTTGAATATCTATTATATTCCTTACTCATCGCTGAAGGCCATGGAACAATGGAATAATACAATACTTGAGAGGAAATGATAGGGAGTGCTTCAAAGAAAAGTCAATTTTGGACGAAAACAGAAACCTTTAATAAGTTATAAACAGTATATATAAATGCTACAGAAACAAATAACAGTTTTCTTGACGCAACAGGTAAACAAAAGTAAGTAAGGTAAACAAAATAATGCAGAGAGTAGGATGAAAACCTTGATTGGACAGGAGTGCAGCATACATATGACAAAATAACATAACCGATTCAAATACATAAACAGCATTGGCTACTGATAGACATAAGTAATAGTTATTCTAAGGAAAAAATGGCAAATTCAAAACAATGAAAGCTGTAATAATGAAGTTGAAACTCCCAAAGCCATAAAAATGGCTTTGTTTGCGGCTTTTGGAGTTTCACCTTTATTATATCAACCAAACCGTAAATGCTCACTTCATTATTATAATATAAGCTGAGTCATGGGAAATATGACTACAAAATTCTAAACCATTAAAAACAATGCCAACAGTTTGCATACTTGGCATGATAAAGTGTCAGCAAAGAATTATTATTGGACTAGAGTGGTAAAATAAATACATCAATATCATTTAGGAGTTACCAACATAGAATAGCATTTGACACACAGGAGAATGAAGACAAAGGTACATAATGATATATCATCAGGGCATAAAATATCCATCTTGGCGTATACAAAAATTCTGAATTACAAATATTACAGGTTATGAGGAACCACTCATCAAAAACATGAAAAAAATCACTTAGTTCCACATAAAGTTATGACACGATCAATATTGTGGACTACCATTCGTATGATCCACTAAATGACTTTGAAAATATCAAGAAATGAATGCGTAAGAGACCTTAAACGTATGATTTCAGTGAACACGCTAGCCCTTACACCACGCCAAGGTTGTGTTCCCAAGTAAAGGGATAAGGCACCTGGAAGTAAGAACAAAAATTATTAAAAACAAATAAAAGTAGCATTATAGACAGAAGAGGCTTTAAAATATTCAGCCCATTACACGAAAACTCGTGCAGCGGTCAATAGTCGCTTACAGCACTCGATACCTCTTGATCAAAGTTGAAAACCAATTTTTGTTGAAAACAGTAATATTTTTGGGGTGGAAAATTTTTAAACGATAGACGTATTTCAAGAACATTTACTGAAAATTCTTACTTACCTATGACAAAATGTGGTATAAAAAGCAATTAAATTCTACGCACATGACACAAATCATTCGGTCAAGTCCCAGATTCACAATAGTATATAAGTTACAGTTACGACATAAACCCAATTACCTCAACGTGAACACATTTTTCCCCTCATGAGCGATCTTCAGAATCGGGTTGAACACAGAAGTACATGTATAAAATAGAAAAACATTCTTCACTATATTTATACTTCATCTTCAAGAACAAACTTGGATCAAACGGTTGACACTTACCTTCATATCATACGACGTGAATTCTTCCGATGATACGTCCATTTCTGTCTGATATTTAATGCAACTAGCCTTGGTTGAGCTCCTACAAAGAGGAGGGCCTTCGGTGTGGGCCTTAGTGCAAGAAGTTTGCAGAAAAACTATATAGAGGACCGGGTGTTCCAATTCTTGGAGAGTAAATTGAACCATTAATTGGACGGCCAATTTTTCGCTTAGCATTCTGGTACAACATTCATTAAAGGAAGATGGGGATGATATCACGGGAACAGGAGAGGAAGGAAGAACTGCAACAATAAAGTAACAATAATGGTTGGAGGGCGTAAAGGGAATTGGTTGAAGGACGGCGCTCAGCCTAAGGCGTTTGTTTGGTGGAGGTGGACGGAGGGGAGGGAGGGGAAGGAAGGGGGAGGTAATAAGAGGGGGGGGGGTGAGGTGATGAACAATGGGGCGGGAGAGGTCACCAGGGAGACGTAACCGTAATTATAACAGTTTCGAATAATGGAACGGGAAGAGCACGACGAAGACGAATAATGCGAACGCGCGTTGCCTGGACGACTGCAGTAGTTGAGGTGCGCGCCGCCGCGTGGCGTAGTGTTGGCAAATGACACGCGCGGGAGAGATTACGCGCGCCTCTTTTGTTTAGGGGGCGAATGAATGGGGGCGTCCCGCGAAACATATGAATCTCTTGGGTGGCGGTAATTACGGAAACTTCTTTTTAGTCGAAAAAAAATATTCCAAGGTGGATGGGGTTGGGGTTGGAAGGTGGGGGAGTGTGGGTGGCAGGGGGTGGGGGTTGGCCACGCACGCGCGAGGTCTTAGCGAGGGAGGGAGGTTTGGGAGGGGTAAAAAAAAAGAAGTATGAACTCCGCCGACAGGAGAGGGGGTTTAAATGGAGGCAGGGACAGAAATCGCGCGCGTTCCGCGATTCTGATGAAAGGTGTCATTATAATCACTCACTGGTTGGCGGATTATATCTGACCACGTGCACGTGTTCAATCATCCCTTCCGACCGCTTCTTTCCTTTCCCCTCAATCTCAAGGATTGCTCAGTCAATCTCTCTCTATCCCTCTCTGTCTAGGTAAGAGGATGCATCCGTGAAGCACTTTTGCGAAGGACTTGGGGCGAACGTATTTCCCGGCCCTGTCACTGTCGATGTGGCTGTGGTATAGTCGGGATCTACGTTCTCCCATATTCATTCTTCCTTACTGGTTGTATGATATTTTGTTGGGGCATACGAACACATATATTTGTGGCACCGTCTCTATACAGGCGTTAATGACAAGATGGTTTTCTGTCGAGTAAACTTCTCCTGCCGGCCAACCATATTTCTATCTTAAGCGGTCGGCGTGGATATCTAATATGACAAGTGATAAGTTTAATAGATTTAAAATTGTATAGTCCAAAATAACAAACATTCCAGCACTAAAGAGCCTTAATTGTGCGAGGGCACACCCGGACAAAGTAGACTGTTTACAAAAGGAGTCCTGTCCTCACTCTATGAGTCAAGCCTAAGCCCCGCTCACAGTTGTTTCCAAATTATGTTTACTCAGTAATCACTGTACTTTCTCTAATGATGTAAAAAATCCATTATTGACTATTCCTAGCCGTTAAATTTATTACGTGTTATTGACCTTTACAATAAGTCTCAAGACTTATTTTGAACAACATTCCTTCTGATTACTTTTCATCATTTTTCATGCGTTATCGCCTGTATGATTATAAGTGGAAGACCTCTGGAGCTGGTAGAGGTGAATTCAATTGTTTAATGGGAATATCAGCGCCAACTGGTCGAAGGTCTCAGAAGAAGGTAATTATTGGTTAATTGAATAGCAATTGAGCCATTGAGCGTCAGTTCGAACACCGAGTTGACCTTAACCTCTCAGATTTCGACCGAATTTGCAGGACGTTATCTGTTTTACAACATTGATGGACATGCCCAACTGGTTCGAAAAATATGCAGTCGTAACCTAGCTACGGAAGTATGAAAAATTGTGCTTCTCGTAAACTTGGGTTTAGTTTGTCTTGGATATCTCCGGACGTGAAATACTTATGCGAGACTCTTGAAACCTCGTCATTGTTTTGGCTCAAAAATCGTGTGGCCTACATTAGTTAGTCATAAAATACATCCAGCAGCACTAGTAAGTGCCCTTGACCGTGAGGCAGCGCACGGAGACCTGCTTTTGTTTTAATAATATATTAAGTTTTATCCTCCATCGGAAATGTCGTCAGGACGGTCGCAAGTCCCCACTGGAATGACGAATAAAAATAACGTGTTCGATAGTAAGTTATTTTGCATCGGAAAGTGATTAATCTTCCAGAAAATCCCTTTCCCTGAATCCAGAAATAAAACATTCCCTCTTCTCTGTGTGCTAAACTTCGGCGTCCTACAAGCAGTCCGCGAGGACACTAGCTACAGCACATCTTAATTATCTTACAATTGCGCTCTTAATATTTAAGTTTAGTGATTTAAAAAATTGCACTTTCATCGCGGAAATATCCCTCTGAATGTAGACAAGGATAAAAATATGAATCTTCTGCGTTAAAAATGCGTCTTTAAATAAAAAAAGCAATATCACAACCGACACATTAATGACGTTCTTCCCGTAAATCAGCTCGGTGCAGATACCGTTTTGTCTGCACGATAGAAAATAGTGGAGGTTTCTGTAATTTGAGAAAATATTCTCCAGACACTCATTTCATCACAGGCACGTTCAATTTTCCAGTGAATTGGATGTTCGTCAATTTTGGAGTTTGAAAAAAACTATGTGATTATGACCAGAAATTTATCTCTTGTAGGTTATAATACTTTTAAATGAGTTTTCAATATACATATCATCATTTATCTCTAAGGATAACAAAAGCGTGATAATTATCGGTGGGGATTTCAACCTCCCGGCTATATACTGGAAATCTAATAGCGTTGAACCAAGTTCAAAGAAGCGTGACATAAGCGAGGCCTTACTAAATACACTTTTATACCACTAACTTACTCAAGTTGTGTACGAACCTAAGAGAGGTAATAAAGTATTAGACCTTTTACCTGTTAGTCATCCTACAATGATTAAATACGTCGATATCCTCGATGGTACAAGTGATGTTGAAGTAATTTTTACGACTTTGAAAACAACAGTAGATGCCACTGTAAAACCCAATTGTAAAGTCTACTTATTTGAAAAATGCGACTACGTAAAATTCGGAGAGATGTTAGAAGCTTCATTCACGAAATATGTAGCCACAATAAAAAACAAGGGCACGGAAGTATCATGGAGATATATTTTTGGAAATACTACGTAAAGGAATCGATGAATCTATTCCACACAAATTCAAACGACATAGTAAAGAACCTCGTTGTTATAACCACGAAGTAGAGTGGGAGCTCATGAGACACAGGCAAATGCACTATCTATATAAAAATTTCATTTAGTTTGGTAACAACGGTAATAAAGATTTAACAAAAAAATTGATAAAATACCAAGAAAAGCAGCGCGCTTCGTTAAAAACTGCTACGAGCGAACATATAGTGTCTCACAAATTTTAGAGGGATTAAGGTGGGAGCCCATAGAGACTCGATGACTACACATTAGGCTTAGGTTGCTTGAGAAATTCAGAACTGGTGTGTTCCTGAGTGACACAGAGAGTATTATCATGACGCCTCACTACATCTCTAGGTCCGACAGATGCGATTAAACAAGGGGGTACGTTGCCGAACAGATAGGTACAATAACTCCTTCTTCCCGCGAGCAATGAGCGACCACGATGAAAATTAAGCTCCACGAAATACACTTCTATAATTCATGCCACCATTTCATCTCCAAAAAAATACATCTTTACACGGCTGGTGACCTAACACCCCCTGCCACACGCCCATGCGGCAGCTCGCAGGGTATTATGTAGTTATGTAAAATTCAACCAAAGTTACCAAATCCGCGACTACAGTTTCAAGTGTGCCCTTATTATGCGAAATAGATTTAGGAAAATTATAAATTCATTTCACAATGTAGCAAAGGATTTCAGTAATTGGAAGTTCTCAGAAAATCATATTATACTGCAAATATTCATTAAGCCTTTAATCTGCCGGTTTCGCCAGCAAAGCCAAGAGAAATGTCACTCGGACAAGGAATGTTTTCCATCTTATAGGGAAAACAAAATAAAACGATTTCTGATGAAGCAATAATCCTAGTAGCGCTCTTCAAAATAGCGAATCAGAATTACATTCCGGCAAATATCCCGTGAAGACTTTAAAAGTGCCTGGAGGAGGTTGAAGAACTATATCTGACTTAATTTGTACACTTACCAGAGTTATCAAGTAACTCAAATGAAAAGGTTTGTCTCACAAAATTTGCCGACTTTCAGCCTCCGGAATGCGTGGGTCTGAGTCTCTAACAGACTGGCTAGCACAGCGTGTGAGCACATTAATCAGCACATCTTGAAATTGCAAGTTCTTGGTGGCCGTCTGAATAGGATTTTGCAAAAAGAATATCTAGGGCATTTCGATCCTGAAGTTACTGAGGGAGAGGCTTCTAGTTGGACGTTTCCTTCGAACGGCTGACAGGGGTGAGATATATTCGATTTTGTGAGCAATGCTGGAGTCTTATATGCTATTTTCAGTGATTATTGAGAATAAATAATACAAGCTCCTTTGTGACTTTGTGGTATTCCATATTTCAGAAAATTTAAATGATAACATTTACAGTACTGTATACTTAAAAAACGCATTAGCAAAAATTCTGAGATTCGTCGACATGGAGACGTAACTACTGCGGCAATGTTGCGATTTGGCACTCAATAGTTCTACGATTTTAGTTCGAAACCAGCCCCCTGAATTTAACTAGTGCACATGTTGGATGACACGCCGATATAATAACAGCGTCCTCCCAGCCTAGGGTGACGCGAAACTTGGACGTAAAAAGCCCCAATTGAGGAGCATAATTTTTTATTTCTTTTTCAAATTTCCGGTGCAATTTTCTAATACTGTATACCCAAGGTATTAAGCCATAAAATATAAATAAATAAGTAACATCGAATCGGTCCGGGTTTTGAGAAAAATGCGCATAAAGTTTTCAAACTAGATATTCATGTGCAAATATGCAAAATCTTGAATTATTTACATCACAATGTTATGCGCCGTTGCTTAATCTTTCAAATGAGCATATAGCTCTCACCTACCTGTTTTATTCCCGGAGATATCGAAGAAAAACTAAGCACGAGGTCAAGGAATGCACAATTTTTCACGCTCCGGTAACTAGTTAACGCATGCATTCTTGCCAAACATTTGGGCGTGGCCAACAATGTAGTAAAATGGAATACGTCCTGTCAATTTTGTTCAAAGGTGGAGGACAATATTGGTCTTCTATTTTTATTGATCGTTTTGACATGAAGTCACCCACTAGCATACCGTATCAACTGGCAATGACAAATTAATGTGTTCTCTGAAGGACCGAATCAGATCCCTTTTGCATCGCGACTAATACGGACGATTTGGCTTTTCTTTTTTCTGAATCAATATATTTGTGATTCACTTCCCTAGGGTCATTTTTTCTGTGGTTTCGGAGGAGAAAATACTAATATTTCGTCCACAACACACCTCTCTCCGCATTTTTTTTCCGTTGACTCATTTTTACGGAAGTGATTTCGCAATTGAATGAAAAAATGAGCGAGTGGGGGCGTGTGTAATTCTCCCGCGGCAGAATAGAAACCACATTGGCCGTGGTGTTCAGTCGCATCTGATCCCATAATCCTCGGCATCGATATTTTTCGATGACTCGTGGTGCACCTCTCGTCATTCCGCAATTGCGAAGTGCGCTCTGCCAGGACGCGGATCCGAAAACCGCTCCCGTCATTACCGCAGTTATCAAATATCACCAAGCGGGCGGCAATGAGCGCGCATCATTTGCATCGTGGAAATGCGGGGGACACCTTGTGATTCAGATTTGATGGCGATTGGGGAGGGGGGTCCATCTGCCCCCCTGCGGATGGACAGTTGGGCGGGGGAGATGGGGGGTGTGGGGGGAGAAGGGGAATAATAATTCATGCCGGCCCTCCCACCCCTGAGGTGTTCGACACTCATCCCTTCCCACCCGACAGCGCCCCTTCCCAATGCCCAACGCAGTGCCAAACCCACTGCCAACCCCTCCCCCTTGGGCCGAAACCGCATCGAAAAACGCCGAAGTTGATCATTCGAGCGAAGCGGGGTGGGGAGTTTGGGGGGGTGGAGGGGGTTGGAAAAAGCTGCAACCCAGAGATATGACGGAGGGGTGGAAAGGATTGGTGTTCGGTGTGGGGGAGAAAGGTGAAATGGAGGGACTGGGGGAGAAGTGGGGTCAGAAGGGGTAACGGACGGACGAGCGGACGTCGCGTCGTTCGATTCCGTCGGTGAAGTGTTGCGTCACGCCGCCGCTGGAAGGCGCGGCGAGCGCGCGTGCACGGAAACGAAAGAATGTGGCGCACTTGGCGAAAATGAAACCGTGGAAACGGAAGGAATGGAATTCATGCTTTCGAATTTTCATTCATTGGAGGCCTGTCACTCACATTCCCACGCCCTCCTTTTTTTATAGATCTTGTTGAAATGCATTGATAATTGATCCGATGTATTCCTTAGTATTGAAAATGAAAACCTTGGCCGCTATGAACTCGTGCTACGAAAGAAACTTGCTCTGGTGAAATTCTACTTATAGTTGCCCCTTTGCGAAATTTCTAAAACAATTTGTTTTCTCGAAAAACGAAAGTATGATGGAATGATTGATCTGGTGCAGATCGATGAAATAGGATGGAAAATATATACGGCGATATCTTTTTATGAATCAGACGAAAGTGAAAGAGTTCTGAATGCATCAGACTGAAAAATTAGACGAGACATTATCTCAGGATGTGGTCGCATTAGCCATGAGTCGATGAGCAAGGGATAGTGTGCCGCGAATCATTCAGGGAGCTCGACGCGCAAAAAAAAGACGGCGGTTCTCCGAATAGGATATTTTGGCAAGTGGTGGAAAGTGATGTCGTCGCGAAAACAGTTCCTCGGGAAAGAACGTAAATGCCTCCCTACAGTCCTCACTGTCGCACGATCCAATTGTTGAGCCGACAACAGAGCTCGTTTCGAGTGAAAATACAGCAGCAGCGCCGCGTGGAAAGCAAACGACACCGGAACGAATGAGCATCGACGCTGCGAAGCGACGTGGGCGCTCTCCGTGCGGACAACGCGCCACCCAGCCGCCGCTATTATAAAGTGCGGTCGTGGGGGGTTGAAAAACCACCCCCTCTCACTCCCTCTCATCCCCTCCCCACCACATGCATCCTCGCCACCTTTATATCACCGATCAACATCATTTCCATCATAAAATCACCCGCCGCAGTGTTTGCCTTTCCTTCCCCCCCTCCCCTCATTCCCAAACCCTCCCCCCTCCCACTCCCAACCCCACACCTCACCCCCCAACATTTCGGTCCACGTCATTCGATATTCACGAACGCCAGCGACACTGATTCACGCGAGTCCGTTTTTTCGGGAGCGAAACCATTACGAGCATCAACCGAATGCAGAGTGGGGATCACGCTCCGCTCGGCTATAATAGGGGTAGAGAGCGGTGAAGGGGGCGGATGGGGTGAGAAGAGGGATTCTCTTTGCTCCACGCGAGAAAATGACCGGTGGATGCAGGTTTCAGGAAATAAAAAAAAACAGCAATGTGTGATGGGTTGAAGATTCAGTGGTCGCTCATCCTAAAGGAACTAAAATGATAGTGACTGAGAGTTACATGAGAAATTCATGTGTTTTTGTTGTTGACTCCGATTGTGTTCAGTTTGACAAAATATACTAATCTACGCGCGAGGTTAAAAAAAAATAATTGTTGCTGAGAATAAAAAAATCAGAGGTGTTTTACTGAATAAAATTGTAGAAATCGATCTCAAATTAATACAGTAAAAAGCTTTCGTTCGCAACTTTTTAGTTCCGTTTTGTTAATTATTTAAAAATGGAGAAAACGGGGCATACAAAGGGAACGGCAGTATTTACCATTGTCGGGTGAGTTCGTTCGGCTCGCTTCAATGCCTATGAGTGGATGTATAGAACGTGGCTTAATGGTAGGCGTTGACGGCCGTTCTTACTCGAGGAATTCCATTCCACATCCGTCTAATCATTCGGTTTATAGTTGTGTAAATTATTTGAATTAATATTCTTTGTAAATATATTGTAGATATTTGTTCTTGTTAAATTCGAATATTGATTCACAGTTGCTAGGATTCACCCTCAGTATGATATGTTATCGTTTGGGCAATGTTCCGGATGGGTCGTCGAAAATATTTCGACGGGATAATCCTTGTCGCGACATGGAAAAATATTATAAAAAGGGCGTTTCGGCGTCTGACGGTGTCGGTCGGGTATCGTTTATTCCAATTTTTTGTAAAAACCTGTCCTAAATCACTGTTATTATTAGAAAGTACGAGCCAGCTTCGGTGAGAATGGAACTGGGATATCTTTCACTCCACTGAAAAGTGTGTTATCAGTCGTACCGTTTTTCTTAAATCATCCAATAATACCATGAAATTTTTCTCGACCCATTATATTTGATGATTTCATTGCATTTACGCTACGAAGTCATTTCATTTAATTTTCCTTTTCAAATTGAATACTGATCGATATCTTAGTTATTTCTCTTATTGAAATATCTACAACATAAATAAATATTTTTAAATTATCTAAAATTTGTGATCGCGTAGAAATTTCGACTGGCTCGTTTTCTATTTCAAGTAAATTTACTCTGCACAAAAACTAGGAGCTCTAAGTCAAAAAGATATTAGTTTATTTATTCATATTTTTTGAAAATGAGACGAGAGTCTCGTACGAGACAAGACCAAGTGTTGTCACGACACGAGATCCGAGTTCGGATAACGGGACTCCTGGAAAGTGTACGCGAAATCCTCCATGCGCGGTTAACTGCCGAATTTTTATTTTAATGGACACATATACTATAATGACTACATGCAATGGTTTTAATGACTTTTTGACTTCCACCGTAAATTAACGGGCGCCCCTAGCCTCGACGTCATTAGCTTTATTGGGCCTATTGGACTAGCCTTATTGCACAATTTATTATCACCCGACCTAATAGTTCCTTTTATATTATGCTACTTTTAAGATATCTGATGAAAAAGTCATTTAAAATATTCTCGAAATTAGAACTTGGATTATATGTGATGCCGCAACTTTCAAGTTATTATTTGTAGAATGGGAAATGTCAAGAGGTCAATTAAGGAGAGGTTCCTTTGATAGACGGATCGGTTTGCATAATTCCGTGCGAAAAAAAAGAGTCCATCCGCCTATACTCTTCAAAATGAAAATGTTTGTTTTTTTACGGAAAAATGTCTGAATGTATTATTTTTTAATTATACCCGAAGGGTATCTTAGTCGAGTGGGACGGGTATGAGCCTCGTGGAGATGAATCCAGGACCTCTTAGGGAACAAAATAGACCCGTCGTGTGTCGTAGAATAATGCGGAAATAGGATTTCGCTCAATGTTGGAGCCACATGTGCTGCACCCTTTAACCATACCTCGGATTTATAGATCCGAGAAAGTGTGGGTCCTAAAGTCCAACGGTGATGGTATCTCTCTATTTCCCCTCATGCGTAATTAAATATTGAACCGATTAACTTGAAATTTTGATCGCAGGTTGATTTTCAAATATTCAAGTGAGAATCTGCCCGTTTGTGATGGACTCCACGGCAAAAAGGATGGAAAAGTGAGGTTCCGGAGGTGATTGACAGAATAAAAACCAATTGCTCAGTTATGCTTCAGGTTTTACGCATATATGCTCTCCCAAGAATATCATTGGAATCAGTGCGATTCTTAGTTGTTTTTTCATTTTTAAATTGCCTCCACTCATGTTCGAGGGTTGGAATATTCACCATCGTATGGCTGAAGGAATGAAGTGTTTAATTATTGCTATAATTATTGTCATTAACTTCGTTTTAGCCTAAAATAATGTTTTCATTCATCTAATTAT
The DNA here is from genome assembly GCA_963169105.1 of Ceriagrion tenellum. NCBI lineage: Eukaryota > Metazoa > Arthropoda > Insecta > Odonata > Coenagrionidae > Ceriagrion > Ceriagrion tenellum. The sequence goes on along the minus strand of OY720632.1, from coordinate 11,548,554 downwards.
CAATTATTCTTTGATTAAATTATGGTTTACTTGCGAGTATTTTCGGTAATTTGGATACTCGAGCGTAGTTTTTAGAGCGATACTCACTCACGGAGGATTGATTATGACTTAGATATCATTACATTCCCTGAAACGAGCATCGACGGGTCCTAACTTACGAATTCACGTCTCACGTCGCTCAATTGCGTCGATGGGAAACGTCACTTTTCTAAATATCGAGAAATGAGTGCACCCCTTAGGTTTGCTTATCAGTAGAGTAATTATAGGATTTTCTCCCCAAGGAGATTCCGTGCTTTGATGGACGGGCGAGAGAGTGATGCGAATCGCGAGACAATTAAGGAGGAGGGGGGCGTGGCCGTTCGGGGGAGGGGGATGAGGGAAAGGGAAAGATGCCGAAGGTGCCACTGTCGATTGGGAGGGCCTCTCGCGGGGTCCCGCGGAAGGCCTTCTGACGGAGGCGTTAAAATGGCCGTTGGGCGATTCGGATTTTTGTGCGTGCGGGCGTGGGAAAATGTTTTTGTCGAGATTAACGGTGGTACCGCGCGGTGGAAGTGACCCCTCTATCTCCCTCCACCCCCTCCCGTCACCTCCCCTCCCCCGTAGGCCATCACTCATTCACGGCACAATCGGGAGTGGGGGTCGTGGATGAGCAACTGGGAGGTTGGGGTGCGGGTTTTCGTGGGGTGGGGAAGAGAGACCCGATCGTCCAGAAAACATCGAATGATGCGATGAACAACTGTCCGACGCCGCCGCCGCTCTCCACCCCCATTCTCTCCCACCCCCCACTCCATCAACCCCCATTCCCTCCACCCCCTCTCGGTTAGCCCCACCTTGCCTCGCCGCCATCGCCTCCGCTCCGATTTTTCGACATCCATCCCTCTCTGCCTCTGCCCCCCGCCCCCTTCCCCTTCCAACACGCGTAGGTTCCGAAGCACGCATATTACGCTTTGCAGGTGTAGACACGTTCGAACACATGGACACGCGATAACACGTGGACGCGATGCTTGTTGTAGTAATATGTGACCGTGCATTCCGCCCCCCCTCCCCCCAAATATCCCATCCCCTCCCCCCACCCGTTGTCGTCCCTCCGATTCTCGTTCTCCGTTCTCTGGTTTCCCGCCGTACGTGTGGAGTTGGAAGCAGCGCGCGGCGGTCCCGGGTTATATGAATTGATGGAAGCAATATTTTACGCTTTTGCCTCGCCTCGCCCACCTTCGCAGTCAGGGTCCGTGTTATGGCGGGGGAGGGAAGAGGCGGGGGAACGCAGTTGCTGGGAGGAACCCCCTCCCCCCCAATCCTTTCGTTTCCGATCGCGATGGACCGACAGCGGCCGCCGTGGACACTCCCTTTGTCATTCTCTCTCTCTCACTCCCCGGCCCTCCCCCCTCCCCTCCCCCTTTCCCTCCCCTCCGCCAGTCAGTCATTCAGTCAGTCACCGCGAGCGCGTATTCCGGAATCGGTGTCGTATGTATAACATCAGTCCCCTTCCCCGTTTCCACCTTTCTCCCTCCCCCTTCGCCCCCCTTTTGACGGACTCTTTTCGATGTGATATCATCAGATTTGGAAACAATGTATTTTACGCTCCAATGTCTTTTCTGCCCTTCCGTGCGTCGTTCATCTTCCACATATATCGGCCGCTGCGAATTTCACTCGCGCTTCCTATTCCTATAATTCCTGTGGAGTAGAAAGTTGTTCTCGTGTATTGTTAGCGTTGCGTTACAACAGACGACCCGATGCGTACTGGAAAATTATAGACGGAAGAATGATAGAGATGGGATAGACGCCTTGTTACGTTTCGCGATTATTTGTCCTTAAAATTTTTAAGTATGATGCCAAATTGATGTTGCCCATGACTTTCGAAGTTCCGGTAAAAAAAATGGGAATGCGTGTGATTTTTACTTCCGCGACGTCTCATACGATATCTTGTCGTCTTGTGACGTCATGCCATGTCGAGAGACGTGTATTAAGCATCCATATCTTTGGTGGATCGAGTGCGTCTGCTTGCTCGTGTACTTGAGGAGTTTTTTTCATTGCCGAAAAATATTGCGGGATCGTGTCATACCGTGTTCGCCGACTACATTCCCATTTCCTAATTCATCAATAAGTGTTTAATTGACTGACGTGAAATGGTTAAAATGGCGCTTTGTTTGTTCGATAACTATCGGTCCTTAAACATCTTTTGCATTTGTAAAGCATTTTCACTCCTTTAATCGAGCCATTAACCCGGTATTACCTTTTTCTGCTCGATACTATGGGATGATGCGTCCGATTCCGAACAAAAACATCGGATAAATCCATTTAAAACTTCATTGTTAAGTGCCTGCACGCCATATGTAATTTCGCTGATATTCTGTTCACGTTTTTATCATTCTTGCATATCATGTGTACCTAATTGAACCCATGGCATACTTAAAGAGAGCGCATTAGCATACATGGGGTCAGGGAGGACAACACAGGCTTTGAATCACTGCTAATGGTGTATTGAAAGGAAGTATTAGTCGAGATATATGGATGCTCACGAGTAATGTCGTTTAATAAACTTTGATTGCGATTGGGGAAATATTTCTGTGAGATCCTCTTATTTTAATGGCGTCCGTAAAAATGCTCATTTTAATGTTTTTAACCTGGTGTTTATTCTCTCCATTTTCATTTCTTCGGAATAAAAAGCGATTGCTTACTTGTCCATTTACTTAAAGAATCCTCAATGAAATTTTTTGAGAAGCTGTTTGAGATTCTTGCTAAAGATTAGCATCATTTGAGTAGAACCTTTCCTCGTCTAGATTTGTGGGAACAATTCAATGCAGTTTAGAAGTAAAGCGTTAATCAATTACTCGACCAATTGCCTTGCAGACTGGAAAACCATTCGTATACCGGAAGACGGGGTAATTCGTCGTCGTCGTGGGGATGCACGCTACGTGAAAAATTCGGATGTAACGAGGGTGAGCCGTCTTCTCTGAACAAAGTCTGGAAAAACTAAATTGAAGGACCATAAGAAGAGTCTACGTCACTGATTTATTTATCGACCAAATGAATTGCGATTATAAACGGATAATTGGCGAAAACATAAAAGTCGACAACTACGGTTACCCTTTTCAACCTACAATTGGAGATCTAGTTTGCATTTGATAGAGAATATTCTCTGATTTCTATACAACTGGAAATGTCCAAAGACTGAGGCGAGAGCCAGTTAAAAATTTACAGATACGAATTTCTGTCTCTCCGTTAATTGATGGTGCATTTTTGGCATGGTGCATTTCCTCATGTAATTATTTGCACCTTTAGACGTGCTACAGAGTTAACTGTCTTTTCTTCTAATTAACCCTTCGACCCCATCCGCATAAAATGACGCAAACTCCTCATGGGGTCTTTTTTGACCCCATGATGCTGATTTTGTAAAATTGCTGTTATTACAAATTTAACTCAAAGTAAATGAATTCAGTTTTAAACTTTAAGCTTAAAAATAGCTTGATGTTTACAATGACTTCTTTAATAAATTTTTAAAGGAAGATTAATCATATTTTACTGAAATATAAACTTGCGACTAATTTTTGTTACTTGATAGAGAACATTTATTTGAAAAAAGTGCATTTAATGTCAATTACCAATATGTTTCGTTATCAAATAATATCTAACGTGTATATAAAAGTGAAATAATATTCATTTTCCTTATTTTATTCAATTTTCCTCTCCATTTTTTTCGATTTATTGTACTCTATCTTGCAATGCTAGGGTGCTGACTCGAAATTTCGATTTAAAATGTATTTAGTTATGTACTGGTAAATTAGTCTCTCAACTAATGACAGCTAGCACTTTCATTTATCATTGATACCTAAAATTTATTTTGTATTCTGGATAATGTTTATCATTTAATACTTCTTCAACAAAAACGTTAATGTTTTAATTTTTCTTACCTGTGGTTTCATGTAGAAATGACAAATTGCTGTGAAAATAGTTGTATTGCATTGTATTTTGTATGTCATATTCTTGAATGAGTGGAGAGTCATTCCTAAATTTTGCATATTTGCAAGGGCAATGGTCTCGCATGAGTCCGACGTTTGAGTTCCGGAGCCACAGAGCCAGAGCGATTGGTGGTAGAGTGTGGAGAGTCAAAGAGACGTTGGCTGACGCGTACGAGTCATTTTAGCGCTCATTTTTCATAACTTATCAATTAAGTCGAAATAATTAATTCAATGACCGCATTTTTCTCTCGTGTATCTCTTTGTGCGGTGGAAACAACCGTACGTTTAGTAATGTTTATTATACCATATTTATAGTTTTAAAAATCGTCTCAATCAAAGTTTTGCAACGACTTGGGCTTACGGCACGGAATTTGACAATAGAGCCAAATTCTTCGGCAAATACGTGTTTTATATGCGTCATAGTACCCATAAATTAGCATAAAAGTTTAGCAATCCCTGTGATACAACGAAATCTATTATGATGCGTTGTTGGAAAAATGTGTAATACTTCCAGTGTCGAATTATTTTGAAATGTGTATGATGTTCCATTTTGGAATTTTTTAGAAAAGTCATTTGATTGCCAAGAAACCTAATCGGTAACATTCAATTGTTTCGCTTTCATCTTCAAATTTGATTGATTAGTAGACGCATGCTAAGTTTCACGGGAAGTGGATTGGATTTTGGGGGGGCGACCGACAGCTAAGGTCATTTGCGCCATAGGGGACAGGTGAGGGAGGAAGGGTGGATGGAAACCCGGCGTCGGCATTAGCCTGCTCTTAACGAAAGGCGCCAAGGGGACCACGGTTTAACGTCTCATCCGACAGACGGAGTACTGTATATGAAGTGCCCTCCACAAGATACTCAAGTAGGGATCGGGTTTCCTCTGAGAAACATCCTCCTCTGCAGGGATTTGAACCCTGGCCGTCCGTATGGTTAGCCAGTACCCTAGCCACCACACCAACCCGATCCCCGTTTCACGGGAAGCTGTACGAAACCGGAAATCGCTCAACCTCCTCGCAAATGTGTGTTAGCTCGCGTTCTGTGACTTGGGTCGTCTTCCTGGTGTATTTTGCGAAGGGTCGAGTAATGCCGAGCTAATTTGGCGCGAGTCAATCGCGCCCACGTGCGCCTCATTGGGCGTGTGGCGCTATCTCATTGCTCTTTTGTTCCCGTGCTTCTTTCTCTCTGGTGGGTGGAAAGGTGGGTCTGGCCTTGGGTGTCACCAATTCCAGAAATAGCGAAGGTTAATTAAATTATTATAATAGTATATTCATCTTTGAAGTACGTTTCATAACTGATGTGAAAAATAGAGTTTTTAGGTAAGTTTCTCTGTGATTCAGCCTTAAGAGTGGAGATTTTAACAGGTGTTTTTTTGGAGATTGATCAGATTACAACAGAAAACGGTCATTTTGAACGAATAAGCATGTTGAGATTTTTTATTTTAAACTGTCCATAAGAAGCTGAAAGTCATTTGTAATTGCATGAGGATAAAATGTAGAAATCTCATCGTCTATTTCTATAAAATCATCGCTAAATTACTGCCATATTTGAAGTCAACATACGTTAGTTCCCTGCAAATGGCGCTGCAGTTGGCTCCCATCGATGGAGAAATGAGGTCATCAAAAACATATAATACCTGAAATAATATGCATATTTAGTTCCCTGCTTTCGGTTTTCATCATCGAAAGTATAATTTTTCTAATCAAACATATATAAAAGACATAAATATTGCGGCCCAGGGAACGCTTTGGGTCGCTGCAATGGCTCTCGCTCCGAACGTCACGAAAGAGCGATTTATCCTCTTGCGCTGCAACACTTGCTACAGCATCCTTCCTGGCAAGAGATCAGTTTTTGGAGTCTTTGCGGCGAAGTATCATGGACCGCTGTTTGTTATTATTTTTCGAAAAGAAGGAGTTGTTTGCTATTTCATTCGGAATCTTGATTTTATGATATTTAGTCTGGTTTACGCAGTTGGTTAATTACTCTGTTAACAATCTAGTTGTTATCTTGGCATTGTTGACGGGTGCAGTGCCAGATGCAATGGACAGTATTTCCATGACAATGAGAGAAAGGAATCGGGGAGGTACTGTATTCACTGTAGCCCATGAACTTCAAGTTTTTTTGAAATGGAAGTCATAAATTTGGTTATGTATTTACAAGCTGCGCCGACATTACTTTTAAACTAAACATACATTAATTTTAAACCAAGTACCCTTATTTAAATTCCCTCAAGTTATCTGGTGATTTGATAACTTTCTGTGTGTGATTTTCTCCACAAAGATCTCAGTAACTATATGGTTTGGAGGATAGAGATTCGAGCTGAAACTTTTACCCATAATAATTGAGAAATTACTCACATATTTGTCCTTGTCAAAAGATTCCAGGAATATTATTGGAATAGAATTATCTGACTTTCACGGAGTCTATTCATGAAGTACGGCATGACACTCGGAAATCAATGCTCTCTCTGCACCGGCTTTAATGAAGATTCAAAGGCAAACTTTCTCTTTAAACTGCGTCATCACCTAATCAAAAATAAAAAAATTAATTTTACTTTATTCACCATTGATCACTCGATTGTTTCATATAAACTCCTTATAAACCAGTGACATTTAAGAACACCGTAAATGTTTTAGTTCAATGACCAGTGAAAGTAACAGAATCAACTTGAAGATAAATAATATATAAATTTAGAGCCAGACAAATATCATACGTATTAAAAAAAAGATTTACATCCACATATATATAGCACACGAATTAAAGCACTCTAAAGGTCGTACCTAAGAACGATGGTGACAGACGACTGGAGAAGTATTGCAGAAATAAAATTGGTAGCAATGGCAAAAGAGACCTTCAGCCAGAAGAAAAACTTGCTATGCAATAAAAACCTGGATCTAGAGCTGAGAAAGAGACTAGCTAAATGTTATTCATGGAGCGTTTTCATGTATGGATGTGAAGCGTGGACATTGGGTAAGAGGGAAAGGTATAGAATAGAATCTTATAAAATGTGGGTGTGGAGAAGGATGGAAAAAGTAAGATGGGTGGATAAGATGAGAAATGAAGAGGTTTTGAGCAAAGTAAAAGAAGGAAGATCGCTCCTAAAGGAAATAAGGAAAAGGAAACTGGTTGGGCCATGTGATGAGAGGGCAAAGTATAATAACTGTGGCACTTGAGGGTTTAATTGAAGGAAAGAAAAAGAGAGGAAGGAGAAGAATTAAATTGGTGGATCAGGTGAAGAACATCAGCTATGATGAAGCAAAGAAGGAAGCTCGGGACAGAAGCGGATGGAGACAGCAGTGGTGTATGGGACCTGCCAGCAGGCAGAACACCAGATGATGTGAAAGGTCGTCTGCAGTGTCTGCAGCCATTGGAGTACAATATTCCTCTTGTTCTTACATTTGAGAACGTAGAGCTCCTCATCCTCTGTGACGATATTAATGTGAAATATATCCCGATAAACAGAATTCAGAAATATCTGGCATTACGCTGGGCCGATCACTATTTGAATAGTCAAAGCAGTAACTACATGGAGTGGACCTAGCCATTATATACACATCCATGGACAACTCGCCGAACTGCCCAGTTTGAAAATCCCCCGTAACTCGCTCCTTCGCTCCAGCAGATACTCCAATTTTATTTTCCTGGGGATTTTCTGGATCGTGGCGGGAAAGAAAGTGATGACACCGCACGTGTCGCCCTTGCTTCTCTGCTCTCGTGTGCTCTTCGTGGACCGCTCGTAGAGAGATCGCCCCCAACGCTCTTCCGACTGAGCTCGGGGCGACCCCTCTAGACCACAACCATAATTAAATATTTGTTTTGACACATATTATGGCCAGACCCACGTTAAAAGATCCCTACTAATTGCGGCGTATACCAAGTGAGTTCTAACAAGGAAGGATTAGTATTTTTCCGAATCTTAGGGCGGTATTCATAGACGGGATGAATAATCAATGATTGCTGAATCAACGATTATTCGTCAATCATCGATTATTTGATTTATGTATTCATAGACAGAAAACAATCTCCAATTCATGAATCACTGATTCATGAATCTCTAATTATTTGGGACAATCTGTAATTGGTGAATTACAGATTGGATGTATGTTTATTTTTGAGTGGTATGAGAAATTGAAGAGGCAAAACATTTTGTGGGTATCGTTAAATTTTTGTTCAAGTTGAGTATATAGTTTTATTAATTGCATATTGAAAAAGAAAATAAAAAATGGATTGGCAATGTTTTTTTGATAAAAATGAATTAGCCGTGCCTACATTAGAATTATTTCTTATGATTATTCAACGTTAATGAAGGCGTTGCTAGGGAAAATCAACAAACAGTAATCTCGTATTCCGGCAAGTGTTGATGAAGTAGCGGGTGCTGTTTAACGTCAGGAATTGTCCGACCACGAGTGTGGTCTCCTCTTTTTTCTATTCTCACAAAGAGACAACTGAGGCACCAATTCGTCGCCTGAACATCATAAGAAACAGGCGGCCTGATGGTGTCAGCTATTTGGACGGCCAAAAGATTAGTTATATGTTTCACAGTTCTGGACACCGTTGGCTGCGAAACAGAATTAGAAATCCCTACATATGTACGTAAATCACCAAAGAAGACGAAGAGTAGCAGTAGCTGTATTTATAACTGGTCATTACCGAAAAAGAAAATTTGTAATAAGTTATCAGTAGCAATTGATGATAGCTTACGAGTAAAACATTCGTGGAAATTTCGGCCGAGGTTAAATTCAGCATGAAGATTTTTTTAAATACTGCGTGATTAAAAACTGCTGTGATATATTTTTTTAAATTTGTAATATGATTTCAACAATTCAATATTGATGCCTAAGCGTAAAATCTCAAAGCAATGAGCCACAGTAGCACAAGAGCAACTGTCAGTCCTCGCGGAAAGTGTCGATATATGAACATAAGTTCTAAGAAGAATATACTCGAACACTACGGGTTTTGAGAATCGGTATCCTCTATTAAACTCTTCGTCTGTCAACACTCAAGTCTATTGTTACAGCAAGTTAGATTACGGGTGTTAAACAGAGATTGACGTTTATAATAAGCGGTCCATCACCAGACCCCAGTGAGGCCATTGACATTAAAGATTCACCCTGGAGTACGAATTTCGTGGAAAGTATCACGATAAAAAAGGCGAGGTGAAGTCATATGATATGATATGTAACTCGGAGGAAAAAATTCTCACTAGTCGTGAATATAGAGATGGAAAAAAAACGGCGGCCGAGAGTCTCGAACCGCATATCCCTGACGTTTTTAACCGCGACGCTCACCATTACACCAAACGTACCTATGCTGTAAAGGGCAATAATAATAGTAATAGGCAAAGTCGCTTTGAGGCTGAGACGGGCGATGTGAGGCTCCGGAACAACCTAGCGAGAGTAACTTTTCCCAACTATTTTATTCTAAGGGCGGATATTTCTGATTATAAACTGATTAATTACAATACAACTAGGATACGTTTGGCGAAGTCCAAGGCGAACTAGCCTTTGACCTCGTGCACGACATAGTAAATACGGCATTCAAATCGGCGAGTCAGGGTACGTAGTCTCCCCATGTGAGTAATTTGGATTTGTTGGATCCCTAATGTGTGTTTTTCGCAGCCTTTAGTGATACGCTTGTACATCGTCATCGGCAATCACATACGCTAATATATCCGAACGAATTTCCATTGCACGGAAATCCTAATCAGTTCAAGGTAGTCAATAATCCTAATCAATTCAAGACGTTCATCTAGAGTATATAGACTATTCTATGCCTTTAGCACCGTATAAAATAGTACAGTTGGAACGTAAAGTAATGTCGAGAATATGTCGTAAACAATCACAGAACTACCGAAGTGCAACATAGAAAACTCTAATTAATTACGGTCGAGAGCTTAATTCACGAATCAATGATTATTTGGCCAAATAATTACAGTTTGCTTGATTATGAATACTAGAACTATAAACAATGATTATTTGACGACTATGAATACATAATAATCAGAGATTGATGAATCTCTGATTCAAGAATCATCGATTGACGAATCACTGATTCTTTGACGACTATGAATAAGAAACAGTAATTAATTAGAGATATAATCATAGATTGAAACGAATCTGTAATTATTGAGGACTATGAATACCGGCCTTAATGTGGACATACTATTAATGAGTCCTTTTTTAAGATTACCATAACCAGCTATTTGCCTTATGTGTTCACCTGACGATAATCATAAAGCGTATAAGTTTTCGTGTAAATTCACTTCCGGCACGCATTTCTGCTGACCAACTTAATGAGTATTTCATTTCGGCATCCCAAAATTCGAATAAACGCCGTATATCCACTTCCACTCTTGATGATGATAATTTTGTGCCCTTAAATGATGAAGGTTTCTGTTTCCAATACATTACTCCCGAAATGTTATCTAAATATATAAACCGTTCCCAATCTCACTCATCCGGGGTTGATGAAATTCCAAATTGCTTCATTCGTAAATTGCCTGAAGAGCTTACGTCAGTACTGGTTGAAATATTCAACTTTTCTTTGTCCTACTCAGTTTTCCCTACTTTATGGAAACATGCACACGTGAGACCAATTAACAAAGTCAGAAAGCCCTCTTCCTCCGTAGACTTTCGTCCTATCTCATTTTTTTGTGCCTTATCCAAAACTTTTGAGAAGGTATCCATCACCAAGTTACTGGTTACCTTTCCTCCAAGGGGAGACTAGACCCCTTTCAATCTGGCTTTTACAAAGGTTTCAGTACACAGCCTGCATTACTCAAAGTCACGCATGATATTCGTAGTGCAATGGATGGTAATCATTATAGTCCATTTTGATTTCAGTAAATCTTTTGACCGTGTTAACCATGAGCGTGTACTGTCAAAATTGACAAACCTCAGCTTCTCCTGTTCTGTTTTGAATTGGTTCTACTCTTATCTTGTTAACAGAACTCAGGCAATACTAAGAGCAAACAACAACATATTGTCTTGGTGGACTGTGCCATGCAGAGTGCCTCAAGTTTCAGTACTTGGCCTTATTTTATTCAGCCTTTACATTCTTGATATAGCAAAAACCCTAAGATACTGCAGATATATGCTTTATGCCGATGACTTTCAGATTTATTTTTATGCTAATTCAAATGAATTGACTGCTGCAATCTCCCTTGTGCCCATGAACATTTATTGGTTTTAAATTCTTTCAAAACACAGGCAATCATATTTGGTAACTCTAAAATTCTTAGCAAAATTAATATTTCCCATACATTAAAGTGGGCGACGCCAATATTGGATTTAGTAACACTGTTAGAAACCTTTGCATTACGTTAACTTATAATCTCTCTTGAAATCATCACATAAATGAAATCTCAAATATGGTCAACAAAACTTTATATCGGGGAAAATAACACAAATATCTTATGCCCGTTACTACCCGTAAAATGCTTGTCTCAACGCTTATATTCCCTTCATTCGATTATTGCGTATTGTTCTTTTCGAGCCTTCCATTGGCATTAGCAAATATCCTTGAGCGGCTTAAATTCTTGTGCAGGGTTTGTCCTTGACCTTCGTAAAGACGAGCATATCTCACACCACCTTCACAACTTGTCATGGCTTAAATCCTCAACTCGGAGGAAATATTTACTTGGGTCATTTCTCTTCACTATCTTCTGCAATAAATATCCAGTCTATCTCTTTTCCATGCTCAATTCAAAATCAATCTCTGTTCTTAGAACCACTAGAACCCTCCTGCCTCTCGTGCCCTATACCTCCGACGAATACTTACCTTATATCGTTTCTCATCTCTGGTTCTAATCTCGGGAATTTCTTGCCGTAATCTATTAAAGATTCTTTCTCTCTGTCTGCTTTTTAGGAAAAACTGTATAATTATTTAATATAATGAACATATATGTCTAAAATGAAAATTTGTATCCTATTGTAGAATTGTATGTTTCTAAAATGATCTGAGATGTTGGCCATGCATAGTTTTTCTTCTTTTTTTCGTTAAAAGTAGAATTTTATATGTATTATATTTTTTTCTCTTCTGGAAAGACCCAGAGCACAATAAAACCTATTTTTTTCTACGAGTTTTTATGCGGGGGTCCAGGACACTTTCGGTCAAACGTCTCCGTCAAAATGGCCCCGCCGAAGTGTCCAATTCCCTTTATTCAGAGTCCGCACCTTCTAAATTGCTAAGCTCTTATCCTTAAAGTGTAATGGAGAGAATTATATTTTCCATAAATTCATCTCGGTGAATTTTTAAAGTAAATATTCGTAATTCCAACGGCCAATTTTGCACATTTTTGGCCGACTCTGTTTCTTTCTGCTCGCTTGCTCTTTACTTTGGTCTCAAATTTTCCTCAGCACTCCCGCTTCACCTGAATATAGAATCGAAGGTTTGTGTATGTCATTTGATTGATGTGAAGAGAAATAAGCCTAGTATACACAGGCCCATTTTTACAGTATTTTTCGCCTCTTATCCATGATTAATTCGGTCAGATGATAGATGGCTGTCGAGGTGCCTGTATGCATTACAGTATTATTAATTGCGCTCAAGATCTTGAATCAGGAGTCTACGTGCCGTTAATTAGTGATCGGTTCATTGAGTCGATCACGGCCATGGCAGATGCTGTGTTTACGCACCCAGACTCATCTTCGAATCGACGTCCTTGCATTGCATGCCGGAATATCGTGACTCGGTACGTTATGCATTCCTCTGCACGAGTTTCCCATTTCGGCGATTTGTAGATCGAATCACTGTCAACTTCCGCTTCATTCCTTGCTCAGCATGTCGATACCATTTTACGGTCGAAAAATCGATTTATCTCGTTTGAGTGAACCCGTCTGAACATTTTGATCAATCCTTCGTCGCTTCCGCGAAACAAGAAATATATTATCCGCTCGGTTGGAGTCGCTGCATTCGTGCTAGAACCTCCCCGACACCGCACCACGCAACGCTCTTCGGAGCTCATCTGTCATGCGCGCGCCCTTTCACACGCCGCATATCGCTCATTTGTCTCGCTGCCGGCCCCAGCCGGTAACGCGGCGAACTGACATCGTGGTTTGTATATCTTCTCTGGGAGCATAGGAAGGACGGTTACTAGTGTTAACCGTGCATGGATATTGAGAAGATTGAGGACAATAGATCGTCGTAATTTTCTTTAAGGCCATTCTAGAAGTTGCTTGCGACGTGGATTGGGTTAAACAAAAGTGAACCTTCATTTGCAATTTTTCCAAGGGAGCAAAACATTTCGAAATCATTAACCTATGCTATTTGTCATGAATTGATAGGTGAACATAGTTTTAATTTCATGGTGTGTTAAAAAGGAGTTGTAGTATAAATGCAAGCAACTTTTGGAACATTTCATCTGCCGTGAAATTAATGTTGGCTAGGTAGGCGAGACCAAATTCACACAGTCCTCGAGTAATCTCACCACCTGTCTGCGTGTGAATTGAATATCTGAAGGAGAAAAGTATTAAAAACTACTCAATTCTGGCGGCTGTCCACGTCTTTCGCCGTATATCTTATTAACTCCTGGATGGAATTTCTGGGAATTCGATTGACATTATATAATGTGCGCGTGGGGACGCCACTTGATTCCCTAAGACTAACTATATATGCTTAACATATGACCGACCAATATCGTTTGAGTGAGCAGTACCTGCGCTATCACCGTAACCCATGTGTGAGTGCTGGGACGCCATGTGGATTCGTGATTATGGAGCGCACTAAGTCTTAATTGCCTTCGCTTGGAAAACTTATTTTCATTGCTCTTATTAAATAACGAAATGCAGTCATAACTGATAGTATTTGTTCGTTATGGAGTGACTTTTATCGCGTGCTGCGTGAATTAATGGCGCTATTTTAGTGTTTTTATGTTGCATTGAAGCTGTTGAAGTCCCGTAAGCGTATTACACGACGGACAGTTGAGGTCATTTACGCCAATAGGAATTGCTGGAATCGGAAGTGAGGAAGAGATAACTTGGAGAATGGAGTGAGGCGGTTCTGTCGGCATTTGCCTCACCTCGATCAACGGAAGCTGACAACGGGTCAGTGAGTGATGTCATGGCGACCGGCTTAGTGCTGCCCTTGAAGTATCGTCAGATTGGGGCTACGGTAAGTATCGGATTTCCGTTGAAAAATCTCCACTACTGCCGGCATTCGAACCCAAGCTCTTCCGCACGGAGAGCCAGTACTCAAGCCAACGACATCACCGCCGACCCCATTTCAACATCTTGAAGGCTTCATCGTGAACTACTTGTGAATGAGTGAAAATCAACTCTTTATGTATTTGAATAACTGTGCAGGACTCAAGAAACCCATCTTCAATCTCCATTTCTGGCGACTTTTGTATTACGTGACATTTTTATAAAATTGTGGCTATAGGTATCTATCCCTGTGCACTTTCCAGCCAAGTTGAAATTTGCTGTACGACGCGTCCGGTTGTAATTTCGGGTTTCTAAGTTCTGGAGAGAATTTCTTGGAGCCGAAATGACGCCGATGTTTCTTTAGTGCGGGAGCGATTCGCCTGTTTAAACGATTCTGCGATCGGAATCAGTCGACGTGGTCTTCAATCATCGAGCGAGTAACACTCTCGCTTTCCTAGTTACCACTTATCCACGATCCGTCTTGCGATCCATGCCGTTGAAAGTTATGAGCTTCGCTATCGTTTCGGCCGTTATTTGTCATCTGAATGTAGTTAAATAATTCTTCCCGTGAGGCCAATTGCGAAGTCGTTCGGAAGGTTGAAATTTTCTTCACCTGGTAGCTACTACCACGTTTTGTTACCGAGCTTTTAAGCAGGCATAACAATGACGAGAGCGAGGAGCTCTCATGTCACCAAAGACTCCCTTTTGAAATATGCAAGCAAGTATGATGTACCGTGAAGTAATTTTGAGTAAAACTTTTGGACCACCTTAATTACGCAAACTTGTTTTATGCCCTCAAACGTATGAATAATCTTACGACATATGCAGTGTTAAAAAACACGATATCTGTAACCAATGTCGATATTACAGCATAGGTACTTTAAAGTATTGTGATACTGAAATCACCTGGAAACTTCGGGAACGTCTTTTGGGATATACAGCCTTGGTTAACGATGGTTGCTCGTTCCAGGATTACTGTCGTTATTCAAGGCGCGATTTCCAGCAAGTACGAGGGGTCGAGGGCTGTTCGAAAAATAACGGGAAATTCGTACAATAATTACATATTTCAGTATGCTTACAACTCATTGATCCTCATATTCTTATAAATGCTTTCCTTACACTTTTAGAGGTTCACTTTTTCCAGGGGTGTAAATAATATGCCGTACAGTCCAGTAGTGCTTCTTCGGGTCCAACCTCCTTTTCCCGTGCCAAATAATCTTTAATGGCGTCAAAACGACGTCTTTGAAGCTCTAACTTAAATGACGGAAATTTAAAAAAGCCAGATAGAGGTATGCAAAGTGAGTGGGGAGACTGAAGTAGGACTGTTATTCAATATTTTGCACAATTCTCTCGAACTTTCCGGGATTGGTGGCGGGCGCGTTGTCGTGGTCAAGGAAGGTCGTTCTGCTCGGCTGCAGTCAAATGAGGAACCAACTTCACTGAAACCCGACGCATTTTTCAGTAAGATTTACATGACATGACCCAATAAAAATTTAAAACTTCCCAGCAAGTTCACCGGCAGTCTGACGACGAATTACGCGCTACAGATCCTAATTTTTCTGAGTGATACTGCCATCAGTTGGCATCGAAGGCCTTCCTAGTTGAGGAACTTTGTGAACTGATTGACGATCAATTTTGAATCAAGGAAACCATTAATAACACTCCCCACAATTAAGAAAAATGCTTTTGTAAGCCATCTCCGTCAATGTATCCTATCGCAATTATTATGGTCCATTACTCTACGTGGTAAAAGACATTTTAGCACTAGAACCGCAGCTGGGTTTGGACAGACCCGGTGAGCGCTTCTTTTTACCACCATTTCCTCACTGTTTGACTTAAGGGGATGGTGTCTCCTGACTTTTCATGAATAGTGATTAGGAACATTTTTTCAAAATATTTTTGCCGGAGGGTCAGCCCCCTGAGATAAACCCGGATCTACCTTAAACCGCCAACGGGTCTGCTTTTACGAAGGTTTTCGGATCTTAATTTTAATACTACGGTTGCAATAGTTATAATACATTACCTCGGCACTTTTACATGCTTACAAAAATATAATCGTTGGCCTAAGTGGCATGGGTCCCACTAATCTCTACGACTGAAGAAGGGCAAAGACCCGAAACATTAAGTAAGACTCTTTCTACTCTTGTCTTTTCGCACCCCTGTAAAATTTTCTTTATTATTGTTTTGCGGACAATTGGCAAAGTTTTCAATTTCAAGTCGATTTTTTGGAAAATGTCCGAACAGGAGATTTGAATGTAATGATAGCGATTTATACCAACTTGGGAATTATATATTTCTTAGTGCCAAAACATAATTTTCCAAGAATCACTAATTATGTAACAGTCAATTTTTGCGCATTACAAAGCACGTTTGTGGTGATAAGGTATCTCTATGAGGATTAAATCAAATTTTGTTATGCTTGACGGGTGGGGAAGGGGGGTTTATATAAGTATAACAATAGAATTCAACCAGATCCCCTAGCGCCGTAGGATATCGATGGAAGCGTAGGCTATGAGGTAACTTATGTCAGCTACACAAATGCAACACTTGGGAGGATATTGCAACCATTCCCTGGAAGGGTTGGGAACATGGAAATGTTGGCCGGGCGGGTGAAGGAGGGAAGGGGGGAAGGGCAGGCAGGGACGAAGGTCATGTCAAGTATCCATTCTTACTCTCGGCAATTGCGGTGATCGAAGAGAGGGGTGGGGGGAGGTATATGGCGGTGGGCGGGGTACATTAGAGATCTTGAGGGAAGCTGTCGTAAGGGTGTGGCTACAGGAGTTGGGGGAGAGGAGGATGGAATGGGTGGTTGTCAGTGGATAACGCATCATCTCCGCACATGGGCAGAGTGTCTTCCCCCCACCCCTCTCCTACCCTACCCATTCCATTCGGCTTGCGATGTCCGCGGCCATGACTCGGGGATGGTCGGGGATGGGGGGGGGAGAGGAGGAGGGGGTTTAAGGAGTGGGGAGGGAGTGAGGGAGGTTTTGTCGACCCTCTGCCTTCCCCGCTCCTTCCCATCGCAGAAGCCGTGGAGGACTGCGGGCGCGAAAGGTCGTTCTCGCCCTCCCAACAGATGTCGCCCTAACGGATGACTCGGCTCAGTCACTCTCTCTCGTTCGCTCCGAGTCCCCTTCCACCCTCCTTCCAACCCTCTTCCCACCCCTGCGTAACTGCAGTGGGGAGGGGGGGCGGGTGGTGGGGTGTGGTTGGGGGCGGAGGGAGGATAGTGAGGGAGAGAGCGGCGTTTATCGGCGCGTGAAATGTGAGCTTGTCAGAAATGATTTAATAAAACCCAATCTGTTCAGGTAATCGGGAAAAAGCGAACGAGGATTTATACTGCGGCGGCGGCGTTTCAAGGGGGGGTGGGTGGTTGGGAGGGGGATGGGGGTGGCGACCGGTGGGGTGGGGGAAGAAAAATAATAATTCAGGGGAATGTCGGGGGATGGAGGGCGAGGGATGTGACGCGTCCGCTCCCCGCGAGATGTCGCCCCAGTTCGTGCCAGCGAGTGCGCGGGGGGTGGGAGGGGTGGGGGGAGGGTAGGAGGTCGGGAAGGGGGTGGGAGGGCGGTGGGGGATGGGGGAGGTGCCATTTATTCATTCGCTGGCGGTCGGTGGGCGGGTGTGAGGAGTTGGTCGCGAACCGCGGAACAACAAAATATCGACGACGGGGTGAATGTGATCTCGGCAAAGGGGCGGAGATGGATGTTGGGCGGGGGGGTGGGGGGTAGGGCGGGGAGGGGCGGAAGGAGGGTTGGATGGGACGATCCCCGACCCCCTTCCTCTCTCGCGTGCCATTAAACTTCGACGCGGGGGCGGAAGGCTTGACTCTTTCGTTTGGTCGGATAAAATGCCGTCCGGAAGTGGCGCTCGCCATTCTGACCGATGTCCTACTCCGTCGATTTTTTGCTGCGTGTGCCGTGTTTTGCTACTCGACGAAATGTGACGAAAAGTAAACTTATCCCTTTTAGGAAAATCATGTAAACTATCCTTAAAATTAGAATGAGCTCGATATGCAACTGTCTGCGCTCATTGGTCCAGTAGGAAAATAGAAGAAAAACAAGTAGAACGAAAAATTCGAGGCGTATTCATCGTTAAACTCATCATTTCGATGATATTTTGCCGCAATTCACTTTTTGCAAGAGAGGTGAAGGTTAAGTGTCAATGTGTACGCCGCACGGGTGGACGGTCGAAAACGTCCTTGCTCTCGAATTTTAAGGAATTACTGACCATTTGTATGTCATGGTCGAGTTCAAACCGCGAGAAACTGCACTCTGTGACTGTGTGCTTCTCAGATTAAATCAATGATATTATCAAAAGATCGATTTAATGACACTGGTTTGGAGTGTGTATGGCATTTTCTATGTTAATTATTTACGATGTAATAAATAAAGGATAATATTTTTTTTATTTTCGAATAACTCATGCGGATTTTTAAACGTGTTTCATTTTGGAGAGGAATTGAGACGTGTTACATTTTTTACATATTATAAGCTTCTTCATTTTGAGGTTCTTATAGGTAAGAGGTAATCACGTGCATTTCTTCGTCTCTCCTCGTCCCTCACACCATTTTAGGATAGACTTTACAACACCCAAATTGGAACCGCTTACATTCTGTAATTAAATCTATGGACCCTCATCAACAATAGCAAATCTTCCATTATCGTCTTTAAAAATGTGCAGTATATAAAGGTGGAGTTTTTTCTTGTTTCCGAGTCACGTAGTTATTGGTAAATTCATTTTCTATTTTTAAGGATTTTTGACCCCGAAGGCCCAGTCTACAGATGAAATGTCCACTCGGGGCACTTCATGTTGCGGAGATCCGCGGTTGTCAGGGACGACAGGAGGCGTGGGAGGGGTGGGATGTGTTGCCGAGGAGTAACTTCAGAAATGAGTGCACTAGTTTCAACTGAGCATATTTTCATTGGATGCCCCCGCAGCGGAGCATGGCAGTGACAAGGTCTCTGTGAGGTCGGAGAGAAAGAAGAAAGGCACATTAGGCGAGGGAGGGATTCAAATACTTTACGATGCAATCGCCTTGTGCCGAAGTATCACGATTGACCGTGTCGCTCGGTGAACACGAATCATTTGAATGAAAGTCACGATAAACTCTTCTCCTCCCTCCACGTCGGTCGCTTTCGTCACTTTTGTGACAATAAAGTACAGAGTAACACATCCGTTTTCGTTTTCTTCGGTTTTCGCCAAATGCCTCGGATTTCGTCGGCGTGCTCACGTGATCTCGCTGCTGGTTTTGCGAAAACAAAGGGAGACACACTTGTTATCCTGCTCTCAGTGTGACATTGTTTGGCAGGGATGAAATGATAGTCCTCTTTGGACTGTCATTCCATCTCTGCGCTTCTTTAGTGCGCCATGGGTCCACTTAACCCTGAAGCTACAGAAATATCAAAGAGGGGAAGCGACCCCAGATTGTATATACCTTTAATACTTTTAGGTCTTTATATCGAATGGGAATTCCACTTCCAAACACCACTATCATCTGCACCTCTCTCCCCCTTCCCACCATCTTCCTTACATTTGTCGGATACATTCATTCTATATCAATTTCCAAATTGTTTGTTTTGCGTCAAACAAGGTATTGATATACATTGATGTATATATAAAATATGTTTTAGGCATGTATTTTGGAGTGTATAGAGCGACTTACTTGGATTCGTATTGATTCATCAGGAAGTATTTTCCTCGGTTTCCGTCGGCCTCCGATTTCACCGATTGCTTGCAGACGGATTATCGACGAAAATCGAGGTATCGAGGCCAGAGAGTAACTTTCACAGTGTCGTTGCCTCTCGAGTCGTGCGAGAATTCATATTCTTTGGATAGATTGTATACTTTTTCGAGTTTCTGCTCCACCCCCCACGATCCCTCTCCCCATTCTCCACCTTCGTATGTCCTCCGTGACACACGCACAAAACCACTTCTAATGGCACATCTTCTGACTCACTTCCAGCGGGTGTGAGAATCAATTTCTGTGGGAGTGATTTCATAAGACACAAATCTGGAATAAGTTTACCGGGGCTGCATTATATCTTTAACAGCGCATTAAAATTAAATTATATGCCGAAATGGGTAACTAGACAAAATGGAAAATTGACATGCTCTAAATCTATGAGTCTAGTTTACATTTTCACATTCATTAACGTATGAATAATGAGTTTAATATAAATCATGTATCGCGTGTATATGATTCAGTTTGCAGTACTGAATATGTTGCCTTGGGTGTCAGGTCACCATTGCTAAGAATCCATGTAAATCGACTATTAGAGAAACGAGTCCCATTTGTTATCTTCAGTGTTATGTATCGTCTCGTGTTTTTCAATTCTCCTATAGTTTTTCTTTGTTTCTACAGTCAAGAGGAAATGTTTCGAAATGCAGGAACGGTGAGTGGTTGGTCTCCTATCTAATTTTTGAAATTAGCAGTGCGTTTAGGAAACGGGAGGGAAAGATGGAAGTGAGGGAGGTGTAGGGGGGTGGGGTGGAGCTTTTAAGGGATCCCCACACTCCCTCCGCCTTTGTTGTTGTTTTTTTTTTTCTGTGCGTGCCTTTTTCATTTTCCATCCCGCGCCGAAAAGAGTGCATTCCTCTCTCGCCGCTACACTGCGCCGACGCCAAATCATTTTGCGGAAAACTTTATCGCTCCCCCTCCCCCCCACTCTTCTATCATCATCTTCCCTCCCTCCCTCCCCCACCCTTCTCCCAACAAACCCCCACCCTTTCCTCTCTTCGCTTCAGTCGCCGCCGTTCGGGACGCACGTCCGTGGAAACACAATCCGTATACACACACACAGAGACACGCGTGTGGGCGCGTCGACACTCACTTCTCTCTTTTCATCCGATTCGATTCCGTTTGGCGCTCACCTCCTCCCACTTCCCTCCCCCATCCCCCTCGCCAACCCCCGCGGTGACTGTCAAAGAGCCAATATTGCTCCCAACGCCCTTTTGTCCTCTGCTCCTCCAACCCCCATCCCCTCCCTACAACACTACCCCCGCTCACTTTCCCTCCCTACAAAACACGCTTACACCTCGCGTGAAATCCTCGTCTCCAATAAAAGCAGACCTCTGCCCACAAACACCAACCATCCTCTTCGGTTTCATTGGCGCCATTCAGACGCCTCGCGTTCAAAAATCCGAGCTGGGAGGTGATGTGTCGAATCGAACATTATGACGAAGTGTTAATTTCTTAAGATTTCAAAGCAGAGGCCATTGCTCATATACATATACGTACCACCCTGCGAGCAGCCGCATTGGGGTGTGGCAGGAGGTGTTAGGACACAAGCCGTGTAAAGTTGTAAGGGATAAGGTTTTTGGGAGGTGAAATGGTGACGTGTATTATAGGAGTGGGTTGAATAGAGCTCAGTGTTTATTGTGATCACTTATTGTGCGTGGAAAGAACGAATTCTTGTATCCATCTGTTTGGCAGTGAATCCATCTTATTTTATCACTTTTCCGGACCAAGAGATGTAGTGTGGCGTCATGACTATATTCTCTGTGTCCCTCTGAAAGACACCAGTTCTGAATTTCGCAAGCAAAATAAGCCTTGCGTTTAGCTTCCGACTCCGGTGGCTCCCAACCTAATCTGGCCAAAATCTGTGAATCACTATATGTTCGCTCGTAGCAGGTTTTAACGAATCTAGCTTCTTTTCTTTAAATCTTATATATCTTTGTTTGAATTCAGGGTCCCAAGTGCTCGCGGCGTATTCAAAGTGTGTCCTAACCAGAGCGAAGTTGCACCTCTCTTTTACTTTTTCATCCGAGGACCTTCCTAATGTACGCTTGATAAGTCCTAGTTCCTTTTAGGCGTATGTATTGTATCTGTGATTCTCACAATATGTTTGAATTTTGGGTACCTCCAAGTTATTTGACTTTATCTGACGACTCATTCCACCCACAGTGTAGATCGCTTCATGACTACCTCAGGAATCATACATATGTGCATTTATTATAAATTAGTTATATGTCCATCTGTGACTCCCGGCACCGCAAATGATCGTCGCTTGCGTCCGATTCCCTTAAACTTCGGCAGTTCCATCTTCATTATGGGATGGCAGGAGCGAAATTGAGTGGCCTATCTACTTACCGATTCTAGGGCGCGCCGTGTTTTCAGAGGCGCGTGTCCCCTATAAAATTCTCCGTGACGAACTTGAGTCTGTATAAAATAAACAAGAATAGGATATGTGGCGTACTATGGAAATTTTGTGACTTACCATTCGTGTGTTACGTTTCGTCTTTCCCGTTGCCGCAATTATCCCGCCATGCATTTCGCACGAGCAATGATGAAGTCATGAACAACGAATCCACACTTTCATTGGAGCAATTCGTTCATTAATTTCTTATTATGACTTCCGAGCTTGAGGTCAAGCGCCGAACCAATGATGTGTGGATAAATATAAACATTCTGATAAACTCAGAAAGAAATATTTTACTCTGGATGATATTTCTTCGAAACAAATATAAATGCAATCAGTCGATGTTTTTAATAATTTTGTATGAATTTCAGATGCAAAAGCGAACAAAATGCATCGATACTATGGGAAGAACGACCAACTCTTTGTTGACGGGTTATCGAAGACCTAATATAAAGACAAATTTTCTTGTTATCAACTGATGGAGCTGTGGCTTTGATAAGTCATTGTATTCTTCAAGGTAATAAAAATTTGGATGTGAATATACTTGTCAAAGTCCAGAGAGTCGTAAGTTTTTTAGATTATCTGTTGGCAAAACATTCCTCGATTGTTGAGTGCTGTTCCATAAGTATCGTTTCATGAAAATTGATGCGGGTTTTTATCATTTTCTTTTGTGTCTGTGAATGTGTTTTTGTGGTGATTACACTGTTATGCTTATCTTTTAACTGACCAATAAAAATCATACGTATGCCATGCGAATTGAATAGAAATGTTTGTGATTATTATGCCGAATTAACGTGATCATTGAAAATGGGCCGACTTCAGTATTATTCAAGCGAATTGTGTTAAAAACAGAAACTCCAGGCGATTGCTTACTAACATATTGTAACGGCGCCTATGTGTGATGTGGGCGTCGCTGGGTGACGAGATGTTTGTTTATGTTGATTCTTTGGTATTGAAGTGAATCAGTTCTGATAAGATATCGTTCGTTGAAGTGTTTTGAATAAAGTGCTGCTGGATTCTAAAGTGTTGACAGCTAATTTCGATTTGAACCCGTAACAATATATTGCAAACACAAACTGACTGAGGGTCATTAGCGCTTTCCGATGAGGCATGAGTTCTATTAACACACTCTATTTCAATTTTTTGGTATTTGCAATAAAAAATATAGATACATCTAGAAAAATGATGTTATATATTTTTATTTCTACAAGCACTGGCCTCAAGAAGGGCGAAGGAACTGTTCAGTAGCGGGGAAGAATATAGACGAAATATAACAGTTGAAGGTTGTCCGGGTTTCTCTTCGAGTGAAACCCGAACCCATGGGAAGGGATTTTTGACTCGATGGGAAACTCTAAGCACCTAATTTATACGCCGGAAAAGCCTTAGCTCTTTCAAAGTATAACCGCTCTTGACCCACCGACATCAGCAATCGTTTCATAAGGCACGAGGAACACTGCCATTGGAAAACGAATGATGCGAAAGGAACTCTTTTTTTTTTAAGGTTAAAGGATTTTTGTTGGAATGTGAAGCATCGGAATCAGAATGCTCGAACGATGCACTGCGTGGACAGCTTCGCAGTTGAGTTATTTGTTTGTGATTGCTTTAGAAAAACTGTTGAGCGAAAATGGTAGCTCGAGCACACTTTACTGATTTCCGCTGGAAGCTCGTTCCACCTTCTTACTTTATTGTATAGGCTCTTACAACGTCAACTTTCCCGTGCATTGACGTGTGGCGTCTCAAACTCAACGTTGCGACGTGTACCTACAATGTTTTAAAATGATAACTACTTGATGCAGGAATCACCATCATATTGCGAAAACGTATCTCCATTTGGAAGGTAACTTAAAAAAATAGAAAACATCATCTGAATTCTCTCAATTGAAGGCTGACTTCCATGAAAGTAGAATTACCTTAAGCGATTACATTTCACGAATAAATCAGCTACAATTTCGCCAGCAAATTGGCATATTCTAATGTATAGAAGGCATTAAAAATTTTCAGAAATCATCAGAGATAAATATTTGTAAAACATAGTGGTGTATTTTTCTGTCGAAGAAATATCATCCCTTACTGCTGCAAATGTCCGTCATACTTGCGCTGCAAATGTCCATCGCTCTTGCTTTGTAACGCCATCTCTAGCCGTTTAGTCGGTGGGCACCGGCGAACGATCGGAATAAGATAGCCAGTGGAGTACAGAACTCGAGCGCCAAAGCATTTATTTCCACACATTTCCTTTTGCCACGCGCCATGGGACCGACTTTTAGAGACAGATTTCACATGAGAATAAATAAAATATGAGCTCTCCCTTTTGGTTTGAATTGACATCCCATCAGCACCCCCCATTCCCACCCTTCCCCCTCCCCCTTTCCCGCGGTGGTGGATGCATTTATTCGGTCGGCAGTGTTCCTCGAGAACACCGCTTCGGCATATTCCCTCAAATTTGCGGCGCTCGTGTCGATGTCCCGGCGATGTGTGATTCCGGAAGTGGAATGGGGGCGGAGGAGGGGAGGGGGGACGGAGGGGGATGAGGCGAGTGGGCGCCGCCAGTCATATGGAGTGAGGAAGGGGCGAGGGGGGCGGGGGCAACGGCGCCGAAGGCAGTCGTCGCGACGCCTCTTTCTTGGTGCGGGAACAATATCCAGGGAGATGTGCCCTTGGTCGGTGTTTGAAATCATGTCTGTGCGCTTAGCACTTGCGCGATGCTCCTTTTAATGAAATGAAAGCGGCAGGGAGATGCTTTGAAGATTTGAATATTTATTAATTTCCTTGCGTTTAATTAATTTCCAGGTATCTGAAAGGATTCTTGCCTGGTACAAATTTCAGCCTGGTACAAATGGAGGTCAGAGAGAGGTGTAACCTGTGAAGAAGGATGCCACCTAGGTTGAAGGGCCAGATATACAACACCATCATTAGACCGGTGTTACTCTATGGAGCTGAGTGTTGGGCTACTAAGAGTACACATAAAAGAGTATTACATGCAAGTGAAATGCGCATGCTGAGATGGATGAGTGGGGCTACCAGAGCTGACTGGATTAGGAATGACCACATTAGAGGGAGTTTATGAATTGCACCTATAACAGAAAAGGTGAAAGAGTGCAGGTTGAGGTGGTATGGCCATGTTGTTAGACGAGACGGTGAATATCTGGGGAATAGAGTAATGAACCTGAAGGTGGAGGGAAGGAAGATCCGAGGAAGGCCAAGGAAAACATGGATGGAGTGTGTGAAGAAGGATATGCTGGAGATTGGTGCCAAAGAGGACATGGCTTTGAATATAGCACGCTGGAGGTTAAACATCCAAAAAGCTGACCCCAAATAATTGGGATCAAAGCTAAGAAGAAGAAGATTAATTTCCTTGTGTATGACCTGGAAGACGTCTTAGCGTGTTTTCCGTCGGTTGATGCGATGGTGATCGACGTTCCGACATCTGACCCTGCTGTCGCTTTTAGGGATGTGCCCAGTCAATTATGGAAACGTCGGCATCACCTGATCTGGTGGGATGTGCCAAAGAACTGCTCGGATGGAATGTTGCTGGACGTAAACCTTTTACGCTTACTCGAGTTTCAACTCAGCAACACTCGCTGCATTCATCCAAACAGTTTCATAGCCCGCCACGATCCGCCAAACCTTCGATAAATTAATATGCCGTGCATAATACATATACGAAGACCACCTTCCACTTATACTGCAATGTTCAAGATTTAATTCGCTCAAATTATTCTATCTCTCATCTAGTTAAGTTAGTGCAATAATTTGTATTGGCTCTTTGAAAATTGTATAAATTGTGTGCCGGCCCCGGTGGCGGCGGGTCCTCGCCTGCTAATCCAACGGTCGCTGGTTCGAGTCCTGCCTGGGTGGGTTTTTCACCACCCAGGGCATGGATGTGTGTCAAGTTCTGTTGGTCCGGTCCCTGGAAAACCTGATGACAGGCTCAGCAGCCTATCGGGATTCCGGGGACATACGGGCCAACAGAATCGTCCGGCAAGCAAAAAAAAAATTTATGGCAATATTTTGCATCAATGTTCTCCGGATTCATTGAAAGTTAACCTCTGTGTATTCTATGCAAAACCACTACTGAATTGGTGTCCACACTGTGGATCACAAACAAAACATATTCTTCGCGAGAGTCAAGTCCTTGTCCCTCATCAATAATTCTTCAGCCCACTCCAGGAGTGATACCACAAGACTCGAGACAAGAACGCTATACGACGAGAGGAGACCAGATCAAAGCGACAAAACTCTCCGAAGCCTCACTAGAATGTGAAGAACGGTTAAAAATGAAACAGTCCTCGGAAGTGTAAAAAATTGTTAGGAGTTCTCTAAATTTTGACTTTTGGTCGCCAAAAAAATGAGAATGGATAATAATAAGTTTTGGGCGGGGTAGAAAGGGAGATAGGGGGGGAAGGGGTTCGTAATGTGGATTGAATTTTGGGGGGGTGAGTAAATTCCAGGATTATTATTTCCCTTAAGGCGTCGCGTCGCTTCGTCAAGGGTGGTGTCCTGTAAATACTAAATTATTCATCAATTGATCATTCGTCCAGTTCTTCTCCATTAATTTTTTCAGAAATATATCTACATATTACCCTGCAAGCCACCTCAAGGATGTGTGGCAGGTGCTGAGTGATTACTAACACCCAATATATTGTACATCGCCATCATCATAACCTTTGGCGCTACAGCCCATGTAGGGCTCTGGCCTCCAGAACGGTCTACTTCCATTCATCTCTGTCTTCCGCAGCTCGCCTCTATATCCTGACCCCCAGTTTTCTCAGCCCATTCGTTCGCCGGGTCAGTTCCAAAGTTCCAATCCTATTTCGAGGCGAATCATCTGTATCCGTTACTAGTTTTTTTTTCTTATATAGGGTTGTTAACCATATGCTAAAACCTCAACCTGGAGGACCAGATATTTTGATGTTTGAGTTTTCTTCTCTTAGACAGGCGGTCTTCCCCATGATTTAATCCCCATGAGCCCTGTCCTCCCCCACAGTTCATCTGTCGTACCACTGTCCTTCAGCTCCGCCAGAATATGTCTGGCCATAGGCCTTACCAACTGATACCATCTTCCGCCCCATGCCAGTACTGGTGGGTGTTGTTGTCCACCACCAGGGATATTTATTGACTTCCCAGTCTAGATACGCCATGTTTTGTATGAGCAGGGCCACCTCATGTAGGGCGTGGCTCGTCACCACGCTGCAGTGTTCTCTCTCACTCAACACTGCATCACGGACGGTCTTGGGTTAACATCCTCAAGGTGAGTAAAATCTTCTCGGGTTTGGAGCCGAATAAGGCTATTAAAGGACAGCGTTTCTCATCGAAACTTTGGCCTTTAATAGCCTTACCCGGTGTCAAACCCGAGAAGATTTTACTAATATTATTCGCCGGGAAAGCCTACGATGTTTTATCCTCAAGGTGGCTTGTCGGCCTTTGCCTCTCAGCAGAACCCCTAGCGGTGTGTTGGGACCAGTGTCAGGTTATCCCTGTACTAAAGGTACTACCCCTCCACATCACCTTGACCCCACTATATTTTACAAGTAACGTAAACCAGTGGAAGCCACACCATAGATTTGTTCCAAGAACCACGGAACTAGCCGCGCAGTAACATCAACGGAGTCACCCGCTATGGATCATACAATTGTGTGAAATTCACTGTGGAAAAATCATTCACCAGTACTGTAAATCGAACCCAGATCCCTCGATTTCGCGCCGAGTGCTCTAACCGATTAAGCTACCCAGGCGTCATCTTCCGCTAAGAATCTCATGTGAGCAGTTAACAAGAGAGTGGGTTAAACAGATCATTCAAAAATCGCACTATAGGTGTGCCACCAGTAGTACAGAAACAATTTCCATTAATATATAATTTTCCACTATGTAAACGAGAGTCTTTTAGGGATAATGCAAAACATTATTTAAGTCCTACGTTACATATTAAGAAACAAGCTGAGAGATAATCTTAAGGAATCACATCCACTAATCAGCGACACCCTCTGCCCACTAACTTACCTCAGTGTTTTATTTGCTACAATTATGGTCTAGTCTCGATCGAAGGAAGAAAGACATTTTAAACGTGTTTGTCCTGCAGTGAATTTCGTTAATTCAATACTCATGATATGTTCTACCGTAGCATTTTGGAGTTCATAAGATGTTTATGACATCGTCAGAAAATTTATTGTTTAGGAATTTACATAAAAGATATAGTCCCATTTTTAACCGGCAATCTGAAAGGGACTCTTACCTCAGTGGCTGCAACATGTCAGTAACGCTAATGGCCTCTTACGTATCTTTCCGTATAACGCCCTCTTATGTATCTTTCCGTATAACCGCCTCTTACGTATCATTCCGAACTTTTCTTCACGCTTCCTAACTCGGTTTTTATGAATTCGGTCGGGTCTCCTACCCTAGACTTTCTGGTGAGGACCTCTGAGGACGCAATCCCTGGTGTGACCCATATCGAACAGACCCTTGCAAAAAGAGAATGTTCCATATTTCCTGTCGCGTGGCATCCTCGGTACTTCCAACACTCTCACTTTGAACGACATTTCAGCTTTACCTCTATATTCTAAGACCCATCACGGCCTTAGAACTCTTATCTATACACTTCTCACTCGACAATATCTACGTTTTTGCTTTATGGTCCTATGTTTTTGAAACTTTTCTCATTGTATAAAGCAATTCTTTACTTATCCTTGAGTTCCTGAATGGGACTATCTCCAATTTCCTCCCTAAGTACGTTAGTTTGCACCACTTTTTCACATTCTTCTCGGTGTCCCTATCTGTGTTAAAAATTGGACTCCTCGCTAGCAGTGAACAAGAGAGTGGGTTAAATAGATCATTAAAAAAAAGGCAACATTTTACTAGTTTTATTTTTTGGGTAAAAATGAAATTTCACAAATTTGAGCCTGGCTCTATTGAAAATCAAAGCAATGACCTGATGAGTAGACTACAATGTTGAAGTACATACATTTTCCATTGTGACATGATACATTAAATCTCATCTTCACTTCTTAAATTTCAGTAGGAAGCGATTGTTGCGTGGTGTGCCTTCTGTTGCCGGCCACAACCGTTTCTAGTAAATCTACTTCTGCTCGTAATAAGAAGAATATTTTAAGGATTAACACATTGTTGAACCTCTGTCTACACATGAACTACCTCGTGGCGTCAAGTGGCAGTTCTCTGCATTGCCTTGTCTTGGGTAATGACGAAGGTATCAAGATCATTAGTCGTTCAACCTTAAGATTTTTTCTGAAGAAATTGCCATGAGAAAAAAAATGAGGTTGTTTCTTCAGAAACACGGTTGTTTCTTCAGAAAAATTCACACGCCATGTTTGAATTTCAACTGGCTAAGCACGGCATATGTGCTGGTGAAGGATACTGTCTCTTGGTTGTGGCTTCTTTGAAGTCCTCTTCTCCCTTGCGTTGCCATCTTTGATGGACCGCAAGGGCCTAAGATCTAGTTGCCTTGTATCCACCAAAAATTGCCATAGGAATTAGGAAGCCTGGATAGCGTAGTGGTCTGCGCATTGGTCCGGCAAACCAAAGGTCCGTGGTTTGATTCCCGGTCCAGGCCAATTTTTTCTCATGGCAATTTCTTCAGAAAAATTCACCCGCCATGTTTGAACTTAAGATTTTTTGACAGCAGCCCTTCACCCTTCCCTATCTGATGCTAGTTCCCCTACTTCCAGTTATCTTTCCCTATGTACTGTTTTCTTATTTGGTCCATGAACTAATTCCTGGGTCTTCCTTTGGGGACTTTTCCCACCATTTTTACCTTTAATCATGTTTCTCAAAAACCCATTGTCTCAGGGTGTGTCCAATCCATCTGGTTCTTTCTTTCTATATGGCGTTCCATATGGTCCTTTCCTCTTCTACTCCTCTGTACACTTCATCACTTCTAATTTTGTCCGTCAATATTATCTTCAGCATCCTCCTCCAGCACCAAGTTTCGAATATTTCTAGTCTGCTTTGGTCAGCTTTCATGCTTCTGGTTTATAGAGTGCCACGCTCCACACCAATGTTTTCACATACTGTTTCCTGGTTTGTAGTCTTATATTCTTTAAGTGCACTATTTTATTTTTACCATGAATGCATTCTTGGCTTGGACTATTCCCCGCTTGATCTCCGTTGTATTTCTTCCATCCCACATGATGGGGCTTACAAGATAGATGAAGGAATCCACATGTTCTAATTTCTCTCCTCTCAGGGTGATTTCTATATTCAGCTACCCTCTTCTGCATAACTGGATTTTAGTCTTCGTCTTTTTCATTTTCATATTGTATTTTTGGAAATTTTGGTCTATTGCGTTTAGTAACCTTTGAAGATCATCACGATTTCTAGCTGTGACTACGATGTCCTCTGCAAAGCGGAGCAAGTTAATTTATTCTCCGTTTTTCTTCACTTCGTTCTGTCCTACTTCTTGTGATTCTCTCATGGCCTCCTCTTAAGTACATGTTGAGCAGTGCTCAAGAGGGGTTGCATCCTTGTCTGACTTCTTTTTTTGATTTTAGCTTCTATCTAATTTCTCTCTCTCATTCGCATTGTGACGAATTGCTTCCTGTATAGTTGGTAGGTTTTTCTTGTATTATCGTAATCCAGTCCGAGTTTTTCCAGCAGTCTGGACATTTTCTGCCACTGAACAGTGTCGAAAGCTTTCTCCAGTTCCTCGAATGCAATATACAATTACACATTCATATGTACTGTTTTCACCACGATTACTTTCAGGCCTTATATATCCTCCCTGGTGCCTCTGTTCTTCCTAAATCCAAACTGATTTCCTGAGAGGTTGTCTTCATTTTTCCTTTCCATTCTTCCCCTTATTATTCTTGTGAGTATTTTTATCCATATTACATTAGACTCGAAGTTCGGTGCTCCTCACATTTCTCAGTCCTTGTCTTCTTAGGTACTGTAATCATTACGCTCCTTCGAAAATCCTCTGGAAGTGTTCCACTTTAGTAGCTATTTTTGATTACCTCGTACAGGTTACCCTTGGATTTTCTTCCGAGCACTTTGATGATTTCTCCATAGATGTCTGCTCCAGGTGCTTTGTTTTTCTTGAGGTCTTCTTCTCCTCTATCGAATTTATTATTCAGTATGGGTGGTCCTGGATCCTTTTCGTCAACCTCGCATTCGTTATTCAGTAGGTTTTCTTCCAGCGGTGTCGGCCTTTGATAGAGTTCTTCGATGTATTGCTTCCGTCTCTTCCCAATGTCTTCATCCTCTATCAGTATATTCCCGTTTGCATCCCTGATGTTGATACTTCACGTCTTATTCTCTCTTAAGCGTTTCTTCACTAGCTTGTATACTGTTTCAGGGATTCCTAATTAATGTTTTTGTTGACTTCCACACAGCAGCGCTTGATCCAATCCTCCCTAGCATTCTTGTATTTTCGGTTGACTCGATTCCTTTGCTTCTATTAGAGGGCTGCTGGCATTTCTAGCGAGACTAATGTGGTGGTTTCACCTGTGCCTTCCACATCGCAGTACTCCGGCCGATTCCGTAAACTCAGTCTCACCCGAAAGTAAGGCTATTGATATCAGTCCGATTTCCTTTATCTGCACCATCAATGTCTTCTGCTGAGTCTGCTGCCTCTCAGTAGTGGGGTCAAATTCGATTAGCGAGTAAAGGTTGGTTGTGTCCAGCCAGGAAATTCCTTCCGTCGCTTGCTCTCGAACCTGCAAGCCTTGGAACGGGAGTCGAACACGCTACCTCTGGTCCAAACCGGGAGAAGTTATAGCACGGAAGGATTTCAGGCGCGGATGTCTGAAGAGGCTTCAAGAGAACTTGAGCCGAGGGACTTCCGGTTCGAAGCCCATTGGCTGTGCTAATCGTGCAGCATCACCGTCCAAACTAGGCATTTGGTTTTACAACCGAGCGGAAGCAGGCCAAGCCACATGAATGATTCGATGCTTCAATAGCTATTATTTGATTCACCCTGGGAAACGGTGATTGAGTTATTTCTTTCATTAAACCCCTGGCGGCGGCGCTGTGAACTTCGATCCCGTCTTCTTTTGCCCCACTCCTCCTTTCGCGAATTCGGCGGGTGGGTTGGGGAAGGGAGGTTGACGGTTGGGGGTGCGGGGGAGAAGCAGGGAGGAAGGAAAGGTGAGGAGGGAGGGGAGGGAGGAGTAAGACGAAATCCGCCTTGGAAGGCAGCCAGAGCTCCTTTCACAACACGCGTCTCCTCCTCCTCCTTCTTCCCTCGCCCTTCTCATCCCTCCTGGAAAGAGAAGCAGCCGCCGCGGTGACCGCTGGGAAGGGGAAGGAGGGTGGGAGGGGTCGAGCACGGAATGGCGCCTCTTAAGTGGGCGCTGGCGCCTGACGATGCCCCAAATACAGATCTCGTCCTTGCCCCCCTCCTATTTGTGGTCCAGCTACGTCCGCCTCAAGTTTACGTATTAGTGTGCTCGTATAAGCCTTCGAAGGAGGTTTTGCAGTGTTTCGGCTTTCTTCGAAGAATAACGTGACAATGCGTGAAGGAATATGCAGTGTACCCAGTCTTGGGTGCTCTGAAGAATGAAATAAAAAAATTCTCTTCTGGATCAAAACAAAATTCACTGTCCACAACTATGGTTCTGACACCATGCAGTGGCTCGTATCAGTCCCGTGGTAGTGGCCGTCCCAGCCTTAAAACCTGTCGGATCGTTCCCCACGGATTCGCTTTAGCATTTTACTTCGCCAGGCCCTTAATATCTTGTCCTCATATCGAGGGAGGTTCGCCGCCAGATGGTACCCTCGTTATTCCAACCCTTGGACACGCACACACGCACTCGAGCCCTGAGCGATCTTTTGGAACGAGGAATACTTCCTCGGCTCCAGAAAATTTTGCTTAAACTAGGATTTTTCTTTATTTGCATACTGAGGCCAGGTTTATTTTCATTATATAGGCCTGGACGAGAAGAAAGTTGTTAGAGATGAAATTCCTTGTCCTTTTTAATATTTGACCCGCTTCAAAAAGGCGTACTTAGCTGTCTTCCTTATTATTCCATAGTAGACGGCTACTTTACCTAATTAGATCTGTATGCCTATGCATTAATCGTGAATCATGATCGATTCCTTCCAGCTTATCATTTCAGTACTCATTTTATATTTAGAAACTAGCTACATAAAAGTTGAAGCCAATCTTAGGTAAAGACCTCGTGCCTTTGCGTGAGATCGGCCTCAAGTATTGCTCTGCCGTAAAGTGCAACCTAAATTAACTTTACACCTTCAGGCATCACTTTATAAAGGTATTTCATATTCCAATCTATGTTGAAAATAAGTATTATACTTTTCCAAGGTTATTCACTGCAATCAAAAGACGTGCTTCGCAGCTCTCTCCATCTTCAGGTACATTCAAGGAAGAAGAATGGGAAGGCCCGCTTCCTTCTTAAGTCCCTTTAGTATAAGTTTATTTTGAACCACTCCTCAGCCACCTGAGGACTCGCTTGTGGCGATTTGAATTTCTATTCCATTCTTGACTCCTCGATGAAGGTCTAGGTACGGAAGGGAAGAAAACAATTCCTGAGAAGGTATGACTGGGAGCGCTTCAAAGATAAAGTCACTTTTGGACGAAAAAAGAAACCTTTAATAAGTTTCCCAGTATTAACAGTATACATAAATGCTACAGAAACAAATGTCAGTTTGCATAACATAATGCCATTAGTAAGGAGAACATATTTAGCAGAAAATACCATGAAAACCTCGACTGGACAGGATGTAGCCAATGTACGACAAAATAACTTATATTATTCAAAGACATATAAAGCATTGGTGACAAGTAAACAATATCAATAATTAAATCATGGAAAAAACGGAAATTTCAACACAATTAGGACTTATATAATAATGGTGAAACTCCCAAAGCCCTAAACAATGGATTTGTTTACGGAGTTTCACCTTTCTTATATCAATCAAGCCGTAAGAGCTCACTTCTTTATTATAAGCTGAGTTATGGGAAATATGACTAGCAAATTCTAAATCAGTAAAAGAATGCCATCAGTTTGACTACTTGCATGACTAAGTGTCAACGAAGAATCCCTATATATCGTTTCTCAAAGGCATTTTTTTGTCGCAACGCCATAATTCCCATTATTATGCATCAAAGTTAATGATTCAAACGTCGTTTTAAAGCTTATGTTCCCCGATATTGATGAAAAATAGAATAATTGTTTAAAATTAAAGTTTTTGTTAAAAAAATGACACAACGCCATCTGCTGACAATATAATCAACTTATATGTTGGCAATGGTTACGTGCTTAAAAGACTGTAGGAGGCGCCATCTATTAACACATCGTTTAGTTAGATTTTTTACATTCTACATGCAATCAGTGTGACAATTTACTGTTTGCGTTTAAGTTATGTATCTCAAACACAAACATAAATAACATATTATTGTCCATGGGAAGAAACAGGTAAATGAACTGGAAGGAAGGAGGAAGAAACAGGAAGAAGGTGCATACTGTGCGAAATATTTGACAGGTAGAAGAACAGGAAGATTGAAGGAAGAAACAGGAAGAAGCTGCATACTGTGCAAAATATTCGCTCTGGTCTTCAAGTTATTATTAGACTAAACTATTAACATAAATACGTCAATATGATTTAGGAGTTACCAACATAGAATGAGCCCTACAGGATATGTCAGGATTCTACTAATGGCCCGATAATTATTATATTCGGTCTTTCCTCTCTTCCCTTTGTACAATGGAACGATGATTGCATTCTTCCAATCCACTGGAACAACGGCAGTCTGTAAGCATAAATTATATAGTTCACCCAGCCGAAAAAATATTACACCCAATCTTCAACATTTCGCTGGATATCCCATCTACGCCTGCAGCCTTCCCATTTTTCAATACTCTCACAGCCGTTATGACCTCATTCTTACTGATCTCCTTTTCCATCATCACATTCTCGTATACTACTTCGCAAGGCTCGTCTGCAGCGCCTGCAACATTATTGTATAATTCTTCAAAATACTCCCCTCAGCAATCCCTGATATTGCTCTCATCTCACACGATCTCTCCACTTTTGTTCTTTACCGCATTCATTCCCCTGCCTTCACCAATCCTAGCCCTTTTTACCCACTTCCAAAACAGCTTTTTATTGCCTTCAAAATCACTCTGCATCGTGCTAGCTCCATCCGCACGCATCCTTTCCTTGCTCTCTTTCACAACGATTTTGCATTGATTCTCTCTCTTTCTGTAAATTTCACATGCCTTAGTACGCTTTTCCACAGATTTAGCAGCAATCATATTCTTCTACGCCTCTTTTTTTTCCCTGACTGCAATTTCCACTTCTTCATTCCACCAAGCATCACCTTTCATTCTTTCTACTACTACTCCTTTCACACATACACTTTCAACACAGTCTGCAATCCAATGAGAATAAAAACGATAGAAGATAAAATATTAGAACAGGTATCCCACTTCCAATATTTAGGATCTGATGTAACTTATGAAGATGATAAAGATACCACAAATAAAATAAACAATTTTCACAGGATATGTGGGACAATAAGAAGAACTTTCAAAGGCAAAACAAGAAAAGAAACCCAAATTAAGTTCTATAAGGTGATGGCAGTCCCTACAATGTTGTATGGGCCACATTGTTAATCAGCAAAACAAAAAGAGCTTAAACAAATAGAGTCATCTATGAAAATGTCAAAAAAAATCAAATGAAATTTCTTCGAGCAGTGAATGGGTGTACAAGAAGAGTTAAAAATTAAGGAGTATATCTATAAGATAAGAACTAGGTGTTCGGGCGATTTCAGAGAGGTTGGTAGAGTACAAAAGTAAGTTAAAGGAGCATGTACAGCGAATGGCTAAAGAGAGGTTTCCAAAGCAGGTTTAGGAATATAAGCCATTAGAGAAAATGAGTGTCGGATGGCCAAGGTTGAGATGGTGATCTGAAGCCGGAACAGGCTGAAAGCCTAACCCTGGAAGGAAGAAGGAGAAGTTCCCTGTTTGAAAAAATAATGCTCTGAATATTGTTGTAGTAGCCATTTCTTTAAATTTTTTAAGAACATGTGTTTGTTTGTTTGTTTCAGATGATATTTCTAATGGTACCAAATTCAAAAATATTGTGGCACAAAATTCGTAAGAAGGTTTGTAAAACTCCTTATAGGGTCGCAGTTTTGTAACTAAGTTTCTGGATCCTCTCTATCTTGAATAATAACCTGGTCATGAGCGAATAGCAATGTGTTTAAATACTCAGAGGGTCCCAAATATATGCCTGGCGCCTCATTGTCTTCCTCCCAATTTCTTACAAGGTCATCTATGTAGGTATAGGTTAAACAAAGTTGGTGACATACTGAAACCCTGCCTAACACCATGGTTAATGGTAGTTTCTTGAGTCATCTGTTTCTCAGTATCGATCACAATTCTGGGGTTTTTATATAGGCTCTGAGTAACTTTTATTAAATAGTTAAGAAATCCTCTTCTGTCCATATATTGACCACAATATATCTATGTTAACACCATCAAATGCTTTTTTATTTTCTTTGAATTCTAGATGTGTCTCATGGTTAAATTCTCTTCCTTTTTGTATAATTTGTTTAAATGTAAAAACATCGTCAATACAAAATTTTCCTTTCCTGAAGCCAGCTTGATCTTCTAATAAAATATAATCGAAGATAGCTTGTAGCCTAGTATTAATTATTTTACAATATATTTTGCGTACAGTATTTAGGAGACCTATGCCTCTGTAGTTCTCTGTGTTATTTCTCTCTCCCTCTTTAAACAATGAAAAACCCTGGCAACCGTCAACTCATCCGGGATTTCGTATTTTATCCAGCACATGTTGTACAATGTAGAATTATTCTCACTAGCGTCCTACCCCCATACTTTATCAGCTCCGAATCAATTCCATCTCTGCCAGCGGAGTTTCAATTCTTTGTTTTATTCAGTACGTTTTCCAGTTCTTTCAAGTCAATAGGGTCTACACCAATCGAATCTTCTGGCGTATCCAGTGAATCATTTGCCATTGGATCATACCACAATCTCTTATAATGTCTTATCCAATCTTCCCTCGGTATGACATTTAACCGTACTGTATCTTTCTCTGACTTATTGAGATGTTTCATTAATCAATATGCTACCTCTTGTCTCCCATATGAATCATCTTCTGCCCCACTTATAAATCTGTCCCATGATGTTATATGTGCTTGTCTTACTATTGCTTTTGTTCGGTTCCTGATATTGTAGTACTTTTCCTTCGTTTCCTCTGTTTTTTTTCTGTAGGTGTTCTTTATATGCTTTGTTTTTCTCTTCAATGGCTTTTGCTATCTCTTAGTCCAAGACTTTTAAACCTCTTTTTCGTTTCTTTCTGGTTCTGGAGCCTAAAACTTCCATAGATATTTTTGTAAAGGCATTCTTAATGTTTTCCCCTTCTATATTGTCGTGGTGGTCTGGTTTTGATTGTTAGAGCAGTTGTGTTAGCCTATGCTGATAGAATTTTCGATTACTCTCTTCCTTCAGAAGGTATATTTTGGGGGGTTTTGTTTTCTTCGCTTATCAGCTTCTTTCTTAGAATTTGTTTTTTACATTTTGTCCATGGTTGTATTTTTGTTTGAACAAGGAAGTGATCTGTGTAGATATTTGCTACCCTCTATACATGGGTACCTATTATCCTTGTGGCTAGCTTCTGATTAACTATTATATAATCAATGAGAGACCGGTGACCTCTAGCTGACCAGGTAAATTTATTAATATTTTTTTTCTTGAAAAAAGTATTTGTCACTTTTAATTCATTTCAACTTATAAATTCTCTTAATTTCATCCCAATCTGGTTCAAATGGTCTTCTCCATACATGCTTATCAATTTTTGGATTGGTTCATTCCCAATTCTGGTATTTAGGTCACTAGCTAGTATTACCTGATCTCTGTTGTTTACTTTCCCAATTTCTTTCTGTAATTTCTGATAGAATGTCTCTGTTTCTTCCTTTTTCCGTCTTCAGGAGCGTATACTCCAAATATTGTCAAATGACCTCTATCGAATGTTAATCTTAGAGTAATCAATTCTTTCATTTATGAAAGTATATTCCCTAATGCTATTTTGCCATCTTTTATCTATTAAAACAGCCACTCCACAACAAGCTCTTCTATTCTGATTAACTCCGCTGTATATCATTACATAATCTTCTAATTCTTTCGTGCCTTTGAGTTTCTTTTTGTTTCTGTTAAGACAGCTATATTAATTCTATATTTTTTAAGGGAGCTATTAAGTTCTGATTCGTTAGTACCCAAGCCTTGTACATTCCATGTGGCAATATTCAATATATCCGTTATTCCAGTATTCATGTTCTTATTCTTGCCTAGTCGTCATCTGTTGGATCGAATCATGTTCCGAGGCTCTACGTGAAGCTTATGAGTTACAAAAGTTTTTATGTGGATAGGTTGTCGGCCTATTGCACAACCCCCTACCTAGAGGACCAGTGGATTACTCTTTGTCTGTCCCCTACCCTTTGACCTGTCTGGCTTGGGTGGCCCTGCCAGGATCTTAAGCTCCCGCCAGCATAGCTCTCCGGGTCTTTGGGGCACGCAAACCTCTCCACCACGATAAAGTGGTAACTCATGGAGAGAACGGGATACTTAAATGAATAAATAATGTAATGATGAACACAAAAGGTATTCGTTTCATTTTAAATTCTTTTCTTTCATAAAAAATTGGAATGCTTTGATTTTTTTTTAAATATGATATGTACGGAGTGATCTCCTTAAGATTGACTTATTTTATTTTGAAGTTTACCTGATGTTTAATTTTTTCCAGCTACTTCAACACAACATGTTATTGCTCATGTGATATACTAAATTCATGTAATTTACTATTTCCGTTTATTGTATTAATGTTGTTATAGTATATATATTGTTCTGGTGAAGGCTTCCGCGGGGCTTAGATAGAGGTTGATTCCTTTTTTTCGGGTTTTCCACTGCGTTGGTTCATGTTGAGGACAATATTTCGCCGGCTGTCCTGCTGGCTTCCTCAGGTCCATGTTACAGTTACATGGACCTGAGGAAGCCAGCAGGACAGCCGGTGAAATATTGTCCTCAACATGAACCAACGCGGCGGAAAACCCGAAAAAAAGGAATCAACCTGTATATATATTGTGTTGGTAAATTACTTAATTAATTAACTAAAAAATGGTCTCGACTTCAAATGAACCCCATCATCTCCAAGACTAAACGGAATCCCTGAAATAGAAAATAGAAAAGACGTGAGGGAGGCACAGCGCACGATATAATATGAAGGGAGCAGTTCAATTGAAACCGGTCTGAGGACAGATTTGCCTTTGAAGAAGATTTACAAAATCAAATGCAGTCGTTGTAATACAGCTTACATGAGTCTAACTGGACGATATTTCAAGACACGCATCAAAGAGCACTCACGGAGTTACTTTGATATAGATACCAACTCACAATTTGCCAAGCATCAGCTGGATAATAATCAGGTAATTGATTTTTATCTCCAAAAGTTTACATGCCCTACCGATAGGTTTAAAGATGGATGCATTGGACCAGATGGAAATTATCAGACAGTCAAGCAACTCATTGTACGAGCTACCTTTTCCCCGCCTCTCCTCTCCACTCCTTTATGGAATAAATATCCCCTCTCACCCATGCCCCCTCATCTATGTTCCCCTGCCTTCTCTCCCAAAAATTAGTTTGTTCTCCAAACCCCCAGCTTCTTAGTGTTGGTTACTGTCGTAACAAATAATAAATAAAAGATCAAAAATTGTACCTGATGATGAAGTAAGCTGAAAAACGCGTTGCACGATTACAATGAGTTACTGAGGAAAAATACAATAGGGCTTATTTTCAATATGGATTCGAATGTAATCCAATCGTTATTTATTTATTTGCGAGAGCCACAAATTTCTTTAAATGGAGAAAAAAATGGAGAAAAAAATGGAGAAAATTTTTCAAACTTTAATTTTCATCTGCTCTTTCTCCACGAATAATAATGTCATTAGGTTTCAGTTTGGATATTTTTTGTGTTGGGCCCACATACCTATGAAGTTGAAAAGCAGGATATTTCCCATTCCCACTTAATACCATCAAGAGCACTTTGAGCGTTTCTCATGACCCTCAGTAGCATTTGTGGACTTCTGACTCAAGTGATGGACATTATTCCTTTTCATATCTTGCGATAGTGGTCGGTGTGCACCCTCAAAAGCAGCCTCATCA
The DNA here is from genome assembly GCA_963169105.1 of Ceriagrion tenellum. Lineage (NCBI taxonomy): Eukaryota > Metazoa > Arthropoda > Insecta > Odonata > Coenagrionidae > Ceriagrion > Ceriagrion tenellum. The sequence continues at coordinate 11,508,163 of OY720632.1, read as the reverse complement.
AGTGAATCACGGGAAACGACATGAACTCTCTTCAATTGTGTGTTCTCTCTTCTATGGTGATGTTACAAAATAGAATCATCAGAACGGTCACCTACAAAAATAGATTTCACCACTCACTACCACTCTTTCGCGCCTTACCGATTCTACCCCTCAGGTACTTTTATGCATACAAAGTGTTAAAAAAAAACTTTTTTATTTGTAGTGGGCACTTGAATGGCACATCGCACTGGAATCAAAAGCGAAAGCATCGATTTCAATTCGATGTTCCACTTCCCAGGTCATATCTAAATATCTTTCAGAGGAGTTTTATTTACTTTGCCCCAAAAATAATCAACCTACTGCCAACGGCAATTAAAATGGAAAAAAATGTCAATTCTTATTTAAAGCAAATTAAACAATGGCTATTTGTTCAAGAAAATGTTGAACTATTATTTGATAATGTCTATAAAGTTGTTTGTTTGAAAGGAAATAACTAATTCTTTATGTGAATTGTAGAGCTATTTGTGTAAAAAGGGATCCATTTATGTAAATTGTGTACAATATATTGTATAGTATTTTGTATATAGCACATAATATGCATAGCATCATTTGATAAAAAAATTGTTGTTTGGACGAATTTCATGGTTACCCCCCTCACAGGCATTCATTTTTGGGATAACATAAAACTTCTTAAATGGTTTTTTTTTGTTCTGTACTTTTGTTTTCTTAAGGAAACAATAAATATATTCTATTCTATTCAAGCGACAGCGACTAGCAAAACGCGGACTAAACCTTCACCTTCTCCATTTTGTACGAATCCACGGCTCTGATTTGAATGCTACGACGTTTGCGCTCAACAGTGATGCTCCTCTGGTGAGAAGCAAAGAGTCCACAGGTGACAACGCGGCATCACACACACACACTCACGCTCACCAGGATGAGATGTCGTGCGCTCGAACCCCAGGAATGCCGCTATATTTATGAATGAATCAAAGGTAAAAATCTCCGATGCTACGTCATGGCAGTTTCATTCCTATCCTATATCCCTTCAGTAAAGGCTTTATTGAGATATTTTATCATTAAACCCTCACTTTAAAAGAGATAAAATATTCTTTTATTTGAAATGCCAACTATGCTTTGCCGAGGATGACCATGGAGAAGAGAAAAATGTCAGTGGAGACATCATCCTCGGTTTCAAACGTTCATTTCCTTTATATGTTATGAAATATTTCCAAAATATCGGCACTCACAATTTTTACGTGCTATTGGTAATTATGTTGACGCACGCTGAGAGATGTCAAGATATCTACAAGGTATAATTGGTAGTTTCAGGAATAACTTTGTGACATTTGTTAACATTATACTGATAACTCTTAACTTTGTGATTACACATTTATATTTGGAACGACCCGGGTTTCGATGTTCAGCGTCATCTTCAGGTCTAAAGATTACGTTGTTTTTTATGACGGCTTCATAATTCGAAAAGTTCAATTTAAAAATGATTCTTTATTCCAGGCTCCCTGGAACCTCACGTGGATGTAGATCAGGGCTGCACTTAGTTATAATTTTAAAATACTCATGTGGTTTACATCTGCGTCTTTAACCCGAGATACAATGCATAAATAATACGTCGAATCGACCGCCGAATTTGATTTGAAAGCGGTGTGCTGAAATAAAAGATTATAACACATTGCTTTTCTTTCCTTTACAGGTGAGTCCAATCCCTTGGCTTCAGGGTATCTGGGGATATTCCTGATTCTTCGTCTCAACGGCCTGTTTTAAATCTGGTATGTTGTGCAGTTCCCTGCGGGGCAAAGGGACCACATTTGAGTAGCAGATTATGTTCTTGGTTCATAATCCTTTGGAGTGGGTTGAATCCAGGCAGTGTGACATATTTAAGTGGAAATCCTAGATCTAGTTGAAAGACCGGTGTAGATTATTCATAGTACGATGCACCCCATAGTGAGGTTGTTAACTGTGTGTATTATGTGGATCCTTGGACGTATTTTGCTTAGAATGCGCGAGTTGTTTAAAAGGAGATTTTTCATCACACTCGTCCTTATTTTTAAATACACTCTTTTTTTGGATCTCATGATTTTCATATATCATTTTCTTCCATTCAAACATTGTTTTCTATTTACTTGTACTAATCTAAAGGCTTGGAAGGCCCGTGATAGCATATACTGACTCCTCATCATCGGTATTTCTATCCTAGGATTATTTGAATGCAGCCCTACATTCCTTTCTGTCCCTCCGTTGTTCTATTTACTGTAGTATTCTATTACATCCTTGTAATCTTTCATTCTTTTTTTTACTTTTATAATAAGTATTTCTTCAGAGAAATTTACCCTTTATTTTACCATCAACCAGTTTCCTAAAAAGTACGTTGACGCTGCCGGTATATCCAATCCATCCGGTTTCTTCACTGGCGTATCACAGCCTTAACGGAACTTCCTCCCTGCAATCCAGTGCACTTGGTCATTTTACACGTCTAATAGATCTGCAATTTACACCCAAATGCTGTGAATCCGTCGCGTTGAGAAAAATCGTTCGCTGGAATGGGAATGCGGTTGGCAAGTGTGCTCAGGAGTGAGCCTGAACTTTCGCCACCCTGTCCAACTACCCGCAGTGGCGCCACCTATCAACCCCCATCACCCAACCACCTTCTCCGAATCTTCCAAACACCCCCTTAACCCCCTCGCTCGCTCGCTCTTCCCTCCTCAGGGAGAGTTGACCGGTCATTCATTTTCTGAACACGTGTTTAGGCAACCTATAGTTCTGAAAGCGTTGCAATCGTTCCCTCAATAATGTCTCGTCAGAGCAGCCTCTCGTCTTCACTCTGTCCCTTGCTGCTTTAATAGCCTTACGAGAGATTATCAAATGGAATCAAAATCGATGGAAGAAAATAAAATAAAATACTTTGTAATATTCCACTACGATTTATTCTTCCCCGACCGGCTTCAACGCTAGTGCTTCATTTTCAAGGGTACATTATCCAACTTTTTGGGAATGCGCGCCACATGTATAGCAAATTCTCGAGCGGGGGGGTGGGAGGGGTAGGGTTTAAGTAAAAAGGGGGGAATTTTGGGGTGGGAAGGGGGAGGAAGGAACGAAAGGGGGAACCCTCCCACCCCCACCTCGAGAATTTGGTATATCTGTGGCGTGCACTCCCAAAAACTTGGAGAACGTGCCCTTGATAATGACGCACTAGCGTTGAAACCGGTCGGGGAAGTATAAATCGCGCTGGAATATTATAAAGTATTTTATTTTCTCCCATAGTAATGTTATTCCACAAAGTAAAGCCTTCAAGAGTTGAACTATTACGGAATCAAATTTTTCGCGCATTTATTTCCTGATGACCTGGCGTTGTCGAGAAAACACACCCGTGTATCTGTTTAGATATAGATTGTCTGACACGTATTTTATACGACTGAGAGTGAGCCTCTCGTCGTCCAATGACCTCGATGGAATGGCTCGTCGAGACTTGAAGTGTTAACGTCATCATTGGGCGCATCTCTAGTAATTAATTGTCTGTCTGTTCGTGGGCACACGTGACTCTCTCCCAGGGTTCACCCTCTGCACGGTGCGGGAAATCTTTAAAGCAGCACGATTGGATAGTCGTCTCCTCGTGAAATTGTGAAGGGCATTCGTTAAATGTAGCTTCTGATGCTCAGGGATGGAAGAGGGTACGGACGAAGGGAGTCAGAGATGGCTGTTAGGGCGAGAATTACACTTAGTAGGGTGTCGTCTCAGGGTCTCAAGGCAACCGCACAAGAGCGATCGTCCAGCTCTCAGCGGCGTCTGGCAGGGGACGCTCGGACGGCGACCAGCGCCTCTCGACTTCGCGGGATGCGTGCAATGAGGCTCGACGAGGAATAAAGGGGACCCTAATTGATCAAGGGGTGGGACCCATTGGAGGGAAATGTTGTCCCGGCGGACAACCCCCCAATTAACTACCCTCTCTCCCGACGACTCCACATTGGAGGAGGCTATGGAAGGAAGGAGAGAGCGGTGAAGGAAGGAGGCAAAAGCGAATAAGAAGTGAAAGGCTAAGAAGGGAATAAAGAGGGGGGAGAGGAGGAGGAGAGAGAAGTGTCGGCGTCAATGTGCGACAGCGCCGGCGCGGCGGCGGTGGCTGGAAGGGGAAACTTGATTGAAGTCGAGAAGCCGGCCCACCGCCGGCGATTCGAACAGCTGACGCTCGCAAGGCGGTCACCGGGTCAAGCACAATTTCCAGCATCACCCCGACTTCTCCTCTCTCCCCCACCCTCCTCTCCGCTCCAGAGCATCTTCCGACACCTCTAGCGTCAGACTAGGGGGGGTCGCGGGGGCTTCAAAGGATGAGGCTCACTGTAAGAGGGTCGTGGTGACGAAGATGAGTGAAATTGTCGTTGAAAACATGCGACTATCGGTTATAACTTAAAAAAATACATAAAGGAAAGCGAGTCGAATTCGGAATCGAATTTCGGAGGCAAGAGTGCTCGACTGAGCAACGAAGGATCCCGAGTGTACATTTCTTCAAGATATGACGGGTACTTACTTTAATTGTCCTGCTGAAACTCGGTTCCCATAAACAATGTACTTATACTCCTTTGCCCTCTGGACGAGTGGCAAGCTTTATTCTAACCCTCTCTGTAACCAGTACTCGGATGATTGCCGAATGAAGTCATCTGGATTATGGGATCTCCATGGAACCTCGGTCGTAGCGTAATGTCATATTACAAGTTATAGATGTCGGCATTTTTTTATGTGATCTGTTTGTTGGATTGTCTCCAGTTTTACTTGGTATTACCCAACTGAAGATAATGATTGGTATTAGTAATTAAAAATTTTGTACTTTCATATGGTTAAAACTTAAAAATTGCAAGGCACTTTATATTAATAATGAATGCTACATGTCCAAATTTCAACGAAATGAAGCCAATAACAGTTACCAATAAACATTCTCAAATCTGAGACTGTGTTCCTTTGTGTGGTTTTATCGAGTCGTTAGTCAGCTTTTTATTGGGAAATAAATGTTCACTTCGATGGTGTGGGTATGGTGTGGGTATGAATGTATATCTATTAGAGATGGGACAAAATGAATTGTACAGTTCAATTGGAACTGTATCGAGAAATATACTGATCAGTAAATGAACTGTCCACACATAATACCAGATCCACACAGTAATTTTAAGTTGGAGCCTAGTGCTACATTGTGTGTACGAAGCAGTGGAGGGCCGTTTATTGTGTTCATCAACTCCTTTGAGTACGGCCAGATGGCGAGACTAGAGGCGCGCCATTTAGGGAAGGGAGGGTGTTGGAGCCACAACCCACCCAAACATTAGATAACGTCCCTCGCGGATTAGATTAGATAAGGTCCCTTAAATAAAGATAAGATTAGATAATGTCCCTCGCGGAGAGTGAGGCTTACATACACTCGTCCTTGAGCTCCAAGAAAGAACCTGAACAGCATGCTCAGAAGAGTTCATCTACGGCACGCTATTAAGAAAGAACAGCTTGCTCAACAGAGTTCAGCTACGGTACACTGTTCGGAAAGAACAGCCTGGAGTTTGCGACGCGAGCGTTCGAGTCGATGTATTTTTTCAGTTTTAATAAAAAATCTCTAATAATAATACTTCATGTTGACGTTTCAATGGAGGGTAACCGCCGCATGTGTCATTTCTGCACATTATAATCTATTGATTTGCTTTAGAAGGCATTTTTCACATTTTTCGCATTTCTAAAGACATTAAATTTAAAACCGATCAGCTTTACTTGTAGCCATAATTTTCAATCACTCTCCATTGTGAAGTTCAATCATCTAATAAAAATGATAGGTTGATAGAGAATATAAAAGTATTGTAGAAGGAATTGGAGATGCTGTTCATCATACACAATTTTACATTACAATTATATTTTTAAAATTTTTGATTTAAATATGGTTTCTTAAATTTGCATACTATGGGTGATGATATAGGACCTGAAGCATACGGAGGGAATGGAAGTTCCAATCTAGTCATACACTATATCTGATAACTACAACTTTATGAATACTGTTATTTTGAATCTGTTCCTTTGAATTGCTCTGATCCCTGAACTGGATCAAAATGAACTGTTCACCAAAAAGAACAGTATGTCACACCTCTAGTATCTATATACTCCATATAACCTTAGGATTCTTTATGAACGCTTTGATCGATTGGTGTGAAATTTGGCATCTATGCTTATTTTTGCACTGGAGTGAACATAAGTTATGTTTAAAATTTCCTCGGGGCCCTGAAACGGGCCCCTGTTATTTATTCCTACAAGTTAATCAATGTGATCAGTGCCGAGGTTTTTATTTTTTTGTTTTTCAAATTACTTGAAATAGAGATATCTGGTCGATTTTTTTTCATTATCGTGTGGATATATAAACGGTATATTTCATTTTTGAGATCGACTGCATTCTATTCTTCGTATTTGCTTAAAAAGCACGTTTGGAAAGCGAAAATTCTCAATTTTTCTCAGATTTCAACTATGACACATTTACTGGGCAACCTGGAAAATCGCTCCAAATGGGATATTTCACTCGGGTCTTTTAAGTTTTATACTAGTAGAATGATCAATGGAAATTAATTTTGGTAAAATTTCCCTTGTGGTACTTTTTACCCCAACTTTTTTGTGTGTATTTAACTGCTTCTCATTATTTTTTTCATTTAAAATGGTTTATAATTGCGAATTTGATTTAGAATTCCGATACATCCCAAGATAAAAACGCGCGTACGATATCTTTAATGTAGTGTCTCAATTAACTACCTCACATTGCATCAATTAACCAAAGATAGTCGGTATTTTCAGTGTATTGCTTCAGTAAAACATTGCTCGCTACTTGGACCTTCGCACTGCACCCATTAAATCCTAATGAAGACCTAAAATTCAGAGGAATGGTTGGGGTTCCATTGCGCTCACATGTTCCCTATCACTCCTGTGGATATGGTTATAAGCTAATACCGTCGCCCGGGATTTTTTTGTGTTGCTTAAAAAAATTGTTACTATTGGCGGATCTCAGTGAGATTTTAACTTAGCTTACCCAAACCTCTTCATCTGCGTTGAATGGCAATTTTATAGTATCTGTTTCTAGCGTGGCACGTTGCCTCTTATCGATGTTCATGTTGTTCTTCCACTCTCTGAAATGGGCTTCCTCATAGAGCTCTTATTAGCACCATTAATGGCCAAAGTAAGAATTAAAAAAATCGAATGGCACGATTAGAACATTTCTTCTTCTCAAGTATCAATAGAATTCACTTTTAAAAACTTTCATGTAATTAAATCCTAAAATGATATTAGGTTGGAACTTGTAGTCAATCAAGAAAATCGAAATATAAGAGGACATGATAAATGTCTTATCATCTCCGCCGCGATGACAATCGATAATACTTGGTGTTTGAAAGTATTACTACGATTGGTTTTCCATTTTTATAATTTCTCTCTACTTCTGAAATTCAATGGGCACAATCAACTTGCCCGTACTAGTATTGTTTGGTATATTTTATCCCAAGTGTGTAATCACATCACCATATAGTATATTAGTAATTTTCCCGGAAGCGGAATGCATATAGAATTAACCTTTTGAAAAAATGCATTGTGGTAACTGTAAAGCAACATTATGTAATCATGTAGCATGATTTCTAATGACTTGCGCCACTGTTTAAAGCTTGTGTCATAGTAAGTCAGGCACATATGTCTTCACGGTAAACCTTTTTTTGAATAGAATATAAACTTCAGTTTTGAAAACGTCATTCCCACTGTCTGATTTCACAGACTGACAGTAAATAAATACCCTAAAATCTGTCTTAAGTTAGAATGTGAGTGAATGAGTGGCTCAATTAACCCAGGTATCACCATGGTGCAATTTATCATCTCGACCTTAATGTTCCCTATGGTGAGGGTGGGAAATATTTGCTTCGTGGTCCGCCCACTCTTTCTTCCAATAGCTCCTATCACCTCTATTCCACGTACCGATAACTCCGCCACATTCTTCAGTCGTCGACTGAGGCTTTCATTCTAGTCCCTTCAATCTCAACGCCGATCTCTGGACATTTGTTTGCTTTTATTTCGGCGTCATACTCTTCCCTGCTATTATCTTACTCTGTGTCTTGAATATACCTATCACGTGCCTTACTCGTCTCCGTCTCCTTTTTGAATACACCAATTATTTTTCTATTAGGTACAGGAACTCTATTTGTGTTGTGAAGGACACCATTCTGTTTATGTAGTCTTCATTCTTCCCTTTCGGACAAAATACTTGCGATTTGTGTTCCATCGATGGCACCAACACACCATCGGAAGGATTGGCTTCCTGCTTTTGCAGAAAATCCATTGCCAATGCCTTCTGGCTCGCCATTTTCTGGCAATCAAAATACTTCCGCAGTCAGGTCAATCACCACTCTAAACAAGCGGTTGATGCTCCCGAATGACGAGGTTCTTAGCACTTGAAATGTCACGGAAATAACTCCGTATCGTGTGCCACATACCAACCAAAATAGGAAAAATATGGCCTGCTAACATATAACTTCATTCAGCATATGACCAAGTACTGTTTCACTCTAATTTATTCACGATATTTTATCCTTCATAAGTCCTTAATGGATCACTTCGAGTGGCCTCCAGTTCACGTATATCCTTCTAATTTTTCCGTTGTGTTGAGAGGGAACCATTAAAATTATATAACGATTGTTCATTCATTCATTCATTATAACAATCGCTAGAAAAATTGTATTATTACAATGATCACGCACTTTACCATTCTGTGTCAGTAAATAAGTTAGTGGTGTACCCATGAAAACATTTCAAACTAATAATATTTTATACAGCATTCTATGAAGAATATAGAATTGTAGATTTTACATCCATATGTGTTACGGAAGATATGAATTTCGTAACAATGTGCAAGGATCGTATTCGCAAATGAATACTAACTGCTCATTGAAACTAAAAGCTGTTCAACTATTTCTCCTTTGTTGCTTTACATGATGTTTCACCGCATAGTGACGACTAAATCACTACAACATCAGACTTACTTTGATTCGAGGTAACCGGGAGAGCTCTTGCACTGCTTTACTTGGTTCTTGTATCTGACAATGACAAGTATGTAGCCTAATTGGTATTTCACTATGGAACCTGGCATCTTCCATGCATATCCTCTTCGCCGATGCTGCTCAGAGAGAAAATTAGCTACTGCCATATTGTTCTCTTTGCAGAATTCTGCCAGTGTTTCTCCTCGGGCATTTCTTCTTCCCATTCCGAAATATCCTACAATGTTTCCTTCTTTCCCACCTCTTACCACCACTTCTTTCCAGACTCCCATTACGAGGTTCTCTTTCCACCTTCATTACTTCGCGGACTTCTTCAATTTGCTCGTACACATCTTCTATTTCTTCCTCCGTCGGCTTGCAGACCTGCGCTATCATGGTGTCCGTAGGCTCCTCTTCCAGCTTCACCATCACAATCCTTTCGCTGTACTGCCAGACTGAATTCACTCTTCTGCCCCATTCTTTCTTCAGTATGATGCCTAAACCTGCAATTCTCATGTCGTCCTAAACCGACATTCTCATGTCATCTCCTGAATATATCACTTAGTATCCTTCGCTCCAGTATATCGGCTGCCTTCGCCCACTCGATCTCGCTTGTATATTTGACCCTAGCCTCTCCATCTCCGTCTTCTCGTTCTCTAGCTTCTCGCTCTTACCCCCAAAGATCTCACGTTCCATGTCCTTGTCCTGCATTAGTCCTTCCTGACTGATGAACCCCTCTCAGTGATCCTCTAATCTTCTCCTCTCAACTCTAGAGATAGAGTAGAAAAAAATAGCAAACGTCTACTATCCATATTCTATTTCTTTTAGTTTTATTAAAAATTTCAAAGTTGGTGGCTTCCGGCGATACTTTATGGAATTTACTAAACATTTTGGGAGGCGTTAGCTCTACCTACCTCTCACCCCCCCCCCACATGCCAGACACTTGTCTTACCCTCTTGGGAAGCCTCCACCCAACCCTACTCAACCACTCCCATCCACCCTCCACCTTCCTCCCCCACGCCTCTACAGTCCCCTCCCCATCCTATCTAGTACTTATATAAGGTTTTGCACCAAGATGTATCTTCACTTGATGATGACGTTAATCGTCGAAACCATGGTCGCAAGTTATTAAATTCATTGTGGAAAAACAAAGTTTAGTCTATTCTTTCAAAAAATAAAAATAAAAATTTCAATTTGATATATCTCTTTCCTTGCGGCAAACTTCGTGGCAAGGCAGTGCAAATTACCGCGTTCACAGGTTTAAATGGTCCACCTGCTGTAATCTCTCCCCTCCATCAGTTTTATCGCCCGAGAGTGGGTGTCCCCTCCATTTATGCTTTGAGTTAATAAGAGAGGAGGGCTCTCCACATCCCGCCCTTCCCCGACAACCTTAATTCTCCCTTCCTTCCTTCTCTCCCCTCCTGGGTCGTTCGTCGGGCACTTCAATTCCACACCCCTTCTCTCGTCGTTTCACTCCTGAGACCCAACTCTCCCCCCTTCTTAGACCACCTTTCTTCATCTTCTTCACCTTGGATGAAGAAGGGTGCCGGTCCGTTCTTCTTCTCTCTCTCCATTCTCTCATTCTTCCGTAGGAGACTTAATTAGGCGCAATGGCCTCACACCTTGCTCTCTCTCTCGGGGGGGGGGCACAAGAGGGGCAGAATGACCGTGTTTGCTCCGGCAGAAGCGTAAGAGGGCCACCCTTTTGTTCTCCCTCTTTCCCTCGCTCTTTAATGCCCTCTCCCCTTACTCGAGGAGAGGGTCTTCAATCTCCTCCCCTGCCCGCTGGTTTCGTGAGTCCCTGTGTGGATAAGGGTTGCTGCAGGCATTGTTAAAAATTTAAGTCCACTCAGCTGATGAACGCTAACTGTTCAATTCTGGAAGAAATCAGCACTTTCCCTCCTTTTTAATCTCACGGTCAGAATTTTGTTTTGGTTCCTTCGCCTATCCTCCTGAGACCCAAACGAGTTTCAGCCACTAAAATTTAAACTTAGTTAACATATTTTCAAGTATAGAAAACAGTTGAAAGCCATAATTTGGCTATGAAGTTGGTTTCAGGTCCCGCAGATGGCAGCACAAGACTGGCCAATAAGATGGACTTCGAGTCATTTTGCTGTAAAAAAGGTATCTACGAGATACTTGGCCAAACAGATAGTGTCCAATATAATGTACACGGGGTCTCAGGAGGCTATGGAACATGAATGCCTATAGAATGAATAAAATGGAATGGGTGATGCTTGACCTCTGATTAAGAGTCTATGCCTCTTAATCATATCTCAAAATGTGGTGGAATGTAAATGACCAAGGGATCATTTCGGACAGGCGCCTCATCAGATATGATTTAAGATACCAGATTGTGCATTTATAGTTGTGAGCACGGATAGGTTTGTCCGATGCGTAGCAGCAATGGACATTATTTTTCGGTGGATAGGCAAGTCGCATGTGCAAATGAACGTGCCAAAGAATTGGCTTGGCATTGGATACGGACATAATAGTGTGGTAATAGAGTGTAGATGTGCCCGTTTTATACTCATGTTTGATACGGAATCACTCCACCGATGATTATAATTATTTTGCAAATATTTCACGGGTCGTTGGTTGATATTAGAAGAATGTATGTTAAATGTAGCAGCTACAGTGCACTTTCACCAAACTAGTTATAATGTCACCGTTGGCTATTTAATTTAATAAAATGACAGAATACCGAGTGATTGAGCGCAAAACAACCAGAAAAAGACTTTCATCCCAAAGACTTCCTTGTTCATTTTTCATCACTCCGTTCGCTTTCGTTGTTCGTCGGTTGGGGTCTTGTGTTCCTTTGCCTTTGCGTGTCTCCTGAGTCGTGGAGGGCTGTTGATTTGTAAGGGATCGGATTGGCGGATCTCATCTTTGGTGACATCAGCACAATCGGTGAATTCCGATGAATAGGCGTGAGGCAACACTAAATGTAGCCGCCGCAGTCGAATGCGCGTTTGCACTCGTCCCTCTCCAGTGTGCCGCACTGAGAGGGCACGTGGGCTCACCTTCCAAATTTTTGTCTTTCAAATTAAGTGGAGGATAATGAATGTAGTGGAGTGTTCTTCACTCCCTCACTTCGGCATTATGTACCGAACGAATTGAGTATCATCGTTTTAAAGTTCTGATCGTTTCCAAGGCGACTCCGTCAGTTTCGTGGGCAGTGACGATTTGAGATGCAATGAAGACACGCAATTGTTTTCGCGAGAGCGAAGATTTAGCGAGGGAAGGCGGTTGGCTGTAACTGCATCACTTTCCCTTCCATTGTTGCGGGGAGGAGGTGAAGGAGGAAATCGAGAGGGGTGGGGGCAAGATCGGAAAGTGTGGGAGGAACGGAGGGGTTGGGGCTGGCGGTGGGGGAGGTTGGGATCAAGATTTGGGGGGGCGGGGATGTGGAAGGGAAAAAGGATTATTGAGGTTCCCTCTCGTAGACTGCGGAGTGTCGTATCCGCCGCGGCCCTCTGCACCCCATTTCGCCTTTCTTTTCATTTCTGAAGTGGCTCCTGCGTCATTATGTATTTTCTCTAGATAGTTTCGAGGAAGGATAGCTTCGTCTGAGACTCCCTGCACGTTGGCTTCCATCGTCCAGGAGCCAATTCCTGCCTCGAAAGCTGACATTACATTTGGCCTCTCTCGTGTCCAAACTAGACAGCCGTAAACCACCATGCAATGTTAGCACCAGTTATTTTTAGCAATTCCTAGACTGTATGGAAGCCATTTCACAGACTTATTTTCTATTCGTTTATTTCGTGTTGGAATGGTAAAAAGGCGAATCCCCATTGGTTTAGATTGAATTCCTCGTGTCGAAATGATAAGTCATTTGCGTCACCCGTGCATATTGAAGTCCAGTGCATTCAACATCTACATATTACCCTGCAAGCCACCTCAAGGGACTGGGGTTAACATATCATCAACATGCCCTACAGTGTAGAAATTAACTTTCACCAACATGCAACAGAGTATAGATATGCCATAAATGCTACAAAAACTACCACACTAATCAATAATGTAACTATATGAATGTGACACTGGAATAATGCAGGGAACATGCAAAAAATAGTGTTAGCACTACTCGGGAGATTTAGAAACATGCATTTGGGGGCATATAAATAAATCAGAGACACTACCTGTCATTCAATCTACTTCAAAGTCTTAACGTATCCATTATGGCCTCTTTTCGATTTCTGGAGAAACGACATTTTAAACCTTTCTGTTTCGCAGTCTATTTCCCTTATTTTATTCCCGTGATCAAATGAACCGTAGATTGTTAAAGTTTGTGAGATATGGATAACTTATTCGGAAAATGAATGAGTTTTGAATTGACGCAAAAGATTGAGTCTGATTTTCAATCGATGGCCTGAAAGCGATTCCCATCCAAGTTGTTACAAGAGGTCAGTAACCTTTACAAGACTATCACAACGGCCTTTCACGGCTTTGCTCTAATCTGTCATCGATGCCGTTAGCACAATGAATAATGAATATTGGAGATTTTGTTGATTCGTTTCCTCTAAATTAAGCGTTTTTCTCATGATTACGTTTGTTTTCATAGTTTTATAAAACCGCAAGTATTTTAAGTTGTTCAGACTTGTAATAACTGACCAAGAGATGGTAAACTCCCTGGAAAGAGGTTCATATTATGAGTGGGTGGGCCCATATCGGATATGGAGAAATAATGCTTCGTGAAACTGTCATGATTTTTTTGTCATGTTTACATTTTATTGATCATGAGTGGAGTGTGTGACTCCAAATTAATGATATTAGCCCCGTGCTGGCCAAAGAAATTTGTTTCCATCACAATTCCGGCTAATAAATCGACTTACGAATGCGCTTTGCGTCCAAATGATGTACACCTCTGACCAGGATTTATATCAACTTCGACGAATCAAAAACGAGAGGCCGCGGCATATAATTCATTTTCTGACTTGCTCGCCCAGCTCTTGGCGACACGTGCGGTGATGAATGACCGCATCCGAGAGCCGATTGATTTGCCATTGTAATGCTCAGTCGCCCCAAACACTTCTGCTGTCCACTTGCGGTGAAGTTGATTTCCAAAGAGAGGTCGTAAAGAAGTGTCTCGATGTTCGTCGAAACGCCTCTCATTAAGTTCAAATCATGAGAAAGAAGAAGATGGGGGCTATTTGAATGGTAAGATGATGACTTTGATAGCTTAGATGGCTCTCGTGGGACGATTGCTCATTTTAGAAGGTTCTGGGTTCGTAAACCTCTCCGGGTATAAAGAGATGCTGGAGCGCTTCGCTACGTGTTTTAAAACAGCACTCTTGACAGTACACCATGGCTTGTGTCCAGAAATTAGGGTCTGAGGTTCGAGGAAATTTCAAAAACAAAGCATTGTTTGTGTTTTATCGTCAAGAATTTATTGATCGTTAAAAAATAACTGAACATAATTTAAAGTAGCATTGAGAGTCAGTTCGCTGTGTCTCTGTTCGGCTGTCGCTCTTTCAGATTTAGAATTACATCGCGCGGATGAGTGAATATATTCTCCATATCGCGCATAGGTCCCGATTCCAAATCTGACTGGACAAAACCGTAGAATCCGACTTTCTCAGGATACCTTCAATTTTAAGTGAATCACTGTGGAATAAAGGAAGTACCACACAGCAACCATGACTTTCCGTATAACACCGGGAATACTCATTCTGAGTCCACAGCCATTTAATTTGGCGTGCAAAAACATTTATTCAATCGATGACTGACTCCCTCGCTCTCAGAAAGTTATTGCAATTACATGCAAAATTGTGTCTCACAACTAAATAGGACCCAGGATGGAATTGATGACACCTATTCTCAAAGGTCAGTCGCCCTGAGCAACCGCTCAAACCTTGAGCAAGAAATTCAGGACACCCTTGAGCGTGGTTGAGTGAATATTGATCGATCTCGTGATAAAAGTCACTGCTAAAAAGTAATGCTGAATTTAAGCCGAAAGTTCACTGAGTGACTTAACAGTAGTACAATCAGCTTTCTTTAAAAAGGAACACTTTGAAAAATTAGTTACGATAAAATAAAACTTAAACGATGTATTTTTCACACTTTATTTGGAATACCAAATCCTACCTGTTTCGACACTCATGTCATTTTCAAGGGTACTCTAACATTCTCCCTGTGGCTAGCCCATATATATATATATATATATTCACGAAGAGGGAGGGAGGGTACTGCAGGAGTGGTTGGGGTAGGGACTTAGAGGGTGTGATTAAATAGGAATAGGAAACGTGTTGAAGGTCAGAATGATGAAGGGGGGGGGGGGTGCTTTTTAGAGGCGGAACAGGTACTTGATAAAGTGGTGATAGATTAAACGGTACAATTTCATTTGACAATTTCGGTTCCAAAGCCTTAGATGCTGATATGATCTCAAAGTTTTCTAAAAAAACCAGCTTTGTCATGAACATTAAAAAATCTCTACTCTTCTCGATCCAACTTAAAATTCGTAGTTACGTTTTGCTCGTGAGCCAGCAAACTTCCTATACGTAGACTATACTCCAGATGGCGTGAAATTCTGCCTTTTGCCGCGGAGATGAAGTTCGAGGAAGTAGAAATGGGTGAGAGGGGATGATGGCGATGAGAGAGCAGGAGGTGGTGTTGGTGAAGAGGACAGGGCGGGGAGGGGAGGAAATTTTGGGGCGCGCAGGGTCACCCGAGGATTCTCATGGCAGGGTTCGTCTCTCTTTCCATCCCCCCTTTCCACTCTCTGGATCTCTTATATATCTGGAGCACAGCCCTTGGCCACCCGTTCGCTTGCTCTCTGCGCCCACGCCCCCTTCCCTTCCCGCCTCGACCGCCGAGCGCACCTGACGAATAAGTGCAACCTGCTCCGCCGTCGCTGCTTCCCTCTCACTCCCTCTCTCAACGAGGCTGAAAGAGTGGGAGAGTGGAGTGGGCGGGGGGGGGGGGGGGGGAACGAAAGGGTCGGTTTGTGGCACCCCCCAGTCTCCCCCCTTTTCAGATCCTGCGGGCGACAGAGATTGTCGAGGGGGTGGGTGGGACTGGTGAGGGGATATGGGGGAGGGGAAAGAGAGGAGCTCCTGTGGCTGCGAGTGAGCAATGGAAAGGTTTTTGTTGTCGCGCACGGGAACAAGGGGGGCTTAGGGGGAAGGGGGCGGTACCCTGATGTGTGAGTGTCTCTCTCTCGCCTTTCTTCGCATTCCTTCCTTCCTCTCCCTCCTCCATTCCCTTTGCTCGCGCGCTCTCTCAAACCCGTTATCGAGTGGGAGAACAAAAGAGCATCTCACGGCGGCGTCCCAAATGAAAAACAAGGGAGCGTCGCTCGCAAGCGACTGTTTTTTGGTTCCGAAGGAAATGCGCCTCGCGTTCGCCGCTGTGGAGGCGCCACCTCTGCGTCCTGGGTGGCGCTCCCCACCCCTCCTCCCAACCTCTACGTGCATCGTCCCCCTTCCCCCCCCTCGCCTCGCCAATGCGTTGCCTAGCGACCCTCCCACCACCACCTCCATCGGGGCATCACTCTAGGATATCGCACCCATTAGCGACAGCCCCTCCCCCCGTGTGATTCCCCCTGAACCGCTCGAGCGACTGGTGAGCACTACTCTTTCGGTGGCGCGTCTCTGCCCGTGTGGGCATCCGATGCTTTTTGAAGATGGTTTATTTAGATTCAATGAATGGTTCCAACGGAGGGTTTCGAATGAATGGAAGAATTAGGAGTGATAAGCACGGAAAGGCAGAAATCATTTTGGCCGAGGATGAATGGTGAAAAAGTTGTTGGATGGAGAAAGGAGTAGCTTGGTTAAAGGGGTTCAGTTTGGGAGGGGAATCTTTTGTTAGAAGGATCGCGGCGTTGTTTTGAAAAGGGATAGGAACAGTAGCTATAACGCACATCCAAAGGAATGGTTCTCGAAGAAATAGAAGAGGGTTATTAGGGGTCCAATTAAACTCCTCATGGATTTTACGTGGCTGAGTAACAGTTTTCACTGCCGTCGAAATTATTATTAATCGTAATTTCAACGGCGCCGTTCACTCCTAGGCTGTAAAACAGAACCTGATTCCGGTTACATGATTGAAGTATGTTGAAGGAAAGATATTATTACAGTTTTCCACTTACTTTAATGAGAGGTAAACCAGCAAAGAATTCTTTCTTTCACTTATGATATGTTCCACCACTTCTGGCCTGAGAGAGCATCACTCACTCATATCTACAGGAAAGGCGAATGATTCGTTCTGATTTGTTAGCATTGAAGGGCAGCGTCATTTGGTCCCATCCATGTTCACTCTTCCAAAGTGTAGGAGCTCATTCCAAATGTCTGGTATAATGTCGCTGTAGTCGATGTTACAGTGCGTCTCTGTAATGTGGTGCACAATTATGAGATTTGATGAACGATGATCCTTGTTTAGTATTAACCGTGACCAATTCTGGTTCATCTCGGATGAACCAGTGTTTGAAATTCTGTCGTTGTGTCACTTTTCAGGTTTTGTCAATCCGATAGTTTTTCTATTCTATCGGTTATCATAATAATTGGTTATACTCGTTATACTCTTACTTAAGCAGAACACTAAATTCCTTTCACTGTTTCTGAAAAATCTGATTTCCTTCTTCCGGAGACTGCTGCCAGGAGCTTTGAATCTCTATTTATGTGTCAATTGCATTTTAAGGAAAATTACCGTTTTTATTGATTCCTGTCAAGTTTTTAAATTCATCGCACCACTTTCCCTTGGACCGCAACTTAGATGCAATGGATACGCTCAGGCGCCTTCAGGTGTTCCTAGAGATGGTCTGGTGGGAACGATGATAATTTGTCCTGGTGTAGACATCCATGCCAATTGGAGATTCATAGAAGATCGAATGGAGAATTGGAAAAATAAAGAAGCAAATAATCGAAGGGTAGAGATCGTACTTGGAATTATTGTCAGAAGGTTGAAGACGAAAGCCAGCCACTGCCATTTCGAGTGAAGGAATGGGAAGATAAGCGATTCAGAGATTACCCTTGAGGAACTCGTTAAAACGATCAGTTACTCAGCCTTTTCATTAACTATTCTGGTAATCTGAGCTAATTGCAATATTTCCCGATAGTTTTAACTCTTCATACACGATTGAAATTGTAATTGCAATCCATCCTTTAAATAGCCTTTTCGGATAAAAAGAAATGATTATTGATGTAAAAAAATTTATTTGCGAGCCATTGAAAGGAGTTCGTCACCAAATGTTCCAAATATTGTCCGTGCAGCTATGAATATATATTTATATTTCTATATATATATATTTATGTAAAATAATTTATCATATAGTGTTCGTATTGTTTATTAATTTAATTAATTAATTGTTTATAAATAATATTTTGTTCTATATTGTTTTTTAAAAAGTGTCCTCATGGTGAATGCCAAAATACGCGATGGCCACGTTACTGATTTATCCGTTGAAATTTCAATATTTTCATGGCACTACTTTACATTGAATCTGATACGGGTTAATGAGGAACTTTGCAGTATGATCAGCTTTATAATGTGCATTCAAGAACAATTGCATACTAGAATGGTTGTGGAAACCAAAAAATAAAATATTTCTGTGGAATTTAATAAGTGGTTTGTGACCTGAGAAATGGTTTATGTCGGTGGACAGGTGGAAATCCACTGATTTAATAGTGGGCCGAGAATTTTCATTTTGAGGTGACGCGGGCAACAGATACTGCAAATCTCTGCTGTGAAATTGAATGAGCTGACTTGTGACTGCAGCTGATCCACAGTATCTGCGGTGCGTCCGTAATTGCTCTTACACTATGGTAACTACAATAGTTTGTTTATTCCTGCTTCCCCTGTCGTACGTTTAAGCTGTATGGGAGAACTCTGAGGGATCTGAAAGTGCATTTCTTCCTCGAAATTTGATCCTTTACTCTGTGAGATCAGTTTGAACTAATTGGACAGGTAAAAATTTCCTGACGTATGAACCACCGTCTCCGTTACTTTTACCAGCGTGAAAAGGACTGCTATGAAACTTGATGTTTCCGGTTCCACCTTTCATCATACCCTTTCCTCTTGATACCGTACCCTGTCTCTCCCTTTTTGGTCTATATAACCAGAATACCTCATGACGGCGGGGGACGCAGTAAACATAACCATTTCCAAGTGCTTGGTCATCATATTAGGTCCAGGTCAACGTCAGATTTGCTCTTAAATTAATTTTCTTAATTACCTGTTCTCCTTTTATCCGATTACACATCTTATACAGATGATCTATGTCGATGAAAATGAGAAAGCAGTCAAGTTACCCAAGCATATTGTTGATAATTTTTGTTCTAGTGGACAGATTTTTTAATCTATGATAAACATTAATCAATACGTTTTACTCTATTTTACTGCGAAGGAAAGTTGTAACACGTTCTGGTCCTGTGCTTTGCCTACGAAATATCAAAAGGAGACAAATGCTTAAAACTTAAACTCTCGACGTGTTACCATACTTTCACGCGGATGATGTTTTACCTCGCAGTAAAGCACTCTTTTGTTTCTTTATTCTTTGGCAACTCCCGTTACTCGAGCCATCGTTAGTGAGAGAACGGAGTTTGGGAAGGTAGGGATGGCCTGTTCATTAGACGTCTGCCCACGACCATTGATCGTTCATCACCCCTTTCATTTTTTTTAAACCTGATTGTGACACGTACACGCCGCAGTTTTCTCCACAACATGCCTGCGTCCAAATTTTTGGCATTGGCCATCTTTCCATTGTTCTTTTTAATGCGACGCTTGGTTGTGGTTACACGGTCCGACATAAATACATTTTTCTAGCGCCGGACCGAATCGCGAGTCTACCTTGTTCGTCGGTGATCTTTATTTTCAGCGAAAGAAACGCGCTGGCAGATTGTAACGAAAAAAAAATAAGTAATTCGCATTATTTGCTTCTCTAAATGAAATGTGTATCAATTGAAGAGTTAGAGGTTTATATTGATCAAGACTTCAAATTTTGTATTCGTCTACAGAGATGAAGTAATGAACCTCTGTCATTCAAGCCTAATACTATCTCTTGTCCCTTTTATTCGTTCGTAATACTCTCTCCAGCCACCTTTCCACTAAAAAAATGGACATATTTGATGTATTCTTTATCAATTTTGGTTACTTGGCTCCTTATTAATAAGGATCTATTTAACAGATATATGCTTTGTTTGATCCCGTTGGATCTTTAGGTTAGGTGCGAGACACAATGAGAACAACCACCTTAGTTGGAGTCACATTTAATACTGCCGTAGCTGAGCATACGATGCATACATAGTGGCATACAATACATCGAATATCGATGTTCAACTGTATCGATACAAATCGATCCATATGCATATCCATGTTTCTAAGAACTTGAACTCAGAGATGAATTCGATCTAGACGAATCCAAGCACGTATACGGACGTTGAGTTTAAACGTGAATAAAGGAGATACTTAAATTTGTTTCAGCTACCAATAACAATAGTAAATAGTTCTAGAGCTGGCTCTATGAAGTATTGATTTTTAAATTCTTGGCGAAAGGTTCTCAATGCAATCAGCTTTTATTGCGATATAGTTATATATCGATAATGTAATTGTGGAACCGGAGTCCAGTTAGTTCTTAAATGCCTCTGTACCCAGAGAAATTGTGACGGATATTGATTTTAAAGTAAGGCATTTGCAAAATCATTTTTTTCTTTATAATTCATCAGGTGAAAAAGAAACCACTACAGAAAAATTGCATGAGCATTTATTAAGGGTACCGTGAATGAAACTGATTTTCTGGACCCTTATTTATAGATTTTTCTCACATATTTTTGGCGTGATTTATTTTCAATTGCATTTCTAACGTAGACCTTTCTGCCTTCCTTGCAAAGGAGGTTCCCTCCTCATGCCGAGAGTGTACGGAGCCGGGAAATGTTCAGGTCGCTTCTTCGTTCCAACCTTGCCTCTATCCTTCCTCCAGCACTCTGTTTGTCTTAGCTACCACGCATCATGTGCCTCCATGTAAACTTCCTTCCTCGCCATGTTCGTCCAAAAAGGGACGACATTTTTATCACCGTCATCATTGGTCGTTCAATCCTAAGATTGGTTAAGAAAACAGTCACCCGCCCTTCCCTAGATATATAATGCTAGTTCCCTTACTTCCTCATAGCTCTAGCTATGTAATACTTTTCTCTTTATTTGGTCCACGAACTTATTCCTGAGTCTTCCTCTGGGGACTTTTCACTCCATTTACCCACAATTATGTTCTTCACAAACCCATTGTGTCTGAGGGTCTGTCCAATCCATCTGTTTCCTACTTCTTGTTTGTTGTTCCATATGGTCCTTATCTCTTATGCTCTTCTGTAAACTTCACAATTCTTCATTTTGTCCGTCCATATTATCCTTCTCCAGTATCAGGTTTCGAAGGCTCCTAGTCGGTTCTGTTCTGCATTTCCAAAGGTCCATGCTTCAGATTACCATAGAGTGCCATGCTCCACACGACTAATTTCACATTTTTATATCATGAAGAGCGTATGGGCCTCATTCCAAAAGTCAAGTGATGGATCTTTTCAATTACATCGCAGGCAGACTGACAGGAATCACGTGATGCTTCGTGAGAAAGTATAGGTGGTAATAATCGGGAGGTGTATTGCGTGAGTGGCGGTGGCGAGACAGATTTTGCTTCTGCGCGATCACACACACGTGTGTGTTATGAGGAGGGAGGAAAGGAGATGGGGGGAAAAGCCGCGAGCTCCACAAAGAGCGTTCTTTCGAGAGGGACGCTCGCCAATGGGTGGGGGTTGGGAGTGAGGGAGGGGGAGGAGGATGAAGGGGGTGGGGAAACAAGCACAAAACTCCTCGGCGATCGGCGTCATGGCGTCGGAGTGGTCCACCGGGAAGTCGGCCCGTTGCTTGGATACGAGTGTCTTGGCACTCCGGGCGCGTTGGCCCCTATCATTCTCAAGGGGGGGGGTGGGAGGGGTGAGGTGGAAAGGGGGCGTGTATGGAGGGGTCGTTGGAGGGGGGAAGGAGGCGCAGAATGGGGGTGAGTTAAGGCAGGGGGAGCGGGAGGAGGAGGGCAAAAGAGTGGCTGTGGATGCGGAAAGGGGGATGAGAAAGAATGGTGGGGTGGAAAGGGGGAGCCAATCACGAGACGGAAGGAGGAATGGAAAGAAGAAGAGGGTGAATTTTGGGATGGGAGGGTGGGGGTGGATTTGTCCCCCTTTCCACCCATTCCCCACCCCACTTCCACCCTCTCCCTCGTCCCACGAGCGCTCGGCAACCTACCCCTCCTCTCGAAGCGAATGGAGCACATTATGTAAAAAGCACATGGATCTATCACCGAACATATATCATTGTCATTTATAAGAGAGTGAGAGCAAGAATTGGTGGCGGGGGGTGCGCGCGGTGTATGTATCGATTCATCGAAGGGGCTTTCTTCGACCTCTCGATCGATTGCCATTAAATGCCTTTCAATCTCTCCCTCGAACCACGACTGACTGACGACCACCGGTGGTGGTCCAATCTATCCGCCTTGTTGCAGCATCCACCCCACTCCTTCTCTTACGCCATCCCACTGTGGGGCCTTTCGGGCACCTTTTGAAGGAACGAACAGGAGCCTCTCACGTGCCCTTCGCCACCTCAATGCTTCATGCCGCCCTCTTTCCAGAACTGCGGTGGGGGGAGAACTAAAAGAACGACGGAAACTGAGCGTTTTCGAGCCGGACACACTGGAATTGAATGGGGACGGTAGAATAGAGATGCATCTTTTTTAATGAGCGTCTTATTTCCTTGAGGTCTACTGCAATGAAAGATGCCCATGGGTGACAGAGGGGCAGTTTCCTTAAGTCATCCGGATCCGGTTGCAAGCGATTGTTGGTGGAGGCTATAATCGGACATTCGTACTCGGTTGCCGTAGAGCATTATTTCTTATTGTTAGCAACGAATTATCATCCACGTGACTGATTCAAAAGGATACAAGGCGTAGTACAAGCATAAGCAATATAATTTCAAGTTATTGCTATTTTATGGGATACGTGAGAAGTGAAGGAAGTTTGGATCAGATAGCGAAGTGGATGTCTATAAACGGCAGGAGCGGTCACTGGATACAGAATTATCTCTTCATGCTGACGAAACGTAATTGATCTACGAGGTTTACACCTGTTTACTTCTGCCATTTACAGAACTTCACGAATGGCTTATATGAGTGAACGGAATCAAAAAGAGGTTGTACGTTTTGAAAACCGAAGCTTTATTGGGAAATGAGAATGGGCTGAATTAATGAAGTGGAAAGTGAAAAAAAAACACACGGGCGATAACTTGGACCTTAGTCATTGCTTCACGATTCCACGCCTCCTTCAATTTACCCTCCACTTCCCATTCCTTCCTCCCTTGTCCTACCCTCTCACAGCACCCCTTCAGTCAGTGTGGGAACCCAAAGGAAAGGTAATTACCAAGATCTGGTGCCAATGAATCGTAAGCCGGGCCACGGGTTTCTTCCTGTGTTTCGCAACATTTGGCTTCAATTCACTTGAACACAAAATAATGTCACGCAGTCTAAGAATTCTTTCGTGGTGATCGTCAATTGATGCGACGAGCGGCGAGAAGAAGGCGAATGGACAAGGTTGGCCGATGCCGAAAACAACATGCTGAGTGGTATTCGGCCCTAGTTTTTAACTCGGATTGCCTGAATGGAAGTTGGGTACTTACAATCGACAAAGGATGAAATATTTCCGTATTTAGATTATGCAGAAGTTGAGCAAAATCTTTTAAATATCTCGCGGTATAGAATCGCTTTCCCTCAGACGAAGCCACATGATTCGCAGTAAAAGGGGGAACTCTATCATTTGCTTGCTATTGGTGAACAGAAGTAGGCTCCCACTTGTTGGTTATGTTTGAATATTTTTTTGAAGAATAGGAAATGTTTTTTGACTATTTTCTGCATAGAAATGGATATTTTTCCGACACGCTATGTTTTGGCATTTCTCTCGTGTTTCCGAGTGAGGAAATGCCCGTGATATTACCCCTAAGTTTTGAATGACGTATTATGTTGTGGGCTTTTTCTATCTTAACTGCTAAATTTTCGGAGTTCAGTGAAATGTAACGATTTTCAAAGATTGTTTATCAATATTTTGGATGGTGCATGCTCTTTTAAAAGTAGAGTCTATAGTAATTTTGGACGGAAGGTCGCTGCGCGGTAATTATTTTGAAAATGAAGGTCAGCATGGTGAACTCGGATGTTTAAACATCACAAACACATTAATTGTGAGATTTTCTTGTGATTTTCTTCCTAAAAAATGTTTTGAATTAATATAAGCATTTTGTGCTACATCTATTTCACACACATACTATCGACAGCAAAACATTCTATTCAGTAAGCGTATGGATATGATGTTAACTCTCATTACGTATTTAGCAGGTGATACGCGAACGTAACCTCTTCATCTGAGCTGTTTGGCCATCTAAATTGGAGCGTAAGGTGTACGCTCAATCATTTAGAGTGGGATATATTTTCTATGTTATTCTTTACATTTCCACATTTGTTTTCTACCCAAACTCTTCTCTTATTCTTTGAGAGATCCGCAACTCCCTTAAATGATTCTAAAGGTAAAAAAAATTCAACATTATCACACCGAAAAACGTAAAGCAAGACTTGGTGGTCTGAAGACCTTAATGAGCCTTTGAATCACCAGTAAAGACGGCAGTAATTGTTAGTGTGAAATTTTACTTACTAAGACTCAGAAAATCATGAAAGTAAAATAAAAATTTTATAACAATCGTAATTCAATAACATTAAGATAAAATACATCATAAGTGAAAAACACTAGCAAATTTTTAATCCTTACACAAATGAGGAGGTTTGCAGTTACGTGCAAGGGTACAGAGACAAACGCGAAAGACGATGAAATTCGCAAAACCTGACCGATATTTGAGTGTTTCGCGTTCCAATTCTAGCCAAGTCAAAAGATATTTTCAAGTCAAGTGCTACTCCCATAGTCTTTATGAACAACTTTTGGAAGGCAATGCATTCATAGATTCATTTACAACACCGAATGATGGTTCCTCTGAGTGAGCGTGGTCATATATTCGCGAGGAAGTTCGTTGTCTTTTCTTTTTACTTATGTCATTATGGAGACGGCACTTGAGCCAGCAAGTGGAATTCACAAATTTTCCAATACAATTATTCTCATCGCAATTCAAACAATGTGGAGTGTGCGCGAATGACATTCGTTTCAGTAGAAGTTATCAATATCACGGGACACGACATGAAAGACTTAACGAGCCATTTTTCCATGATCGAATACAAAAATGGAGATAAAACACTGGCTGAGGTTATGCGACTCTGGGGGAATGAAGTTCGTTATAGTCCGTAGAAGAAGGTGACCTTGCAACGCAGTGGTCACGGAATTGAGGCGTGATAGAATGACGATTCCAGATGCACGGCATTGCATCTTCGTCCATCTCATTACGCCTGATTGCCTCTCCTTCCCGCGCTTCCCGGACACCCTCGTGCCACGAGCCCTGGCGATGGCTTGCAGTGTGAGTTATGACGCTGTGCGTAGATGCACACCTGCGAAAAGAGAGGGTTGTTGTCAGCCGGTGGAGGGAGGAAGGGAGAATGAGTTTGGGCGGAAGGGGGGAGGGTGGAATGGGGAGGGAACGGGTAGTGGTCGGTTGGTGGCGAGTGAAGTTGAGGGATTCCCGACTCGACCGGCGGCGCGCCGGCAGAACGAGTATTGATTTTAAATTGCGGTCTTTCTTCTCTCTCTCTCTCTCTTTCCCATTCCCCCTTCCCTAATCCCCACCCCCTTTTCATCCCCGAATACTTCTCCCAAATACCCTCGCGCCCCGGCCCGTACCACAATCCTTCGCACCCACTCCACCCTCTTCCCAAACCCACTAAACCCTTCCCTTCCCTTGATCCCACCTGTCCGGCCGACACCCAATCGGGAAACGGATCCCAGGGCGAGTGCCCCATGGATTCGTCTTCGGCCTGTCCACTACGACCTAGAAGTCATTGTACTGAATTTATATTAAATGCAAACAAATTTACTGACGACCGATTATGCTGAATGGAATTGTGTCGTGGCATTAGGTTGGTACACTTTTATCACAATTATTCTAAAATTTGCTACGGCTCCTTGATGATGTTTGTCAGTGAAATAATTATGCACCAACTTTCGGTTCAAGTGAAAAGAACAATGGGAAGGTAGAGCGTCCAAGTTCTAAGAACTGAGTTTATATCCAGTTGGTGCCTCATTTGGTGTGTAAACGGAGGTCCAAGCTTTGTAATTTCCCGTCGGCGAGATCTACCTGAGAAAAAAATGATCACTTAAACGAAAGGAACTGGACATCAAAATCTAACCGGTTTGATTTCTTTCGCCTTTGGACCAATCACATCGTGAGCTTTACTCCACCGATTCGACCTATTCGGGTCTCGATCTCTACAATGTCGGGTCATCTGCCATATATTTCAGTAAATATGGGTCATCTTGGTCTATCGTTGACCTATAGACGGCTTCATAGAGGATGTAAATGTCATAAATAAAGAGGAATTAAGGAGGCTAGACTTTCAATTGTACTATTCTCATTAACACTAATGCATCAGTCACTTAGCTCTTTTCAGAAACATTTACATGCTATTCTATTGGGTTATTAGTTTTGACCAATTAACGGCAGCCTTCTCCCAAGGGGCGGCGTTAGATATTCGGAAAAATCGAATTATGTTTTGATATTCTCTTTGCAGAGGTTGCCCTTGAGTGCAGCATCCCATATGTTGGTTAGGCCATCACGCTTCATCCCTTGGTGGCCTCTCGTGGTAGAGGAGCAAAATATTGCTGGCCGAGTTACCTTTCCATTGCGTGCTCCAATATGAGACTCGTTCCACAATATAATCCCATACCTAAATGTAACGACTTTTACTTTGGCACGTATCGCATCTTTATACATGGATCCCTTCCTTGGAATCAACTCTCCGTTTTCAATGAACTGAAAGGCCTACGAGGTTGAAGGAATAGAAGGATTTTATGGCTCGAAGACCTAAGTCATCCTTATTCAATCGTTTACCTAAATTTGTGTGAAAATGGTGTTCGTTCCTTTATAAAAAAGAATTGAGAAGACCAGGATTGTTACTGTATTACCTGTACAAAGTGTCAAAAAGTGTGGAATTCCACGGAGGAAAAGACTTTCGCCGTGCTCGGGACCCGAACCCAGAACCCTCGATATTGCACCGAATGCTTTTTTTTAGCCAGTTTTACACACCGATACGAACTACTGTCCTCTGTGTTTTTGAGGACGCTAACAGAACAAGATGTTCGAGTTGGGGAGAATGATTTCTCCTCTGTGGACATTTAAACTCTTTATCGTGCCAAGTGTTTCATTGCAGCCAAAACTTAAGGCATAAGCTTACACAATCGGTGTTTATTGTATTGAAGTCCAATGCTTTATATTGGATTCTTATGAAATGAACTGAAGGAAGTGATAGAAATACGACTAGGGAAGAAAAATCTCAACCGGGACAGCGGTGTCCACCTAAGCCACACTTGGAAATCCATTCTAAAGTCAATAGAGGCTACCCGAGAACAATGAGCCAATCAGGAGAAAGCACGGGAAAATGGCTTGGCTCCTGCCCTCCTGTGACTGCTATATATTCGGGAACTCTTCGGCATCTCATCACCCTGAGGACGGCTGCAGAGTAATTGGCCGAAACGCCGGTTATGGACCTTCTTACTTGGTTGCAATCCAGAGAAGCCTTTCTGCATGAATATTTCAGGTCTGTGGGGAAGTCGTGTCCGAAATGCGGTGGAAATTCAAAGTCTCCGGACGACGGTACATTTGGAGCGGTAGTAGTCTGGTCCTTTTGTACGTCCGGCGCAATGTGAGGCGGAGTTGTGCGAGGGCAGGGGGGGACGATCGAGGAGGCGGAAGGCGGTTGGGGGCACACGGGGGATGAAAATATTAAGTAAAGTGAAACTGATTTTAAATTAAAAAGTCCCCGGGGGGGACTACTCCCTTCATTGTTTGCCGAGGGTATGGCGGAGGGTCCTATGGAAGGGACAGGGGAGCGCAAAAGGGGATTATTGGAAGGGGGAACGCCTATGAGGAGAGGGGGGGCGGGAGGAGAGGAAGGGATGTGAGGGAGGAGGGGGGATGTTGTGAAACTGAATGGGGCGACTACCTGTTCTTCCTCCGTCTCCTTCGCTTCTCGATCACTTCGTCAAACATTCTGGAGCACGCTCCTTCATTATGGTCTTTACAATTCCAAAAAAGAAGCATCCGAAAAGCCAAGACGCGAAAAAGGAGGGGAAATAAATGAGATACCACTGAGTGTAATCCCCTTATGCTGCGGGTAATGACATTATGACAAACTATACTGAAACAGATACTTATCTCACGGCTTTTCGCATTTAAATAGGTATTAGTACAAATAAACATGAATCTATATTCCCATAAAACGTACTTATTTTTATACCCTGGTTATGGCAAAATTTAAATGATTTGTTTTATTCTCATGTCGCCGGATAAACAGTTCTATGTTATTATAGTCTTCCTAATTGCCACATATTTGCATTTAGACAAGGTTGTAGATTTTTCAGTATATGCTTTATATTGGATTCTCATGAACTGAACGATCTCTGATCGTATAATTGGAAAATGATCGTAAAGTGCGTCGCTCACTAAACTTTCGAAGTAATTCTTACGTCCCTGGAAAAAATGATGGCAAATAGTTACGATCAGTGTTTTCAATTGTACAACCTGATTACTTAGAACAGGAAGAATGCTCTTCATTTAATCTCTGATATGTAATTGTAACATTACTGCCAACTCTCCCTAGTCGTAGTAAGGGCCTCGCTGTGCCTATTTCATAACACTATATATATATTATAGATTCTGGCTCATTTAGTTTGTTTCTGAACGATTACTGAAATGGTAGACTGAAGCAAAGAAATTTTGATTGTAACTAATTGGAAGGCGAACCTCACCAAGGTTAATACACTTTATATTTAAGTCAGTAATTCACTCCACACTGATGGAGGATTAAAGATTATCCCCCCAACTATTTTGATACGTGTGGCAAAACGGATTTAAAACACAACAAAAGCTCTTAAGATAGTACTATACCGCCCTCGATGCCTAATTAACCGAGATATTTGCTTCCGAAATTCCGCGACAGTCTGCCATTTTTCGCTGAGGGAAGGGTCATCACTCACGGGCCTGTAGCCGGGCGACTTCAAACGAGGGCGCCACATCAGCGAGAAGTTAAAGGGCCGAAATCAACCGGATGATCGCTCACTTGCAGCAAGAAGAAGAAGAACTATGCACAACCAGCCAAAAATAATATCTCTTAACTTTAAGTCTATCCGTTGTATGAACTAATGGGCACAATTAATGGCATTTATCTCTAAATGGAGTTATTATGCTTTTGCAAGAAACAAACCTTACCTTACCTGGACTTCCGGAATATCAACACTGCTTCTTCTCAACTGCACCTTTGCACACCACATGCTGGTACAGCTATTGCCATCAAGAATAATATGGCGTGCATGGTAATTCAGGAAAACTTATTTTTGAAGGGCATGCTCAAGCTTTCGAGTTTAAGTTCAATACTAAGCCCGCAATAACAATGCATATCCTATGTTTTTACGGGCCACGGGATGTAGAATTGGCTTAGAGGCTACTGAGTGCTCATGTAATTACACCTCAGCTTTGCCGTTACCATCAGCGTCTTCAATGTCTATGATTTTTCTGGGAGGAGTTTTCCACACTACCCTCTTCCCGAAGTAAGACCGAACCAGAAAAATTGAGCGGCATGTCCGTTTTACCTCCGCCCTCAGGCAGCTGGTCGACAATTGAGGACCCCAGAAGTCAAGGGGTCTAAGTAACAAAACCATTGTTTAGAGAAAACTTAAGTCAAAGTTGAAAATGTCTGGTACAACCCACTAAGTAGTTAATAGGCATTACCCTAGATAGCAGCACCTGTAAAGAAAATCACTTGGATCCCTTTACCCCCTAAAAGGATAATATTTTCACATCCCATTCCTGTACCTAACTTATTTTTTTCAAAAATGTCACTTAGATCCCTTGACTTCTGGGGTCCACAGCTACGCTCTCCTAGACGCCTGGCGGTTTCTGAAGCCAAACAATGCAGGGTAAACATTGATCACACAACGCTGTTCCTCCAGACTAGATCAATTCTATTTTTCAAAAGAACAAATCAAAAGAGCGAAAGAGGTTTATTTGATCGAAACATTTTCTGACCAAAGAGGAATCGTAATACAATTGAGACTAGAGGCAAAACCATCATGCCCTCCGTATTGGCGTTTCGACAAATCTATGCTAAATGACAGCACTTTTACTGAACCGCTACGATTGCTGATCAAACGCTTAGCCGCAGAATCGACTGGTGCCGTGTCTAAATGGGAATTTATCAAAAGAGAAGTGAAAGAACTTTCATTTATCTACTAAAATTTGACGAAAAAAAACCGAAAGAGAAACTCAATCGCGAACAATAAGTATCTTATGTAGAAAAACTGATCTCTACCCTTTGGGGTGGGATTTGTGCTCGTTTGACTGAGCCACAGCCCCTGCCACAAATGATTTAGCCAAACAAGAGGCTGCAAAGTGCAGGTCAAAACCATTGACGGAGCTTATTGTAGACAGTAAATTGGAATCCGACCCTCCAAGCTTACGAAACTATATACATGCCGATTTCACCAAAAGTCACGCGGAAAATGAAAGCTCGCAGATTGCCATCAACGTTATAGGCTCTCAAACCATTCAGTCCTTGGATGAAGAGATAAAATATTTCATTCACGCCTGGTTTGACCTAACATATTATTCACATGCTGTGAAATCTCTAAATAAAAAGAAGGCGCCTGGAGTAGATGGTCTCACTTATCACTCTTGGACGTTTTGAAGTAACCCTTTTGCTGACATGGCTACCGCATCCTTTCACCAAGGACGTCTACCTAGAGCAACTACCACATCTGTCATCACTGTGATGAGTAAAGGAGGTGATACATAAGACATCAGGAAATGGAGACCAATATCTTTTACCAATTTAGATTATAAAATACTGGCAAAGACCCTCTAAACCAGGTTTTCTCATGTAATTACTTCTGTGGGGTCTACCCAGCGGAGCTATTTTGTTCCTGCGTGATCTATATTTGATTCCATTACAATCTTACGTGACTTGATTCGTTGGAAAAAAACCAGACACTAGCAACCCTATCGCTTGACCGAAGAAATGCTTTCGATAGAGCGAGGCATAATTTCCTTTTCGCAGTCATGGAAATCATGGGATTCGGAAGCATATATATTCAAAGGATCAAAACATTATGTAGCGATGCGAAATGCATGTTAAGAGTGGTTCACACGCTTTCACTCCCCCTTTCCCTTATCTTTAGGGATAAGGCAAGGCTGTGTGTGCGTATTTGACGATTTCACATCAATTCAACAAACGATTATCCCTTAGGTTCTCAAACTTGGTGTATAGGTAATATCACTGGAATCAGCGGGTGGTTTATATGAACAAATAATCCCCAAGGCTTTAACCGTAGAAGCAGACAATTGATGGCTCTTAGGTAGCAGTTCACCCACCGGCAGAGGGAGAATGGCAAACACAGAAGGCAAAATGGAAGAATAACGCAACATTCAGACAGTGGTGAAAGCAATAGAAGGGGCGTATCGGGGCACGCAGAGCCCAAGTAGTAAATGAGGCATTCAGGCTATAAAGTCATCCGTTCATTCACTCAGACCGCTCAGCGGTAAACACGTATAGAAATAAATGATTTAGTACTTTCCCGGCGAATATAAGGTATATGTGAAATTCTCTCGGAATTATTACCCTGATGACGATGGAAATATTATCAATCGAAACGTTGGCGGCAGCCAAAACTCTAACCCGGTGTGACTCCCGAGAGAATTTCACTCACGTATATAAATAATTCCAACAGAGAAAGAATGTAGATAGGAAGACATTAATGGACGATCACAATAATGGTGTGAAGAACAAAAAAAAACAATGAACAACAAACAAAAAACAAAGAAAAACAATACACCTTCAATGGAAGACTGATATACCGGACACTACAAGCAACCGAGCGTGCACTGACCAGCTGAATCTTTCGGTCGGTTTTTCTTATTGGTTTAAATATTATTTAGCGCCAATAAAAAGATATAAAAGTACACAGAGAAAAAGATTGTGAGTAAAGCTGACTCTTGAGAGACCGTGTGTCACCCGAGTGCTTGTCACCGGAACTTTATTGTCGTATCACCTTTGATGCGACTTAAATAAGTTCACCATCACTGTTATAAAACCATATAGTTATTCTAGGTATTTGAGGAATTCATGTATAGTAAAAAGGCACTGTCATCCTTTTTGAAGACTGGCCTTCTATAATCCCTTGCAAATGAAAGCATGATGTCCTTTGTTGAATGAATGTTGAATGAAAATGAAGTTGAATGAAGCTGAGTTAGAGGCCCTGCTGGAGTTGAACTAAAGAATATCAGGATTAAATTTTCTCCGGAAAGTTTTATAATGCGCAGATTGCGAATAGAGGATCCTTTTTTTTACGGGTGTCCCATTCTTGGTGTCTGATTTGCCCTATTATTAACCCTTATCAACGCGTCATATCATAAGAGCGCAAGAACCCCAGTCAGCCATTCAAACATTACTTTTGGAAGTGATGACAAGTGTTATCGTTGTGATTAGTACCAATCGTGAAATTTGTCAAATAACGTCGTCGAATCCCAGGCAGTTTCAACATTGGGAGAGGCTATTGCTCTGAGGATTATGTTTAATTATTAATTCTTGAAATTCATTTCTAACATACGCTAAGATCCCTCATCAAAGGAAATTATCATCTCTCCCTCATCTTTGCTTTTGGCAATTAGAATATTTGAACTCTTTACTTAAATGCGAAAAATGTCTTCTCAAGCCAACATCAGCCTACAGGTGCAGTGGGCGATACATTAGGGCTGCCTTTATAAGGAATTAAATCAGTCCATTGGCACCACTCCAGTGCTGGACGGATGAGATCTTTGAAAAGAATCTATTTTTCGTTATCTTTACCCCAAGCAAATCCAGTAAAAATGAAAGTAGCGATAAATGCCTCCCATGATTTTATTTATTTTGCAGCACGTTTTCTGAGTCATTGAAAAGTTACGGATAAAATTTTGTACCTTATTTCAAGCTATGTTTTTTAATGCAGGTAATGAATTTCTATTTAATTTTTGCTGCGTATATAAAGCTCTATACAGCGTTCCACATTTAGTTGCCAGTGTCGGCCTTATGGAGAGCGCTGTTGCCAAACTGAGGCTTGCGGTCTCCACCTATAATCCACATAGGCAACAATTTTCGGCATCGCACGAATTTTAATTTAGTTGCTTCTGGGAATGATACTTGCTCATTGGAAGACTACTAGGTGCCCCATGAGCGTACGGTACATCAATTTTTCTGCTGACAACGACAACCTCCTACAACCGGCCTCTTGGAGATTTACATAGAAAGCGCATCTCCTTAAGCCCCAAGAGCCCATAATAGCAACAGACAAATCTAGAATAGACTCCTGAATAGTCCTTTGTGAAATTGGCGGGAAATATGAAGTGGTAAGTTGCCTGTGCTTTATGCAACCAAGTAGTCACAACTGTAAAGAAGTTGCCGATATTTCATGTCACCATGTAATTATATACCCATGACCAGTGAGAGAATTGTCCTCCCTCGAAGAATATCCTTCCTCGAAGTAAGATTGACTTTTTTCTTTGCATGTCAAAAAATGTGAAATTCACTGCACTGCACCTCTCAAGCATTGGTCATTGACTCTAATCCCTTGGCTGACTGGCAAACCAATGCAAGGTTATGTGTAATTTTAGTCTCGGTGGAAATAACGCGTGCCTTGAAAATGGAAAACAAGTCGTTTTCCGAAACGTCGGCGGATTATGAAAACATTACCCGGTGCGAAGTCCGAGAAAGATATTTAAATATAATACACCGGAAAAATCTTAAATCATTTACAATGCAAGGTCATCTGCAATTCTCACGGCCTATATCTGATTCCCTCCTACCTTTATTTATTCTTCCATCTCACCCCCCCAATGCCTCTCTTACCTTTTTTTCTGAATACATATTACAAAGCAGCGGCGATATTGGGCACCCCTAGTAGCACTCTTCGTCCTGCCATGCCCCATTCCGATTCTCCATCGGCTACCCTAACCAGCGCCGTCTAGATCATATCAAGATTCCGAATGAGTCGTCTGTCCCTCCAATTAATCACCGATTTCTTCAGCACTCACATTATTCCGCATAGTCCATCCTGCCCGTATTTTAGGTTTCTGTTTGCTAGTGTACTTATCACTCCTGTCGCGTCTCGCATTTAATCATGCTTATGCTGGCCATTGAGCAAGCGGTCATTGATCTACTCTCTAGCCTTTTATAAGTTATTCCTAGTCAAACCTTTCCCACGCGCTCCAAATTAAACTAATTGTTATATACTCCTCGCATTATGACTCTATCTTCTAATTCAAGAAAATATTCAGACCGTTTTAATGAAATACTCTTAGTCATGTAACATCCTCGGAAATCTTGCGAATAAGTTTGAAGGAAAGTCGAAGTTCCATTATTATCTAGATTCATCAGTAACTCTGAAGGGATATTACCTATTCCTACGACTTAGCTTTTCATTGTCTATCTTCATGACTCATCATTTCGCTGTCTAGGAACTGTGGTCCGAGGTAATCCTTATCTATTGGTCTCTCTTTCTGTATATCAAGGTTCACAGTTCAATATAGTGGTCTCATAGCTCTTCCACGTATTTGATCTCCGAATCCTGGAATAACCTCAAGTTCGATCAATGTCTTCTCTGTTTGGTGTGATGCGATAGGTGAAGTGTAAAAACACACTTCACCTATCGCATTGTTTGCCCTCTCTTACCACCTGATAGTAATTTTACTTTACCATTTATCACACCTTTTTTCAACGCCCCTCTTTTCCTACTCTTACTTTAGCCTTCTTTTTCTTTCGCCTTGTACTTCCAACGAGTTTTCTCTGGTCCGACTAGTCCCTCGCCGGAATGTATAATTTAATTGCTTCGTATTTCCTTTTTCAAAGAATGGTGTTGACGTTTATTTCATCGTTTTCTTCTCCGTTTTCCTAATCATTTTTGCTGTAACCCTCTGTCTTTTTACCCTCTTTTCCATTGCTCGTATTTTTTTCTTTGCCGCGCTTAACCCATTCTTTCCCGGAGCTATTTTTTACCGATTTCAAGGCTGTTTTTTTAATATGTTGCTCTCTTTGAACTACTAGTCACTGGAAAAATTGTTTAAATAATCTGTGCTTTGTAGTTTCTGTTGCAGAGGCCGTGTGTTTAAACACACGGTGGGATAAAATCCATATGAATCTAAAGAAAAACGATTAAAAGGGTAGCATGACTAAAAAATTCGTACTTCATTCAACTAAATTATTCAAACAACAAGTAAATACGAGATTGAATTGCTTATATTGTTATTGAATGTATATTTGCATCTTAGTGCTGACTCCTGCCAGCGGTTCTAGCGAGAAATGCGGAGGGTAACTTAATGAAATGTAGCACTCTAGGAAAATAAATATTATAATGTTATTGTTTAAAATATTCTACGCGGCTTTGCTTATTGTGTGTACATTGAATTAGGTAATAATAAAAAACACGTATACATCATGCAAACAATAAGTGTTATTATATTTGTGCGCTAAAGTTAAACAATATTTTGCCTACGAGCCGATATATCGGCCCGCCGCACTTTTCACCCGAGATGCCAAAGCCGATATATCGGCTCGCCGCACTAAGAGGGTTACGGAACTTTTTTTGAAAATTGAAAAGTTTTTTGAGCCACAAAAATTAAGAGTGAACCGGGTTTTTACATTAATTCTTTGTTAATCAGTTAAATACTTTTTTTATAATTAGATTTATACCTCATATGATATTATTTTTTGTACACATCAGGATGAACACCAACGTTACACTTTTCACAGATAAACTTGGAGCTTTTACCACAGTAACCACACTGTCGTCGGGTTTTTATTTTGCATAACCAGTGATCATACTCATCGTACCTTCCATCTATGATTGCCTGCCTCATTGTTTTTGGTGAGATTGATTTTGGCTGTGAATCGGTTGTCAATAATCCAATTACAATCTCCCTTAAATATTCAATTTGATTGGTTTTGGGGTTATTGATTCGGAAAATATGCCGTAAGTTCACAATACTGCTGTTTAGACAAAATCTGCAAAAAGGCCAGTACCACTATTTGGACCTAATTCTCACGCGATACGCAGCACCTTGTTGATCTAACAAATTCATACCTGCCATGCCACAGTTGTACATTTTTACAACTAGTGGTTGGCTCAGTTTAACTTTTTTGCACTTTGAATTCCAACGGGTGCACGTTCTCAGGCTGGAAACAGATTCTGACGTCATGTTAGCTGCTATGGTAACTTGCGCATTGTCATGCCAGTGAATTAGAGAAATTGCACTGTTCCTATCAGTGAGAGCTGAGAATGCTCCTTTTTGCTCACATTTGCAACAGGAGCTCCGTCAACACATTCTTTTCTAATGGTTCCTACACAGTTATTATTATTTTCTTTCAACTTCTCTGTCAAGGTGAGTGATGTAAAAAATTTATCAACAAACTAGTTTGAACCAGGAGAGAGAAAATTAATACACATAGACTCTGTCACTAAGGCACCAAGAGAGAAACTTTAAGTCTATCTGTTCCTCCCGCATAAACTCTAAATTTAGGAAGGTAACCTCTCGAAGTGGCTACACATCATATTTGATAAGCAAAACGGATAGGCTTTCCTCAGATTAACGTTTTTTTTAATGTCACCCAAACTATGGTTAGATGTCTACATCAAGAGAAAAATCATTGCCATAACACTATCATCTCGGTAAATTTTTTGTTCATTTGATCAACTACAGGTCTAATTTTGTAAATCTCATCATCAGTCTGTATTTGTGTATTATCATCAAAATGAAGAAATTTATGAATCAAATAAAATTTATTCCGACTCATTGATCGAGTAACTAGCGGGTGGAATATGTTGTTCCCCAATTCATACGTCTAAATGGCACATTACAGTAGCCAGAAAGCAATCAAATACCAACATATTTTTTAAAGTCATTGGGTCCTTTTTATAGAGCGTCCACCCCCTTGGGAAGTGAATTACATTTTAGCCTGGGCTTCCGAAGGTAGTTGAAAAACATTTTAGCCTTACGTTTATATCATTTCCTCTTGTATCAAGCTACAAACAGGTTAAAAAACATTGTAGCCAATAAATGCCTATTTGGTAACTTTTAGAAGACGCCTACTGATGTGCAGATAATTATATACTCGGCGAGAGAAATAGACGTGGATAATCCCAGCGTGTGTTAAATCACACACAAAGTTTACTCACTTACTGATTTGTCCCATTTGCCTTATGAGTGAAATATTTGAGGTTTGTCATATTTTTTAAACAGTAAAATGCATGAATTAAAGTAATATTTTAATTTTTTATGTATTATTCACAAAAAAATTAAGAATTTAACTTGAGGCAATAAATGCACAAATGCAGTAATTTGCGTTTTTTACAATGATGACCAGCGCGGAGCGAGTTAGTGGCAATGTAAGAGATGTTATGCCTTGAGAGGTTCCAAAGAAATAAAAGAATATTTTAAAAAAGTATATCTGTTCAAGGAAACGTCAGGAGAATTTTTTAAATTTTGACTTGCTAAGTGTTGGTAAAATATGGGTTAATGTGCCAGTTTTTACATTTTCCCATTTTTATTTTATTGTTTCCATTTTCCTTGATTCAACTTGAGTTTTTCTTCACTACTTCTAGATATTCCCTCCTTTTCTACATTTTCAATTTTTTCTCCGTCTACCTCTTTTTCATTGTACTTTTGCAAAGCACAGTTAATCGTTACTAATTTTGATCACAGTCTGAATCCAAACACGGATAGTTTCGCATGTTTTTGACAGTTTCCCTATCTCTGTGCTTCCATTACCAGTAGCCTGATTTGATGCGCAAACCAAGATTTTGTTACTTCCAAATCATCTCGTCTAGAAAAAACCTTACCACGGTCATTTCCCTTCAGTAGCTGAGACACACCCTCATTAAATCCATCCCTCATTTGCCCCACCCCTGCATTCCAGTCGCCCATATATATCAGGATTTTCTTGAACCAAATATCTCTTTGAATGTGAATGTATTTTAATTTCCTGTACACAACGCGCTTTTATTTCTACCACCGGTATCATGCTGCTCACCGGTTCAATGTTTACTACCCTCTTCCTTCGTTCAGCCCGCATTACTAAGGCCATACTCGGCGACTCTCATCTCCCCAACTGAAAATTACCTTATTTCTATTTCTCATATTGTCCCCACAATCTTGCTTACTTAAAAAAAGAATACTTGGTGCAACTGAAATAGTTTTATGACCGTACAAACATATCTTGGTTGCATTTTTAAAAGTAATTTCTAAAAAGCTCAGCACATTTGGTAAGAGTTACTTGAAACAATATGGGCGAGACTGGTATATTAGTTTAAACCTCAGTTTCCCATCTCAACTCGCTCAATCCAAAAGCATCTATTTTTCCTTCCTTCATCTCCTGTTCAATATTTTCTAGCTTTCTTCATCTTTGTCCTTAAAATGCATGTTCTTAGTTTTACCATGGATTCCTCTTTTCCCTCTTCCTCTCTCTCTCTCTCCTTTTCCTTGTATCCTCTGATGACATCGTGATTACATTCCGTGTTATAGCGACCGCGGATGCCTACCCTGCCGCACTCCCGGGTGCGATACCGGCCATGGAGGGCGGGGTGCCCTAGTATCGCGTATTTATTTCTCTAAAATTGGCTTTCATATTTAGGGTAAATGATTTTTGGGCGGACTTCCCGCCTCCGTTTCGCTACCATTATTTTAACTCGACATTTTGACGAGAACTACCTACCTCTCACTTGCCTCTTAGACATATCGGGCATTGGTGGTGGCCCTATCGGAATGATTAGTAATTACTCCTTCCAGTACAGATCTATGGGTCATTGAAACCCGTTCCTTCAATGTCAAGGATGTAGTCTTAGGGAAGGGAGGTGTCATTGAACGACGGTGAAATTGGCGGACAAAATTTTATCGGTGACATGGCACGCAAGATGGATCGCGATTACGTCGTGAATGAAATTGTGGCTGTAAATAACTCGAATTATCAAATTATACGGATGGATTTGGATCCTTATAAGCGAATCTCTCTCTTGGCCCCAACCCTCTCTTTTAGCGATCCCCCTCGCTCCTTCAAATCGTTTAAAATCCCCCGATTCCTCACCCCTAATGCTTCTCTCACGTATCTGTTTCAATCTCTGTTGACGATCTCATTTGGTCTATAACATCTTTTGTGTTCATTGGGTTATCGCTCCTAGCGGATAAATGTGTATGATTTGCCTTTATGACTTCTTGTCTTGTGGATATTGTTTCTTTAGCTTAGAGGGCATAATGCCATTAATGAATCAAGTCCATTCTCTCATATTCCTCTTGGCCTTCTTTCTCCATTTGTCTCGTCCTTCCCCGTCCCTCCATCGAGCGGCGCGACCTTTTGGAGCTGCCAATGGGACTGCGCGTTCATTCTTTCTCTTTTCGCGCATCAATGTCGCCACCGTCTCTTTGTGTGTTTGTATCACTTGGTCCGTGAAGGGGGATGTGCCTTGGAGTGCACCCTTCTCTGCCCACCCCCCTCTCGCTCCCACTCCGCCCCCTGCAGGTGCGTACCCTAATCGAATTCCATCTCCTGGGCGATACACTTCCCTTCTCGAGCGCCACTGCTCTGCTCCTCTTAATGGCCGCAGCTTCCAAAACTAAAGCGCTTCCTTTTTTACGACCGCTTCTGATACTCCCCTCCTCTCCCCACGGCATCCCCCCCTCCCGTCACCCCAATTCGTCCCCGCCCGCACCATTTTCTTTCTTTCTTTTAAAGAGTGAGAGAGCTATATAGAGGGAATGCGCTTCTCAATCCCCCTCCACACATTCATCCCTCTGCGCGGGACTAATCCCACTTAAAATTCCGCCTACCCTCCCCTTTCCAGCGCCCCCCCCACTCCTCTCCGTCCGCCTCGTCGCTTGGCAACGGAAGGAGACCATGGGAGACTACCTGACTGGTGATTCTTTTTCTCCTGAATCATTCCGTAAATTTAACAAGCCCCGGCGCATCACTTGCGAAGAGCTTTCTCATAATGACGCTTGGATGAAATATGTGAATAAGTTTCAATACTGAGTATACATATTTGTAATAGCGCTGCTAACATAGGACCCAGGTTGGTTTTAGACTTCAACCAATGTTAAAAAATATCTGCTCCATAGATTTGCTAGCCCGGAACGGGTTATCCTTACTCTTTCATGACGATTCTTTTGTAAATGCTGCTCATCATCTCACTGTATCGTTTTAGACGCGCTGGTGTACGGCAGTGAATTAACTCGTTAGAGTTCATCATGAAACCATCGTTTGACTCGCGTGATTACCCAACTTAGAATTGAATTCGAGGGGGTTTGGATCCAAGAGAAAATATTTCCGCCCAACGCTCTAACGTCCTGAGCATTAATTACTTCTGGGAGTGTTTATGGTGGGACGCGCCCCTCTCCTGTGGAGCACCTCAAGATACTTTCCTCAGATACAGATGGCTGGATGGCTGAAACACCTGACCGACCATTGGAGGGAGCGACTTTGACTCCTGGTCAATTTTGTCCTTGTTTCAGGGTGAACTCCTGCTAACTTGAATTTGATTTGTGCCTGTTCTGTCTTCGATCCAGCTTCTCGACCCCGCTAAGA
This sequence comes from Ceriagrion tenellum, assembly GCA_963169105.1. NCBI lineage: Eukaryota > Metazoa > Arthropoda > Insecta > Odonata > Coenagrionidae > Ceriagrion > Ceriagrion tenellum. Next base: position 11,467,390 of record OY720632.1, on the reverse strand, counting down.
CACACGTTTGCCCCTATCTGCCGCTCCTCCGGCTTCGTAACGCCCCCTCAACCCCAACCCCCCCACACCCAAAGGATGCGACAATGGAGAATGTGAAGCGAGGACCTTTCTACCCATCTCTCTCTCTCTGTCACTTCCGGTACCGTCCTCCGCCTCCCCCCTTCTCCCACACTCACCACTCCCTGTCCCTCTCTCTCTCGTGTCGAAAGGTGGTTTTCCCTTCTTCCCTCCCTCCACTCCCCTTATCCTCCTTTCGAGAGGGAAAGGGAGGGGTTGGGAGAGGGAGGATGATGTCGTATGGCCCTCTCTTTCTCTCTCTCGCTTGTCTTACCGCGCGCGCGGGATTCCAGGAGGGGACGCCTTTTGGGCGCGAGGCTTGGGTTTCGTTGATTGGACGAATTTGTCGTTGAGCCTTCTTCATCCCCTCTCTCCCTTCCTCCCTGCCTTAAGCCCACCCCTGGGGCGAGAGAGAGAGAGGGGTCGGATCGGTCGGGGCGGCTTGGGAGGGTGGGTGGTCGTTTTTGGAGCGGAAGATGCCGCCGCTGGGTGTGTATGGGATAGCATCGGGGACGGCGGGGGAGGCCTATCCACCCCCCAACCACTCTCTTCCCCCTCTCTCTCTCCCTTCCGGACCACCGTCGCCACGAACGCCGATTTCACGGCGAGAGGGGTTGATCCCGAGGGGATGAGGAGGAGGCCTCGGGCGGAGAGACGGAGAGTGTGCCACCGCCTCTTACCTCTCGTCATAAACTCCTTAACCTCCTCATTCCTGGCCGCGCAATCTTTTCCCCGTGTCTCATATCGTGTTTCGTGGTCCAAGGGGATGGTGTTGGCATGGAAACGCGTTCGGGACCCAATATTTCCCACACTGCCCCTTTTTGCTCTGTACTTCTTTCCCCCTTCATCTCGCAGGAATCCGAGCCGGATGCTTGCAAATCCACCGACCCTCGGAGTCCATTATGATAGGTGCATTGCCTTCATCATCATCTCCTTCCTCCACTCTATTCCAATGTATGTGAAACTATCCTTCGGGGTAATTTTTCTAATTTCGTCCACGACAATCTCATTCTCCGTTGATTGTTAAGAATAGGTTACTCACTCGGCTGTGATCTCACCAGTTTTCGGTCCAGCTCCGAGGGAAGTCTCATCACTCTCCAGTTCCATCTTGGCGCGTTCTTTCTCTGTCTCTCTCTCTCTCTATGCGGTAGACTGACTTTGAAATGCCTTTATTGTCTGTTGCAAATAACGCATAATGTAGTCATCCAAAGTTTTCCGAACCCCCCCTCTCTCCTCAGATGTTAGATGAATATCGTTTTCTGCGCTCTCTCGTCTTCCTCCTTGCAACCTACCTCTCGCTGTCCGACCTCTCATCTGTACTCCGCAGAGTTAGTAGTACAAATAGGTGCTTGCTATAGGTAGACTCTTCATTTTGGATATTTTTTATCAACATCTCATTTCTGATTTTTTTGCAAATTTAGTCCAATTTTAAGTCCTTGTATAATGTAAGTGCGGAAGAATTTTGGAAAATGAATCTCACATCTTATGCGCTATTAGTATTTTTGCGCACCATAAGAGTCAATATACCAAGTTTCTACTTCCAGACTGAAAAGATCCACTTTTTGAATTTTGGCCAGCTTTTGTCGATTTCAGCCCACTGTGCGCCGGTATGAAAAGACCAATTTTTCTATAATATTATGATATGATTATTTTTCATTCATGCTTAATCTCGTCAATCTCAAAGTGCACAGAGTGGTTTTTTGGTGTCTTCAGACAGTTTCCTCGGGGAAAAAATGAGTTCATAATGACCTCCTCATCCATCGCAAGTATTTCTGTCGTAGGCTTAATTCTTCGCCTGCATTTTCATTGGCCATTTTAGCATTTCCATTTATCCACACCGTGAGCCTTGAACTCTTTCTATTATAGTTTTCACTCCCTGAAATGCGATCAAAAGTGTGCTTTCCATTTTTAGTTCACTCATTACCTTTTGCCTCATATGAGGAAGAATATGGAATTCCATTCCATAGTTAATACATCTTATGTTTCTTATGAATAAAATGTGGTGAATTAAATATTGCCAGAACTTTTTGCCAGAGTATTAAAATTATCATTGCGATCCTTACTGGCTTCTCTCGCATTAGTTCAGTTCACGTGATGCGTCAACGTGAAGCCATGTAAGTTCCTCGCGTCGTAAGACGTGGCTGGTTGTGGTCGTGGCTATCGCCTTTGCAGTTTTTTATGACTCTCTAAAGGCTGGGACATAATCAACGTGCACGTGTAACGTGAGCCGTTAACGGTAATACGCGAAAATATGGCTGGTGGTAATGTATAGCGAACGGACCCAATACGTGTACGTGGGCAACTTTCATCTCTTCCCGTGTCCCGTACACGGAAAACCAATCAGAATAGTCCTGAGAATCCGGGAATGGGAGCCATCTGTCGGCAGATACATCCACCTGTTGAAGATTTCTCTTGGCGAAGACAACTTATTTACTTCCACACTTGTTTACACCTGATCTCATAGTTGTACCTGCGTTAGTCAATTGTTACTCCGAGCCGCTTTAACGTTGATTGTGACCGCTGACTTGCGTTCCCCGTCTCCCGTTGTCCCGGTAACGTCTCGTGTCACACGTACACGTGAATTTTGTCCCAGCCTTAAGGCAGACGTCATTGCTTGAATAATTAAAGATGATACTTCCTCATTTTTATCTATCCTAATATTGGTTAAGACCACAGCCCTTCACCCTTCCCTATATGAAATGCCAGTTCTCTTACTTCCTAGTATCTCTTCTTAAATACTTTCTCTCTATTTGGTCTATGAACTAATTCCTGGGTCTTCCTTTGGGGACGTTTTCTTCTATTTTACCTTCAATTATGTTCTTCACACACCCATTGTGTCTCAGGGTGTGTCCAATCCATCTCGTTCTTCTTTTCTGCAGGGTGTTCCGTATTGTCCTTTCCTCTTCTGCTCTTCGGTACACTTCGTCATTTCTTATTTTTTCCGTCCATTTTATTTTCATGTTGCTGACGACGACGCTGTAACGTTAGCGAAACTGTTGTCCGTTAAAATGAAGCAACGCGGGAAAAACGCGAGTAAACTGAACTCAATTTTATTTTCAGCATCCTCCTCCAGCACCAGGTTTTGAAGACTTCTAGTCTGTTCTAGTCAGCTTTTCCAATGGTCTATGCTTTCTTATCTATAGAGCGCTACTCTCCACACGAAGGTTTGCACACACTGTTTCCTGGATTGTAGTCTTAAATTCTTTGAGCACAGCAGTTGTCTTTTCCCCATGAGCACCTTCTTAGCTTGGGCTTTCTCCTTTTGATGTCTGTTGTACTTCTTCCGTCCCACGTGAAGGTACTTCCGAGATAGGTGAAGGAATCAACTTGCTCTAATTTCTCTCCTCTCAGTGTGACTTCTGAATTCATCTTCTTTCCTCCCCGCACCAGGAATTTTGTCTTCGACTTACTTATTTTCATGTTGAATTTTTGGATAACTTGGTCCGATACGTGAACGGTATGAGCCTCTAAAATGAGTACTTAGTCTCGTATTAAAAATAAAGAAGAAGATTATATGAAGAAACGCTTGTTCATTACTGACATCAGTTACTTGAAAAGGAGAAGAATTTCGTAATATTTACGCGATCAGATAGTTCGAACGTATAAAATTGTGGATATAGGTAAAATTACTTGGAGAATAGTAGAGAGATATAAATCATTACATAATCCCATTATGAAAGGAAATGAACTTGTTACTTTGATGAAATACAAATTCGAAATAATGTTAAAAAAGAAAATTCTTATTATATTATGACAAATCAGAAAGTAAGATTATGAATCGAATTCTTACGGTTTATTGTGTCCAGTAGAGCCCAGTTCAATGGAAACTCGGGTTATCATTAACTACCATTAACGCTGCATAATCAGTTAAACAGCAAGCTTCACCATGAGGAGTAGAACGAAGAGCAGTGTTCAGATTTTAAATTGGTAATTATTTAATAATGCACAAAAAGGATAATTTAAGTTGAAATAGGTACAAAGAGGTTTTTTTTATAAAAGTTTCATACTGTCTATTTCAAAAATACAATATTTGTGATGTTCCGTGTTCGTTTTTGAAATGTATTGTAAGTACATTTAGAAAAAAAACAGTTGCTCCTTTTTGACCAAATTGACCTTTAAAAAATCCGAAAAAGCGGATTATACTTATTTATTTATTTATTTATTTTTATTTATTTATCTTCACTACCCCGAATACAGCACAATGGGCCAATTTACGTCGGGTGAATAACAGTAACAACGTACGAGACACAAACACCCATGTCCTGGGCAGAAAATATACTGAAAGGTTCCTACCCTTTTTTCGGTTTGGTGGGGATCTACTGTATTTCAGGGCTTAAATAGCATGATTAACGACTGCATCCGCTTAAGTGTTCTGTTAAAGTAAATCCCTGCGTGCTCGTTATTTTATGACAATTTCTCTATATCTTGCTAAACTTATATCGCCGTTGAGAACCATTTCCTACTTTTTCCAACGCTGGGAATTTGTCCCACTGTCATTTCAGCCAAACAATAATTTTTTTTAAGTTTGGCACGTCGCAAATTTTTTATGAAAATGGTTGAAATGAATATGAATTTTTAAAATGTGAATGCAAAAATCTCAAATTGATGTTATTTCAGATGGTGGTAATCTAATGTATATTAAATATATATTGATAATATATTGATGATATATGTATTAATATATATTGATCTCTGTGTAATTCCTTGCTAGGATAGGTGAATGTATTTCGAATCATTTTTATTTCCATTGAAAACGTTGAAGCGCACTCTCAGCTATTATATTCTCAACTTGTTTTTACAAATGGACTCAAAAGTAAAAATTCATTTGGATTTGTTTATATTAGCCGATTTCGGATTGGACGACACATAATCATTTAATAATCCACCAATCGCGAAGAATCGTTGTTTTGATATTTTCTGTTAAAGAATGACCCCTACGCCGTCATCTCCAAGTTCCAGCAAGTACACCACCCGGAGGTCAAACCTACGAAACTCATCGGGAGCCTTTAGACATCGTATGATATCGACCGTGAATGAATTAGTGCATTACAACAAGGGAGCACATTTGAGATATGAATCTGCAACAAGGGGCCTAGGCCAATGGAGAAAGGGTGTTTCAAGTTTTGCAAAACAGAGATGCCTCTTTGGAAATAATATCAACGTTCATCTCGTCGAAGATATAACAGCTACCACGGTGGTGATTAGAGCTCGCAGTAAACTCCTTAATTTTACAAAAAAACTCGCGTAATAAGTGTCCAAATTTTGAAATTAGTCTCTGAAAAGCCTGAAGTATTTTCATGAATATATTTCACAATTACTATTAATATTAGAGGTAAGAGCTCTAAAATATAGATAAAATGTTTTTTGTAAATGTTACGGGGATTATTTTTCGACAACTAAGGATTTAAAAAATAGTTGTTATATCATCTTGAGTTCCTTTTACTTGTACAAAACCAAACTCTTGATAAATTGTTATTTTTGTCAATAAATCTTATTAAGAATGTAGCTACATATTTTTCCATAATTTTATCAATACAAGACAAGATTGGAGTTGGCCTATAATTATTAAGATCAGAGTGTTTTCCTCCTTTAAATACAGGCTTAACAACTGCCTCTTTCATACCACTAGAAACAACACCAGTTTGTAAGCTAATATTAATAAGCCTAGTTAAGATGGATACATCAAAACACATCAATTTCAAGTCGCATATTCTTATTTTATCTCCACCAGGACCCTTATTTGGTAATTTGGCAAGAATTATACCTTCAACTATTTTATTTTATTGTCATTTGAATTTTTACTGTCTTAGTATTTGTTCATATAACAACTGTATGTTTTGTAATGGTACCTTCAGACAAGCTTCTGGCTTTGAGGGACCTAGGTGGTCTATGTTTTTAAATAAAAAAAATAAAAATAAAAAAAAGAATTTGAATAAGAACTACGTAAGAAACCAGATGATTTTAGTGAGCACATGACTTCGAAATGTGTATTGTGAATTATCAACACAAATCCGGTACATGATTCTCTCTTCAAAGATTTTGAAAACATTTTATCCCATTAAATGTATTAACATATTTTATACTAAAACATCGTGTCATAAGATATTAGCTCAATTTTTGCTAATTTTGACTTTGAGTTTGAATTTTTGAGTTTTACCTTTATTTTCTCGATAGTCATCCAGTAGGAGAATTCTCTGTTTATTCCCCAGTGAAGAATGCTCAACGATCGCTTGAAATAGCGTCGCATACGTTTAGAAATAGATTCAGCGTCGCATACCTTTTAGGGTACAACACAAAGTTGTCACTTAACAAATGGAATTTTTATTAACATGGTAGAATTGTAGGATTGCTTACTTTAAGATTTCACATTTTAAAATTTGATGTTTTTAAAATCGTATTATCGTATTTGATTGAATTATAAATGTGCACTTAACAATAGGAAAATTAAATTCTAAAATTTCCAATTTATAGCCGACCGTAAACATATTGGTACTTTCAAATGTTTATTGATTCTCACCATTCTTTTTAGATATTGCAGTAAATGTCGTTATTTAATTCATGCAAGTACTTCCATAGAAAAGCATACACAGCCAGTATGGCTACAGACGACACCTATTCGTTAATCTTGGATATTATTTTGTCTGTATGCCTAAAAAAATTCCACTGAAACTTTGACTCATCAATCTTCTTGCCTATATCCTTAGGCAAGAATATGCCTAATCATATTCTTGCTTAAGGATAATTCAGCAAACGATATGGACGCTTTATAGTTTGATTTCGTAAATTAGAACTAATTAGTGCAATGTAAGTACGGCACGGATCTTTCTTATTCCTCAATTTTTCCCTCAAATGTCAAGTAATATATATGTAACATATTACTTGCCATGGACAAAAATTGCGTTGAGACTAAAAATTATTGGTGTACGTAATAACCTCGAATAAAATTATTCATGATCGAGGATGAAATACGAAACATTTTCTCCGCAGTTCTCTCGAGAAGAACAGAAGCCAGAGTGTAGAGCGCTCCGCTTTTCAACAAAGAGCTCCCGGGTTTCAATTTGTTGGAGCTTTGCACCAATGACCATGGAGCACCAGGAGGATTATTTACCTTATCCTTCGGAAGTAATGAGCTGTAATTTACTCCGAAGCAGGTAATGATTTTTTCCTTAAAAATCTTTCATGCCTAGGTGCATAAATTTTTGGGAACACCAAGCTCTTATTTTTTGATGCTTAGAGCATGTTGGAATACCGTTTTTTGTTACACCTGAAGTAGGCGCATTCCAGTTTAAAAAAAACTGTTCAACTGGGTTTAAAAAAAGTCAAAACACATTTTCGGCGCTGTATTTGTCACTCTAGCTAAGAAAAGGTAGGTAGATACTGCATGAAGAATGCCTGAATTGAGAAATTATTCAGTTATAATTATTTATTTTTTGTGATAGTGCAGAAGTAGCATTATTCTCGAGACTATTAATATTTATTCAATGGCGTTTGACGTAGCAAACCTTCAAATAAAAGCTTTAGATATTGAAAAGTCAAAGCGTTGAAATAAATTTACGTTTCTCCACATTGTAGAGATGCTTTCAACTTATTCAACTTTTATTCAGTAGCACTTGCGCTTGATAGTAAAATATCGGAAAAGTAATGGTATGATTTAAATAATAGGTATATGGGCCTTAAGGACCCATCACCCAGTTTTTAGGACTCTGTTATAAATACTTTTTTCTCGCTGCTTCCAGGAGCACCTTTTACGAGACTGAATGTAAATATGCTTCTTCTTCTTCGACTCTTCTTTGCCCCCTCGGTGCGATTCACGCCCATCCGGAGATTGCCAAGAGAGTGAGCGGGCGTGGTGCGCCAAGTTGTGGAGGTTGAAGGTGGAGACAGTCTTAAAGGTAGGGAAAGGAGGAGGGGGGGCGTGGTGGGGGAGGGTTGGGGAGGGGAAGGTGAAGTTGAGGCGGGGTGGAAATTTGGAATGAAAAAAAGAGGAAATGTTGGGGTGGGGGGGAAGAGTTGGCGGCGGTGCAATTATCGTCGGGAGTGTTTCCATGGAGACTCTCGACTCCCACTTCCTACCTCCCCCCTCCCCCCGTCTACTTACCTGCAATCTCTCCCCCCCCCCCACTCCGCCTCAGACGTCGCAACCCCGTCCCTTCCCCCACCCCCCTCCCCCTATCTCTCTCTCTCTTGGGGTCCCATTAGCGGCGGCACCCCTGGTTCCTTCTTCTCCCCCTCCCCCTTCACCCCCAAGGATGTCATCGGGTGGCGAGGAAGCGCGCGGCCAACGGGAGTGGGACGGCGGGGATGAATATTCCGATATCGCCCTCGCACACCTTATGCACTGCAACTCCTTCCCTTCCCCCCCATCCCACCCCCTTCCATCCCCTTCCCGGTCACCCCTTTCCCAAACCCCTCCCTCCCTCCCTCTCCCCATTCCCACTTTATATTCCTTGTCTTGATTGTGCTTTTCTTATTCCATCGCGGGAAGAAAGGAAAGAAGAAAAAAAAAAGGCTTGGCGTTCGTTTTTGCTCACGTGATGGCTCCAGTCTCTCTCGACCCCCCCCCCCTCCCCCCTTCACCTTCCCCCCCGGGGCATACTCCCGTCCCCCAACCGCAACAATAAAGGGGAACTCACGTTTTGCGACGAGAATTACTTCCCCGCGCCACCGCCGTCCTCGTCTGAACGCGGACGCATAAACGACAACTCTCCCAGGAATTTAATGTTTTTTTTTTTTTAATATCTTAATAGTTTGAATGTTACATTTTTGGATTATCGATGTTTATCCCCTTTTCATTTGAGCATTCGTACTGCGGTTATTTCATTTTTATCCATTGTGTTGTTCTTGAGGAGATTAAACTGTAAGGCTAGTATTTCAACACAAAACGATGACTCGAAATATATACCAAACAAAATAATTCAAACAACACGAGACATACTGTACATAAAACTGCACTTCGGTTACAGAAATGTTCAAAGCTCTCTACTGCTCTCAATCCCACGTATGATACTGCACTTGCAACGGAGTAACAGCTTATTGAGATACAGCTGTTTTTTTTCTAATGGGTCTCAACACGATTTGGTGCGCTTTTGTTAAAAATGGAGTGAGAGAAAAATTTTCTATTCGTGCATGGGTTGATTAAAATATTCTAGTTTTTATGATAGTAATTTGAAAGCACATTTTAGCTTTCTTTAGATTTGTATCTATTAGTATTTGTTGTATGTTGATTTTATTGACACTGTGACTTTTATATTTCTCTAACCACAAATTTATTCCGAATTTAATGTAATTGCAATCATGTTTTGTCTTTTCGGATAAAGTGTTTGGTCTTTCATTCGCTATCATTGTAATTTTATCGCAGTGAAGCTATTATAGGAACCATTTAGCTTTTGCTTGGAAATGTGATCTGTAG